>CM055956.1:124267704-125467704 GCA_029490685.1 Schizonepeta tenuifolia
TTGTTCCCCCCACCCGTTTGTGATCATCGATCCGCCACTGTGTGTGGTTGCACACGTCATTTAGTTCAAGAAAAAATGGGGTGGCATGCCATACTTGATTTTAACCATAAAATAATTTCATGTGAGATCGAATTCGATCGAAATGAAGATAAATGCAATATAAACATGAAAGTAGATGCAGTAGGCGGAGTTTTCAAATTAATATAGTCAACCATCACGAAGTGACAAGAGGGATAAGTTTGATGCTACTTCCTTATGTAGTGAATGTGATTATACTTCCTTATTATAGTTATAAAAGTAAACTTTAAAATGATATATATTTATGTTTGTTTAAGTGATATCAATTTAATACTACTATAATGGTCTTTTTATAATTTTTATTAGGATTTTGTTGATATAAATTAATACGTAAAATTATAAAATGTGAAATAATATAGAATAAAACAAATAGAAAGACAATACTCTTTCCGTCCCGCTCATATTGTCATCCTTTCCTATTCATTTTCTATCAATTTACTCTTATACTTAATCTCCAAGCCGAACAGTAACATGAGAATATGAGCAAGATAAACGAAGTATATATAGAATTATATATAGTAATTAGTTACAATAGTCTAAAATATTATTGATAACCAGATACTTATAATCTAATATTATCAAATAGTGAAAGTAGAGTATAGAGTAATAATTAAACTCTATTGTTCAATAAATTCATACTCTGAGTAGAACTATTGGAGACGTAATGACAAAATCATGTTTGTTAATAGTCTGGAAATGAAGAATAAAAATTGTTTTGATGATGAATTTGCTAACAAAAATACTATTGCAATAAGATTGGTGTCAAAGAAAAGTAGCTGGAAATATATAATCACGTTCATTGCATGAGGAATTAGCATCGAACTTACGCCGCTTCGCTCTATATATGATAGTTGACTACATTAAGTGATTGTTTGGTTAGGTATAGTATATTGAGATAATAAATAATATATAGATAAATAATATGATAGATTATTGTATTTGTGTGTTTGGTAGAAAATATAACAATTATGTTTGTCAAAATTTGTTGTTTGGTATACCATGTTAAAATCAATATTAACTTATGTTTTTGCCATTTTATCCTTACCCTACCTTAGAAATTATACAAAATACCATCATATATATATTTGTGAGGTTTGGCGAAGGCATAGAATTGCCCAATTGAAATTACTAGTCTACTAAGGTGGGAATTAGTAGTAGAGGGTGAGTAGACTCTCCAATTGGCAGCATCAATTCGTTCTCGGCGACGACAGAGGCTTATTGACGACGAAGATTGGGGCCTCAGATTTCAGGATGTAGATGTGCACAAACCCTAAATAATTCATAACGAATATCAAAAGAAAGGGGGAAAACAAGAGTCAGGCTCCGATTATTGTAGATTGAAACTCGGCTCACCAGATTAGAAGTCGTCGTTTGCAGTTTACTTGAGACGACCGAGAGGAAAAGTTAATTTGAAGAAGAAATGACTGGAGAAAATAGCTATTCAGTAGGAGAAGGCGAGAGGAATGGAGGGTAAACAAGTCTTTCAACAAATTAATACATGTTACTGTTTAAGATGGTGAAAATAATACGAAGAGGAATAAGGTATTACTTATTTTATTTTATTTTGACGACTGATGTATTATTTAAGTGGCTCCATTTGTATTATAATACCGGGTTTGAGCTCATTAAAGGGCTGTTTATATAAAAAAAATTTCCAACCAAACAATACATAAATCTATATATATAACTAATATAATATAGGTTAATACAACCTACCAAACAAGCACAAATTTGAAAACTCCACCCACTTTCATTTTTATATTGCACATTACTTTTAATCTGGTTTAGATGTGTAGAGCATAAAGTGGAGAATGTACAAAAATGAGAGGGTTTGGTGCTTGGTGATATAATATAAGGCACAATGTTAGAAGTCATGACATAATATGTAAAAAAAAAAAAAGCAACTTGCATTACTTTGGACAGTTAAATCCATTAATTTCTGGCCTCTGCAGGTTGCACTTGTTGCTTCGTGATAGTTGATTATATTAATTTGAAAACTTCACCTACTCTTCTTTTTGGCTAATAGTCAACTTTACTCTCATTTTTATTTCACATGACTTTGAAAGAATGACTTACAATACACATATCTGATCTCATTTGGGGTGGGATTATCATTTTTTTTCTGGACACGTGTCAAACATCTATTCTATGCAAGAACACGTGGCAGAAGATTATGTTGGGCGTGCATAGTGAGTGTGATCGAGCATCGAACTTACCCGACAAGCGCCACAGCAGAGGTCGGAAATTAATGTAGTCAACTCTCCAAATTGCAAGTTGCTATTTCTTTTTTGCAATCTTGAAAACACAACTACACATTATTTAATGACTTCTATCATCGTCCCTTATATTATATATGTTCAACTTTTGAGAATTCAGAACCACCAAGCCATCTCTATTTTCTGCATTCTGCATTTTCTGCTCTTAACTCATCTAAACCAGATTCCACAGTCATGGCAGCTTACGCAGCTCTGCTTTCTCTTATGCATATCATAGACACCCTTGAAAATCATCCTCGCCCTCCTATCTCTCTCCCCAAAAACCAAGTTCATCTCCTCACTGAAAAGATCACTTTTCTCCTAGAATTTCTCGAAGTCTACAACCCCAGTCTTGCCTACACCGCAGAAGCAGATCCTTTGGAGACTCGCATTGCAGATGCAGCATATGCGGCCGAAGACGTCATCGAATCCCATATAATGGATCACATCACAACTAATAGGAAAAAGATGACCAAATATGTCTTCCATGAAGCTGTAGAGAAGGTGATTGAAGATATGGCGGTGATCGAGAAAGATATGGCTAATCAAATTACAAACTCTGTGTGTGGGGATCCAACATCATCAGTTGCACACAAAGTCAACGCCTCCTGATTCTTCCAGATCTTCTTCAGTTGCGGAAATGCAGCAGAGTAGGATGGTGGGTGCTGATCAACTCTTGCGTGAAATGAAGGATAAGCTCACATCTGATCGCCTTGCTCTACAAGTCATTCCGATTGTAGGGATGGGCGGCTCTGGTAAGACTACTCTTGCTAGAAACATTTATCAAGACCGTCTTATTATGGAGCATTTTGATATTTGTGCTTGGGTTACCATCTCTCAAGAGTATAACATTCAAGAAATTCTCGCACAACTTGTTAAGCAACTACTAAAAGGAGACGTAAGGCAAGATTTGAGCAAGGGTGAATTAGAAGACAGGTTGCACAAACACTTGTATGGTAGAAGATACCTGATTGTACTAGATGACATGTGGAGCATTGAGGCATGGGATGGAATTAGGATGTTTTTACCAAATAACACAAATGGTAGTAGAATAGTCGTAACAACTAGGCTTTCGATTTTGGCCTCAAACCTTTCCAACTCTAGTAGCCTTAAGATGAATCTTCTAGACGAGAATGATAGTTGGAACCTGCTCTCCAAAATTGTGTTTGGAGAAAAGGATTGCCCGATTGAATTTGAGGAAATCGGGAAGGAAATAGGTAAAAGTTGCAAAGGGCTTCCTTTGTCAATTGTTGTGGTTGGGGGACTTTTGGTCAAGTCCGAACATAAAATTGAATCTTGGGAAGACATAAGAGAAAACTTAAATTCAGTAGTGAATTTAGAGGATGATGAACGTTGCTTAAAAATATTATACATGAGCTATAAGCAATTGCCTGTTCATCTAAAACCATGTTTTCTCTATATGGGAGTTTTCCCAGAAGACGTCGGGCCAAAAGGCTGGTTAGATTGTGGGTAGCTGAAGGATTTCTAAAAACCAATAAGTAATAAATGCATGGAAGATGTAGCATTAGAGTACTTGGAGGACCTTATTGGTAGAAATCTACTTTTGACTCATGAGTTGGGTAGTATAGGAAAAATAAAAAAGTGCAAAATTCATGATTTGCTGAGAGATTTGTGCGTGAGAGAAGCTGAAAAGGAAAGGTTTTATAGTATTGTGGTTGCAAGTCCTCGTCAAGGGATAGTACATAATGCTGCCCAACGCCGCATTGTTGTTTCTTGGCACATCAAAGGATGAAGCCATAAACGCCATGTTGTCTATGCCGTTAGCTCGTTCTTTGATATGGAATCTTGAGGTCAAACTACCACCGCTCAATTTGAGGTTGCTTAGGATATTGGAATCATGTGCTTCATGCTTAGTAAGCGTGCATCAATTGGTTAACTCACGCTACATCAAAATCTCAAATTTTGAATGCCTTCATTCAATCGTTCGATTTTGGAATCTACAAACATTATATTGCATGGACTGGGAGACAGGTCCGACAAAGCCTTTTCTTTTGGACATGATTCAGATCAGGCATATTCAGTTTGATGGCATCAAATTCGATAACGACCAATTGCAAAGTGGTAATATTGTTGTGAGAAATCTGCAAACGTTGGGGCAAATATGGAATTTCAAGTGCAGCAAAGAAATAGTTAAGAGAATTCCCAATATCAAAAAATTGAGATTGAGTTATGATAGATTTGATGACAAGTATTGTCTCACCAATCTTATAGCTCTAGATAAACTTGAGTCCTTTATCTGCGATATTCGCAATGGATGTGATTCTTTACAGAGGCTAATTAGCTTTCCAGATTCGCTCATAAAATTGCATATTAGATTGGATTCAGACCTATTTTGGGAAGACATATTGGATAAGATAGGTTCATTGCCTCTTCTTCAGAAGCTCACACTCGAAGAAGGGACCTTCAAAGAAGGCCAGTGGGAAACAACTGAAGGCCAATTCCGCAGCCTCAAAATCTTGGTTCTTTCCAGGTGTAAGGGTCCACATGTCTGGACAACAGAATGCTCTCACTTTCCATGCCTTGAGCGCCTTTCTCTTTCTTCGATACATGAACTCAAGGAGATCCCTTTAGATTTTGCAGAGATACCAACTCTTCAAGCAGTAGAGGTGATCCTTTGCAGCGATTCAGCTGTGGAATCTGCTAAAAGAATAGTAGAGGAACAAGAGGAATTATACGGAGAAGCCCTTCAAGTTCATGTTTGTCTCTTGAGGTACCATATCAACAGAGCAGCACTGGAGAGCTTGGCGAGTCCTAACTTTCGTGTTACTTTCGTATAATTAAGGCACGGAGAAAAAATTAGTTTGGGTTTTGATTCTATTTCTACTTTCATTTCTGATATTACTTTCGTATACACAAAAAAAAAATAGCTTTCATTTATAAACTATGAAGCCATTTCTATATTTTGATTTGTATATACTTCAATCACTGTACAAAAGTTCGTGCATGTTAATAACTATATGCATATATATTTATATATATATGTGTGTGTCTTAATTTTGTTTCAGTAAATTTGGTGAGATAATTTGCAATTTGCAATTACTAAATCACTGCAACTACTACATTTTCCTTTGATAGTATGATTTGACGCCGTGTTTGTTTTTAGGGCAATGAATTTGATCCATATACCATTGTTGGAAATTCTCTTCGGGAGTGATTCGGTGTGTTGGACTAGCACTCGGTGGCCAGACATCCATGTTTCTCTTTCGTTCCAGGATCTTTTTTCTTTATCGAGCGTTTTGTGTTTACAAAATTTATGCTCCAGCAATCTTCTCTTGGCGAGCAATTCCTCTTTCTCATCTTCAATGCCACATTATTAGCTTCGTCGTTCTCAAGAATTTGTTTTTCTCGCATTCTCAAGTTGCATGGTGGTGTCATGTATTAGGAAATTGTGAAGAATTTCTATATCTAAATTCTGGCAAATTTATAATTTCCTATGAAATATAGATGCTTTGTTTGAAATATATTTTAATTTTTCTTTTTAAATTTGGGTATATTATTTATTCCCACCACCCATGATGGAGATGATCGAGATAACATTATTGGATAAGTTCTAAAACTAAAGTTCAAGCTATAACTTTTAGTATGTTGTTGAGGAGTGGAATACTTGTATCATTTCTGATAAGCTAGAGAAATTGTGACAATTTGAGTTTTCAATAAATAGAGTACATACATATTTGGTCTGTTTTCTCTTTTTATTGTAAACAGAGTCCATTTCTATATTTGGTTTTTATTGTTACTACCAAATAAATTGCATCTAATATTTAAATAATATATGGATTAAACATCAAACTAAAACATGACCAACAATCAATGCAGGTTTAATATAGGTCATCCTCATAGTAATCAATTATCAGTCGTGTTATCTATATTATTAAAATAGTTATGGAGACGGGAGAATCGTAGAACGATTTTCTTAAATTTAATTAGTAATAAAGATTTTCACTTTCAAAATAAAGTTTTATAACTACCAAACTAACTGCATCAAATATTTAGATAATATATGAACTAAAAAGGAACTGAAAAATGATCAAAATTGTAAATGAAGACGAGAGAATAGCGAAACATTTTCTTACCAAGTAAATTGTGACTAATATTTTTAATAATCTTAATGAAGTGTTTGGATAAAATTAAACTAAAAAAGGAAGAAAAAGAGTAAATGAATATGAGATAATCGCATAACAATTTTCTTTAATTTAAAATTAACTAGTCCTTTTTGGATTTAATCAAATATCAATTAATTAAATTTTAAAAGTAAAAATAAGATGAACTACACCATTCTACACAAGTTTCTGCCCAATTTAGAACCTCAACGTTGAGAAAAGAAAGTAATTAATGCAGAATCGCAAAATCTCGACATTCTCTTAACAAGCAGCAGAGTAAAGAAGGAAAGTTTCAGAATTCACATTATTTAACGGCGATTCTGGCTTCATAATTTCCACCATTATTCTTTGTTCGAACTTTGGCGAGAGACATGGGGCGTTGATCCAGAAATTAGCCAACACTCTCCAGCAAATGGGCCGAGTTTGAACGTGAATTTCTTTTAAATGGTGAAGGACCAGCCCATGAGCCCTATATGGATTCGAAGCCCTATCAGTCTACTTTCATATGGATCAGACGAAGAGTCATTTGAAGTTTTCCACAAGAAGTTATGGCTGTTCTTCTGGAAGGTGCCTGAAAATCCGAAAATCTGCCAAGAAGGAGTCTTTTCATATTTTAGCTTTTATTTTATGAGTTGTTCTTAATTATGGGAATATGAAGTGCATGAGTTTGTATTAATGTGAGTAGTGAAAGGGTGTGAGATACTAGTATAAATATATGTAATTTGAGTGAGTTGTGGCAAATTGGAATCAAAGAAAATATATATCTAAGTCTCTTGACTTTGTTTTAGAAGATGGATTTCTTCTCTTTTTCCTCTTAACCTCTTGGTGGATTCCATTAGGTGACGAGTCACTCTAATCTCTTTGGTGGATTCCATAGAGTGAAGAGCCTCGTACGAGCTCAGGTTCGTGATGTCGCCTCGCCGCCAAACGAATGTCCTTACTCAACCTCCAAGGCGCGAGCGAGATCTACGTGACATCGAATTGGTTGAATTGAGGAGTCAAGTACAACAACTCCAGCAATGCCTTCAACGCTATGAACCTTTGGAGCATGATGAACCGCCTCATGTCTCGGAGGATGCACAAACTGATGACGAGGATTACAATCCTTTTCATGACCACCACGACTCGAGTACTCAGTCTCATTCGAGACACCAAGCTCATAATCGTCGCCCTTTCCACCCGAAGTTCAATGCTCGAGTTGATATCCCTGAGTTTGAAGGAAAGATGAAGCCCGAGGAGTTTGTTGATTGGTTGCACAAGGTTGAAAGAATTTTTGAATATCACGATGTTCCTGAACATCTCAAAGTTAAGCTAGTTGCTATCAAATTGACAAAGCACGCGTCAATTTGGTGGGAACACCTCAAGAAACAAAGAAGTCGTGAGGCAAAGGGTCGGATTGAAACTTGGGATAAAATGAGAAAGATGTTGCGGCGAAAGTTTCTGCCCGACAATTATTGCCAAGACATTTTTCTTAAATTTCACAACCTCAAGCAGAAAGAGAAAATGGGGGAAAAGTACACGGCTGAATTTGAACATCTCTTGATGAGGTGCGAAGTCTTGGAGCCTGAGGAACAAACAATAGCTCGCTATCTCGGAGGGATGAGGTCACAAATTTCCAATATTGTCCAATTGCAGCCATATTGGACGTACAACGACGTGTTCAAGCTTGCTCTGAAAGTGGAGAAACAAATTAATGAAATTTTCGTTCGTGGAGCAAGGATGGAATTTCCAACAAAGGAGGTGCAGTGAATTCGAGGCCTGCTTCAAACAGACCAACATCATCTTCAAAGCCACTAATGAAGAAGAACGAGGTATCAAAATCAAGTGCTCCTAATAATTCTACTTCTTCCAAACAGTGCTACAAATGCTATGGGTTTGGACATATAGCATCTGATTGTCCAAATAAAAAAATTGTCACACTCATTGAAGAAGATGAAACAAATGAGGAAGTTGGAGAACTAAATGAAGAAAACGACGCTCAGGAAGAAGTCATTTATGCAGATCAAGGAGAGTGTCTTGTGATGAGAAAATGCCTCAGCGTTATTCAAGAAGAAGAAGAATGGCTTCGCCACAATGTATTCCACACGAGATGCACTTGCGAGGGAAAAGTCTGCAATGTTATTATCGACGGTGAAAGTTGTGAAAATATGGTGTCTTCAGAGATGGTGGAAAAGCTCAATCTGAAAGTCGAGGTACATCCACATCCTTACAAGCTTTCTTGGCTTAATAAAGGAAATAAAATAAAAGTTGAAAATCGATGCTTGGTAAATTTTTCAATTAGTAAAAATTACAAGGATTCTATTTGGTGTGATATTGTCCCGATGAATGTTTGCCATCTACTCCTTGGCCGACCATGGCAGTATGATCGAAATGTTATGCATGACGGTTGTAAAAATACTTATCATTTTGAGAAAGATGGAAGTAAGATTGTTTTGGGGCCTACTAAAGTCGAGAATACTCCCAAACCTTCAAAAGGGGAGGGAATCATTTTGCTTTCTGAATCTGAATTTAGTGCAGCACTTGAGGAAGGAGATGAAGTATATTCTCTTATTATGGTAGGAGCCAACGAAGGAAGGAAAGAAATTCGTGAAATAATGCAATCCATTCTTAAAGAATTTCGAGATGTCACTCCTGATGAGATTCCTTCTAGTTTGCCACCTATGAGAGACATCCAGCATTGCATTGACTTAATTCTTGGAGCGTCGATCCCGAACAAAGCAGCTTATAGAATGAATCCCCAAGAGCATGAAGGGTTGCACAGGCAAGTTGAAGAATTTCTGAAGAAAGGATTGCTAAGAGAAAGCATGAGCCCATGTGCCTCACGAGCAGCGATAATGTTGCAGATATATTCACGAAAGATGTGCTTCACAAACTCATCACTCTCAAGCAAATCCACCCATGATTTGCGAACGCATTTGCCAATTGCAATGGTGCGGATAGGAAGCCTTGAGAGGATGTTGGTGATGATTTTTTACTATAGATTTTCGAACAAATCTTGCCCCATTTTGTAGACTTTTGCAGGGAATATAGCAGAGATAAAGAAAATTATTTTGTATTTATTTTGGAGTAAGAATCACAGACTGCAACATGGCTCTCATCTATATCTATACAAATATAAAAATCAATATAGCTATTTGGATATGCTTAGCTGCATTTGTTTTCTAATCACAGTAACGGTCTGCTTTTTTGCATGTGCATCCCAATCACTAATGACTTTATTCAGCTTTTTTGTCCTCATTCTCAAAATGTAAATTGTAGGGTCAAGGTATTTTCTGGATCCTGATCAAGGTATTTGATTGATCATTTTGCAGAACGATTTTGGTAGGGATATGTTACGTGAACATTTTCATGAGATTTTATAATAACAATATCAAAAATATAATATTGACATTCTGCCTGCCATCTAACTAATCTAGCCTTTTCAGGCTTAGATTCCATCTTGTTCCTTAAGAAAGCTTTAATCTACGTGTTATCAACTTTCAAGATAAATTTATTTGCTAATAAAAATAAAGGCCATTTTTAAACGCCTTCCGCACTGCAAAGAATTCCTTCTCATTGATGTGCCACCGCACATCATCGCTTTCTGAGAATAAATTACTACAATATCTGCAGGGTTTTTCTCTGTTGGGAGTGATCTTGGTTAAGACTGTTGCCCACCAATAATCACTTGCATCCGTATAAGTCATCTTCGTCTTGTGGTATCGAGAGTTTTGAGAGATTTATGCAAACCTCTTTTAACTCCCTCATTCCCTTTTTATGTTCATCCATCCTGAGACATCCTTTTTTAGTAATGAACTAAAAACTTTCCTGTATTTTGCAAGGTTTTTGATAAATGCAACTGCAAAATTAACAACTCCTAAGAAAACTTTGAAGTTGTTTTATTCTCTTTTAGATCTTCAGGGAAAGTCTGGATCTTTTGCACAATACGATCCTGCAACACAATTCCTGATTCATTGATCTCAATGCCTAGAAATTCTACTTTTCTGGTGCAATGACTGTCTTATTTTCGGACAGTACAAGACCTTCCTACGTAACAAACATCTGCAAAGATATCTAGATATTTTACATGTTCTTCAATATTTTTTTATACTATTAAAATATTATCAATATAGACGAACAAAGACAAATAATCTTTAAAAAGATTATCCATGTTTCTCTGGAATATCTGTGGTGCGTTAGCTAACCCATTGAGATCACGATCGAAATGTAATGCCCTTGTGGAGTAGAGAAGGTTGTAAGCTTTTTACTACTCTCCTCCATACGAATCTGGTAGAAACCTAACTTGCAATCAAACTTAGAGAATACCTTAGCATTTCTAATGCATTAATAAGGTGTTCCCTACTTGGGATAAAATATCCATTAAACTCTAGAATATCATTAATTCCTTCATAATTAATGACAAGTCTAGGTTTACCCCGTTTGATCTCACCATGATTCCTTACTAGAAATCCACGACTCCTATAAGGCGAGTTTTCTGGTTTGATTAATCCCAAATCAAGGTGTTCCCTGATTATTTCTTTTATATCCTGTTGACCTTTAAGATTCATCAGGATTGGTCTGTATGTGACAAACTCATATTCCTTGCCTGATTTCACCTTCAAGGTTGCTTTGAGTTTTGTTCTTGTCCCACCATGCCAAAGGATTCTTATTGTAACTCTTTTTGATCTTCCTTTTGACATCTTCTAAAGACACATGTGTTTATTTCCTAATATCTTGATTAGATATTAAGGATACTTTAAGAATCTAGATTTCTTCATCATTGAGATCCTCTTCTCTCATGGAGCTTAGAAACTCCCTTACTGAATCTCCTTTGATCCTTCATTTTTGGATGTCGAAGTTTTTCTTCATCCATATTGAAAGCGTGGATCTTCATAGCAAAATACATAATATGGAAATACAGATTATAGAAGGGTATTAAAAGGTTTGGTAAACAAAATTAACGAAGTTGCATTTTTGTCATAACAAGGGGTTTTCTGCACCAGAAAGCATTAAGGAAGGGATTCTTTCCACCAAAATAAAGTTCACGGGGTTATTTGCTTATCGGTGACAACTTGGGGGGGGGGGGGGTATTTGCACCTTTCCGCTTTCTTTGACAACAATCTTTTTGCAATAGAATTTTTATTAGCAAATTCATCAACAAAATAATTTTTAATTTCCACTCATTAACAAACATGTTTTTCTCATTACATCTCAATAATTAGTGGAGAAACTCAGGCCATTTTCAATAACATTTTTTATGCTAGACTCTAATAGACATTATTATGTGTTTTATTTAAAAAAAATCTCCAACATAGTCTATTTATCTTATTTGTATTTTTTATTAATTCTTAGTAATATCTATTAACATATCACACTATTGAATAACCAATAGGTAAAATTTAATATTAAAGTGGTTTATAATTATTTTAACTTTTGAGTAAAATTATAAAACATTAAATCTTGAACTAAATTAAATGATAACCACCTTAAAATAATACCGATTTTATCAATTACAAATGCATGCATTATATGTAAAATATAAATACAAATATAATTATAAATGTAAACTTTAAAGTGATATTTTATCTTTGTTTATGTGATATGAAACTAATAATAATATAATGTTCTTTTTATAATTTTTATTAGTATTTTGTTGATATAAATTGATACGTAAAATTATAATGGCAAATACTTGTGGGGAGATGGTGTCACAATGTGAGACCGGGTCGACCTGATATGAATCCGGGTTGGACGTAGCTTGACTCGGATCTCTCTATGGTAATTGATAGTTGACTAAATTAATTTAAAAACTCCACCCACATTCATTTTTATATTGCACATTATTAATCTAGTTTAGATGCGTAGAGCAGAAAATGCAGAATGCACGAAAATGAGAGGGGTTGGTGCTTTGTGATACTTCTTCCGGCTCAATAGCATAGTCTCATGCCATAAATAGAAATAATTAACTCTTCAAAAACTCTAAAACTTTTTATCTTTTTACTCTCTTGAATCGTGCTCAAAGTAAGTAAGACTTTGATATTGGGACTGAGGGAGTATATATAATATAAGGTACAATGTTAGAAGTCATTAAATAATATGTTGTGTTCAAGACAGGAAAAGAAATACTCCATGAACTTGTAATTTGGAAAGTTGACTCCATTAATTTCTAGGCTTTGCAGGCTACACTAGTGGTTTCGTGATAGTTGGCTATATTAATTTGTAAACTTCGCCTACTCTTCTTTTAACGACTCGTTAACATATTAATCACTACCAGATATCACATCACATGGCTAATAGTCAACTTCACTCTCATTTTTATATTCACAGAATCTAATCTCATTTGGAAATCATGGCCGATGAGGTAGCTCATTTTGGATGGGAAGGGAGATTGGCGATATTGGAAATCCAAATTTTTATGGACACGTGTCAAACATCCATTCTATGCATGAACACGTGGCAGAAGATTATGTGGGCGTGCATTGTGAGTGGGATCCAGCATCGAACTTACCCGGACAAGCGCCACTGCACAGGCCAAACATTAATGCAGTCAACTAATTTCCAAATTAATGCAAGTTGCTAGTATTTCTTTTTCTATCTTGAGAACACAACTACTCATTATTTAATATGTTGAGCTTTCGAGAATTCAGAACCACCAAGCCATAACATTTTTATCTTAACTCATCTGAATTAACTGCTAATTAACCAAGCCACCAGATTCTATAGTTTCAGAGTCATGGCAGCTTACGCAGCTCTCGTTTCTCTAATGCATATCATCGACAACCTTCAAAATCATAATCGCCCTCCTATCTCAGTCCCCAACATCAAGTTCATCTCCTCACTAAAAAGATCACTTCTCTCCAACAATTTCTCGAAGCCTATAACCCCAACCTTGCCTACACCGCAGTAGCAGACACTTTGGAGACTCGCATTGCAGATGCAGCATATGCGGCCGAAGACGTCATCGAATCCCCATATTGTGGATCACATCACAAACGATCGGGAAACGATGACCGATGATGTCTTCCACGAAGCTGTGCTGAAGGTGATTGAAGAAATGGCCTTGATTCAAGAAGAGGCCATGCTATTCAAATTACGGACTGTGGGGCTCCAACATCATCAGCTGCACACAAGTCAACGCCTCTGGATTCTTCCAGATCTTCTTCAGTTGAGCAAGTGCAGCAGAGTAGGATGGTGGGTGCTAATCAACTCTTGCTTCAAATGAAGGATGAGCTCGCATTGATCGCCTTGCTCTACTAGTCATTCCCATTGTAGGGATGGGCGGCTCAGGTAAGACTACTCTTGCCATAAATATTTATCAAGATCGTCTTATTAAGGAGGCATTTTCATATTCGTTCTTGGGTTACCATCTCTCAAGAGTATAGCATTCGAGAAATTCTCGCACAACTTCTTAAGCAACTACTAGATAGTGACGTAAGTCAAGATTTGAGCGAAGGTGAACTAGGAGACAAGTTGTACCAACACTTATTTGGTAGAAAATACTTGATTGTGCTAGATGATGTGTGGAGCATTAAGGCATGGGAGGGAGTTAGGAATTTTTACCAAATAACACAAAAGGTAGCAGAATAGTCATAACAACTAGGCTTTCGATTTTGGCTTCAAACCTACCCAACTCTAGTAGCCTTAAGATGAATCTTCTAGATGATAATGATAGTTGGGACCTGCTCTCCAAAACTGTGTTTGGAGAAAAGGATTGCCCTGTTGAATTTGAGGAAATTGGAAGGAAATAGGGAAAAGTTGCAAAGGGCTTCCTTTGTCAATTGTTGTGGTTGGGGGAGTATTGGCCAAGTCCGAACCTAAAATTCAATTTTGGGAATACATAAGAGAAAACTTAAATTCAGTAGTGAATTTAGAGGATGATGAACGTTGCTTCAAAATATTATACATGAGCTATAAGCAATTGCCAGTTCATCTAAAACCATGTTTTCTCTATATGGGACTTTTCCAAGAAGATGAAGAGATTCATACCAAAAGGCTCATTAGATTGTGGGTTGCTGAAGGATTTCTAAGACCAATAAGTAAGAAATGCATGGAAGAGGTTGCATTAGAGTACTTGGAGGACCTTATTGGTAGAAATCTTATTTTAATTCATAAGTTGGGGGATACAGGAAAAATAAAAAAGTGCAAAATTCATGATTTGCTGAGAGATTTGTGCATGAGAGAAGGTGAAAAGGAAAGGTTTTTTACTGTGGTTGGAAGTCCTCCTCAAGGGATAGTAAATAATGCTGCCCAACGCCGCATTGTTGTTCCTAGAAGCACATCAACTGATGAATCCATAAATGCCATGTCGTCTATGCCGCTAGCTCGTTCTTTGATATGGAATCTTGAAGATGATCTACCACCGCTCGATTTGAGGTTGCTCAGGATATTGGAATCATCTGGTTTCTCAGGATATTGGAATCATCAATTGGTTAACTCACGCTACATCATTATCTCATCTGAGTGTCCTCATACAATCGTGCGACTTTGGAATCTGCAAACGTTACATTGCTTGATTGGTCCGACAACAAATTTTGTTTTGGACATGATTCTGATCAGGCATATTGAGTCTAGTGCCATCGAATTTGATTACGACCAATTGCAAGGTAATAGTATTGTCTTGGGAAATCTGCAAGCGTTGAGGTGGTTAAAGAATTTCAAGTGCAGCAAAGAGATAGTTAAGAGAATTCCCAATATCAAAAAGTTGAAAATAGAATATGATGGAGATTTTGATGACAAGTATTGTCTCAACAATCTTATATGTCTAGATAAACTTGAGTCCTTAATCTGCGATATTCACATTGGATTTGATTCTCTACTAATCAGCTTTCCAAATTCACTCATAAAGTTGCTTATCAATTTGGATAGTGACCTATTTTGGGAAGACATATTGGATAAGATTGGTTCATTGCCTCTTCTTCAGAAGCTCACACTCACAAATGGGACCTTCAAAGAAGGCGAGTGGGAAACAACTGAAGGCCAATTCCGCAGCCTCAAAATGTTGTTTCTTGACTTCTGTGAGGGTCTACATGTCTGGACAACAGAATGCTCTCACTTTCCATGCCTTGAGCGCCTTTCTCTTTCTTCGATACATGAACTCAAGGAGATCCCTTTAGATTTTGCAGAGATACCGACACTTAGAGTAATTGAGCTCGAAAGTTGCTGTGATTCAGTTGTGGAATCTGCTAAAAGAATAGTAGAGGAACAAGAGGAATTATACGGAGATGAAGAAGAAGCAGCCCTTCAAGTTCATGTTTGTATCTCGAGCTACCAAAACAACATAGATGCACTGGCGAGCTTGGCGAGTCCTAACTTTCGTGTTACAACATTTGGTTAATAATTAAGGTACGAAGAAAAATTGGTTTGGGTTGATTCTATTTTTACTTTCATTTCTGATATTAATTTTGTATATATACAAAAAGAAATAGCTTTCATTTATATATTGCAAAGCCATTTCCATATTTTTATTCGAATATACTTCAATTACTGTAAAAAGTTCGCGCATGTTAATAACTATATGCATATATATGTGTGTTTTAATTTTGTTTGAGTAAATTTGGTGAGATATGATTTGACGCCGTGTTTGTTATTAGGGCAATGAATTTGATCCATATACCATTGTTAGAAATTCTCTTCGGGAGTGTTCGGTGCGTTCAACTAGCACTCGTTGGCCGGCCATTCATGTTTCTCTTCGTTTCCAGCTTCTTTTTCTTTTCACGAAATTTGTGCTCCAGCATTCTTCTCTTGGCTCGGACTTTCATCTAACATGGCGAGCAATTTTTTGTATGTTTCTTCACCAAGTTATTGGAAGTATTACGTTGTGGCGGAGCGGAATAGTTTTATTTGTGATAAGCTATAGAAATTATGACAATTTGCTCTGTGTTCTCTTTTTATTGTAAACAGAGTCCATTTCTATATTTTGTTTTTATTGCTCATTATCAAATGTCAATTTGAATGTTTTTCTTTGCTCAACGTGAACGAAGAGTCTTCTATTTTGTACCGATATAAGTTTTCCAATTGTACTGAGATACATCTCTTATTCTCACACAAACATAACATAAATGCGCTGCAAGATTAGATAAACAGGGAAACCCATTTTAAGGCGACATTTAACTTTCTGCACAAAAAAAAAGAAAAAAAAAATCAATTTTACAATTATTGCAATAACAACTTAGATTGGAAAGGCAAAATTGAAGCTCTTCAATTGTATTTAGAGGTAGCAAAATGAGGCCGATATAATCAAGTAATGCCTGAGAAATCTATAAAAATAGAGTATCTTTAAAAAATAAAATACAATAAGAACTACTATAGATGAAGATACAAAAGAGGAGGGAGTGCGTGTGTTGAGTTCTATATTTTGATTTGTTTATACTTCAATTGTACATATTTGTTGATGCCGGAGATGGGGTCATATTTGTTGCAAAGTTTCCGAATTTGAAGACGATGATATCGATCAAGAGCAGCCATGATCGTCGCTACAATCCACTCACGAAGTTTGATTTTTGTCACAATGAAGTAACACTGGGCGCCGCTTCTGGCTTGCTTCATCTACTCTCTTACTGCTACCCTCACTCTCTTCATATATGTAATCTGATCAAGATTGAGATTGAGTTCCTGTTATAACTTGTTGCATTTCTTGGTAGGATGTTATCATTTGATTGCCCTTTAGAATTTGTTAATTTCTCGCATTTTTAAGATGCATGCATGTTGGTCATCACTATGAGATTAATTATCGAAAAATACGTGACTTTTACCCGTATTCTACACATAATTTTTGAAATTGAAACACAACCCACCACCCCTTCCTCCTTCTCCCTCTATCTTACAACGACCATCACCACTATAACCCGTCGTGACTACCATCCAGCCCCGTTTTCTCGTTTATATTTCGAAAAGTTATTTTATACAATTAAACTGGAAAAAAACTTTAATAAATGAATATAAAAAATAATACGACAAAACATAACCTCTTACAATCCGACCATGTTCTTTCCCAATCTATTCATTGGTAAGTAAGTTACATGTATATATGTGTATGGAGTCTGTAATTTATAGAGAGTAATGTGTGACAAAATGTAATTAGGAGAAGATATGAGTTTATACGTCTTGCTCAAAATATTATTAAGTTGCTTCAAATATAAGAAAATTTAGATTTATCAAATATTAAATTAATCAATTTTCAGTTATGATAATTATTTGTCATAATAATCTGAATGTTATATAAGTTAAAGGATCTAAAAGGCCAAAAGAATTATCACCCTAAAGTCTTAAACTATTTTATCATGTATTATAACTTTACAAATAAATCTTGATTCTTGAATCTTGTGAGAGATACCGACACTTAAAGTAGTAGAGGTGATCCGTTGCTGCGATTCAGTCGTAGTTTCTGCTAAAAGAATAGTAGAGGAACAAGAGGAATTATACGGAGAAAACGAAGCAGCCCTTCAAGTTCATGTTATGCTCTCGAGCAACCATGACAACAGAGCAGCACTGGAGAGCTTGGCGAGTCCTAACTTTCATATTAAATTATATTAAGGTACGAAAGAAATACCTTTTATTTTCCTCTTGGAAGTAAATTATATGAATTGATTTGGTTGTTTCTTTGAATTGATTACACTTGTCTCTTATCTTTGTTACTCTAGTTGGTGAGCATTGGTTTCTGCAACCGCTTATTGTTTTCTTGTGTGAATGGGAAGAACTACATTGTGTATGGTTGTATGTTGAATTACAGCTTGTAGTTATGTGTTTACTTTGGTCCCTTCTAATTGTATGGTTTTAAATTTTTCAGAAAGTTTATACTTGGCCTCTGGAAATGGATAGTGAAGTAAGGAGATTGTGGAGGTCTAAGGCTGCTAAGCGGTACTCTGATATGATTTCAAGATTTTAGAAGGCATATTTTACTGATAATACAAAGCCTCCTTACATACCCAAACCTGTTTGGGAGGGTTGGAAGGCTTATTGGAAGAGAGACGATGTCAAGAAAAAGGCAAACACAACAAGAATGTGCAAACTATGTGAGCCCGAGGGCCTTGGGACTGGTATTATTAAACATATAGGAGTATCGAGAAGCGCACAACAACACGCAGTGATTTTGGTGAGTATTACTATTATAATGTGTTTCACTTTATTCATCTCTTCTTATAGATGTTGTTTGATATATAGATGAATAATATAGATATATTACATACACTTTTCTTTTGAGTATGTAGGCTAAACAAAAGAATATCCCCGCGAGAAAATTGATTGGGAGGTTATTCTGAGGCTACACTACAAGGATGGACAAGGGTATACAGACCCCAAGTCAAAGAAACTTGCTGTAAGTCTTATATGTATGTGTATTTATATTATTCATATTTGATTGGAAATCTGTAAATGAAACTTGCACCATGAGACAATCCATATTTAGTTTTTGCTTCAGTTTATTGTTGATTGCTCCTGATTTTGTGACATTAATGCTACTCATCTAACTTGGAATAAATTTCAATTCCTAAATAATACATGATCAGCTTGTAGAACTTAGTAATATGTATGGCAATATTGTGAATTATATGGTTCTGAAATATTCAAAGCAAATGGCAGCTCTGTTCCGCTTCCTTGAAATGGCGGTTATTTTGGATTACGGGTTGTTACTTTGTCAACCTTTTTCTGATTCTTATGATCCTTGTGTGATTTGAAACATTCTTAATGAAGTTATATTCATTTTGATGAGTCTGATTGAAGGTTTGCCTGTTGGTTTTTGCTATATAGTTGATAATTAATTGTGTTCGATGGTAGGAGAGGATATACGAGAGGGCAGCAACTCTAAGTCAGCCTTTGCCTGATGCTACTGAACCACAAGGGGTTGACATAAACGTGATATTTCATGAGGTTTCAACCGTCAATAACAGGAAAAGAAAGTTTGGCACTGGAGGGAGGTCAGTTTTGTTTTCTGATGCTAGAACAGGTTCAGCAACATCACAGTTTAACACATCGGCTATGGAGGAACAGATAAACGAGTTGCAGACTCAACTAAATGATGAGCGGAAGGAACGCCAACAAAACAACAAAAAAAGAACTCGAGCTACAAGAGCAGTTGAAGAGGTAAGCTGTCGAGCATGCACAAATGAAGGAGCAACTTAACCGTCTTATGCAGATTTTGCATTCACCATCTTGATGATTATTAATGTAATGCTTGGTCACGTTGTTTTATTACGTACCAGCTACATAATCAACCTTGTTACAATTTGGAAACAATTATGAAGAATTTCATTTGCCTATAAATGTTGTAGTTGAACATAATTAATTTCAGTTTGAGCAGCATTTATTATATTTCAAATACAGGTATTAAACAGGAAACAAAATACAGGTATTAAACAGAAAAAAAGAATAGAAAAAATATTTAACGACGGAATTGTGACAGAAAATACGGTCATAACCGGCCAAAATACAGTGGCGGAAATAGTTCCGTTACTATCTACGACGGAATAATCCGCCACAAAACAGCCGCCAAATTTAGACGACTAAAATGGCGACTCAAATTCTACGACGGAAATTCCGACAAAATTCTGCCATTAAATTCTGCCACGGATTATAATTCCGTCGTTATTTTTGATGGCGTCGAGGAAAATAACGGCGCTGCAGTGCCGTCGTGAATCCACGGGAAACTTTTCACAAATTTGAGTGCAGTGTTTACACTATTGGAACATGATCATGGAGATCTGTTGAAGGAGATGCTGATTTGGACTACGCTTCTCCTAGCTATGGTGCATTTGTTAATGGCAATCTCTACTGGATAGTATGGGATTCAGATTGCACTCCGTGGATTTCTTGCTTTGATCTCGAAACAGAATGTTTTACTAAGTTTTGTGTTCCTCCCCTTATACTAGTAAGCGGTGTAATTATTGTGACATTGTCTGCTTTTAACGATAGCCTGTGTCTGTGTGATAACGGGTCTGATGATGTGATTGATATCTGGTTGATGAAGGAATGTGGAGTCGAGAAATCTTGGAGCAAGGAGTATGTGATCCCTCAAAAGTTTGATGGGGTTTTCTACGATCTGGTTCATCTTATCAAAGTTTTCAAAGGTGGTGTTGGTGTCATTGGATGGGCGGTACGTTTTTTACTACTCCAACAAGACGAAAACTACTCATCGAATTGGTATCTTTAATGCACATCATGACTGAATTAACTCGGTGGTTTTCACTCCTAGCTTTCTCTCACTCTTTAGTTTCGAAACTGAGAAGGTGATCTTGATTTAGTTATTTGTTTGGAAATGCCTATCTGCATTTGTTTTCTTATCAAGTTAGTGGTATTCAGTTCTGCCTAATTTAAAGCTATTTTGAAATGCTTACCTGCATTTGTTAATTATTTAACAATCAAGGTAATAGTCCTCATAGTCAGCCTAATGCTTTGAACATGTGCACTACTGGCTTTATTCAGCTTCATTGTCCACAACAATTTGTTTTAGATGGTGGCTGAGGTTATAAGTTCCTTAATGCAACTTATAAGGTGTTCATCATTTAGGATTTAGGAGCTTATAGGCTGTTTTAAGAAGCTCAATTACCAAACACCGTCTTAGCTGTCACTTGTATCTAGGTGTTTTCTGGATCCTGATTATGTATAAAAAAAAAATCGTGAAATTAGATAATGATGGTAATTTACGGATTTATAGTTTTGTACAAGCTAGTGGGAGTATAAATGCCGGTTGGGCGGCTGCTGTGAATGATCAATGGCGGCTTTCTAGATTCTGTGGGAATAATGGAATATGTAGTTACAGTCATACTTCTCTCATTTGTAATTGATTCAAAGGATACTAGGAAAGGTTGTTATCTTGAAGTTGAGCCTCAAGATTGCTATGAGCAGGTTGCTAGCCATTAGATCATACCGAGTTCTTAACTTTCCAACCTGAAATTAACCTTGTAACCTCGATTGTCTGACTGAACCAGCTTGTGTTGCTTCGACCTCTTTGTATGGTTCAGGGCAGTGTTTCTTAAAGCTGAGTAGTCTTCTTGAGGGGCTTCGTATGTCTAAGTTTGCTTGCCCATGATGCCTAATCCCTCGGCTGCTTCAGCTAGTGGTGGGGGAAATAATAGGTGGAGGTTGAGAGTTTTGTTAGCCACTTTGTTGGTGTTGCCATTTTGGAAGGTGGTTTGTGGTGGTGGTGCATGATCATCTCAATATGCGCTACTTGAGTATGCATCGGTGCACCACTGCATTTCTCGTACAAGGAGCAGGGAGGCATAGACTGTTGATATACGAGTTCATGAAAAATGCTATCTTGATAGCTTCCTCTTCGAGTTTGAGGAGCAATCGTTGAAGAGATGAGTCGTAGACAAAATGCTTTTCAATTATGAGATGGACATGGAACAAGTGAACAGAGCAGTGCTCGTCTGTTTTTGGTGCATCCAACTACAGCCCTCTCAATGGCTCATGATGGGGAAGGTTGTCCAAATGTTGGAAGGCATCATGGAAATCGAATGGCCGCCAGCGCCTAAGGCTGCTGGAGAAGGATCTGCTGGTGATATTAGTGTGACTGCTACAAGCATATACTTGTGTTACATATATAAATATTGCGTTAGTGCTCTCTCTACTTTCACAGCTTCAATGCCGATGCCCTCTTGTTGTTGTCATCACTGCAGGCTGCCAGAGTTTCGTCGTTTGCCTCTGGGAAGCTAAGTGATAGGCAAGTTCTTGTTTACACTGAGTTGAAACAGAGTACATATTTGTATGATTGTATCTTGCCTTTTCTCTTCTCATTGTAACGATTTCTTGATTTTCTGTGTTAAGCTGTGAGAAAAAAAAAAAAAAAAAATGATTAATGTTGCATGAAGAATATTAGAAGAAAAAATTGAATTAATGTTGTAGTGCAATTATGTATTACTCCATCATTTCATTTTCCCCCCTGCTTTAGTATTCATTACAAACCAAATTTAATGATTTATATTTTCTAACACAAGGCTAGCCCATCCACTAAGCATCCAGCAAAGAATCTGTACATCCCTAAAGAAAAATTTCTTAAATATCTAACTTATTAATCTTTTATCAATTACGCCCTGATCTAAAGAGAGCATTAGGTAATTTTTTGAACTATAAGTTCTTATTACATCTTGATATTTGATTTTGGGTGATGTATCAAAAGAAATAAAAATGAGACTATATCAAAAATGCTGTAGTGATTTTCTGGATTTGTCTGCTTCAAGCGGTCGTCTCTGTTTGCGGATCACAATTCTGATGATGAGATTGTTCTTTGGTTGATGAAGGAATATGGAGTCAAGAAATCTTGGAGTAAGGAGTGTGTGATCACCAAAAATCCTGATTTTGATAGGAATATTTTTGATATTGAAGTTTACCCTATCAAAGTTTTTAAAAATGGTGACATGTTGATGTTATGGGATGATGAGTTTCTCTTCTATTACTCCAACAAGACCAAAACTACTCATCGAATTGGTATGTTTAATGCATGTCATGGACGTATCAGCTACTCGGTACTTTTCTCTCCTAGCTTTCTCTCACTCAAAAGTTTTGAAATGGAGAATTTTATCTCAATATGATTATTTGTATTTGCATATCGAAATGTTTATCTGCATTTGTTTGAGAATCTGCTGTTTTGTATAGTCTTCATGTTCAGCCTCATGTAAAGCTATTTTGAAATGCTTATCTGCATTTGTTTTTTTTAATCAATGTAATAGTCTACTTTTTTCCATGTGCATTCCAATCACTAATGACTTTATTCAGCTTTGTTCAAAATGTAACTTGTATCAAGGTATTTTCTGGATCCTGATTATGCAGAAGAAAGAATTGTGAAATTAAATAATGATTGTAATTTACAGATTCATAGTTTGTAACTGGTTGTTGGGTTGCTGTGAGTGATCAATGTCAGGTTAATGGATTCTGCGGGTATAATGGAATATGTAGTTACAATCATACTTTTCCCTCTCAAAAATTCTCTGTGGCCATTAGATCATACAGAGTTCTTAACTTTCCAACTTGAATTAGCTTCCTAGGTTCTTAACATCGTATGTCAAAGTTTGCTCGTCGGTGTTGCCTAACCCCCTCGGCTGCTTTGAGCTAGTGGTGGGGGGAAAAAGGTGGAGGTTGTTAGCTTTGTTAGCCACTTTGTTGGTGTTTGAACTCGTGGGGGGTGGTTTGTGGTGGTGGTGCATTAGCAGCTGAATATGCATTACTTGACTATGCATCAGGTGGCACCAGTGCATTTCTCCTACAAGGAGAAGCTCGGAGCTAGGATTTGGAGATGGGCACAATGGGGTTCTGGTAACTGAAGTGTAGCTGCAGTGAAGCGCTGGAGGGGACTGAGCAGGGCGAGAAACAGGTCGGAGTGGAGGGGACTGAGCAAGGTGAGATTGATTGGATTCTGCTCTGAAGGGAGGCTTAGACTGTTGGTATACGAGTTTATGAAAAACGGTTCTTTTGATAGCTTTCCCTTCGCGTCTGAGGCGAGCAGGCATTTGAATTTAGAGAATTGGTTTAACATTGCGTTAGGTACAACAAGAGGGATCACATACCTCCATGAGGAATGCAGGGATTGCATTGTTCATTGTGATATCAAGCTAGAGAACATAACAAGAACTACAGCAGAAAAGTGTCTGATTTTGGCGGTTGTGAGAGGAACAAGAGATTATGTAATTAGCTCCAGAATGGCTTGCTAACCTCCGAATCACCTCCAAAGTCCAACGTCTACAGTTATGGAATGGTGTCGATGGAGATTGTGTGCGGAAAAAGGAACTTCGAACTCTCAGCAGAGACTAACCACAAGAAGTTCTTCTCTCCATGGGCTTATGAAGAGTTTGTAAAGGGCAAAGTTGTTGTAGACATAAGACTTTTAAATCTTGAGATGGCCATGAATGATGATGGAACAAGTGAAGAGAGCCCTTCTTGTCTGTTATTGGTGCATCCAAGAACAACTCTCACAGTGTATAAATCATATAGTGATGTTTCTCATGCTTTCTAGTTTTAAGTCAAAATATCATAAGCAAGGACTATGTCATCAACTTTCATGTAAGTGGCTACAAATACAATCTTGTCTACCCAATCAAAGTTTTCGGAAATGGCGACTTGTTGATGTGATTTGATGAGCAGTTTCTCATCTACTACTCCAACAGACCAAAACTTTTGAGCATTATGGTATCTTTGATTATCTGCATTTCCAAAGGCTAATCTCCTTTTTGGCTCAACCTGATATTGAGTGATGTTATGTTATTTTGTCGTTGTGTATTAGGATATGAAATTTTTGTGATTCGGAAGGTGAAATGTTACATTATGGGATGGAGAAATCCCTTTTGGGAAAGAAATGGCCATGAACTATATTAGCAGTTCAACACTTCATTTTCTTTTATTTTCTTTCCCCTTGAACATGCTTTAGTTTTCATTACAAGTAGACTAAGAGGGTGTTTGGCTAAGCTTCAAGCTTCTTAAAATAGCTTATAAGGTACTTACTAAGGATTTAGGTGCTTATAAGCTGTTTTAAGGAGCTTTTAAGCTCAGCCAAACACCCTCTAAGTAGATGCATACTTTTAAGAACTGAAGAAAACCAGAGTTCATGTTTCTAAGTATCAAAAGTGATTTTACATGATGTGGCTGAATTAAATCATGGTTATCTAACACACATGCCAAGGTTGTCCTAGCGATTCAGCATTAAACACATAATCCATGATATTATTAACCTTTTATCAAAAAGCCAATTATGTTACAGTCTAATTGAATTCTTAACTTTAAATGGATGAAAATAGTTAATATATAATTTCCAATGAGATAATTATTCTGAGAAAAGAGAGAGTATGATTGTGCTCTTAATAATATATATAAATATTAAATTCAATTTTGGCCAAATATATTGTGGTATTGACAAAAAGTATGAATAAAATTAATGTAATGCACAAAAAGTAGGAATAAAGTATGAAGTTATTGTACAGTAGAGTTTTATTACTCAAACTCTATATTCAATTTTCACTATTTAATAATATTAAATTATAATTAATAACTTAGGGCATGCATTATGAGTGGATCGAGCATCGAACTTACCCGACAAGCCCCACTGCAAAGGCCGGAAATTAATGAAGTCAACATTTTTGCAATCTTGAAAACACAATTACACATTATTTAATGAGCTTCTAACATCGTCCCTTATATTATATATGTTGAGCTTTTGAGAATTCCGAACCAACAAGCCATCTCTGCTTTATACATTCTGCATTTTCTGCTCTACTCATCCAAACCAGATTCCATAGTCATGGCAGCTTACGCAGCTCTGCTTTCTCTTATGCATCTCATCGACAACCTTGAAAATCATAATCGCCCTCCTATCTCTCTCCACAAAAACCAAGTTCATCTCCTCACTCAAAAGATCACTTTCCTCCAGAAATTTCTCGAAGCATATAACCCCAATATTGACTACACCGCTGAAGCAGACCCTTTGGAGACTCGCATTGCAGATGCAGCATATGCAGCCGAAGACGTCATCGAATCCCATATTGTGGATCACATCACAAATGATGGGAAAAAGATTAGCTCCGATGATGTCTTCCACGAAGCTGTAGAGAAGGTCATTGAAGAAATGGCGTTGATCGAGAAAGAGGCTATGCTGCTCCAACCTCATCAGCTGCACACAAAGTCAACGCCTCCGGATTCTTCCAGATCTTCTTCAGTTCCACAAGTGCAGCAGAGTAGGATGGTGGGTGCTGATCAACTCTTGCTTCACATGAAGGATAAGCTCACATCTGATCGCCCAGATCTACAAGTCATTCCAATTGTAGGGATGGGCGGCTCAGGTAAGACTACTCTTGCTATAAATATTTATCAAGATCGTCTTATTAAGGAGCATTTTCATACTCGTGTTTGGGTTACCATTTCTCAAGAGTATAGCATTCGAGAAATTCTCGCACAACTCCTTAACCAACTACTAGATAGAGACGTAAGTCAAGGTTTGAGCGAGGGTGAATTAGGAGACGTGTTGCACCAACACTTGTATGTTAGAAAATACTTGATTGTCCTAGATGATTTGTGGAGCATTAAGGCATGGGAAGGAATTAGGATGTTTTTACAAAATAACAAAAAAGGTAGCAGAATTGTGGTAACAACTAGGCTTTCCATTTTGGCTTCAAACCTACCCAACTCTAGTAGCCTTAAGATGAATCTTCTAGATGAGGATGACAGTTGGGACCTGCTCTCCAAAACTGTGTTTGGAGAAAAGGATTGCCCAGTTGAATTTGAGGAAATTGGGAAGAAAATAGGGAAAAGTTGCAGAGGACTTCCTTTGTCAATTGTTGTGGTTGGGGGACTTTTGGCCAAGTCCGAACCTACAATTGAATTTTGGGAATACATAAGAGAAAACTTAAATTCGGTAGTTAATTTAGAGGATGATGAACGTTACTTCAAAATATTATACATGAGCTATAAGCAATTGCCCGTTCATCTAAAACCATGTTTTCTCTATATGGGAGTTTTCCCAGAAGATGAAAAGATTGGTACCAATAGGCTGGTTAGATTGTGGGTTGCTGAAGGATTTCTAAAACCAATAAGTAATAAATGCATGGAAGAGGTTGCATTAGAGTACTTGGATGACCTTATTGGTAGAAATCTTATTTTGATTCATGAGTTGGGGAGTTTAGGAAATATAAAAGAGTGCAAAATGCATGATTTGCTGAGAGATTTGTGTGTGAGAGAAGCTGAAAAGGAAAGGTTTTATACTGTGGTTGGAAGCCCTCAAGGGATAGTAAAGGATTCTGCCCAACGCCGCATTGTTGTTTCTAGGGGCACATCAAAGGATGAAGCTATAAACGCCATGTCGTCTATGCCGCTAGCTCGTTCTTTGATATGGAATCTTCGGGCCTACAAACTACCACCGCTCAATTTGAGGTTGCTAAGGATTTTGGAATCATCTGATGTAAGCTCTAAGACAACAGAAACATGCTTAGAAAGCCTGTTTCGATTGGTTAACTCACGCTACATCAGTATCTCATGGAATGAGTGCCCTGATGAAATCGTGCGACTTTGGAATCTGCAAACATTACATTGCGGTTCGACAACGACTTTTGTTTTGGACATGATTCTGATCAGGCATATTGAGTCTGATGCCATCTTATTGGATTACGACGAATTGCAAGGTGATAGTATTGTCTTGGGAAATCTGCAAACGTTGGGGTGCTTATTGAATTTCAAGTGCAGCAAAGAAATAGTTGAGAGAATTCCCAATATCAAAAAGTTGAAAATAGAATATCATGAAGTTCTTGATGACAAGTATTGTCTCACCAATCTCATATGTCTAGATAAACTTGAGTCCTTTTACTGCAAGATTTACAGTGGATGTGATTCTCTACAGAGGCTAATTAGCTTTCCAAATTCACTCATAAAGTTGCATATTACTTTGAAAAGAAACCTATTTTGGCAAGACATATTGGATAAGATAGGTTCATTGCCTCTTCTTCAGAAGCTCACTCTCAGAAGTGGGACCTTCAAAGAAGGCCAGTGGGAAACAACTGAGGGCCAATTTCGCAGCCTCAAAGTCTTGGGTCTTCACAATTGTCAGAATCTACATGTCTGGACAACAGAATGCTCTCACTTTCCATGCCTTGAGATCCTTTCTCTTTATTGGATACATGAACTCAAGGAGATCCCTTTAGATTTTGCAGAGATACCGACACTTAAAGCAGTAGAGGTGATCTGGTGCAGCGATTCCGCTGTGGAATCTGCTAAAAGAATAGTAGAGGAACAAGTGGATTTATACGGAGAAGAAGAAGCAGCCCTTCAAGTTCAAGCGTTAAAGCTTGGCGAGTCCTAACTTTCATGTTACATATGATTCATAATTAAGGTACGAAGAGAAAAATTGGTTTGGTTGATTCTGTTTTTACTTTTATTTCTGATATTACTTTCTTATACAAAGAGAAATAGTTTTCATTGTTTTTTTTGAAGATAATAGCTTTCCAGGCCGATCAAGGAGTGGCCGTTGGAACTGGATATCAACCTGCAGCCTAACGACACCTCCTCGCTGTCGAGCATGCCCGGCCTCTGGTCCGAAGACGATTTTGTCGAAGCACTTGAAGAAGGTGTCATGAATGAATGAATGGGCATCTCCTAGATCCAGAAGGTTGCCTATTTTTGAACAAATGAATTAAACTCCCAATTTTGAGATCACTTAGGCTTGTTGATTCATTGTATCAAAAGTGATTTTATATGATGTGGCTGAGCTAAATCATACTCCCTCCGTCCACAAAAAGAATGCATACTTTGTGGCGGCACGAGTTTTAAGAAAATTCTGGAAAGTAAAATGTGAGTGGAGAAAAAATAGATGTTAGTGGAAGGATAGTAAGTGAGAGAGTGGAGAAAAAATAGATGTTAGTGGAGATAGAGTCTCACATTATAAGGGTAGTAAGTGAGAAAATAGTTTTCATAAATGGACTATGCATTCTCTTTGTGGACAGCTAAAAAAGGAAAATTATGCATTCTCTTTGTGGACAGAGGGAGTATTAACCTAACGCACAAGCCAAGGTTGACCCAACGAGTAAGCATCGAGCAAATAATCCATGATATAATTTTTTTCTCTAAAAGATATTCATAATATCTAAATTATTAACTTTTTTATCAATCATGTTTCGTCGAATGAAAATAATATCTCAATTTAATATTCAAACTATCCATTCTTTTCAGCTTGAGATTTAAATTTTTGGCAATTAAAATACAATGTATGCTAGAAATTGAGATGAATTTTTACAAAAGAAAAAAAAAATGAACATGCATCGATTGTAAAAGAACACTCAAACTCATACAAAGTTTTTGCCCATTCTTAATTTTTTTTTTTTTTTTTATCAAATGACATCTATGGACACACCGAGAGTATATATAGTTGTGACTACCAAATGAATTTAGCAAAGCTAATAACAATAGTTAAGATATAATTTCCAATGAGATAATCATAACGAGAAAAGAGAGTATGATTGTGCTACTAATAATATATAAATATTGAGATGCACTTCCACACAAGTGATTGTATACTATGTAACCGGATCGATCCATATCCATACCTGCACCCGAACACACAGCCCAATCCGCGCCCAGCCCACAATCTTGAACCCAAGCCCAGTCCATACCTAGTGCTGGCCCAATTCGCCCAACCGTTCAATTAAAAAAGAAAATGTTAATCCAAGCTCAGTTCATACCCTACTGCTGGCCCAATTAGCCCAACCATACAATTAAAAAAAAGTAATAAAGTTAAAAGCAGTAGCGATGCGAAGAGAATTCGGACATGGGAAGGGCACTTCATACATGGCTTTAAGCCAAGAGAACAACCACTAGATTACAAATTCCTTTAAGTTATATTCCCCCGTCACATTGAATACGGCCTATTTTTTATTTTGAGATGTCCCACTTCATACTACATGTAGCCCAACATCCTATCTAAATCCTACTAACCTATTCCCACTACACATTATCCACCATCCCATCTAATTTTATTAGCATAATAATAATGCATTTACACTATACTAAACACTCTCTTTATACCTAATACCTTTTTTCTTAGTCTCCGTGCCCATATGAACTAGGCCGTATTCGACGGGACGGAGGAAGTATTATATAGGCAACTTTATTTATACCTCATACATGTAGCTTTTAAAAGTATAATTCATTTTTTTTCCGTTTCTCTTTAATTTGTCTTTTCATTATATTTAAATTTTCAGTTTTCTTAATTTTTTTTAATTATTTATTATCCTTATTTTCTTTTTAAATGTATTTTTTTGTTTTTTCTTTTTTTTCTTTTCTTGTTTATTATGTTGTGTCATATTATCATTTATCTTTTCAGTTTTTCTATTTTTAAATTATTTATTTTTTAAATGTAATATTTTTGAAACATTACATTTGTTCATATCAAAAATAACATTTCATTACGATAATGATTACTTTACCAAATTACTAAAAGTACAAGTTCTCGTGATCGTCGTGAAGAAAATTAATATTTTTGAAACATTACTTTTATTAATATCAATAATTACATTTACTTACAATAATAATTATCTATCTAAATAATTACAAGTAAAAATTGTCATGAATAAAAATAAAAGTCGTCGTTAAGAAAAGTAATGATTGTGAAACTATATATTTTATCATGTCAATGATTACTTTTTACTTTTTATCACGACAATAATTATGTTATCCAATAACTAAAAGTACAAGTTATCGTGATTAAAACTAAACATTGTCATTAAGAAATGTAATAGTTGTGAAATATTACTATTCATCATATCAATAATTATTTTTCATCACAACAATAACCACTTGACCAAATAGCTAAAAGTACAAGTTGTCGTGAACTAAAGTAAATATTGTCGTTTAAAAAAGTAATGATTGTGAAATATTACCTTTCTTAATATCAATAATTACTTTCCATCACGACAATAATTACTTGACTAAATCACTAAAAGTAGAAGTTGTCGTACGTTAAAGTAAACATTGTCATTAAGAAAAGTAATACTTATGAAACATTACATTTTTCATATTAATAATTACTTTTTATCACGATAATCATTACTTTGAATTATTTATATTTTTCAACCACGACAAATATTTATTTGTGCAATCGTTAACTTAGTATTAATAAACTCTAATTGAAATATAATAAATTCTAAAGATATTTAATTAATTAAATCATAATTGAAAAATAATAAACCCTTAAGGAAATTGAATAAATGAAACCACAATTGAAAAATGAAAATGAAAATATAATTAAAAAATAAAAGAGAAAAGAAAAATATTAAAAGGTAAAGATGAAATACTCATTGCATTAATGAATATTGTTGGAATAAATAAATTTGTAAAAAAATAGAAAAAAAAAGAAAAAATAAACAAAATGGATAATAAGAGATATAATATGTGATATGAGCCATTTGTTAGAACACTTAACAGGGTCTCAATATTGAGAAGATTGTCAAAATAGCACTTCTTAGAAGTGAAATTTAAAAAATGTCACTTTTTATAATCTCTTCTAATTATGTCACTTTTGGACATTTTTACCCTTTTTTTGACCAACAAATTACCAAAATACCTTATTCACATTAAAAATTTTGATACCAAATATCAATTGTTAATTAAATAATAAGATTTTGTGACTGAACAAAAAATAAAAAGTTCCACCACCACGTTTTCGCCGCCGTCGCCATGCCACCGCCACTATCGCCGGCGGTAACAAAAACATTTTTGTGACTGAACAAAAAAAAACATTACACGATCATTTTCCCACCGTCACCGTCGTCGTGACACCACCACTATCACCGGCGGTCACAAAAAAAAATTTGTGACTGAACAATAAAAAAAACGTTCCACCACCATTTCTCTATTGTTGCCGCCGTCGTGCCGCCGACGGGAACAAAAAAAAATTTATTACTGCACAAATAAAAATATTCCACCACTACTTTTCTTCAGCCACCGTCAGTGATCACAAAAAAAAAATTGTGACTCACTAAAAAAAATTAGTTCCATCTTTTTTAGTGACTATTACCAAGCAAGAATCTCACAAAAAAAAATTTGTGACTAACCCAAAAAAAATTGTCATTCACCTAAAAAATTTTGTGATTCCACCACCATCTTTTTGCCGCCGACACTGTGCCGGCCGTAACAGAAAAAAGTTTGTAACTGAACCAAAAAAAACATTTAACCACCAATTTTCTGCCGCCAATGGTCACAAAAAAATAATTGTGACTCACTAAAAAAAATTAGTTCCATCATTTACAGTGATTATTACAAAGTTGAAGTATGAATCTCACAAAAAAAAATTGTGAATAACAAAAAATAAGTTGTGAATCAGAGCAATTTTAATATTAACAAAAAAAAAATGGGAAACAACATTTTTATTGCAATGGAAATCACAAATAAATAGGTGTGAATCACAAAAAACAATTAAGAACATATTCTCTGAACAAAAAATAAAATGGGAAGAAACATATATTAAAGTATGAAATAACAGAAAGAAGTAAAGCTTGTGTTGACCAAAAAATGTGTGAAAAGGAGGAAGGAGGGATAAAAAAGACCAAAAGTGACATTATTATAAGAAATTGAAAAAAGGTGCTATTTTTTCAATTTCACTTGTAAGAAGTGACATTTTGGGGGATTTCCTCCTCAATATATCCCATATTGCAAAATAAAAAGATAATTAAACAATTGAAGATCAAGCTTAAGGAGACTCGAACCCTATTAAACAAAGTGAAGTAAGAGCACTCTACCACTAGGCTAAATGCAAATGAATGAGATGTAAAAGATTATTATTGTTAATATCAATTAAAATAACAAGAAAATAAAATAATTAAAAATAGAGCTTAGAAAGGGCGCTGAACCACATGCTAATTTATCTTATTTTTCGGGAGACAAATTATTTATAGTTCATGATAGCCAAAAATAAAAATAAAAATTGGGCTTGTCGGGTCGGGTCGGGTAACACGGGTCAATCGATTGCACTGATTATAACCACTTGCATGGAAGTTTTTGCCATTCATATTAACTTCAATTTATATATAATTGAAAAGTAGGATTATATATATATATATATATATATATATATATATATATATATTGAATGAACAGTACTTATCTATTTACTTTATCGAAATAAATCATAAGTATGTACTAATAAATAGATGCAAGGTGTCACAGTTTAGGAGATGATCTCTATGCATCCAACAATAAAGTTGTTCATCTCTTAAAAAAAATAAAATAAAACAGAGTACATATTTGCTCTGTTTTCTTCTTTTAATTGTGATGACTTCTTGATTTTGTTTGTCTTTAACCGTGATCACAGAAATTCTTCATCCTTGGTATAGATTAGACTTGCATCAAGAAAATTGAAAACATGAATTGTAATGGTATACAAATTTCTGTTGGCATTTCACCTTTTTTTTCTCTCTCTCTCTCTCTCTCTCTCTTTTGAACATGCTTGTCTTCCTTTTAATATCATATAAAGGATACTAAATTTATTGTTTCTATTTTGAAATTATTAAAGACTCTATTGTTGTTGATCTTCCCCAAACACTAAATATGTCTATTTGTTCATTTTCAAATGTCAATTTGTATGTTGAATTTGAATGAAGAAGAGTCCATGATTGAGGAAGCCTAAGAACAAGGAGACCAACATTATTTAGTCAACCAACAATACCAATCTTTCAGACACTCAAGTTTGGGTAATGTCATCTCATTTTGATTATAAACATTTCCAAATGCCAATCCCCTCCTTGGCTCAAACGTAATATTTTGTGATGTTATGTTGCATCGTGGTCGTCTTGTATTAGGTGGGATATGAAATATATTATGCTGTGTTGCATGCTGGTTGTCATGTATTAGGAAGTAGTAAAGAATTTCTTGTGTAAATTAAAATAAATTTTCAAATTTTCGATGAAAATTGGATGATAGGCTTGTTGTTGTCCTGGTTGATGTGACATATTGTTAATAATATATAAGCTATCTATAGATGACTAAGATTGCCATTTGCAACGCATCGATTGTGAAGTTCCTTCAGTATGTATTTATTTGGGAAATATTATGTTATTGAAGAGCTGAATATTTATCGCTTTTCCTTTCTTATTGTGATGATATCTTGTTTTTCCTTGCCTTCAGGGTGATGCCAGAAACCCTTGTAATTAGATTAGAGATGCATCAAGAATATTTAGAAATGAATTGAACTTTCTAGTGACTAAAGTACCTAAATTTTAGAAGTTTGGGTCTGGAGAATGTAATATTGTATTTTGTGGTAATCTGTAGTTATAATGATATATTATTTTTCGTTTGTGGTCGTACCTCACAAAATTTTGAGTGATTGATTCGAAGGATACTTGGAAAGGTTGTGAAAAAATTAGAGCTTCAACATTGCTCTGGCGAGGTTGCTATGTTGCCATTGGATCATACAAAGTTCTTCACTTTGGATCCTTGATGCCTAGCAAGTCGTATGTCAAAGTTTGCTCACCCGTGATGCCTAATCCCTCGGCTGCTTCAGCTAGTGGTGGGGGAAGGAAGGGCTAGTCTCCTGTGAGACCGGTCTCTGACTAGAGACTTTGTTGGGAAGGAATAGGTGGAGGTTGAGAGCGTGGGTGGTGGCACTTGTGGAAGGTGGTTCATGGTGGTGGGTGCATTAGGAATAATTAGCAACACATCTCTATGCTATGCTTTTCATCTCGATTATGCATTACCGTAATAGTGTATGTATTTAAGTGAATAGAAGTAATTAAAGAGAGAAGCAAGATAAATAAGCAAAAAGAAGATTTCAATTAAAGAAATTCAAAATTCTCGGTTTTTATCATGAACTTATAATTTTGTTTCAAAATATGTATAAAGAATACAAAAAATCTGTTTTTTCCAACAAGCTTTTGTTTTATAAATCCATGAACTTTTTTTTTAATTCCCCCCGAAATTCAAAATTAATAAAGAATAACCTCTTATATACACGTAAATGCTATATCTAAGAAAAATACATATCATCAATTTCGAGGCCCCGTCATTCTCCGTTTGGTCAAAATGCAATTTCATAAGAAATTGTGGAAAATTTTAAAGTTTATGTATGAAGAAGCAAGAATAAAAAAATTCGTAAAAACTGGAATTTCAAAATTATCTATGGATTTGAAAACAAAAATTAAAATTCATCCGAAAAACCGAAATTTTAATTATGATTCCACCTCGAATAATTCGAATGAAGAGGTAGGCCCCAACTTTAGGCCATGCTGGGCTTCAAGATTATAGGTTCAAATCTTGGGTACCCATACCTGAAAATCATTTAGTTGTAAATACTTCATAGGGCGTAGTTGGGCCTCATTTTTCCAGAATTTAGGTGAAATTGAAGCAATTGTATTTAAAGGTGGCAAAATGTGCTAGACGAGTAAATGAACGAGAAATCTATCAAAATAGAGTTTCTTACAAGAAAAATGAATAGATGAAGATACAAAAGAGGAGTGAATGCTTTCTTTCTTTCTTCTTTTTTCCCTATTTTCTTCATGTTTATTTCTCCATTTGTTGACTGTAGGATCAGATCTTTCTTTCAAACATGAGTTGGTAAGCAAGGCACAAACCTGTGATTTTATCTTTATTTGTGAGTTTGTATAGACTTTGGAAACACTACAACAATAAATTATGATTTCATTTCAAATTCGAATGAAAAACATAAGAAATCAAGTTGATTTTACGTCGTGCTGGGCTTCAAAGATTATTAGTCCAATTATCTTAAATTTTGTTCTAATATTCTATAAAACTTAGTTGGGCCTATTTTTTTCGGACCTATAAAGTTTTGGATTGGATTAAGCCAACTAGATTCTTTACCAATTATATCAGAAAATATCATTTTTTTTTCCTTCACGAAGGTGGCACTTCTAATTAAATAATGATACCCTCAAGGAAAAAAAATTGACATATTGAATTTGAGTCTTCTTTGGCTTGATATATTTGAGATATAAGTGAATTATTTTTTTTTTCTAAAATCCCTCAAAATGTAATATTTTAATAATATAAAAAATAATACTTTCATTCTGCATCAACATCCTCTAAAAATTTCTCAACTTTCCGCTACAACTAAAGTCTGAAGAAATTAGAAAACCTAATTCCCCTTCCTCTTCCTCTTCCTCTTCATTCCGCCCCAATTCTAATCCAATCTCAATCAATGTGCCCCAATTCGCAGTTCGCTTTCGCCTCAAATTGATCTACGATACAAGTCTCGAGATTTACACAGAAATGGAGCAGCTGAATTCGATCAAAAATATCTTCCACCAGAAAATCATCACCAACATCCTCTCGAGGCTCGATGTTGGAACCATTGCAAGTAGCAAGTGTGTCTGCAAACCATGGCTGCATTTGCTCGAGACTGATGAGTTTCTCAATTCGCATCTTGCTAAATCAGTCCCCTGTCTGGCTGTGATGAACGTGAAGGGCCCGTTTAATCGTTGCCAAGTCTTGGAATTTGAAGACGAGCAACTCCATGACGTTGAGACCGATCATTTTCAGTACAGGCAAGTCACTGAGTTTAATTTCCCTAAGAGAGGAAGAATAGTGGGTGCTGCTAATGGCTTTCTTCTTCTAAGCTATTTCGCTGCTGTTGATGACTTTATTGTATGTAATCCAATAACTCGTCACTACGTCAAGATCTGCGCCCCCCCGTTGAATGGACGGGCATATAGATTTGGAGTGAGCAGAATGGGCCAGTATAAGGTGGATCTGATTTGTCGTGAATCTCAACTTGTATCTGAATCCGAGTACTGCATTTACACTCTTGGAACAGGATCGTGGAGGAGCGTTGGCCTTGGAGCGGCTCGTTGTTCTTGAAAGGGTGGAAGGCTGTTCTTGGTACTTTTCTTGATGGAAATCTGCATTGGACAGTAAATACACCGTGGCTTTTGGACAAACCGTTGATTACATGTTTTGATCTTGAAACAGAATGTTTTAGCAGCTTTGGTGCTCCTGCCTTTGGTGGGGAATTGTATGTTTTGAACAATTATCTGTGTTTTTGTGAATGTGAACGTGAAAATGTTGTGTGGTTGATGAAGGAATATGGGGTGGAGAAATCTTGGAGCAAGGAGTATGTCATGGCCCAAAGTGCTGTTAATAATGGATTTGGCCGCAATGATGTTTTCCCATCAAAGTTTTCAAAAAATGGTGACTTGTTGTTGAGGTTATTGGATGATATGCGTCTCAGACGCTATTCCAACAAGACCAAAACTTTTCAGGATTATGGTATCATTGATGAACATGGTAACGGTGATGACTATGGTATCGTTGATGAACAGCGTCGCTTGATCTTTTTCAGCTCAAAGGTTTTCACTCCAAGCTTTCAGACGCTTAAAGGTTTGGGTATGGAGAATGTCATCTCGTTTTGATTATGTGCGTTTTCAAATGCCAATCTCATCCTTGGCTCAATCATAATATTATGTAATGTTATGTTGCATCGTGGTTGTTATGTATTTGGAAGTAGTAAAGAATTTCCATACGTAAATGATGATAAATTGTCAAATTTCCTTGAAACATGGATGCTAGGCTTGTTTTTGTCCTGGTCGATGTAACATATTGTTAATGCAAATATAAACTATCTATTGATAACTACGATTGTTGTTAATTCTAATGTAAGCTATCTATTTATAACTAAGATTGTCATTTGCAACACATCGATTGTGAAACTCTTTTTGCATGCACCTCTATGAGATATTCTGTTCTTGAAGAAAGAGACACCTTGAACTCACTTTTAAGTAAAACCAAGAATCCCTTTTCAGAACAAGTGTTGGTTATAGAAAATACACTGAAAAGATTGGCTTAGCATTAGTGCTTTCGCTACTTTTGCACCTTCAATGCCGGTGCCCTCTATGTCGTCATTGTCACGGCGATCGGGAAACCTCCTTATTACAATCTGAGACTAAGTGAGTTGATTTGGTATCTTGTTTTGGTGAGAATGGTCTCTTTTGTTTTGGTGAAAACAAAATAGAAGTTTGACCACCTTAAGGTGGTTAGGACTTTTCTGGAGTCCTGAGATGTGTCTGTTCTCAAGAATATCTGAACCCGAATCTCGGTTGTACAGTCTAGGAACATACATGATCATGGGGAAGTATCCTACATGATGCTCCCTTTGAATACAGTTCTTGCTTTGACGTTGAAACAGAATGATTTAGTATATTCTTTGCTCATACTCTTCAAGGAAGCAAAGGGATATGGGAATTAGATAATGCTGCTCATCCTACATGATGATCCCTTCGAAGGCGGTTCTGGTGCATTTGTGAATGGAATTCTTCATTTGTTGGTATATGATTTATCAAAGGCTTTCTTGCTTTGATGTTGGAACAAAATGATTTAGTATACTCTTTGCTCGTACTCTTCAAGGAAGCAAAGGGATGTTGGGACTTGTCTATTTTGAATACAACTGTGTATTCCATATTAACAAATCCAATTCATGCTGTGAGTGTTCTAAGTCTGGTTATAATGATACATCTCCCATTTGTGGCTCTACCTTTGTTGGTGTTGGGACTTGTAGAAGGTGGTTTATGTTGGTAATGCATTAGGAATAATGCTAAGTTTTCTTCGTTGCTGCAGACGGTTGGAGTTTCAACGTTTACCTTCCGTAAGCACAACAATCAGGCAAGTTACTCTCTCTCTAGCAATGCAATATTGGGAATTGAAGAGGGTCGTTGTCATTTGAAAATCGCTGATGGCCAGTTTTTTGGCAATTGATAATCTTTTGCTCTGTATTTTATCTCCAGGTTCTGCCAAAAAATCAATGCAGAATGAATGATGCTGTTTTATTAATTTTATTTTATTTTATTTTATTTTTTAAATTGAGGGCAGTAGTGAATATATCGATGTTGTAGCAATCGGAACCATATGGAAAAATAAAGAAAGTTGCTGGATTTCCTGGTGATAACTTACTACTACATTAGCTTTCATAATCTGATTTTTTCCAATCATTCAGATCCGTTTCTTACGATTCAATGAGAAAGAATGTATTATACATACATTGTATTGAGCATATAAATTTCTGCTCTGCTGTTGTTTTGTGTTCAGTAACCGAAGGATTAGACAAATTTGAAAAGCTTTGAGAAGAGAAAGAGGAGATACTCTGATTTGTCAGGGTTCCCAAAGATAGGCCTCGATGTCTATCTTGTAACCAATTGAAGGTAAACTATTTCTCTCTCTTCTTTTACTAAAATGGACTAAGCATTATTTCGGGGGACATACGAAAAAGGAAAACTATGCATAATTATGGGGGTCGGAGGGAGTAATAAATAATTTATAGCTAAAAATCATTATTTGAAAAATTAATAATATGTTTTAATTTTGTTTTCCTTTAGGTGCAGTAGGTGTGTAAATAAAAATGAAAGTATGTGCAGTAGGTGGAGTTTTTCAAATTAATATAGTAAACTATCACAAAGGGACAATCATTGTAAGTTCGATGCTATTTCCTCATGCAATCAATTGATTATATTCCACCTACTTTTTCTTTGACAACAATCTTATCCTAGTAGTATTTTTATTAGCCAATTGATCAACAAAACAATTTTTATTCTTCTTTTCTAGACTTATTAACAAACATGATTTTGTCATTCTCCAATAGTATTACTCCATTTGGTTGTTAGAGTATGAATTTATTGAACAATAGAGTTTTATTATTCAATACTCTATACTGTATTTCCACTAATTAAAAAGGAAATTAATGGAGTATGTACTAAATTCCATGTACTAAGCGCCATTGTCAAAATTGCAAGTTGCTATTTCTTTTTTCTATCCTGAAAACACAACATCACATTATTTAATGACTTCTAACATCGTCCCTTATATTTTATATGTTCAGCTTTTGAGAATTCTGAACCACCAAGCCCTCTCATCTTTATACATTCTGCATTTTCTGCTCTTAACTCATCTGAACCAGATTGCTGAACCAGATAGCTTAGTTTAACAGTGATGGCAGCTTATGCAGCTCTGCTTTCTCTTATGCATATCATCGACACCCTTGAAAATCATCCTCACCCTCCTATCACTCTCCCCCAAAACCAAGTTCAGCTCCTCACTCAAAAGATCACTTTTCTCCAACAATTTCTCGAAGCCTATAACCCCAATCTTGCCTACACCGCAGAAGCAGACCCTTTGGAGACTCGCATTGCAGATGCAACATATGCGGCGGAAGACTTCATCGAATCCCATATTGTGGATCACATAAAAAATGATGGGGAAAAGATGACCGATGATGTCTTCCACGAAGCTGTAGATAAGGTGATTGAAGAAATGGCGTTGATCGAGAAAGAGGCCATGCTTATCAAAGTACACACTGTGTCTCTGGGTGTAATGAAATTACACACAAAGTCAACCCCTCTGGATTCTTCCATATCTTCTTCAGTTGTGCAAGTGCAGCAGACTAAGATGGTGGGAGCTGATCAACTCTTGCTTCAAATGAAGGATATGCTCACATCTGATTGCCTTGCTCTACAAGTCATTCCGATTGTAGGGATGGGCGGCTCAGGTAAGACTACTCTTGCTATAAATATTTATCAAGATCGCCTTATTAAGGAGCATTTTCATATTCGTGCTTGGATTACCATCTCTCAAGAGTATAGCATTCGAGATATTCTCGCACAACTTTTTAAGCAACTACTAGATAGAGACGTAAGTCAAGATTTGAGCGAGGGTGAATTAGGAGACAAGTTGTACCAACACTTATTTGGTAGAAAATATTTGATTGTGCTAGATGATATGTGGAGCATTAAGGCATGGGAGGGAATTAGGATTTTTTTACCAAATACCACAAATGGTAGCAGAATAGTTGTAACAACTAGGCTTGCGATTTTGGCTTCAAACCTACCCAACTCTAGTAGCCTTAAGATGAATCTTCTAGATGAGTATGATAGTTGGGGCCTACTCTCCAAAACTGTGTTTGGAGAAAAGGATTGCCCAATTGAATTTAAGGAAATTGGGAAGGAAATAGGGAAACGTTGCAAAGGGCTTCCTTTGTCAATTGTTGTGGTTGGGGGACTTTTGGCCAAGTCCGAACCTACAATTCAAGTTTGGGAATACATAAGAGAAAACTTGAATTCAGTTGTGAATTTAGAGGATGATGAACGTTACTTCAAGGTATTATACTTGAGCTATAAACAATTGCCTGTTCATCTAAAACCATGTTTTCTCTATATGGGAGTTTTCCCAGAAGATAAAGAGATTCGTACCAAAAGGCTCGTTAGATTGTGGGTTGCTGAAGGATTTCTAAAACCAATAAGTAATAAATGCATGGAAGAGGTTGCATTAGAGTACTTGGAGGAGCTTATTGGTAGAAATCTTATTTTGATTCATAAGTTGGGGAGTATAGGAAACATAAAGTACTGCAAAATTCATGATTTGCTCAGACATTTGTGCGTGAGAGAGGCTGAAAAGGAAAGGTTTTATAGTGTGGTTGGAAGTCCTCCTCAAGGCATAGTAAATAATGTTGGCCAACGCCGCATTGTTGTTTCTAGGGGAACATCAAAGGATGAAGCCATAAACGCCATGTCGTCTATGCCTCTAACTCGTTCTTTGATATGGAATCTTTGGGATGATCTACCACTGCTCTCTTTGAGGTTGCTGAGGATATTGGAATCATCTGATGCACGCTTTGAGTTTGAAGGAACATGCTTAGACAGCCTGCATCAATTGGTTAACTCACGCTACATCAATATGTCATATTTTGATCATTTAATCATGCGATTTTGGAATCTAGAAACATTAGATTGCTAGTTCTCGCAGATAGATCCGACAACGACTTTTCTTTTGGACATGACTCAGATCAGGCATATTCGGTGTGATACCATCATAGTATTGGATTACGGCCAATTGCAAGGTGATAGAATTGTTTTGGGAAATCTGCAAACGTTAGGGCGGTTAGAGATTTTCAAGTGCACCAAAGAAATAGTAAAGAGAATTCCCAATATCAAAAAAATGAAAATAAGATATGATAGATTTTTTGATGACAACTATTGTCTCAACAATCTTATATGTCTAGAAAAACTTGAGTCCTTTTACTGCAAGATTGACTGTGGATGTCCTCAACAGGGGATAATTTGCTATGACTGTGGATGTTCTCTACAGAGGCTAATTAGCTTTCCAAATTCGCTCATAAAGTTGCGTATTGATTTGAAAAGAAACCTATTTTGGGAAGACATATTGGATAAGATAGGTTCATTGCCTCTTCTTCAGAAGCTCACACTCGAAGATGGGAGGTTCAAAGAAGGCCAGTGGGAAACAACTGAAGGCCAATTCCGCAGCCTCAAAGTCTTGGTTCTTCACCATTGTGGGGGTCCACATGTCTGGACAACAGAATGCTCTCACTTTCCATGCCTTGAGCGCCTTTGTCTTAGAGGGATAGATGAACTCAAGGAGATCCCTTTAGATTTTGCAGAGATACCGACACTTAAAGTAGTAGAGATGACCCATTGCAGCGATTCAGCTGTGGAATCTGCTAAAAGAATAGTAGAGGAACAAGAGGCATTATATGGAGAAGAAGAAGCAGCCCTTCAAGTTCATGTTACGCTCTCAAGCTTCCATGAAAACAGAGCAGCACTGGAGAGCTTGGCGAGTCCTAACTTTCGTGTTACTTTCCTATAATTAGGTATGGAGAAAAAATTGGTTTGAGTTGATTCTAGTTTTACTTTCATTTCTGATATTACTTTCTTATACCCAGAGAAATAGCTTTCATTGATTTTTTTTGAAGATAACAGCTTTCCAGGCTCCAATGACTCTAAATCAAGAAATCGGGCCGAGGAGTTGCCGTTGGAACTGGATATCAAACTGCAGCCTACCGACACCGCCTTGCTGTCGAGCATGCCCAGCCTCTGCTCCGAAGACGATTTTGTCAAAGCACTTGAAGGTGTCATGAATGAATGGGCGCCTCCTAGATCCAGAAGGTTGCCTATTTTTGAACAAATTAATCTCCCAATTTTGAGATCAGTTGGCTTGTTGATTCATTGTATGTTTTATCGGATCGACGATGTAATTAAACGAATAAGGGCAGCAGCTTAATTTGGTTTGCATTCTTATATATATAGTGAGGAATTTGAAGCTTGCATGGACTTGACCGTTCTAAATCCCAATATTAATATCACTTAATTGGGTCCTATACACAAAAGCTAGTCATTTCTTACCCATTAGCAGAACCTTGAATTGTTACTGTGTGAGGGAAACTAAGCTTGGTAAGATGCTTTATGTGATGATCGTGGCCGCTCCCACCGTCAATTTCGTCTTCCAATTCAAACTCGGCAGGCTTCATTTGGTATGTATCGGCTCGTACCACCTTTTTACTACTGCTCTGTTTTGATTTGGCTGATCATAGTAGTCATTGCAGTTTGCTGCTACTGGTGTTAGTTGATATTGCCACCCTTGGGCAACTGGTTAAGCCCGATGGTAGATAAGATTTTGTTAAGTTTGTGTGGTGTCTATGGAAGCTGGATTTTGCTGTCGAGGACTACCATTGATTAGATGCTGGGATGGATTGTTTAGGCTGAAGCACTATGTTTTAGTTGCTACTTCTCTGATCCCTTGAAGACTTTGTTTGGCCGTCCCCTACTTCTCTTTGGTTGATTCAGCTAACTTCATTATGCTATGTGTTTTGATGTCAAAGTGATGAGCTCTCTGGTTTTTTGATGTGGATGCTGATTTGTTCCTTGAAACATTCTTATGTTATGTTACACTTTATCTTTATGTGACCTGTTTTGTTTTGTTAATTTTCAAACTATCGTAAATTTGAAAAGAGTTTAGAAAACATGATGCTTAGATTGATAATCAAAAGTTTTATAATCGAAGGTTTCTAAGGCTATGCCGCTGGTATGTTTATTTATCAACAAATTTTCTTTATTTACATTTCTTCTACTAAAGCTTATAGGTTACTGTACGGATTAAAGTGTAATCCCACTTTACTTTTGATTTGCTCATAAGCTTTATACTTTGTATCATATTGCTTCTGATTTCAAGATTATGGCATTTGAAATAGATTATATTGTAGGAGAAGCAATGCTGACCAATAGATTGATTGATCTACAGACAGGTAAGAAGATCGAGGTCTCGAGATTTACACTGAAATGGAGAAAGATTTGTTCAAATATCTCCCACCAGGAATCATTACCAACATTCTCTCAAGACTCCCTGCTGATACTATTGCAAGTAGCAAGTGTGTCTGCAAGCAGTGGCTCGATTTGATCGAGACTGAATTTTTCGTCAATTCCCATCTTTCTAATTCAGTCTCCTTTCTGTCTCTGGCTGTGATGACTTCGGAGAGGCCGTTGGGTCATTGCCTAGTTTTGGAAATTGAAGACCAACTCGATGACATTGAGAGCGACGATTTTTGCTTCAGGCAAGTCACCGAGTTTGATTTCTGAGATTTCAACAATTGGGTGCTGCAAATGGCTTGCTTCTTCTACACAAGATCAATAGTGGGTGTTGTTATTTTCTTCATGTTTATTTCTCCATTTGTTGACTGTATGATCAAATCTTTTTTTCAAACATGAGTTGGTAAGCAAGGCACAAACCTGTGATTTTTTCTTATTTGTGAGTTTGTATAGACTTTGGAAACACTACAAAAATAAATTATGATTTCATTTCAAATTCGAATGAAAGACATAAGAAATCAAGTTGATTTTACGTCGTGCTGGGCTTCAAAGATTATTAGTCCAATTATCTTAAATTTTGTTCTAATATTCTATATAACTTAGTTGGGCCTATTTTTTCGGTCCGATAAAATTTTGGATTGGATCAAGCCAACTAGATTCTTTACCAACTGTAATTATATCAGTATTCTTTATACGAAAATATCATTTTTTTTCCCTTCACGAATGTGGCACTTCTAATTAAATAATGATACCCTCAAGGAAAAAAATAAATTGACATATTGAATTTGAGGGGGTGTATTGGATTAGGAGTGTGTGAGATTTTTAAGGAGTTTGAAAGTCTGGGCGTATTCAATCACAACTTTTCAAACTCCTTAAAAATGTGGGTGTATTCAATCACAACTTTTCAAACTCCTTAAAAATTTGGTGGTATTCAAAACTCCAGTGACTTTCTATGTCTATTGACTCTCGTGGAATTTAACGTGATTTCACCTATTTTTTGTATTGGACGAATTCCGACCTTCAACTACGAGATTTTGAGATTCTATGGAACACCAGCGCCGGCGTCCTCCCAGAAACCGCTAGGTCTATTCGGCCCTCGGCTGGGGCACAGCCCCGGCTGGAAAGCTGTAGTCTTCGCATTGATTTCTTGGTATGCATAATTATAAGTTTATATACATGAAATATAATTAATTTATTACGTTTGATTTACAATTAACGTAAACGACATAACTTCTAAATAAGATACAAAATAATTTTTAAATATAAGTCGGTATTTAGAGAGAAATTTTAGAGAGTGAGGGGAAGCGTTGAGAGAGAAAGACAAATTTTCAAAGTTATAATGGTGTGGTTTATTGTTTGGTTGTTTCATCGTTTGCAAGATAATTGTATTTATTTCCCATGCTCACTTTTGTAAAATAAATATTATTTACTATAATAAACAATTTTTAAAATATGTTTATATAAATAAAAATAAAATTATTTTCCGTCAAGACTTGACAGGCTACTTACTAGTTTATATTAATTTAATCATTCACTCAACCTATTTACTCTTAACGTCAAAAATTTATTCTATGGATGAACACATAGAAGAAGACTATGTTTGGCATGCATTGTGAGTGGATCAAGCATCGAACTTACCCCCGACAGGCCCCCCTGCAAGTTGCTATTTCTTTAATTTTTTTTTTATCTTGAAAACAACTACACATTATTTAAATTATTTAATGACTTTGTCCCTATATTATATGTCGAGCTTTTGAGAATTCAAAACCACCAACCCATCAACTACACATTATTTAAATTAGTAGTATTATTTTAAGATGATAATCAACGGATATATTTACGTAATACACAAAGGACAAGATGGGGAGGGGAGATTAGAGTTGTTGCTATTTCTTTTTCTATATTGAAAAGACTTCTTCCCTTATATTCAGAACCACCAAGCCATCTCATTTTTATACATTCTGCATTTTCTGCTCTCTCATCTAAACCAAATTCCACAGTCATGGCAGCTTACGCAGCTCTGCTTTCTCTTATGCATATCATCGACACCCTTGAAAATCATAATCGCCCTCCCATCTCTCTCAACAAAAACCAAGTTCATCTCCTCACTCAAAAGATCACCTTTCTCCAAGAATTTCTCGAAGCCTATAACCCCAGTCTTGCCTACACCGCCAAAGCAGACCCTTTGGAGAGTCGCATTGTAGATGCAGCATATGCGGCCGAAGACGTCATCGAATCCCATATTGTGGATCGCATCACAAATGATGGGAAAAAGATCAGCCCCGATGATGTCTTCCATGAAGCTGTACAGAAGGTGATTGAAGAAATGGCATTGATCGAGAAAGAGGCCATGCTAATCAAGTTACAGACTGCGTCTGTGGAGCTCCAACATCAGCTGCACACAAAGTCAACGCCTCAGGATTCTTCCACATCTTCTTCAGTTGCGCAAGTGCAGCAGAGTAGGATGGTGGGTGCTGATCAACTCTTGCTTCAAATGAAGGATAAGCTCACATTTGATCACCTTGATCTACAAGTCATTCCGATTGTAGGGATGGGCGGCTTAGGTAAGACTACTCTTGCTATAAATATTTATCAAGACCGTTTTATTAAGGAGCATTTTCATATTTGTGCTTGGGTTACCATCTCTCAAGAGTATAGTATTCGAGAAATTCTCGCACAACTTCTTAAACAACTGCTCGATAGAGACGTAAGTCAAGATTTGAGCGTGGGTGAATTAGGAGATATGCTGCACAAACACTTGTATGGTAGAAAATACTTGATTGTACTAGATGATATGTGGAGCATTGAGGCATGGGATGGAGTTACGATATTTTTATCAAATCTATACTTATTATAAAAGAGCGTTGTTTACAAAATTTGATTTACCCATTATATCCCTATTATAGAGTATATTTAAGGACATTACCGTAATATCATTATAATTATTATAACAATCTTAATCCAACGAACAACAAACAATAATCCGCTCCAATTACGATTCTAAACAACGTTGGACTCTTTATACGAGGGGTACTTTGACTACTATTTTATTTACTACTTTCTCAATCATTATTTCACTATAAAGTGTTTTTAAACTTAATAATAGTCTAAAAATTAATTTACCTAATTAAAATTGTTAATTACCTTAAATTATATTTGTACTTAATTACGTCTCCACAAACATATTTCAAGCTAATCTTTTCAATTATATTCGAAACTCAATTAATCAGCATATACCAAACTTGATTCAATTTTATTAGGATAGACAATTCCCTTAATTTTTAATTTGGAGTTTTTGGATTTACAGTTATCCTCCTAATATCAATCATTTTCTACCACCTTTAATCGCACATTCAATATTACATATTTTGTTAAAATATTAATATCGAAGGAGTATTGTATTAGCGTGTTTTTTTAGTTTTTTTTTTATATAAAAATAAGTGTCAGTTTCTGATAGGCATGATCTATTTCGCATAAATAAATATTAATAGTTCATTTTATAATATTTTGAAGAAATGTACGCAATACTAAGATTAACAATTATGTTTAAATCTAAGGGGGTGTATTCAATCATGACTCTGTGAGATCTTTTAGGAGTTTGAAAGTCTGGATGTATTCAATCCAGACTTTTCAAACTCCTTAAAAATCTGGTGGTATTCAATCACAACTTTCTGAACTCCATAAAAATTTGGTGGTATTCAAAACTCCACTGACTTTCTAAAGTTGTTGATTCTGGTGGAATTCATCTTGATTTCACGCAATATTTGTATTGAACGAATTCCGACCTTCAACCACGAGAATTTGAGAATCCATGAAACATCAGCGCCGGCGCCTTACCAGAATCGGCTGGACTCTATTCGGCCCTCGGCTGGAATTTGTACACGATTGTGACCCAGCGGCGGCGGCATGCTAGCCATCTACTCTGCTACTAGAGACCCAGCGGCGGCGGCATGCTAGTCAGCGCTGGCTTTAAGTTGTACTGAAGGCCAGCCGGCGCTGGCTTTCGTCGACTTCAACTCCTGCAGAGTCGTTCTAATCCTACGCGAACTCTATCAAGACTCCACGCGGAGTCAATCAACTCCAAAACTCCACATACTCTCCAGACTCTTTAAAATTTCCATAAAATCATGATTGAATACACCCCCCTAAAAGTTAAAATAATTTCAAAAATCCGTTGAATTCAAACAAAATTTTATTAAAAAAAATGCAGTTGTATTGGTGGAGGGCCTGGAGGCCTAAGAATGCAATGATTTGAGGTGAGATGCCATTTATAATTTAATAATTAGGTAAAATTTATTCAAGAAAAAATAGTGTAATAAGTTTTGAGAAATAGTAAAAATGTGAATGTTTTTATGTGTTGGCTCTCCAGTCTACATTCCGCCACCAAATTAATGGTGGGCGCGTCATGTGCCTTTCAGTTTCGTTTAGCTCATACTTCCTCTCTCCCGTCTATTTTATTTTCTTACTGTTGGGCACGGAGATTAAAAATAAAGATAAAAAGCTATGAAGTCGATAAGTTCCACTATTTTTAAAGGATAAATTCTTTCCATATTTGGTATGTGACAAATTGAGCGGGACATCCATTTAAAGAAAGTGAGACAAAATGAGCGGGAGTGAGGGGCAGAGTACATGTTAAGAATTTTAGGCATATTACTTTAAGTTTAATAAAATTATAAAAAATTGAATGGAAGATGATATTACTAACTATTTAATGAAATAAAAATAAATATATAAGAGAATTGAGAAACTTATATGATAATTTATGAGTTATAGTGAGAAACTTATCATATAGTGCATTTTCATTTTAAGAAATGAGCTTAATGAAATGATACATCCAATTAAGGTAAAATTGACTTAATGAAGAGATACGGAGGGAGTATCAATTTAACCATAAAACTAATATATTACTATATTGTTGGGAATATGTAGAGGATTCAATATCATAATATTATTTATTTAATTTAAAAACCGAACAAGGGTTACATGAGAAATTTGACAGTTAAAATTAGTGGTGAACACTGTTCGGTTAACCAAATGTTTGCCACACAGAAAAATCAACCATACGGTTTTTAATCAGTTCGGTTAATCGTTATTCAACGGTTAATCATGAAAAACGAGAAGTTTTGAAATTTTTTTTCATAATTCATAGCAAAAAAAAGTTATATCTTATAATGTGGATTCCAAACCTAAATTCAGAAAAGAATAAATAGTAATTGAACAACACTCTCATGTTTTAAATCAAAGTAGTAAAAATAAGTTAGCTAATATTATGATTTTATAACACACTCCCATGTGGAGTGATTAGTTAGTATAATAATTTATAATATATAATTAGTAAAATTAGTAATTTTATATGAGTTTTGATTCGGTTAGGTTAACCGTAAATTTTTACACATAAAAATAAAAACCTAACACTACTCTCGAATTTTTAAAATTGGAAAAATAAATAGAAATTGTGGGTTCGGTGTTAATCATATTTCCATGACGATCTCGGTATGTTTTGTTGGTTGGTTGAGTTTTTCGGTTTGTTTTGCTCACCCCTAATAAGACAATTGTTCCAGATCAAAAGGAGTATATATTAGTGTGACTTGTGATGATGTTGTTTTTCGAAGTTAATTATTATGGAGATAGGTTAATATAATTAGTTTGTGGAGTTTATTTTCTTTAGATGAATGAGGTTGTGCATGTTACTTAAGAGCAATACTTTCGACATGTGAATGAGAAATGGATGATATTGTGTATAAACATATATCATAGATAAAAGTGGAGTTAATTGTTAAAACAGTACCCTAACGTTCAGTGAGTACACAAAGAAGACTATATGATACGAAATTTGAGAATGGTGACTATAAAAGAAAGAAAGAAAGAAAGGAAGAAAGGAAGAAATTATCAAATTGTCATATTTGCAGCCTAAAATAAAAAATAAGGACTTTAAATGAAGAAAACTCATCATTTCTGCCCAACCAAAAAAAACTCGTCATCTCCATACTTTTTTAAATTTATGTTTGAGTTTGTGGAGTTTCTTTTCTTTAGATGAATGAGGTTGTGCATGTTAAGACTTGAGAGTAATACTTTCGGCATGTGAATGAGAAATTAATCATATTGTGTCTAAACATATATCATTGAATAAAAGTGTTTTACGTTTCCATATGATGCTCAATTAAGAAATTTGAGATACGTTTCCATATGATGCTCAATTAAGAGATTTGAGATGAGAGCATGCAGATGACTATAAACGACTACGAAATGAGCAATTGAAATTTACGCATGCAAATGAACCATAAAGTGAATTGTAAAAAGTTCTTAAAAAATGTTCTTCATTTATTTCTCCAATTCCCAATTATGAATTACATACCCGGATTAATCCATCTCAGCAAGCCTCATAATATGCATATATCTGTTCCATAGGTGCTTAATTAGCAATTCCCAATTATTCGTTTAGTTTCTTCTAAAGTATATATCAAGGTGCTTAATTAGCAAATTAGTTACTATATTATTATAAAAGTTGTCATTGCAAAAGTTTTGATAATACACAAGATATAATTTATATGTCGTTAACTGATAACGTTTTGTTGAAGTTAATAATCAATAATTAATATATTCTTATTTAATTTTAATAAAATTATCTTCAAATACATTAATATAAAATAAAATATTATGTTAAATATGAGATTATACGTGCAACGCACGTAGTCTCTGCTAGTACCACAAATGGTAGCAAAACAATGGTAACAACTAGGCTTTCCATTTTGGCTTCAAACCTAACCAACTCTAATAGCCTTAAGATGAATCTTCTGAATGAGCATGATAGTTGGGACGTGCTCTCCAAAATTGTGTTTGAGGAAAAGGATTGCCCAATCGAATTTGAGGAAATTGGGAAGGAAATAGGGAAAAGTTGCAAAGGGCTTCCTTTGTCAATTGTTGTGGTTGGGGGACTTTTGGTTAAGTCCGAACTTACAATTGAATTTTGGGAATACATAAGAGAAAACATTAATTCAGTAGTGAATTTAGAGGATGATGAACGTTACTTCAAAATATTATACATGAGCTATAAGCAATTGCCCGTTCATCTTAAACCATGTTTTCTCTATATGAGAGTTTTCCTAGAAGATGAAGTGATTCGTACCAAAAGGCTTGTTAGATTGTGGGTTGCTGAAGGATTTCTAAAACCAATAAGTAAGAAAAGCATGGAAGAGATAGCAAAAGAGTACTTGGCGGACCTTGTTGGTAGAAATCTTATTTTGATTCATGAGTTGGGGGATACAAGGAAAAATAAAAAAGTGCAAAATGCATGATTTGCTGAGAGATTTGTGTGTGAGAGAAGCTGAAAAGGAAAGGTTTTATACTGTGGTTGGAAGTGCTCCTCAAGGGATAGTAAATAATACTGCCCAACGCCGCATTGTTGTTTCTAGGGGCACATCAAAGGATGAAGCTATAAACGCCATGTCGTCTATGCCGCTAGCTCGTACTTTGATATGGAATCCTGAGAACTACCAAATGCCACCGCTCAATTTGAGGTTGCTAAGGATATTGGAACCATCTGATTCATTCTCTGACATAACAAAAACATGCTTACAAAGCCTGTATCAATTGGTTAACTCACGCTACATCAATATCTATTTTGAATGCCGTCATTCAATCGTGCGATTTTGGAATCTACAAACATTATATTGCGGGTACACGGAGTTAGGTCCGACAATGGCTTTTCTTTTGGAAATGGTTCAGATCAGGCATATTCAGTGTCGTATGATAGAATTCGATAACAACCAATTGCAAGATGATAATATTGTTTTGGGAAATCTGCAAACGTTGGGGCGGTTATTGAATTTCAAGTGCAGCAAAGAAATCATTAAGAGAATTCCCGATATCAAAAAATTGGAAGCAATGTATGATAGAGTTTTTGATAACGAGTTTTGTCTCAGTAATCTTATATGTCTAGATAAACTTGAGTCCTTTTTCTGCGACTAGCAGTTTCCTTTTTTTCTATAAAGAGCAAAAATAATACAATTACCTTATTTTTTATTTCTTCATTGATATATTATTAAATGGGTAATAATATTCGGACACACTATAGCCAGCCACAAGGAAAATTGACTGTAAAAATGGAAATAATCACATTTTTTCCTTAGGGTTTAGGCTTCCCAATTAGGGTATATTTCTATTTTCAAAACCTATATTACCATTTTTAGCTTCTGTGGTCGGCCACAATGTGTCTTAATATTATTACCCATTATTAAATATACATTGAAATGATGATAACTTACATTACCAGTTTTTCTTTTTATGTATATTTGTGAACTATTTGGATTATAAATTAAGAAGATAAAATTGATGGATTTAAAATTAATTTTCTAAACTCTAATAATAATATTGATTTACGTGAAATCAAACAAAAGAGTAAAAAAAATATTAAACCAATTATATCATTGTTAATGCATCTAAATTATTAAAATTGTGGATCTATATTTACACCAATTTTTTTTTTTCCCTTAATAGTGATGGGATGAGAACATTTATCTTTTTTAGTTAAAAGTTTGTTCATTGTTGTTGCTTGGAATCTCAATATAATCTTCATTCTTTATTCTTATGATTCTTCTTTTTGTTGTTCGTTGCACTTGTTGAGACTGCAACTCAGATATTTTATTTTTTTCTTTCTTCAATTTGCTTAGCCTTTCTATTTGGAAGTTTCTTTTCTCATACTCCAATTGGCTTCAACTTTTTTACTTTTTCTTTTCTTTTCTTTTCTCTTGTCTTGAGTTGTTCAACAACCAAAATACAATTTCAGCATTCATGTGGTTCTACTATTTCTTTTGGATTGCATTGACTATACGAGATGATGAACTTTCATTAAATTTTTTGATAATCTTGCACTTGTTATTATAAGTATAAAACCTATCAAATCTAATAATTTTATCCTAATTGACAAACTTTAATGTGAAAAATAAAATATTTATAAATATGTAAAAAAGATAGCAAAAAAAGGCTTCAAATATTGGATTTTGTTCTTTAGCATAACAAGTTCAACCTTAACTAATATTCTGACTTAGAAATCGTGAGTATGCGTTAGTGTTTGAAATTTGTACGTTAGAGATTGAAGTCATGTGTGCGTATGTTGGAACTCAAAAAAAAAAAAAAATACAATAAACTAAAATGTTTACTCCTTGTATTAATATTTGTTTCTTATTAAGCTGCAATAGAAATACAAATATGGCGGATCATGAACTTGCTCATTTTGTAAGAGATATAGATTCCATTATGTTGTAGCATGATAGTCGGCCTTCTTGGCTTTGGAATGTTGTTTTTGATGATTCTAGTTGATTAATGAAATTATTTTTTTCTTCTCAAAAAAGAAATATAAGTACCATTTATTAATGTGGAGTAAGAATTCTAACTCAATAAAACTGGAGTTAAGATAATCTTTAACATTATTAATTGTAACTAATATTCGCTCCCGTGCGATCCACGGTCAAAAGTTATGATACAACTTTATATAATAAGAATATTTATTTGAAAATGAGAAGGTATTAATATTCTAAACACACATGTTAACGGTAATATAAGTTTTGAAAAAAAAAGGAAATATAACCTAATTGGGGTATGTAACTCTAAGGGAAAATGTAATTATTTCTATTTTTATACTTAACTTTCTTTTTTTAACGCATTTGGCTGACTATGTTGTGTCCATAATTATTGTAATATTCTAAAAAAGAATATTAAGAAAAAAACAAAAATAATTTCATAAAGGAAATATATAAAAATACATATTTGCAAAGTTATACTTATAGCAATATCGAATATTTTCTAAGTTGTTAAAGAACTTGCATTTAGTTATTTCTTTTGTTAGTCATCAAAGAACTTGTTCTTTCCTTTTATAGACATGACCTATTATACCTTTTAACCATTTGACCTTAAATATGCGACCTTTTTTTCCATTCAAATAACATTTATCAGATTTTTCTTAAAATTCATGATTACTGTTTTGCCACAAAATTTTGAGATGCTATATCTATATTGTATACATTCTCAAAATAAAGTTAATCCAAACTACTTTGGTTCAATATTAGCCTATTAAGAAGCACATACAATATTTCCTCATAAAGGTTAAAGGTAGAAAAGTTACTTCAACCTGATTAAACTCAATAGTTCAATGAAATTTTAATAATAATAAAGAGTGTTCACGTGCCTTTATTTTTTCTAATAAAAAGAATACATTCATTGCCCTCTCAACGAATTAATAAACAAAAGAAAATTAAGACATACTAAATTAGAATGTGATAATATCCATCATAAAATAATCTCCAAATATCAAGAAATAATCCAACATTCTTTTGTCCTTCTAATCAGTCTCTGAGTGAAATTTAAATGTAGTTAAAATGAGATTCAATCTCGTTATCATATCTGTTGAAAATTTTACTCATCCCCACAACTTGTTGTAACCAAATTGAATTTGTGGTAGCAAGACCATAAATGATGTTGCGTGTAAACTCCTTAATATAACCAATAATAAATTGAGAAAGAAAAGGTAGAATGTCTCGCTCATATTGACTTATTCCATTTATAAAAAATAATTAATCCTTCAAAATCATTCAAAAGCGATGAGATCTACCTATTTTCTATCTTTTACCTTATTTTTAATCTCCATGCCGAACGGTAACATGATAATATGAGCGGGTTAAAGAAAGTAATATTTCCCAAAATCCTAAACCCTGAACCTTGAACCCTGAACCCTAGACTGAAAATATACACATTAGATAGGCACATGAAAAAGGAATGACATTGATAATTTTTTATGAGTGCAATTTCATGTTTTATTTATTTTTTATAGTTTGTTTACCTTGTTATATTTTCTTGATAAATTGCTGGACAATTTCCCAAAGTTTTACATATAATCACTAAAAATTGATGATTACATGATTTCGTGTTTCAAAAGCTACAAATAAGCTAATGTATAAATAATATGTATACTTGGATATCATACCTCTATAGTTTGTACTCGTTTTATGCCGCAAGCCATTATATAAAATCGATGTTTAATTATCAATACCACAAATTAATATAGGTTCAGGTTTTTCTATGTACAAGAAAGAGAAAGTGGTATTAATAGAAGAATAACAAGTTTCATTTTTTTTATTTTTCGTTTTGTTGGAGAGGATAATCAAAAAAATATAATGATATAATGTAATTGGGTATGATAGTTTGACTTTTCAAATATGTTATGAAAAACTATTGTTCATACCTTAATAAACAAAGGATTCTCATTACAAACATTTTGGTATTAATTTGTTAGACAAAATAATATTTATTAGCAAAACCATTACGTCAAAAAAAAAAATTAATTTTAATACAATTTACACGAATCATTAAACCATAAAAATAATTAATAACAAATTTTTATACTTCCGTTTATATATTTGTAGGAGCAAGAAATATAATATGACTATAATTCTAATACAAATAAACTTGTGAAAGTAATTATTATGATAATTATAATTGCTAATATTGAATTACATCATTACCCTTAATATTTATATATAATAGTGATATATTAGGCGAATCAAATTTTGTAAACAAGGCTCTTTTATAATAAGTATAGATATTCGCAATGGATGTGATTCTTTGCAGAGGCTAATTAGCTTTCCAAATTCGCTCATAAAGTTGTGTTTTAGTTTGAAAAGAAACCTATTTTGGGATGACATATTGGATCAGATAGGTTCATTGCCTCTTCTTCAGAAGCTCACACTCGGAGGGGGGACCTTCAAAGAAGGCCAGTGGGAAACAACTGAAGGCCAATTCCGCAGCCTCAAAATCTTGGTTCTTAACTCTTGTGAGGGTCTACATGTCTGGACAACAGAATGCTCTCACTTTCCATGCCTCGAGTGCCTTGGTCTTCGTTGGATAGATGAACTCAAGGAGATTCCTTTAGATATTGCAGAGATACAGACACTTCGAGTAATTGAGCTGGATCGTTGTAGCAATTCTGCTGTGGAATCTGCTAAAAGAATAGTAGAGGAACAAGTGGAATTATACGGAGAAGAAGAAACAGACCTTCAAGTTCATGTTACGCTCTCAAGCTACCATGTCAACAGAGCAGCACTGGAGACCTTGGCGAGTCCTAACTTTCATATTGATTTTTTTTAAGGTACGAAGGAAAAATTGGTTTGTTTGATTCTATTTTTACTTTCATTTCTGATATTACTTTGTTATACAAAGAGAAATAGCTTTCATTGATTTTTTTTGAAGATAATAGCTTTCCAGGCTCCGATGACTCTAAATCAAGAAATCGGGCCGAGGAGTTGCTGTTGGAACGGAATATCAACCTGCAGCCTAACGACACCTGCTTGCTGTCGAGCATGCCCGGCCTCTGCTCCGAAGACGATTTTGTTGAAGCACTTGAAGAAGGTGTCATGAATGAATGGGCGCCTCCTAGATCCAGAAGGTTTCCTATTTTTGAACAAATAAATTAATATCCCAATTTAGAGATCAGTTGGCTTGTTGATTCATTGTATGTTTTATCGAAGATCGACGATGTAATAAAACGAATAAGGGCAGCAGCTTAATTTGGTTTGCATTCTTATATATATAGTGAGGAATTTGAAGCTTGCATGGACTTGACCGTTCTAAATCCCAATATTAATATCACTTAATTGGGCCCTATACACAAAAGCTAGTCATTTCTTACCCATTAGCAGAACCTTGAATTGTTACTGTGTGAGGGAAACTAAGCTTGGTAAGATGCTTTATGTGATGATCGTAGTTAAGTTTTTGTTACTTTGTGTTGTGTTTAGATGTTGGGAAGGATTGTTTAGGCTGAAGCACAATGTTTCAAAGGGTGTTTGGCTAAGCTTTTAAGCTTTCTAAAATAGCTTAAAAGTTATTCATTACTAAGGAATTAGGAGCTTAGAAGTTGTTTTGAGGAGCTTTTAAGCTAAGCCAAACACTTGCTACTCCTGCGTCTCTCATCTGATCCCTTGAAGACTTTGTTTGGCCGTCCCCTCCTCTTTGGTTGATTCAGCTAACTTCATTATGCTATGTTTTTTTATGTGAAAGTGATGAGCTCTCTGGTTTTTTTGATGTGGATGCTGATTTGTTCCTTGAAACATTCTTATGCTATGTTACACTTTATCTTTATGTGACCTGTTTTGTTTTGTTTATTTGCCATGATTAATTCGAGTCCTTTCTAGTTGTTTTTGTAACAAATTAATTAGATTGCTCCTGGCCGATTATCAAATTTTAGTTACAATTGTCGAATTGTTGAATTTTTAGCATATATGCCCGATCAAACCGTTTTAACCGAACTTTGTGAGCTTTTATATGGAGAAAAGAAGAGATTTTTTGTGTGCAAAATTATAACAAATTTGGTCTTTATGTATAGAGCATGAAAAATTACGAATTTTTATATATTTTTTTATTTATTTTTAATATAAGGCTTAAACGATATAATGGTTTTATCATTATATCCAAAAGAAATTTTATAGACCAATGAGATGAAGACACATGTCTCCATTTAATTGGATAACACCTTGAAGTAAGAGAGACCACAAAGGTTTGATTTATTAAACTTTTGAACGCTTTCGCATAATCTGCCATCTTTTTCCTTTTTTTTTCTTTTCTAAATTTCGTTATGATGTGGCGGTCCACCACATCGGTAAAGTCTAATATGAGTCATGCGCATTGTTCCAACGGTGGGGATTGAATGGGCTAGTTTTTTTTTTTGTTTTGATTTTTGAATTAATTTTAATGCTGAAAATCTGATTTTAGAATTTTTTATTTTTCTTCTTCCAACCATAGTTTACTACTATTCCCTTGTCCTTTTCTTGTACTACTAATTTGTAATTTTATCCTAAATCTTATATTTTGTATTGTAATGTTATACCTTTTTATTTATTTACTTTGACTTTATTATTAAACTCCTTTATTATAGTTGGGTTAATTAATGTTTAATTATTCTTGACATAGTTCATTATATTAATTCTGTTTATTAGGAAGTTTTTTAGTGTTTGTTTTGTTACTTTGCTTAAGTTGAAAAATTCCGTTAATTTTTGTTATTTAATGTAAATGTCTTTATAATTCTTTTGTTTAGTAACATTCATTGATGTTAAATGTTTAGAAATATCTAATTAATTTTATTACAATAATAAGTATATATTAATAGTAATATCATAATATTTCAATATAAAAAAAAATTGGCCGAATTAATTTTTTGTCACCATGACTTTCATTATTGGTTAGTGATTTTACGTAATTAATTAATTAATTTTTTCATGGCCAATACTTTATTAAACTTAGTACAGGGAAATGAACATTATATAATATAAGGCTAAATTGTTCTAAGTTGTTATATTATTAATTTTTTTTTACTTAATTAGTTGATTATTTTGTTTGGAAGTTGGAATGCACAATTTTTGAACCTTAATTTTTGAGACAATATAGTTGAATAAAAAATCTGTTAATAGAATACTTGGTCAACCCATTTACTATTCACTATCACAATACATTTGCAATTAAAAATTAAGAGAGAGAAAGAAGTGAAGAAGTTGAGCCGGCGGCGACGATACACACGAGGAGAACTCCCTCTCCGACGACGACGAGTAGGAAAGAGAGGGGGTGAGTCGGCGACGGAGAACGCGCTATCTCGTTGTCATTTTGCCATTAGTGTTTGGTTTTCGGTGTGAGAGAGATGGAGTTGAGTTGAGCGGCGGTGGAGGAGGAAAGTCGTGGAGTGTATTCGACGACGAAGATACCCATTTCGTAGACGACGAGAAGGAGTAGGAGAAAATAGATGACGTAGGCGTGTTATTGCAGCATCCTATTTCAAAATTTCTGGAGATTTTTGGCCGAATTCGATAGCATGCCCTCCGAAGGTACACTTGCTCACTCTTTGGGTTTTTTTTTTTTTTTGTAAAATCGTAGATGAACTTGGTAGCTGTTGATTTCCTTGATTTTTTTGTTGTATATTGTGGAGTATTAGCCTTCTAGGGTTTGTTGTATGGACTTTTTTTGACGGAATCTGTGACCGTCTTGTTTATTTTGGTTGTATCGTACAAATATTTTGTAGCATATTTTTGTTTGAGCATGTCAAGTTGTGCGAGGTGTTTTTTGTTTGACCCTGTTTTGATTAGAATCTATGATGGTTATTTGTTTTTTTGTTTTACCGTAGATATTTGGAGCGTAGTTTTTGGTTGGAGAGTGTGCACTTGTTGGATATAGTTGTTTTATGCGTGACGGTGCTTGGAGTCCGAGTTCTTGTATTATTGTTTTGGAGTATATGATATGTTTGTGGCGGTGGCTTCGTAGATTTTGTTTGAGCTGACATTGTAGATTTGATGATTCGTGTGGTTTCGTTGTTTGTTAATATTGATGTTTTGTGTTATAATGTGTAGGTTCTTATTTATCCTTGCCACAATGTTGGTTAAATAAGTTGGTCATTATAATGTTTGAAAGTTGCTGCCTGTTGTTCATTTAAGTGAGATAATTATTTTGTAGGTGCAAACGTGGCGGCACGATGCCATTCTGAGGTTGTCATTAAACTGATAAGTGACAGCCTTGACGAAGAGAATTTCGAGAAGTTTAGAGATGGGTCATTTGGGCGGTTACTGGAGCTACAACATTCTCCCCAGAACTTTCAATGTCAGTTGTTCTACCACTGCATGAAACTTTTGAACTGGTCGAAGCGCCGCAAAGGAATATTGGTGTTTAATTTCAATAACTCAGAAGTTGTTTTCGGTCCTAGGGACTATTACTTGCTTTCTGGCTTGAATTTTGGGTCATTTGAAGAATTTCCCACTACCTCCGCACTATGGGAAAACTCTTTTAACAAGGTTGAGACACTTACTTTTAAGGTAATTAAGGATGCTTTCAAACAAGCCGTTGAAGACAGTGAAGGGGGAGCTGGGGGTGGGGACACTTGCTTGAAGCTAGCCCATGCCTTATTCATCTACGGGGTTTTGTTTCCCCGCGACACTGAGGCAAAGAAGCTAGATTTGAAGTTCTTGCATGTTTGTGATAACTTGCAAACAATAAGTGATTTTCCTTGGGGTTTGTTTAGCTACAAGTACTTTGTCGAGGAGTTTGAGAAGTCTTGTGATTGGATGAGGCGATTAGTGAAGAAACCGGGCAGTGGGAAACCCAATTTCGAGATGTTTGGCTTCCTGTTCGTGTTCCAATGTTGGATCTACGAGATTTTTCCTTTAGTCGGGGCTGCCTGCGCTTCTATTCTCCACGGTTGGGAGACAATATCACCGCGAGTGCTCCGCTGGAAGACGGCTTTGGGTCACCGGACATACAAGAATGTGCAGGCGCTCCTTGACCGGGAAAAGTTAGTGGTACAGATTTCTGCAACCTTTGATTGTAATTTGTTTTTTTTTTTTTTTGAATTTGAATTTGATGTAGTTTAATGGTTGTTTTTGCAGCACCCTCTTGTCGCCTCGAATGAAGAGCATGGACGGTTATCCAACATTGAATCATATTTGGCTGAGGAAGCAGTGTTGGAGGAGGAGGAAGAGTCGGAGTCGGAGGAGGCGAAGCATGTCATGGATAATGGTATCCCGCAGCAAGCCGTGGATGAGGAAGCCGAGCCTACCGAGAGGAAATCAGTGAAGAGGAAGCTGATACTAGAGGCTGCAGAATGCTCTATGAAGCGTCGTCCGGTCTTGCGGTCTGCAACGGCTGGCGTTGGTCAAAATGCGCCTCGTAATGCAAAAGATGATCGGCGTTCTGAGCAGTCGTTTCCCTCGGTTTCAACACCCGAAGCACAGGTCAGTGTTCACACATGGCTTTAATTTACGGTAGTGTTCTGAATCTATAACTTATTTTTAATTTAATGTAATTTTAAAATCATTTCAATAAATTATACTAATTAAATAAAAAAAAATTTAAAATTATAAAGATAACTATGATAACTTAGAAAAATACTATTGATGTTTGCTTTTAATTGAAGTTTAATTCAAATTAAATTTAATATCTTCTAATAGAACTCAAAAGCTCTAATGTGACGTCTCGTCGGTCTCGACATGCATGTCACAAAAAATTATGAAGGATTTTCTTTGATAATTATTAAGGAGTTTCAATGCTATTGTTGCTTCGACTTCATAAAATTGAACTTTATAATATCTATGCATCATGAGCTTCAATCTCAATTGGATTTTTCAATTATATAACCAACAATTTCTTCAATCTTTAACTTGCTGAATTCCAATGTGATTATAAATTAAGTTTGTTGAATATCAATATGATAAACGCTTTATTAATGTATTATTAATGATCAATTACTATTTAAAATAATAAAAATTCACGGTCCACATAGTATTAATTTGTATAAATTCTACTGTGTACACACATATATATATGTGTATATACATTGCTATCATTTTATTTATAAAATTAGAAAAGCACTCCCCTGCGGCAGTGCTGCACTGCTTAGGACCGCGTGTGGCGCTTGTACGCGCAGCGCGTGTTGTTCACGCGTCCGTATTTTATTTATTTATTTTCTAATTTTCCGATTTTCTGTCGTAGTCTTTGCCTCTGATTTCACGCTCCGCCTTCGCTGCGATTACTAGTATAAGGATAATCGCTGGGCAACAATTTGGACTTTTACGGCTCTCTCCGAGGCCTTCGGCTCCCATCGCTCAATCTTCTGACCAAAGAAGAAGCGGCAAACAAAAAAACGAAGAGGCAAACAAAAAGAAATATAAAAATTACAAAATAAAAATTGTAATTAAAAAAAAATTGAAAATTTAAAAAAAAAAATGAAAAAAAAGTTAAATAAAAAATCTAAAAAGAAACTCGAAAAAAGAAATACGGGCGCGTGCACAACACGCGCCGCGCTTTAGAAGCGAGCACGTGTCGTGCACGCGCCACGCGCGGTCTTAAATAGTACGACCTACCGCATGAGAGTGTTTGTCATAAAATTATACTAATAAGATTAATTAAACAAAAGTAGTTTTCTGTCTCTCTCTCTCATATATTTGTCTCTTGAAACGCTCTCTCCAGCTAGGAAAATCAGAAAACCAACTCATTATCTATTTCTTCCTTCAACTTCTCCAGCAGAAAAATCGGAAAATCCATTATCCTCCAATCCATTATCAATGTCGCCGCCTGCGACGATATCCTTTACCAAATCTGAACCAAATGCATCGGCGCTCTTTATCAGATCCAAACGACTACTGCCTCACAAGCGTCGACGTGCAACCGCCAATTCAAAAGAGGAACAAATCAAAGTAGAGGGCAAAGTAAGAAGAAACTGGCGGCACTGCTAATGTTAATTTCAGAGGATGAGAGATAATGCTCATTTTTGTTTATTCTAATAATTTCTCAAACAAAAAAACATATAAGTATAAACACTACTCTATGAAAATAGCAAACATCACTCATAGACAAAGAAATGGATGCATGGTGCCTCCATCCAATTTGCCTATCGGAACTCTCTACAACGTCATAAAATAATTTGTCATACTGCATATGTAGTTGTGTTTTCAAAATACAAAAAAGAAATAGCAACTTGCATTAATTTGGACAGAGGACTCCATTAATTTCGAGCACGTGCAGGTCGCGCTTGTCGCTTCGTGGTAATTTGACTATTTAATTTGAAAATTTCATTTGCTCCTTTAACGACCGCTAACCTATTAAGCTCATATCACATCACATCACATGGCTAATTGTCAACTTTAAGCTCATTTTTATATTTCACATGACTTTGATCTAATCTCATTTGGAAATCATCGGCGATGACGTAGCTCATTTTGGATGGGAAGGGAGATTGGAGCTTTTAGAATCAATCTTTTTTCCGGACACGTGTCAAACATCTACTTTATGCATGAACACGTGGCTGAAGATTAGGCCGGAAATTAATGTAGTCAACTCTCCACATTGCAAGTTGCTATTTCTTTTTTATATCTTGAAAACACAACTACACATTATTTAATGACTTCTATCATCGTCTCTTATATTATACATGTTGAGCTTTTGAGAATTCAGAACCACTAAGCCATCTCATCTTCATACATTCTGCATTCTCCATAGTCATGGCAGCCTACGCAGCTCTGCTATCTCTTATGCATATCATCGACACCCTTGAAAATCATAATCGCCCTCCTATCTCTCTCAACAAAAACCATGTTCATCTCCTCACTCAAAAGATCACTTCTCTCCAGAAATTTCTCGAAGCCTATAACCCCAGTCTTGCCTACACCGCCGAAGCAGACCCTTTGGAGACTCGCATAGCAGATGCAGCATATGCGGCCGAAGACGTCATCGAATCCCGTATTGTGGATTCGATCACAAGTGATGGGGAAAAGATCAGCTCCGATGAAGTCTTTTACGAAGCTGTAGAGAAGGTGATTGAAGAAATGGCGTTGATCGAGAAAAAGGCTATGCTGCTCCAACCTCATCAGCTGCACACAAAGTCAACGTCTCCGGATTCTTCCAGATCTTCTTCAGTTGCGCAAGTGCAGCAGAGAAGGATGGTGGGTGCTGATCAACTCTTGCTTCAAATGAAGGATGAGCTCAAATCTGATCACCTTGCTCTACAAGTCATTCCGATTGTAGGGATGGGCGGCTCTGGTAAGACTACTCTTGCTATAAATATTTATCAAGACCGCCTTATCACGGAGCATTTTCATTTTCGTGCTTGGGTTACCATCTCTCAAGAGTATAGCGTTCAAAATATTCTCGCACAACTTCTTAAGCAACTTCTAGATAGAGAAGTAAGTCAAGATTCGAGCGAGGGTGAATTAGGAGACATGTTGCACCAACACTTGTATGGTAGAAGGTACTTGATTGTGCTAGATGATATGTGGAGTATTGAGGCATGGGAAAAAGTTAAGATTTTTTTACCAAATACCACTAATGGTAGCAGAATAGTGGTAACAACTAGGATTTCCATTTTGGCTTCAAAAGTACCCAACTCTAGTAGCCTTAAGATGAATCTTCTAGATGAGGATGATAGCTGGGACCTTCTCTCCAAAACTGTGTTTGGAGAAAAGGATTGCCCAGTAGAGTTTAAGGAAATCGGGAGGGAAATAGGGAAAAGTTGCAAAGGGCTTCCTTTGTCAATTGTTGTGGTTGGGGGACTTTTGGCCAAGTCCAAACCTACAATTGAATTTTGGGAAAACATAAGAGAAAACATAAATTCAGTTGTGAATTTAGCGGATGATGAACATTACTTCAAAATATTGTACATGAGCTATAAGCAATTGCCCGTTCATCTAAAATCATGTTTTCTCTATATGGGAGTTTTCCCAGAAGATAAAGAGATTTGTACCAAAAGCCTCGTTAGGTTGTGGGTAGCTGAAGGATTTCTAAAACCAATAAGTAATAAATGCATGGAAGAGGTTGCATTAGAGTACTTGGTGGACCTTATTGATAGAAATCTTATTTTGGTTCATGAGTTGGGGAGTATAGGAAACATAAGAAAGTGCAAAATGCATGATTTGCTGAGAGATTTGTGCGTGAGAGAAGCTGAAAAGGAAAGGTTTTATACTGTGGTTGCAAGTCCTCCTCGAGGGATAGTTGATAATGCTGCCCAACGCCGCGTTGTTGTTTCTACTAGCACATCACAGGATGAAGCCATGAACGCAATTTCGTCCATGCCGCTAGCTCGTACTTTGATATGGAATCTTGATGCCAACGAACTACCACCGCTCAATTTGAGGTTGCTAAGGATATTGGAATCATCTGGTGCATGGTCTGTAAACGCATGCTTAGAAAGAGTGTATGAATTGGTTAACTCACGCTACATCAATATCTCATCTTTTAAATGGCTTGATTCAATCGTGCGATTTTGGAATCTACAAATGTTGTCGGGCTTAAATCCGACGACTTCTATATTTGACATGATTCAGATCAGGCATATTAAGTCTTTCAGCATCGATAATGACCAATTGCAAGGTGATAACATTGTTTTGGGAAATCTGCAAAGGTTGGGGTGCTTAGTGAATTTCAAGTGCAGCAAAGAAATAGTTAAGAGAATTCCCAATATCAAAAAATTGAGAGTACATTATTATGATAGTCTTTCTGATGACAAGTATTGTCTCAGCAATCTTATATGTCTAGATAAACTTGAGTCCTTTGATTGCTACATTGACCATAGTGCATGTGATTCTCTAAAGAGGCTAATTAGCTTTCCAAATTCGCTTATAAAGTTGCAATTTCATTTGAATTCAAAAGTATGTAATTGGCAAGACATATTGGATGAGATAGGTTCATTGCCTCATCTTCAGAAGCTCTATCTCGGCTGGGGGAGCTTCAAAGAAGGCCAGTGGGAAACAACCGAAGGCCAATTCCGCAGCCTCAAACTCTTGGTTCTTTACTATTGCGAAGATCTACTTGTCTGGACAACAGAATGCTCTCACTTTCCATGTCTTGAGCGCCTTTCTCTTTATGACGTACATAAACTCGAGGAGATCCCTTTAGATTTTGCAGAGATACTGACACTTAAAGCAGTAGAGGTGATCCGTTGTAGTGATTCAGCTGTGGAATCTGCTAAAAGAATAGTAGAGGAACAAGTGGAAATATACGGAGAAGAAGAAGCAGCCCTTCAAGTTCATGTTAGATAGGCTCATTAAGAAGAACGAAGCACTATCTAGTGTTGATCAAAATTGCATTATTGGCCTTATTCGATAAGGTTTGTTAGTGGATTATTAATATTTTCAATTTTGCCACTTTAATTAAAATTAAATCTCAACCATCTATATTTATCAAATCAATGGATTATATTGGTTCCTAGTTTATACCTAATGGATGGTTCCTACCCGAACTCCTCCATATATATATATATATGTCTTAATTTTGTTTGAGTAAATTTGGTAAGATAATTTGCATTACTATATTACTGCAACTACTACATTTTCCTTTGATAGTATGATTTGATGTCATGTTTGTTAGAATATCTGCAGTGGTCCTGTCTCTTTGGGGTGTCTCTACGGATTTTTTGGAGATAGAGACAGCGAGCTGCAGTGAGGCTGTCTTTGGGTGTTTCTAAGGATTTTCTAAAATTCTATTTTGTATTAATTTTAATAAGATAAATTGAAAATTTGAAAATTTCATTAATTTAAATTAAAATACATTACTACAGATTAAGAAAAATACATTACTACAAATAAAAAAATACATTAATTACTACAAATAAAAAAAAACAATACGAGAAATAAAAAAAAACAGTACTAAAATTTAAAAAACATAGCCGTTGGAAAAAAAAAACTAAGCCCATTCGCGGCGACGCTTGACGTCGTCAAGCAACATTTGGTGAAACTGCAGCTGCCCCGTCGTGTAGTTTGACGTGTCTAAGTTGATGATATAATGAAATTGATGCGAAAAAAAATGGGATTGTTGGAGAGAAAATGGAAACTTTAGATGTAAAAATGGTGTGAGAATGGTGTGATAAAATGTGGTATTTATAGTTGTAAATGTGGGAATTAAAATAAAAAAAAAATTAAAAATCGGCATTAGCCGTTTCCTACCGTTTGAGTAAACTAGCCATTGTCCGATTTTTTCTTTTTTTTTATGTATGGCGTCGATTTAAAAAAAAAAAAAAAAGTTGAGCGCGTGTAATACACGCGCCGACTCGAGACCGTCTCGTCGACTCGTGATAGCCTCGAGACAGCGGCTTCTGCACCGGCGTGTCTCGTCGCCGACGCTGTCTCGAGACGCCGCTCGAGACAGCCGATGTAGATAGCCTTATTAGGAAAATGAATTTGATCAATGCACCGTGCTGGAAATTCTCTTGGGGAGTGAATCGGCGTGTTGGACTAGCACTCGGTGGCCGGCCATTCACGTTTCTCTTCGTTTCCAGGTTCTTTTTTTTTCATCGAGCGTTTTGTGTTCACGAAATTTATGCTCCAGCATTCCTCTCTTGGCTCGGACTTTCATCGAACATGGCGAGCAATTCCTCTCTCATCTTCAACAGTAATTTATCATATCTACGACATGTTTGACGAATTTCATCTTTTCAAACCTTGTTTTGAATTTTGTACTAGTTTTCTTTTTTCAAAGGGGCTTTATTCATTGTATTTTGATAGTACCTTTATTTTTGCAGATATTGAGTTTGATATTCATGTCATGGAAATTGACATTCAGCATTTTGTTAGTTGCCTAAATTCTCAATGCAGTAACTATGTAAATCTATTAACTTATGGATTGATAAGTACTAGATGAAATTGTAGGATTGAAATTGAATTAATTATATGGTGCGTTTGGTTTGAGTGATTATGAGTGATTGATAAATAATCATGCATAATTATATGTTTGGTTTGCATGATTGGACCAATGTTCATATCAATCAAGTGAGTGATAAACTATCTTTTTTCCTTTTTATTTTGGGTTGATTATTAATCATTCATCCAAATCATTTGGGTTGATTATTAATACTCCATCCAAATGTGTGTGTATCTACACATGCCACCATCTAATTTATTATTGCATATTTTGAATATTTTAATAAAGTTACCACTTTGTTTGACCGTTCATCTTCATATACCAATGGTTCTTGTTATTTATATTTACATTGATGATTCTCTAAAAAATTATGCTTTCTTATTATGACTAAGAAAGGTACCAATAAAGTACTAACGTTAGAGAATGAATGGAGGAGTCTTCAAAATATTGACTTGATTATGTGAAACACAATTATATATCTTGTTATAATAGAAATTTTATTTAATAGAATTAGTATATATTCAATATTACATCATCAATGGCTATTTTGATTCCATCAGTCCAACAATCACTTCCAAACACATGTATTATTTGCAACAATCGCTTTAGAAAAATGGATAATTATTATTAAAATTAAATTGTTAAAGAGAATATATTGATAAAGAAAAATCAAAATTCAGAACAAGAAAGAAAATAACATGTTATTAAAGAAATAAATTATCCAAAAACAAAAAGAATATGTCCTCAAACTGCACTCATGTATCCACCATTTTTTAGAAATATTAAATTTTATAGACTGCACTATGGCGAATTTACTAGTGAATCTAACGGTAAATCAAAACAAACACCCACACCAAACTTGATTTTTTTGATCGTCTGATTTGTGATATTTGGCTATTTACTGATAATTATACACCATATTCGGGTGAAATACATCTAGTCAATGCCACATGTCGTTCAACTAGTGAAATGAGTAGAGAATGAAATACGAAATGGGAGTAGGAAATTCGATTTGAACTAAAAACAAAATACTACAATGCAGTCTAATTTTAAGTCAAGAATAAAATATTAGTGAAACTACCAAATAATAGTATCTAATTTTATAAAATTTCATCTTTCGGCCAAAAAATGCTGCTAGGACGAGGAATTAAAATTAAAATTAAAATAGAGAAAATAATTATTAAATATTGAACAATTCTGTTAGCTCAGAGGTTGATCGGCCCACCAAACATAAGCCCAATACAACTTATCATGGACGTATTAGTAGTTAGGTGCTTCATTAAAGCCCACTATTTCTTTTGGCACAATCCTTTACATTTACACCACAACTCCACCTCCATAACGAATACTAGTATTTATTATTTATTTATTTATGTATACTATAAAGTTTTGTAAAACATATAGAGAATATCATGTGATATAGCCAATATGAGCATTGAAATATAAATTATGGCCCACCCTCTTCATAAATATAAATTATGGTCATTTTTTTGAACCTAGGACCTAAATACCCATTTTCCTCTTTTATTTGTGATCCATCACTTCTTGACCCATTTTATTGACACTTAATTCCCTTTCCAAGTTTTTTCTTTCTTTTTTTCTATTTTTTTTTATTTTCCTGTTTTTTTTCTTTTTTTTCTTTTTTTTTCTTATTTTTCAGATTTCTTTTTCTTTTTTTTTCTGTTTTATTTTTTATGTTTCAGATTTCTTTTTTTTTATCTTATTTTCCAGATTTTTTTTCTTTTTTTTCAGTTTTTTTTTTATTTTCCAGATTTTTTTTCCTTTTTTTTCTGTTTTTTTTTTTAATTTTCAGAATTTTTTTTAATTTCTAAATTTTTGTTTGCCTCTTCGTTTTTTTGTTTGCGCTTCTTCTTTGGTCAAGATTCGAGCGAGGGGAGCCAATCGAAGGCCTCGGAGTGAGCCGAAGAAATCTAAATTGTTGCCCGACGATTATCCTTATATTAATAACAGGAGCGAAGGTTGAGCCGTACAATCGGAAGTCAAGGCGGAGCCGCAAAATCGGAGCAATATAACTTGGAATAATTGGAATGTTCGTCCCAAGAGTACCATGTCATAACTTGGAACATCTGGAACTAATTCGACAATTCATCCCAATTGTACCAAATTTGGAACAATTGGCACTAATAAGGCTAAATTTGTACTAGAACATTTGGTACTACATACCCACCGACCCGACCCACGCCCGCCCACGTACGACCGGACCCACGCCCGCCCGCGTACGACCGGACCCACGCCCGCCCGTGTACGACTCAACCCGCTCCGCATTTTATTAAGAGTATTTTCGTCCCAAATTGAAAAAATGGCCAAAATTTATATTTTAATGATTATTATGGCTATTTCAAAATATGTCTCAAATATATATATATACACACACATATATTATCAAAATATTCTAATAAATTTTGGGCTTGGAGTTGTTGGCCCACTAAATGCTGCGATATATTTTCTAATATGAAACCCACTACAAGCCTCACAACGGAAGGTCAGAGCTCGTCTTCAACCTCGTAGCTGTATGTGGCATACTCCAATCATCATAGATATACCAACCTAACTACAAAATTCATAAACAGTCAAAACACGTGGTAATAGTTGTACGATGAAAAGATATCTTGCAAAAGAATGCCTTATTCATAATAACCACAATATAAGAAGTTAATTCTGCATACGTGAATCGCAGTTTGACAGCAGAAATGTTGATTCGTCTTTTCGCTTCATCTTCACATATACTATAAATTCTAGGTATTCGATCACTCTCTTGATTCAAATTGTAGGCCATAATTTCTTGCACAAAGAAAAAAACTGACAGTACCTCAACATTGATGAGTTGGTCATTCATTGGATACTTTTTCAAGAAAGTCCAGACGAGGCAGATCATAAACAGAGTTTTTCTATTCAACATTCTCATCCACTCTCAACTATGGACATGAAATTAAATACTCATTAATGATGCAATCAGACATAAATAAAAAAAAAACCTTTGGATGAGGGATATTAATTCATTGTTCAAATAAGTAAATAACTCAAATTATATATGCTGGTAAAATACAACCCACCCAAGTGGAAAGCTCTAGTCCCTAACCTTAATCGAGTTGGAAGCGAACATCATCTCCATCTTCATCGGAAGAAGCTGTTGGAACAGACCGCTGCCCACCAGCTGCTCGATGAAAGTTCAGACCCAAGTCTGGTTTCAGGAACAAAGCTTAACGCACTCCACCTGTTCGACAAAAGTCTTGAGTGAAAAACCTGCACAGAAAATAAACGTAAGACCAGAAAAAATCACCGCTGCGGAAAGCGAAATTTGGCCGACCACAGGTGCAAGTCCTACACGCCGATTCACTCCCCAAGGTTTACACAGCACCACCTCAAGCTCGCACTTAAGCTTTCGATGGTTCGGCGTGGAATGGAACAAGCGCTCAGCTTGAAGAGAAGAGAAAATAATAAGACGAAGAGAAGAAGGAATCTCTCAGATCTTTTCTCCAGCCACCAAGAAGCGGACCACACCCTTAAGTAGAGAGCAGAAAAAGGTTTTATCTTCAAAGACGTTTGTAATCCCAGAAAATCAGCAACTACTCACGTCTACCACGTTCCCCACAAAGAATGACTATTGACTCTTTCAACAAGATTAGTCAGACTTTAATTCCGCTAGGGTACTTCACAAGTTAATGGGCCCTAAACAAAACCAGCCCAAATTATTCTAAACAATTGGTCCAATACGAAAAAGAAATAAAGATGACAAAAGGAGAAGAGAAAGAATGCAGAAATACTGTTGTTTATTTCCAACAATCCCCCACAAATGGACAGCAGAAAAGAATACGAAAACTGAGCACCTGAAAGAATAGTCACATAAGTATCAATAATCTTTCGATTTTGAATTGATACGTAGTGAAATGGAGAAGCAAAAGAGTTCATAAAGTGAATCATATTCTTGAACTAAATGAACTCCGATGCAAGCCCCCACAACACGTAACCATCCTAAAAATTCCAAACAACTCCTCGAAAATCAAACAGAACATGGCCCAACGAAATTTATCTTGGGATCTCATGAGAGCTATGGGATTTATATTTTTGAGAACAAAAAATGTAATGGTGTTGTTTCTTAATATTATCCGACTTTCACATTTTGATTTTTGAATGTTAAATTAGTTATTAACTTCTCATTTATTTATTTATTTTTTAAGTGGAATCGTAACCCAGAGATGGTGAATTACTATGAAATAGATGGTTTGTGCTAAAAATTAAATAAAATATACAAAATCTTATACACAAAATATTTGTCTAGCAAGATAAACACTACATATATGTTAAATTTTCTTGTATGGTTTGTTATCTTTGGTTATAAGTTCACTTCCTTTTACTCATCATCACTCCTAACTTATTCTTTACCTACAAAATAGCCATCATACAATTCAAAGAAATATCTGACAAATTGATACGACCTTGCTTCAAGAATCGTATCGGCGCACAACTTCGAGCCTGTGCCTACTGCTTTTCCCTCGACTTTCGAGTAGAAACTAATTCATATTTCATTGATTGCCTAGAACCCTAGATTACAACTCATATTTGTAGAAATTATAAAACCTAGACGCGCCCTAGTGGGCTCACCTCGAGACTACGGGCCGATAAACATCGCAATACCCGTTTACACTAATTAATAATAAACTAAGCAATTAAATATAAATACTAGAAATAATAATGAAATAACGTGCGGATCATTAGTTGATACGACCTTGCTTCAAGAATCGTATCGGCGCACAACTTCGAGCATGTGCCTACTCCTTTTCCTTCGACTTTCGGGTAGAAACTAATTCATATTTCATTGATTGCCTAGAACCCTAGATTACAACTCATATTTGTAGAAATTATAAAACCTAGACGCGCCCTAGTGGGCTCACCTCGAGACTACGGGCCGATAAACATCGCAATACCCGTTTACACTAATTAATAATAAAGTAAACTATTAAATATAAATACTAGAAATAATAATGAAATAACGTGCGTATCATTCCCAACCCCTTCAAAACCACTTTGTCCTCAAGGTGGAGCATGTAAAACTCGAGAATGGACTCCCAAAAATCTCCTTGAATGCATAGATTGTTAACACCATCCTCCTTTTACCCGTAATCATTCGAACCAAAATTAGTTGAGCTACTTCGTTTGAACAAATAGGCAAAACCATAATCAACATACTTGAGACACACTTAGCCTTACTTCTTGCATCACACCGTATCTCCCCATAAATGAATTTTTCGTAGTTAAGAATGTGGACACCAGTTTGCTCTTCAACAAACATCTCCAATTCAGGATCCAATATTTTTATCTTGGCACTCATGAATTGATTCATCAATTTGTTCAACTTCTTCCAATACATATCTTGTTGAATCAATCTCACGCTCGAAATTTGTATCAACACTAAGTGATGACTCGTCTACTACACCACTAGAGATCAATGGCTCATTCTTTGATGACGTTTCATCCTCATAATTATCTCTAAATTCAAGGTTTCCAAAACGATGCATCACATTCTTCTTGAAATCTATCCAAGTAGTTAGGAAACGGTTGCTCTTCATCTATTTATACCACTCAGCGCCTTCTCCCGCCATGTTGAAAGCCACTAGACGTGCTCTTTGACTATCAAATGTATCTTGAAAATCAAAGTACTCTTCAGCTTGTAGGATCCAACTAGATGCATCAACACCATCAAAGCAAGGCAAATCTATTCGCCTTCCCGTGAATTTCGACTTACTTCCACTTAAGAACTCATCCATCTTATTAATTACCTTGTGGCACAATTCATAACTAACCATCATATGTATATCTCGCGCCAGGACATCAAACCACGAATCCACACAATAGATTGAATCAAGAAATAAACTGCAGCCAAAAAAATTATAGGACAAAGTCACGAGAGATTTTGATTATAGCCTACTCGGCCACCGAAAACAAAGCCAATCTTGGTTTACTGAATGAGAGTATTGCTACAAACTTATTCCCTTTTGGCTAACTTTCTCTTTCTTATCACCCACGCAAACAATTCTTCTCCCCTTAATTGAGAATTCAAACTCAATAAAACATTCCTCTAATTGCCACTACACATTCACGGCACTCACATACAAACCCAATCCACTGTATCATACTCTTCACAGTACCCAATTTAATCCCAATAGAAATTCGTACAACACAATACTATGCCGAATTGTCTCTCTTTTTATTTATTTATTTATTTATTTTTAATAACATAAACATAAAAGATAAATTTGATACCTCCAAAGAGTTTTCGCTTCTCAATGAAAGCACCAGTTATCGGCGCACCACTTTGAGCCTGTGCCTACTCCTTTTCCCTCGACTTTCGAGTAGAAACTAATTCATATTTCATTGATTGCCTAGAACCCTAGATTACAGCTCATATTTGTAGAAATTATAAAACTTAGACGCGCCCTAGTTGGCTCACCTCGAGACTACGGGCCAATAAACATCGCAATATTAATACCCGTTTACACTAATTAATAATAAACTAAACAATTAAATATAAATACTAGAAATAATAATGAAATAACGTGCGTATCACAAATCGAAGGAAAAGACTATCTCTTACAACTCTCGACTTATTATTGAGTGAGAATGAATGACCAAGTCCAAAATAGTGTATACTCAAAGAAACTAAGTGCAATTTTCCTAGAATCTCTTAAGTATGAACATATTTACGTATTCCTTTTTATTTATAATTTTGTAGTATCATTTGCATCGAAATAAAAAAAAAAAGAATTATGTACATTATCATTTTCTATAAACAAAATTTTCTTCTGTGGTCGGCTGTGACGAGAGAAAACTGTGTCGATTCTATTTTCATTAGCTAGGTTTTTAATCCATGCACACACATATTTAATTATTTATACTAAGGTCTAAAAGGTGGTGGGGACCTTAGCTAAAGTTGGTGAAATGAAAATACAGAAACTAAATATAAATAATAAAATAAAGATAAATGAAGACACTCTGGACCACAACTTTCATCCACACTATTCCCCAACTCTTGAAAGCAGATGTTTAGCCACGTGTAAGCCCATTCTCTCCTCCAACCACTGCTTCGACAACTTGGGCCTTTCCTTCATTCTTCATTCCACTCAAACCAATAATTCCAACCCCTAATTCCTCCTTCTCGCCCAATTCACTGCCAATTTTTTCAAAATCATTCATCACCAAATTCATGTTCATCACAAATATCTGCAAAAATAAAGGTACCATCAAAATACAATGAATAAAGCCCCTTTGGAAAAAGAAAACTAGTAGAAAATTCAAAACAAGGTTTGAAAAGAGGAAATTCGTCAAACATGTAGTAGATATGATAAAATTACTGTTGAAGATGAGAAAGAGGAATTGCTCGCCATGTTCGATGAAAGTCCGAGCCAAGAGAGGAATGCTGGAGCATAAATTTCGTGAACACAAAACGCTCGATGAAAAAAAAGAACCTGGAAACGAAGAGAAACGTGAATGGCCGGCCACCGAGTGCTAGTCCAACATGCCGATTCACTTCCCAAGAGCATGCATTTCCAGCGACGGTGCATGGATCAAATTCATTTCGCTAATAACAAACACGACAACAAATCATACTATCAAAGGAAAATATAGCAATTGCAAATTATCTCACTAAATTTACTCAAACAAAATTAAGACACATACACACACACACACATATATATATATGGTTATTAACATGCTCGAACTTTTTTACAGAAATTGAAGTATATACAAATCAAAATATAGAAATGGCTTCATAATTTATAAATGAAAGCTATTTCTTTTTGTATACGATAGTAATATCAGAAATGAAAGTAAAAGTAGAATCAACCCAAGCCAATTTTTTCTTACGTACCATATGCTTCAACATGAAAGTTAGGACTCGCCAAGCTCTCCAGTGCTTCGTTCTTCACAAGGATCATAACATGAACTTGAAGGGCAGCATCTTCTTCTCCGGATAATTCCTCTTGTTCCTCTACTATTCTTTTAGCAGATTCCACAGCTGAATCGCTGCAAAAGGACACCTCTACTACTTTAAGTGTCGGTATCTCTGCAAAATCTAAAGGGATCACCTCGAGTTCATCTATCGATTCAAGACAAAGGCGCTCAAGGCATGGAAAGTGAGAGCATTCTGTTGTCCAGACATGTAGACCCTCACAAGACTCAAGATACAAGACTTTGAGGCTGCGGAATTGGCCTTCAGTTGTTTCCCACTCGCCTTCTTTGAAGGTCCCATCTTGGAGTCTGAGCTTCTGAAGAAGAGGCAATGAACCTATCGTATCCAATATGTCTTGCCAAAATAGGTCTGTACCCAATTTAATATACAACTTTATGAGCGAATCTGGAAAGCTAATTAGTCCCTGTAGAGAATTATCACATCCACTATGGCCAATGTAGCAGGAGAAGGACTCAAGTTTATCTAGACATAAAAGATTGGTGAGACAATAGTCCTCATCAAAAGATCTATCATAATTTATTATCAATTTTTTGATATTGGGAATTCTCTTAACTATTTCGTTGCTGCACTTGAAATTCTTTAACCACCTCAACGTTTGCAGATTTCCCAAAACAATGTTATGACCTTGCAATTGGTCATTATCGATGCTATCAAACTGAATATGCCTGATCTGAATCATGTCAAATATAGAAGTCGTCGGATTTAAGTCCCACAACATTTGTAGATTCCAAAATCGGATGATTGAATCAGGGCATTCAAAAGATGGGATATTGATGTAGCGTGAGTTAACCAATTGATACACGCTTTCTAAGCATGCTTCTGGTGTCGCAGAGCGTGCATCAGATGATTCCAATATCCTTAGCAACCTCAATTTGAGCGGTGGTAGTTCGTAGTCTCCAAGATTCCATATCAAAGTACGAGCTAGCGGCATGGACGACATTGCGTTTATGGCATCATTTGTTGATGTGCTACTAGAAACAACAATGCGGCGTTGGACAGCATTATCTACTATCCCTTGAGGAGGACTTGCAGCCACAGTATAAAACCTTTCCTTTTCAGCTTCTCTCACGCACAAATCTCTCAGCAAATCATGCATTTTGCAATACTTTATTGCTCCGATACTCCCCAACATATCAACCAAAATAAGATTTCTACCAATAAGGTCCTCCAAGTACTCTAATGCAACCTCTTCCATGCATTTCTTACTTATTGGTTTTAGAAATCCTTCAGCTACCCACAACCTAACGATCCTTTTGGTACGAATCACTTCATCTTCTGGGAAAACTCCCATATAGAGAAAACATGGTTTTAGATGAACGGGCAATTGCTTATAGCTCATGTACAAAATTTTGAAGTAACGTTCATCATCTTCTAAATTCACTACTAAATTTATGTTTTCTCTTATGTATTCCCAAAATTCAATTGTAGGTTCGGACTTGGCCAAAAGTCCCCCAACCACAACAATTGACAAAGGAAGCCCTTTGCAACTATTCCCTATTTCCCTCCCAATTTCCTTAAACTCTACTGGGCAATCCTTTTCTCCAAACACAGTTTTGGAGAGCAGGTCCCAACTATCTTCCTCATCTAGAAGATTCATCTTAAAGCTAGTAGAGTTGGGTAGTTTTGAAGCCAAAATGGAAATCCTAGTTGTTACCACTATTCTGCTACCATTAGTGGTATTTGGTAAAAACATCCTAACTTTTTCCCATGCCTCAATGCTCCACATATCATCTAGCACAATTAAGTACCTTCTGCCATACAAGTGTTGGTGCAACATGTCTCCTAATTCACCCTCGCTCAAATCTTGACTTACTTCTCTATCTTGAAGTTGCTTAAGAAGTTGTGCGAGAATATTTTGAACACTATACTCTTGAGAGATGGTAATCCAAGCACGAAAATGAAAATGCTCCGTAATAAGACGGTCTTGATAAATATTTATAGCAAGAGTAGTCTTACCAGAGCCGCCCATCCCTACAATCGGAATGACTTGTAGAGCAAGGCGATCAGATTTGAGTTCATCCTTCATTTGAAGCAAGAGTTGATCAGCACCCACCATCCTCCTCTGCTGCACTTGCGCAATTGAAGAAGATTTGGAAGAATCCGGAGGCGTTGACTTTGTGTGCAGCTGATGAGGTTGGAGCAGCATGGCCTCTTTCTCGATCAACGCCATTTCTTCAATCACCTTCTCTACAGCTTCGTAAAAGACTTCATCGGAGCTGATATTTTCCCCATCACTTGTGATCAAATCCACAATATGGTATTCGATGACGTCTTCGGCCGCATATGCTGCATCTTCTTCTGCTTCGTGGAAGAGATCACCGGTCATCGTTTCCCCATCATCTGTGATCGAATCCACAATATGGGATTCGATGACGTCTTCGGCCGCATATGCTGCATCTGCTATGCGAGTCTCCAAAGGGTCTGCTTCGGCGGTGTAGGCAAGACTGGGGTTATAGGCTTCGAGAAATTTCTGGAGAGAAGTGATATTTTGAGTGAGGAGATGAACTTGGTTTTTGTGGAGAGTGATGGGAGGGCGAGGATGATTTTCAAGGGTGTCGATGATATGCATAAGAGATAGCAGAGCTGCGTAGGCTGCCATGACGATGGAGAATGCAGAATGTATGAAGATGAGATGGCTTAGTGGTTCTGAATTCTCAAAAGCTCAACATATATAATATAAGAGACGATGATAGAAGTCATTAAATAATGTGTAGTTGTGTTTTCAAGATATAAAAAAGAAATAGCAACTTGCAATTTGGAGAGTTGACTACATTAATTTCCTGCCACTTCTGTGGCGCTTGTCGGGTAAGTTCGATGCTCGATCACATAATCTTTAGCCACGTGTTCACGTATAGAGTTGATGTTTGACACGTGTCCAGAAAAAAATTGATAATCCCACCCCAAAAGCTCCAATCTCCCTCCCATCCAAAATGAGCTACCTCATCGGCAATGATTTCCAAATGAGATTAGATCAAAGTCATGTGAAATATAAAAATGAGAGTATAGGTTAATGACGGAGGGAGTATTAAAGGTACGTTTGATATTCATATAATGATAAATCAGATATCAAGTATGAAATACTAATATTAGATATCACGTGTGGATAAATGAGTATCAGATATTAGGTATGATTGATATCAAGTGGGGAAGAAAGTAGAGATATGAATCATTTACTAGCAAAAATTGATATATGAAATATTGAAAATTAGTATATCAAGTATATCATATCAATTTGATATTCATATATGTTGATATAACAAACACAAGGTATATATATGAGCTATATTGGTGCCATACATGATATCCATATTAATAAATATTATATTCACAAATTTATTGTATAAAAATTAAGCCTTTTTTTAAAATCAATGCAAATAAATAATCTTGATCTATAGTGACGCTTTATGAAGTTCGAACTTGAGATCTCTCAGCCTTAGGTGCTCGCTTACCACTAGGCCATACCATGAAGTGTGCAAGTTAATGAACAAAACCAAAGCATTAATACATAAAATAAAATTCACTAATTGTAATACTCAGCAACTTGTTATTAAAAGTATAAAACATAAAATAAAATTCACTAATTGTAATACTCAGCAACGGTAACCAACAATGGTACAAGGATGCCTAGTAATTTGCGAAGAACTATAGTGGATTGCAATTAATTTTATTTTTATCTAGATTTATTTTTGGGCTTTGGTTTGAAAAAAATTTAGCCCAATTGGTGGCTATGCAAGTGGTTGTGTAACCCAACTCTTGGAATTTGAAGACGAAGTCAATGACGTCAACTTTTCTTTGACAGCAATCTTACCACAATAGTATTATTATTACTTACGATAGTGTTATTTGGACATATTATGTTCGGACTAACTATGTTCGGACATATGATGGTAAAAATAGGGATTTGATAGATTTTTTTTAACTAATAATTTTAATTTTATAGTTTCGATAGTTTGGTTATTGATAAACATGCACTTTTTAAATTTTAATTAGAAAGTTTCATCACAATTTAAATTCACAAGTTTAGGAGTTGGGTGTGGATGAGAGTAAAATTTGAGAACAGATACGTGAGATCAATATTTCGGAAGGGGGTCTGAGTAGGAAGGAAATTTTGAAGGCAATCAGATAAATTTTTCTTATTTCAAGCACGTATGTCTAGACATAGTATGTTCGAATATAATTATTATATTAGTTATTAGCAAATTCAACAACAAAACAATTTTTATTTTTTCATTTCCAGAGTTATTAACAAACATGATTTTGTCATTACATTCCAATAGTACTACTCTATTTGACCGTGTCTAGTATGAATTTATTGGAATTAATGAGTCAAGTTGATATTTCTTTTTTTTTATCTTGAAGCACAACTACCATTATTAATGACTTCTAACATCATCCATTCATCCCTTATCTTATACTATTATATATGTGGAGCTTTTGAGAATTCAGAACCACCAAGCCCTCTCGTCTTTTTACATTCTCCATTTTCTGCTCTTAACTCATCCAAACCAGATTCCATAGTTTCAGTCATGGCAGCTTACGCAGCTCTGCTTTCTCTTATGCATATCATCGACACCCTTGAAAATCATAATCGTCCTCCTATCTCTCTTAACAAAAACCATGTTCATCTCCTCACTGAAAAGATCACTTTTCTCCAACAATTTCTCGAAGCCTATAACCCCAGTCTTCCCTACACCGCAGAAGCTGACCCTTTGGAGAGTCGCATTGCAGATGCAGCATATGCGGTCGAAGACGTCATCGAATCCCATATTGTGGATCACATCACAAAACAGCCTCTCCCTCGACGTCCGATCAGCGCCGATCATCTCCGAAAAATGATGGCTGGAAAGCTCCAACAATTTGTCAAAGACGTGAAAAAGATGGGGAAAAGACGGGGAAAAGATGAGGAAAAGAAAAGACGGGGAAAAGAATTGGAAAAGATGACCGATGAAGTCTTTTACGAAGCTGTAGAGAAGGTGATTGAAGAAATGGCGTTGATCGAGAAAGAGGCCATGCAGCTCCTACCTCATCTGCTGCACACAAAGTCAACGCCTCCGGATTCTTCCAGATCTTCTTCAGTTGCGCAAGTGCAGCATAGTAGGATGGTGGGTGCTGATCAACTCTTGCTTGAAATGAAGGATAAGCTCACATCTGATCGCCTTGCACTACAAGTCATTTCGATTGTAGGGATGGGCGGCTCAGGTAAGACTACTCTTGCTATAAACATTTATCAAGACCGTCTTATTATGGAGCATTTTCATATTTGTGCTTGGGCGACCTTCTCTCAAGAGTATAGCATTCGAGAAATTCTCCAAGAACTTCTTAACCAACTAATTAAAAAACAAGATCGTCAAGATTTGAGCGAGGGTGAATTAGAAGACATGTTGCACAAACACTTGTATGGTAGAAGATATCTGATTGTACTAGATGACATGTGGAGCATTGAGGCATGGGATGGAATTAGGATGTGTTTACCAAATAACACAAATGGTAGTAGAATAGTCGTAACAACTAGGCTTTCAATTTTGGCCTCAAACCTTTCCAACTCCAGTAGCCTTAAGATGAATCTTCTAGACGAGGATAATAGTTGGAAGCTGCTCTCCAGAATTGTGTTTGGAGAAAAGGATTGCCCAATTGAATTTGAGAAAATCGGGAAGGAAATAGGGAAAAGTTGCAAAGGGCTTCCTTTGTCAATTGTTGTGGTTGGGGGACTTTTGACCAAGTCCAACCATACAATTGAATTTTGGGAATACATAAGAGAAAACTTAAATTCAGCAGTAAATTTAGAGGATGATGAACGTTATTTCAAAGTATTATACATGAGCTATCAACAATTGCCCGTTCATCTAAAACCATGTTTTCTTTATATGGGAGTTTTCCAAGAAGATGAAGAGATTCGTACCACAAGGCTCGTTAAATTGTGGGTTGCTGAAGGATTTCTAAAACCAATAAGTAATAAATGCATGGAAGAGGTTGCATTAGAGTACTTAGAGGAGCTTATTGGTAGAAATCTTATTTTGGTTCATAAGTTGGGGAGTATAGGAAAAATAAAAGAGTGCAAAATTCATGATTTGCTGAGGGACTTGTGTGTGAGAGAAGCTGAAAAGGAAAGGTTTTATACTGTGGTTGGAAGTCCTCCTCAAGGGATAGTAAAGAATGCTGCCCAACGCCGCATTGTTGTTTCTAGGGGCACATCAAAGGATGAAGCTATAAACGCCATGTCGTCTATGCCGCTAGCTCGTACTTTGATATGGAATCTTAAGGGTAACGAACTACCACCACTCCATTTGAGGTTGCTAAGGATATTCGAATCTTATGAATTATCTTTCACATCAAAAACATGCTTAGAAAGCGTGCGTCAATTGGTTAACTCACGCTACATCAATATCTCACCTTTTGAATGCTCTCATTCTATGGTGCGATTTTGGAATCTACAAACATTGTGTTGCAGGTACTTGAAGTACTCGGGTACGACACTGACTTTTCTTTTGGACATGATTCAGATCAGGCATATTCAGTGTCATAACATGGAATTGGATTACGACCAATTGCAAGGTGATAATATTGTTTTGGGAAATCTGCAAACGTTGGGGTGGTTATGGAATTTCAAGTGCAGCAAAGAAATAATTAAGAGAATTCCCAATATCAAAAAATTGAAAACACGACATGGTAGCTCTTTTGATGAGAAGTATTGTCTCAACAATCTTATATGTCTAGATAAACTTGAGTCATTTACCTGGAACCTTGAGTTTTTGTATCGATGTGATTCTCTACAGAGGCTAATTAGCTTTCCAGATTCGCTCATAAAGTTGGATATTCATTTGAATTCAAACCTATTTTGGGAATCCATATTGGATGAGATAGGTTCATTGCCTCATCTTCAGAAGCTCAGACTCGGCTGGGGGACCTTCAAAGAAGGCCAGTGGGAAACAACTGAAGGCCAATTCCGCAGCCTCAAAGTCTTGGTTATTCGTTGTTGTTGGGGTCTACATGTCTGGACAACAGAATGCTCTCACTTTCCATGTCTTGAGCGCCTTTCTCTTTATGACGTACATAAACTCGAGGAGATCCCTTTAGATTTTGCAGAGATACTGACACTTAAAGCAGTAGAGGTGATCCGTTGTAGTGATTCAGCTGTGGAATCTGCTAAAAGAATAGTAGAGGAACAAGTGGAATTATACGGAGAAGAAGAAGCAGCCCTTCAAGTTCATGTTACGCTCTCGAGGCACCAAAATGAGAATGCAGCACTGAAGAGCTTGGCGAGTCCTAACTTTCATGTTAGATGATTCATAATTAAGGTACGAAGAAAAAAATTGTTTTGGTTGATTCTATTTTTTATTTCTGATATTACTTTCTTATAAAAAGAGAAATAGTTTTCATTGATTTTTTTGAAGATAATAGCTTTGCAGGCCGGCCGAAGAGTTGCCGTTGGAACTGGATATCAACCTGCAGCCTAACGACACCGCCTTGCTGTCAAGCATGCCCGGCCTCTGCTCCGGATACGATTTTGTCGAAGCACTTGAAGAAGGTGTCATGAATGAATGGGCGCCTCCTAGATCCAGAAGGTTGCCTATTTTTGAACAAATTAATCTCCCAATTTAGAGATCAGTTAGGCTTGTTGATTCGTTGTATGTTTTATCGAAGATCAACGATGTAATTAAACGAATAAGGGCAGCAGCTTAATTTGGTTTGCATTCTTATATAAAGTGAGGAATTTGAAGCATGCATGGACTTGACCGTTCTAAATCCCAATATTAATATCACTTAATTGGGTCCTATACACAAAAGCTAGTCATTTCTTACCCATTAGCAGAACCTTGAATTGTTACTGTGTGAGGGAAACTAAGCTTGGTAAGATGCTTTATGTGATGATCGTGGCCGCTCTCACCGTCGATTTTGTCTTCCAATTCAAAATCTACGCTCACTTGAGTTCCCCTTCATTCCCTATTGCTCTCATCTTTCCAATACGTATCTGGTTTGTGAATATTGCTCTCTTACTCTGTGTAATGTGAGTATTACTACTGATGTGTTAAAACAAATGCTATTAGTTGATATTGCCACACTTGGCAACTGATTAAGCCCGATGGTAGTCAAGATTTTGTTAACTTTGTGTATGGAACCTGGATTTTGCTGTCGAGGACCACCACCGGTTAGATGCTGGGATGGATTGTTTAGGGTGAAGCACTGTGTTTTAGTTGCTACTCATCTGATCCCTTGAAGACTTTGTTTGGCCGTCCCCTGCTTCTCTTTGGTTGATTCACCTAACTTCATTATGCTATGTTTTTTGATGTCAAAGTGATGAGCGCTCTGGTTTTTTGATGTGGATGCTGATTTGTTCCTTGAAACATTGTTATATATAATACTAGGTTTCACTTTTTGTGATGCTATGTTTTGTTCATTTTCCATGATAATTCTTTTCTAGTTTGTTTTGTAACAAATTTAATTAGATTGCCCCTGGCCGATTATCCCACATTTGGATGATGTTGTATCCTACTTGACTGTCCAAATTCAGTGTGTGCTCTTGTTTTAATTAAATTCTCGTATTTTTTGACCGATAAATAAAACCAACTTGGTATCTTGGATCTAATCTCATTGTGATTACTTGATATCATTTGTTAATCTTTTTAATGAATAATTAGCTTTAATAACTCCTGCACTCCCACTCGCTCACCCACTCCCACTCCCAAACTCGCTCACGAAGAGAAAAATTGGTTTGGTTGATTCTATTTTACTTTCAATATTTCTGATATTACTTTCATTTTTTTGAAGATAATAGCTTTCCAGGCTGATCGAGGAGTAGCCGTTGGAACTGGATATCAACCTGCAGCCTAACGACACCTCCTTGCTGTCGAGCATGCCCGGCGATGATTTTGTGGAAGCACTTGAAGAAGGTGTCATGAACGAATGGGCGCCTTCTAGATCCAGATGGTTGCTTATTTTTTGAACAAATGAATTAATCTCCCAATTTTGAGATCAGTTAGGCTTGTTGATTCATTGTATCAAAAGTGATTTTATATCATGTGGCTGAGCTAAATCATATTTATCTAACTCACAAGCCCAGGTTAATTAACCCAACGAGTAATCATCTAGCAAATAATCCATGATATATATAATTTTTTCTCTAACAGATATTCATAATATCTAAATTAATAACTTTTTATATCAATCATGTCTCGTCGAATGAAAATAATATCTCAATTTAATATTCAAACTATCCATTCTTTTCATCTTGAGATTGAATTTTCGGCAATTAAAATACAATGTATGCTAGAAACTGAGACGAATTTTTACAAAACAAAAATAAAATAAAATGAACATGCATCGATTCTAAAAGAACACTCGAACTCATTCAAAGTTTTTACCCATTCTTAATTTTTATATTTTTGTATCAAAATGACATATATGGACACACCGAGAGTGGTAATAAGTATATATAGTTGTGACTACGAAATGAATTTAGCAACGCTAATGACAATAGTTAAGATATAATTTCCAATGAAATAATTATAACGAGAAATGAGAGAGTATGATTGTGCTACTAATAATAATAATATATTAATATTGATGCACTTCCACGCAACTGGTTGTATATTACGTAATTGGTTCAATCCATATTCATACCTGCACCCGAGCCCACAGTCCAATCTCCGTGCTCAGCCCACAACCTTGAACTCAAGCCCAGTCCATACGTAGTGCTGGCCCAGTTCGCCAAACCGTTCAATTAAAAAAAAGGAAAAGTTAACCCAAGCTCAGTCCATACCTACCCCTGGCCCAATTAGCCCAACCGTACAATTAAAAAAATAAATAAAAAAGTTTAAGCAGTAGGATGCGAAGAGATTTCGGACATGGGAAGGGCACTTCAAACATGGCTTTGAGGTATCACTAGGTTACAAATCCTTTTATGTTATATTATATATGCAACTTTACTTATACTTCATACACGTGACTTTTAAAAGTATAATTCATTTTTTTTCACTTCTCTTTTTAATTTGTGTAGACATATAAAAATTAATTGGGAAAATAATAAATATTAATTTTATATTTTAAGAATTTTATTAAAGATAAATTCTAAATTAAATAAATATAAATTGATACTTAAAAGATGAAGATTCTCGACCAATCAAAAATTGACACGTGTCATAACTTGGTCAATAAGTCAAAGATTTGATTGTGTCACCTCAACCCTAAAGCCCGACTTGGAGTTCAAAAGCCCACCAGGTCCACTCCATGTTCACCTATAAATAGGGGTGCTTAGGGAGTTCAAAGACACACCAAAAAATTATATTGAGGAGCTCAAGAGTTGTGGAGAAATTCTCTCCAACATTCAGGGTCTAAAATCTAGCATTTGATCCAGAAACAAGGCATTGGCCCTCCGAATTAACGTTATAAGTCCAAGCTACAAATCCGATCAAGATCAAGGAGGCTAAATCTCCGAAAATTCCGGAAGTTGTTTGAAGATTTTTTTCAAGAACAAGTTGAAGAGGCGAATCAGAGGAGAAATATAGAGATCGCAACCCGCATTTATACTTTGATGTACAAATACTTTTTTGTACACGAATTAAGCTGAGATAATATATGAGTTATGCTCCAAGTTTATGGTTTCTAGCTTAATTCGACTTGATTATACCCATTTCTATAAAATTAAAATCTAATATACAGTTGAAATTTTTATCAACAATAAGAATCAAGAGTATTTGAAAATTAATTAATTAAATACTAAATATAGATACTTAATTCCTACTAAATTCTATATTTTATTTAAAAAGTTGGGGCGAGAAGGATAAAAATTTCCTAAAAAAGATTAAATTAGTTGAACATAGTTGGATCAAAAAATTATTTAAGTTTTGAAGAGGAATCTCTTGGAAGTGAAGTTTGTTGGAATATAATAGTAAACTTGATTTTGTAATAGAAGATATTTTAGTAGAGATTTATAGAATACGAAGTAAATAGAAAACAAAAGATAATTAGAGAATAATCTAGAAGCTCTAGATAATGCACCAAGGAAAATATCTAGACATTAATATTATGGAGAATTATGGAATATGCTAGAAGAAGTCATGTTAGCCACAAGTCCTAGAGATTCCACCGACATTAGCAAGTATAAATATGTATGAATGTCTTTGTATGGATTTGGAGAGAAATCAAATGAAATTTTATATCCATGTTTAGTGCTTCTCTCTCCCCCTCTCTCTTACACATACACACTTACAATAAAATATCCCCTCCTCCAATATCGATTAAATCTTCCTCCCACCATCAAGAATATTCCGTATTTTCCAACAAAGTTAACTTGAGTTGAAAAATTAGAGAAAAAAACACAATATATGTGAAAATTCACATAAGAACTTAAAACCATATTGGTATAAACTATTAATAAGGTAAATCGCAAGATAGATATATCATTTAAATATTAATAAAATAATTTTGATTTTCACTAAACTAATATATTTCAGAATATAAGGTAAATAATAAACTTTAACTAAAGTAAATTTGTAATTCTTGTAATTAATAATATATTACAATATTAACATTATTGTATTATGCTATTGCCCTTGATTTTGCTTTATTGTAAGGATATTTTAGGCGATTCAAATTTTGTAAAACAAGGCTCTTTTATATAATTATAGATTTGAATTTAAATACTTACATACCTTGCTCTTCTCTGAAGATTATTTTGCTTGCAGTATTAATTCTTGGTATTGTAGAAGTATCACTGGGATTCATGTTATGAACTGAATAACTCTCTCCGAATAGTTTTTTTTAATGTTTTGATGACAATCTGTTGGATACTGCAATGGGTCATAACATCCATAATAATGCATTATCCTATGTCTCTCACCAGAATGAGAATGGACTATGATATCTCGCTCAAATGATATGTTGTCATTATCCCCCTCAACCCATATAGCTGCAACTTGATATGCTTGTGGAGAATTATACACTCGTTGATCTAAGTTCACATCCTTTGAGATACGAAGTTGAACATTATCCATTGAAGGATAGTCCTTCTGTTGGGAAATTTATTAGTATGAGTTTTGATGAATTCCAAAACCAACTGACCCCAACCGAGTAGATGTTGCTAGCTCTTAATATCAGCAGTTAGGCTCGCTGTTTGAGCAATGTTAAGATTTTATCTTTACAGGTCTCCAGCTGAAAACGACAACATAGCAACACTCGGATACAACCCAAGATGGAAGATCGGATGAGGAACATCAGTTGAAACTGAGAGTTCAAGTTAAACCGTTCAGATGGAGTTACAAGACTCTGATGATAGAGTTACGCCAAAAAGAAGGAAGACTTATATACAATTGAGAGTTCAAGCCAACGGTTCAACATCAGTTACAGAAAGCCATCCGACCAAGGGGGAAGGTATAACAGAGTGGTTACAAAAAGGATGAAGTTGAAAGTCAGCTGAGAGTTCAACGGTTCAGTCAGATAGAACATCAGCTGAAGACCAGTCAGATGTAGATCAAGATTTTCAACCGACTAACCAAGGTTGACTGTCAGAAAGGTTTGAATTTGAAATTCAAAAAGGAAATCACGTGAGGGTTTGACCGTTCAGTCATTACCCCATTTGGCCCAACACAAGGCTGTCTCAGATGGATAGCAGAAGAGCAAAGATGCCATATCAGGAAAGTCTGCAGAGATGAGAGACAAGCCATCGCTATCAAAGAACAGAGATCAACGGCTCCTCCAACAGCTAGTTGATTCTCTCCGCCTATAAATAGAGGCATTCATTCATTCGACAGAGGTACGAGATAGAGAAAATTTGAAGTGCATCCATGAGAGAAACAAGAGCAAAGAAAATCTGCAAAATCATATTCTAAGAGCATCAGCAACTGAGAGTTCCGAGTGGTAGAACATTAGTAGCTGAGGGTTCATAGAATTATAATCTGTCTTAGATCTTAGTTTGAGTGTTCATTCGTTCAAGCCATAGATCCAGCTCACATTCGTGTTCGAGCTGTAGTTGGAAAACCCACCCACACACACCCTAAAAAGTGTTTGTTAGGATCCTACTCTTTCTGTAACTGAGTAGATAGGTTGTCAAGTACCCGCAAACTTGACATAGGTTGTTAAGTACCTGTAAACTTAACTGTAAAGGTTGATAAGTACCCGTAAACTTATTGCAACAGTTGCACAGCCCGCATAAGCTGTGTGGATCTGTCCAGAAGAATTTGGACTAAGGTGTGTAGACTCACATCTCCCCGTGGACGTAGGAGTTCTCTCCGAACCACGTAAATCCTGTGTGTCTGTGTTTATTTCTGTTCAGTTACTTATTGCATATTCAACTGACCAAACTAACCGGCATAGAAACTGCATCTTTACATATCAACTGTCTTGGTTATTGACCAACCTTGCACAAGAGCGTGAGTTATTTTATGAGTATAATTTCCACCACATTCCGCACGACACCACTCTCACAGCTGAGTTCTCTTACTCAGTTGTGAATCCAGCTGAGACTTTCTTTACTCAGTTGAAGTTTTTCGGGGGTTAAGCTTTCAAAGTTGAAAAATTCTAACTGGTGTATCCCCCCCATACACCAGTAACTCGTATCGGGACCATGAAGTGGTATTAGAGTAGTGGTTCAAAAGACTATTGTCTCTGTTTCGTAAGGTGTGAATCGAGGTGTTTTCTTCAGTGGTCAACTGAATAGATCCTTTTTCACGCTAGTGCATATATGCTTGCATTTGTTGTCTGTTGTTGTGTGCAGATGGATATTAAAGATAAGATCGTGGTTATGTTCTCGGTTGTGAACTATACAGCCTGGAGGACTCGGATGAAGAAGATGCTACTGTCCAAGCATCACAGAATGCAACAAGTACTCTCATTCGAACCTATCAAGATCACGGAAAAGGTCATCCGTACTCCTACAGATCCAACTCTTGGGGATGCAACTGAGGAGATAGTCGAGAAGAACCCAGAAGATTACATTTCTGAGGAAGCAAAAGTGAGCCAGCTGGATATCTGGGCTCAGAGCACTATCATGTCCACAGTTGGACAAGACTATCTTCTATGGATAGAGGAGTGCAACACTGCTAAAGAGATGTGGGACACTTTGGCATCTCTGAGTGAAGGAAGTGACGAAACCAAGGAGAACAAGTTCTCCCATGCATGTCAAGATTTTGACAACTTCACTCGGAAAGTGGACGAAACCATCAATCAGATGGAGCTTCAGTTCATGGAGATCATCAAAAGGATCCAGTCTATTCGAAGAGGAAAGTATACTTTGAGAGAAATCAATCTCAAAGTGTTACAAGCACTTCCAGCTGAGTGGGATACCTTCACCAACATCCATGAAAGCCGAGCTGACCTAGGTGAAATGGGAACTGAAAGATTGTTCTCAATCTTAAAAGGAAATGAGTATAAGGTGAACCGAAGGAGATCTGAGTCCTCAGTTCAGACGAGTCGACTTGAGAATGTTGGTTCAGCCTCAAAGTCAGTTGCTCTTCGAGCTGACTACTCCAAATCAAGAACATCGAGGCCAACCAGATCAGCTGACACGACTGCAAAGGAGCCAAGCAGAGAGGAACTGCAACAGAACATTGCAGCCCTGTCAAAGAAGCTAGCTGACATGGATACTCGGTTCGGAAAATATAAACGATTCTACAAGTCAAACCGAACTCGACACAGTTCAAAGCCTGTCACCAACGGTTGCTTTGAATGCGGCAATGAGGGACACTTCAAAGCTGACTGTCCAAACCTCTCAAAGAAAGAAAGAGAAGCGTTAAGGGCCAAGCAAGCTGCAAAGAACAAGGCCATGGTAGCAGAAGAAGCAGCTGACGACATGGACATCTTCACTGACACTGAAGATGAGGATGAGCTGACTTCTACCAACAACGCCATCAGGATCAATGCCTCATGGCACTTGGAACCGACCAAGATGATACTGAGGTACACTCTAATCCTACTAAGTTAAACTCTTCCAATATTTCTAACATGAAGGAATCTCTGGACGAAGAGTTGGAACCCTCCCGGAGTGATTTTCAAGAACTCAGTGAGGAACTACATCAGCAATCGGTTGAGTTTAAGAGTCTTCAAGCTCAGTTCGCCAAACTTGAAGATTCCTTAACCGAAAAGGACGATCTGATCAAGAGCCAAACCAAGGAGATTGAAAATCTCAAGAGTCAACTGAACGAGGCTAATGTTCCAACTGATGAGGAGTTGACGAAGCAGATCAAAGAGCAGCAAGATCAGTTGAAAAATCAAGAGGCTCAGATCGACCAGCTGATAAAGAAGTCAGATGGGCAAACCGAGCAGATAACCGTCCTCCTCAAACAGCTGCAAACTGAGAAGGATAATCTAATCAAGCTGTATCAGCATCCAAGATTATCGAGAATCTTATCAGTTACAGTAGACAGATGGATGACGTGTCAGGACTCGGTTATGATGTTGTCAAGGATACTGGAATTCCACCAGCAACCTTCATCAAAGCTGTAGAAGTCACAGCTGTCGAGCCAAACACAGCTGAGTCTCCAGAAGTTAATCCAACCTCCACCTCTCAGCAAGTTCAACCGACCAATAGAATTACAACTTAGAAGGGAAAAGGAGTAGTAGTTGGAGGACAGAATGTTCCATCGGTTGGGACATCAACCGAGGGGGAATGTTCCAAAAGTCAGAAGAGGAATCAGAGGCGAAGAAGGCATAATCGCAACCGAACTCAGAATCAGAACCGACCTCTGCATCAACCTCAGAGTCTAACATCAGAAAGAATGGAACCAACCACAGAACCGACAAGGGTTTAATCATCCGAATCAACAGCAGTTCCAACATCAGTTCAACCAAAGGTTCCAACCAAGTCAACAAATGAGGAACAGGTCGAACAACTGGAGATATTCATGCCACAACATGAATCATCAACAGGGCATGAACAACTACAGACAACACTCAAGGAGTTGGAATCATAATCAGCCACAAAGATTCCAACATGGCGTCCGATCATTCAGACAAATCAAACAGGATAAAAATTGCCATCAAAACAGGGGGAAAGCTTCTCCTCCGAAAGTTCAACATGGGAGAAATCCAACTCCTCCCAAGAAACAGAACATCACTATTAACAACAAGCCTAAGGATAACCGAGGTGTTGTAATAGTTGATGATGAAGGAAAAGTGATCTGGAATGATAAATCCATCCGAGTATACAGGGAAAAGCGACGCACAGTTCCAGGGGGAACTTGTTCTAACCCTCCAGGACCCAACTAAAATTGGGGACCTAAGAGTGTTTCTCTTTGCAGGTACAGGAGAAACAGCTGAGGAAGAATAAAGCGTCTGCAACAATATGGGTGATGGACAGTGGATGGTCGAAACACATGACGAATCTGATGGATTTGCTTGGAAGTTTTGTGGAGAAAGAAGGTCCATCAGTTACTTTTGGTGATAACTCAAAAGGTTACACCAGAGGTTACGGAACCCTTGAAACTAATCATGTTTCAATTTCTAATGTCTCATATGTTGATGGATTGAAGCATAACTTGCTCTCCATCAGCCAATTCTGTGATAATGGTTTCTCTGTCAAGTTTGATGCACAGGGTTGCAGGGTTAAGGATGTCGGATCAAAGCAGGTAATATTGTTGGGAAATCGATCACCAACAGGGAATGTCTACTACGCTGATTGGAACAGCAGTCTTCCAGATACCTACCTGCTATCAAAAAGCAGTTCAGATGTGAGCTGGCTGTGGCACAAAAGGCTCAACCATTTGAACTTCAAGATGATGAACCGACTCGCCAGACAAGAACATGCAAGAGGCATACCAAACCGAGTGTTTTCAACAACACACATCTGCAGTGCATGCCAGTTGGGAAAGCTCGCTAGATCCTCGTTTCGGTTGAAATCAACTCCCTCAACCGACCGAGTGTTACAGCTGATCCATATGGATCTCTTCGGGCCAGTTACACCAAAGAGCATGAACGGGAACGAGTATACCCTAGTTGTAACTGATGACTACTCAAGATATACGTGGACCATCTTCATGCGCCACAAGAGTGAAACCCGAGATAAGCTACCCAAGCTGATGGATCGGATATCAAACCAACAAGAGATGAAGATCATTTCTATCCGATCAGATCGTGGAACTGAGTTTCTAAATGAAACCATCATCAAGTATTGCGAGAAGAATGGAATTACCCATCAGACATCAGCCGCGCGTACTCTACAACAGAATGGAGTAGCTGAGCGAAGGAACAGAACGCTGAAGGATGCAGCCACATCCATGTTAACCAGCTCAGCTCTGCCAAAGAGATTTTGGGCTGAGGCGATCAACATTGCATGCTACACTCAGAACCGATCTCTTCTAACCAAGCGGTTGGGAAAGACACCATATGAGCTATGGAGACGCAGGAAGCCTGATATTTCATATTTTCGCGTTTTTGGCTCTAAGTGTTATATTCACAACAATGGGAAGACTCAGTTAAAAACTTTTGATGCCAAAGCTTCGAAAGGCATATTTCTTGGATATGCCGCTCGGATCAAGGCATATAGAGTTTTCAACAACAACTCTCGTGTTGTGGAGATAACACCGCATGTTAGTTTTGATGAATCTACTTTTGAGTGCAGGGAACAAGTCAAAGGACAACAGGCTGATCCACAAGTTCCACCTGTTCTCACCAGATCGCAAGCTCTAAGGGAAAAGAATCTAGCTGAACCATTGGTATGGGCAACTGAGGATGAGGATCCATACTCCTCTGAAGATGAATGTGAAGACACCAGCTCATCTCAAGGGGGAACCTCAGCTGATGTTCCTCCAACTGCATCAGCATCCGAAGCCCAACCAAGTCCGGTTCAAAATGTTGTAAATGTTGAGGATCCAGACTCAACAGCTGATCAATCGTCAGTTCTAAAGACTCCAGCACCCTCCACAGCTCAGGATTCTCCTTCAGTTGAAATCCAGGAACAGCCACAGGTTGAAGAAGAAGGAAGACGCAACCGAAGATGGTATGAAGTTCATTCCACTGACGACATCATCGGAGATCCAACCGAGGGTGTGTGTACAAGGAGCCGAGTTGCAAATCCAGAATCAACCGAGGAAGATTCCAACACTTATGCCCAATATGCTGAGGAGTTAGCAGTTCTTGAGGAATTTGAGCAAGCTGGAGATATAGCCATGATTTCTTGCTTTGTAGCTGATGTGCTAGAACCGAAGAACGTTGTGGAAGCTCTCAACTGTGTTCACTGGACAACAATCATGCAAGAAGAACTGAATGAGTTTCTACGCAACTGTGTATGGGAGTTGGTAGAAAGACCAAATGGTGTCAAGGTTATTGGATTGAAGTGGATTTTCAAAAACAAGAGAGACGCCATTGGATTCATAGTGAGGAATAGGGCAAGGTTGGTAGCTCAAGGATATTGCCAACAAGAAGGAATCGACTTTGAAGACTCATTCGCGCCGGTTGCAAGGCTGGAAGCCATCCGAATCTTTCTAGCCTATGCTGCACATCACAAGTTCAAGGTGTATCAGATGGATGTGAAGTGTGCATTCCTCAACGGAGATATCAAGGAAGATGTATATGTTGAACAACCTCCTGGTTTTGAGACAGGAGATGGAAGAGTGTACAAGTTGAAGAAAGCGATCTATGGACTAAAGCAAGCGCCAAGGGCTTGGTATGACACTCTTTGTGGTTTTCTTCTGGGGTTCAAACGAGGCTCAGTTGACAAAACCCTGTTCACCATCAAAGTTGGAGATGACATACTTGTGGTGCAAATCTACATGGATGACATCATATTCGGTTCCAAGTCAGAGGAGCTGTGCAAGAAATTCTCATATCTTATGAAGGAGAAGTTCGAGATGTCAATGATGGGTAAAATGAACTATTTCCTTGGACTACAAGTGAAGCAGTCACCAGAAGGGATTTTCATCAATCAGTCCAAGTATACAAAGGAGCTCATCACCAAGTTTGGATTGCAAACAAGTAAGATCATAAGGATCCCGATGAATACTAACTGGAAGATTGAACCTGGATCTGAAGGAAAGGTCGTGGATGCCAGTAAGTATAGAGGTATCATCGGTTCTTTGCTATACCTAACTACCAGCCGGCCAGACATATCATACGCAGTTGGAGTGTGTGCTCAATTCCAAGTTCAACCAAGGGAAGCACACATGTTGGCAGCAAAGAACATCATCAAGTATCTAAAGGGAACTGTTAATGTTGGATTGTGGTATCCAACTGACGACAATATTCAACTGACCGGATACTCAGATACGGACTTAGCCGGAGATCGGTTGGACAGAAAGTCTACCTCTGGACACTGTCAGTTTATGGGAAGCAAGCTAGTTTCGTGGTTCTCCAAGAAACAAGCATGTGTTGCTACTTCTACAACCGAATCAGAGTATATGGCTGCTGGAAGCTGTTGCATGCAAGTGTTGTGGCTGAAGCAACAGCTGAGAGATTATGAAGTCGCAACTGGACAGGTTCCCATTCATTGTGATAGCTCGAGTGCCATAGCTATCTCTTTGAACCCTGTTCACCTCTCTCGGACAAAGCATATTGACATCCGTCATCATTTCATCCGAGATCATATTGAGAAGAAGGATGTGTCCATGGAGAAGATCCCAACTGAGATTCAGAGAGCTGATATCTTCACTAAACCTCTAGCCGAAGCGCGGTTCAAAACACTATGTGATCTACTTGGATTATTGGATCCACCTGATGAGGAACCAGCTGTGGTAAAGAGACAGATATCCATCTGAGGGGCAAGCTCAGATGAAGGGGGAATTTCAGATGTGGATTGCCAACTGAAGACATCAGACATCAGCTGAACAGACGAACTCGAGTCAGCTGATGGTATGCCGATCAGATGCAGATTGCCAATCGAAGGAATCAGACGTCAGCTGAACAGATGAACTCGAGTCAGCTGATGGTATGCTGCAACATTGGACCAGACGTCAACTGAACAGACGAACTCGAGTCAGCTGATGATATGCGGCAACTGAGGAACACAACTGAGGTATACAGCTGATTTCGACATCACTGAAGGTGGTATGTTCTTAAATGAGAATGTTTGAAATAAATTCAAACATTCCTGAGCTAGTCAGTTACATTAAAATAGCCATCATGTCGCATTAAATGTAAAGTATGGCTGAACATCCATAGCCTACTTTATAGTGCGACTGGGCTGACATGAAACTGTACACCTTCTCACGCGCTGGTTGGAACTCGGATCAAAACGTCGAGTCAAAGCTAGTCAATAGTCGCACAATCTCAGCCGTTGATGGATTCGCGCTATTTAACCCCAGCCGTCGATTTCAACCAAGTCAAAAACCTATTTAAGGCGAAAAATCAGGAAGTTATCTCCTACTTTCCTCATTCGTGCATATCAAAACAACTGTTCATCATCATCTTCAATTCTGTCTCTCCAAATTTGGCTAATATTCTCTTTCCTCTTTGCATATATATATATCTTCGCTGCAATTCACTATGGCACCCAAATCCTCCAAGAAGATGGTTTTTAAAGAACCAGCCACTTTCCAGGAATCATTCGATATGCTGATATCGAAGATACATTTTGAGCATATTCTGTCGACGGACGCGCTGGAGTCACTGGAGCTCTCTCCCCTCGCCGATCTTCTCTCCGCGCACGGCCTTCTTCAATGGGCAACTCTTTTCCATCCCTCATTCTCAGGAAACAGGTTGGAGAGTTCTATCTCAATCTGCATCACGATACACAAGTTGGTCTTGTATCTACGGTTTCCTGCAAACAACGCGATGGAGTCTCTAGGACTGTCCATGATTCCGCCGTCAAGATACGTGTGTCCAAAGAACTCGCCAAAATCATTCCTAGAAATCTTCAGGCCACAGACATCGTCGACAATTTCTCTGATAAGGAAACGGATGAATTCCTTCAGCAGGCCCTGATCATACCAGAGAAGATGAAGAGCAGCATGCAAAGAACTAAGTTGAAGCCTCAACATCGACTTTTGTTCGATGTTATTTCCAAATGTGCATTTGGATATGGTGGAGCGTTTGGGGATATCAGGCGCCCCAAACTGAAGCAGCAGAAGGCTCTAGAAGAGAGACACGAGGTCAACTGGCTTCAGTACTTCGAACATCAGTTGCTATTGGAGCAACAGAAGTTCTTGGAGATCACAACTGAGTCCGGAGAGCGGCTGTTGAGTGTGAAAGGCTCACTCAACTTCGGCACCAAGATCTCTGTGCTGATCCTCAGTGCCACCAAGGACCAGAACCTGACCTGGGAAGACAGCGAAGCAACTCCCCTGAAGAAGCTGTTGTTGTTCCCATCAGCTAAAAAGGCTCAGGATGTCTTGTCTGCCGTATACACTCCCAAGGACAAGAAGGGAGCTGGAAAACCAGCTGTGGAACGCAGACACAGCTGAGGCACAGTTGAAGTCTCAACCTCCTGTAACAGTTGGCCGAACAACCAGATCAACCTCTAAACGCCAGCTGAGGGATGAGACTGATGAAGAATAAGAAGAAGAGGAGGTACCTCTAGTGAAGAGACTGAGGATTCGTTTCAAGCAGTTAGCTGTGCAACCAGCTGCGAAGCCAGCTGTGGAAAAGCCAGCGGAGAAGACACCAGCTGAGAAATCAACCGAATCCAGCCAGTCGGTTGATGCAGCTGCGTTTGTGATTCAACCCCGCCAACAAGAAGAGATGGCTGAAGGGATAGAGACCAATGTTGAGGAGTCCAGCTCGTCCTCAGATGACTCTTCTTCATCTGAGGAGTCCCACGACAGTCCACCCTCTCCACTAACCGGAGCTGATGCCAGCCAGGTAATCCCACCTGTGTCTGGGGAAACTAATGAGCCCGCTCAATCACCAACCAAAGAGGATCCAGTTCTCTCAACTGGTCCTCAGTCAAATATCCCGAGCCTCATGCTCGATGCCAACGTTGAGACCATTCCTTTGGCCAACATTGAGGAAACCATCGAACACATTGCCTTCGATATAGACCCCCCACAGATTGATGAAGAAGCCAACCTCCAGGCAATTTTGGATGAGTATGAAGGGAGGATGGTCTATTGCTTCAGAAAGCTGACAGGCATGTTTCCGGAGGCACGTTCCATGCCCATCTTTGCAATGTTCGGGACCGAACTTCTCTACCAGTTCAACGTCATCTTCAGTTACTGGTACGTGAAGGAGGACACCCTGAGGATCCACGGTTGGGACAGGTTGAAAACTGATGAATCCAACCTGAGGACTTACTTCGAATTCCAGAACCTCGAGGTTGCTTACAACTAGAAGGTTGCCCTGCTACGACGCCGCCTGGATAAAAGTCGAGCAGAAGAAGCTGACTCTAGGAAGCTGTGCGACAATGAAGGAGTTGTTGCCTTCCTAGAGTCCATGCTAGCCAAGACTGCCGACCCCATGGAGGACGTGGATGCGGCTGAAGAGGCAGCTAAAGCAGAAGAAGAGAGGCTCAAACAATACCTGGCAAATCAAACAGCCATGGTCATTGTGGACCCATCAGCCACAGCTCAACAGCACGAACAGTCTGGACCCTCTGATCAGCCAGCATACTCTACTGATGCTATCTGTGAGCTGATAACTGAGAGGGTCAACCAGCTGAGGCATGAGCTGCTGTCCACCATCGAGCACAACAAAGAAGATCAACAGCATCTGGCTGAGGCTCAAGATGCCAAGATAAATCAGCTGATAGAGGAGAATGCCTCTCTGAGGAAGCAGCTAGATGAACTCTCCTCCTCAACCAGCACCGCCGACATTGAGCTGAAGAAAGAAGTTCGTGGACTCAGCTCAGCATTCAATGGCTTCAAGTCTGTATCTGAATCCAATCTTGCAAAGTCCCAGCAGACACAAGACCAAGAGTGGATGTCTCAATTCGAAAATTATCGAGCTGAGTTCGTCACCCTTCACAAGGATGTCTCTGCAACCCTTTCCGCCATAAAGAAAGCCGAACAAGAATGCCAAGACCTGGAGCTGGCGAAGAAGGTTGAAGAGAAAGATGCTGTGGAAGAACTCTTCTCTCGAGTTCAACAAGCAGAAGCCAAGCTAACCTCCCTGGACGGCTCAGTTGCCATCCTTTTGGATGATGCCAAAAAGGGGGAAGGAAAGGTGCCAACAGCTGTTGCTGGACAAGGGAAAGATGGAGCAGCTGAAAAGCAGGGGGAAGAAAGTGGACAAGGGGAAGGAGTGCCAGCTGGAGCTCAGGGGGAAGGAGTTGCACAAAAAGAGTCTCAGCTGAAGGAGTCAGCAGGAAAAGAGCAGGAACTTGAAGTCTCCCAAGACCTCGTAGCTGAGCTTACAGCCAAGCTGGATGCCGATCTTGACGGAATCTCAATCGAAGATTGCATTGAAGCTGCAAAAGCTATGGGGGTATCCAAGGAGAACTACTTGAATCCCTCTTGGATCAAGAAGTTTGCTGCTGACCAAGTCAAGAAAGTGGCCAAGTTTGAAAAGGAACTGGCTAAAATTGCTAAGAGCGTGGATAGGAACAAAGCCAGCCGGAGCGTCAAACGTATCATCAACAAACACCAAATGAAGGCTGAAGCTAGAGCAAAGACCAAGCAGCTACAAAGAAAGGCCCCACTCCAGTCATGGTTCCCACATATTGACAAGTGGATGAACATTGAGTGGAACGATGACTGGGAGCAGTTCAAGCATGAGTTCATCAACGACTTCTACTACATGAAGGTCTACACAACTGAAGATCCAAGGCAAGCCTTCAAGGAAGCCTTGTGGGAGCTCAGATCTGGGGATCCAGGGATGTTCAGGCAATTCCAACGAGCCATGGTAGAAGCTCAGCTGGATCCCAACACAGTTCCGGTCCCGCAGAAGGTCAGATATCGCCCTCAGATGATCAAAGGCACAAGTACTCCTAACAAAAATTTAATCATGGCTGAGGCGAGACAAGTGTGCAAGGAACATGGAGTTAATACCGGGACCGAGTCAGCGGCGAAGAAAGAGATCTTTGACCGTATCTTCAGCAAGTACGGCCAAGAGTATTTTTTGAGCTGATTTAGTTTTTGAGCAACTGTTGTAATTTAATGTTTTGTGCTTATCTTTGTAAACACAACAGATGTAATGAAAACTTCAAGTATATATTCGATTCATCTTGACGTACAATATCTCATTGTCCAAGCCCTGAATCGCAGTCTTTTAAATAGCATGTTATAACTGTGCTAACCCTTTGATGTTTTATCTTATAGACTGTCTAGAATTTCAGCTGAGATTTTAAGTCAGTTAGTAAGGTTTAGATCAGTAGTGGTTTCAAGTTGTAAATGGTTTTGGCATCATCAAAAAGGGGGAAATTGTTGGGAAATTTATTAGTATGAGTTTTGATGAATTCCAAAACCAACTAACCCCAACCGAGTAGATGTTGCTAGCTCTTAATATCAGCAGTTAGGCTCGCTGTTTGAGCAATGTTAAGATTTTATCTTTACAGGTCTCCAGTTGAAAACGACAACATAGCAACACTCGGATACAACCCAGGATGGAAGATCGGATGAGGAACATCAGTTGAAAACTAAGAGTTCAAGTCAAACCGTTCAGATGGAACATCAGTTACAAGACTCTGACTGATGATAGAGTTATGCCAAAAAGGAGGAAGACTTATATACAACTGAGAGTTCAAGCCAACGGTTCAGCATCAGTTACAGAAAGCCATCCGACCAAGGGGGAAGGTATAACAGAGTGGTTACAAAAAGGATGAAGTTGAAAGTCAGCTGAGAGTTCAACGGTTCAGTCAGATAGAACATCAGCTGAAGACCAGTCAGATAAAGATCAAGATTTTCAACCGACTAACCAAGGTTGACTGTCAGAAAGGTTTGAATTTGAAATTCAAAAAAGAAATCACGTGAGGGTTTGACCGTTCAGTCATTACCCTATTTGGCCCAACACAAGGCCGTCTCAGATGGAAAGTAGAAGAGCACAGATGCCATATCGGGAAAGTCTGCAGAGATGAGAGACAAGCCATCGCTATCAAAGAACAGAGATCAACGGCTCCTCCAACGGCTAGTTGATTCTCTCCGCCTATAAATAGAGGCATTCATTCATTCGACAGAGGTACGAGATAGAGAAAATTTGAAGTGCATCCACGAGAGAAACAAGAGCAAAGAAAATCTGCAAAATCATATTCTAAGAGTATCAGCAACTGAGAGTTTCGAGTGGTAGAACATTAGTAGCTGAGGGTTCATAGAATTATAATCTGTCTTAGATCTTAGTTTGAGTGTTCATTCGTTCAAGCCATAGATCTAGCTCACAATCGTGTTCGGGCTGTAGTTGGAAAACCCACCCACCCACACCCTAAAAAGTGTTTGTTAGGATCCTACTCTTCCTGTAACTGAGTAGATAGGTTGTCAAGTACCCGCAAACTTGACATAGGTTGTTAAGTACCCGCAAACTTAACTGTAAAGGTTGATAAGTACCCGTAAACTTATTGCAACGGTTGCACCCCCCTCGTAAGCTGTGTGGATCTGTCCAGAAGAATTTGGACTGAGGTGTGTAGAGTCACATCTCCCCGTGGACGTAGGAGTTCTCTCCGAACCACGTAAATCCTGTGTGTCTGTGTTTATTTCTGTTCAGTTACGTATTGCATATTCAACTGACCAAACTAACCGGCATACAAACTGCATCTTTACATATCAACTGTCTTGATTATTGACCAACCTTGCACAAGAGCGTGAGTTATTTTACGAGTATAATTTCCACCACATTCCGCACGGCACCACTCTCACAGCTGAGTTCTCTTACTCACTTGTGAATCCAGCTGAGACTTTCTTTACTCAGTTGAAGTTTTTCGGGGGTTAAGCTTTCAAAGTTGAAAAATCCTAACTGGTGTATCCCCCCATACACCAGTAACTCGTATCGGGACCATCACATTCAATATTCAAATTTTTTTTGCATAAGGATTGACGTCCATTATTTTGATGAGCTTCTTCAAGACCACTTCTGATATATTTTGATTTTGCAAAATGTTGATTCTATTCTCAACCTCATTTTCAGTCTCATAAAATATAGCTGAAAAAAATTGGGAGTTGTATTGTGGGATCAATCCTGAAAGATCATGGTAAATCATTCCTTGTGCCCGAAAAAAATACACTCCTCGTCTTGCAGATGCGAGTTCCTCATCCAACTTTACACCAAATGAAGTAAATGAGAATATGGAATTGTATGAACGGATATTTCTTAAGAAATCCATAGCCTCTTGTGATTCAGATGTAAACAATTCATACAACTCATCAGGAACTTCAGAAAATGGAAGTATAATTTTTCCATTATCACAACAAAAGGTAGGAGGTTCGTACTGAAATCTCTTTGCACCGCATTGAATACAATTAGACACATTTTCAAGGTCATGTAGTAGTGAACCTACAAGCAAAAATAACATTGTTCAGTATAATAAAATATGGTTTCACAAAATAACCTGAAAAATCTAATAAATTATGTTGAAACATTATATTTACTTACTATTCAAATCACACGATTTTCTTTGTTTTAATTGAGAGCGTTTTCTTTTCATTTGTAGAAGTCTTCTTTGTCGATAGACCTCTGTAGTTGTAGCCGATTAGCTGTAATGCATTAATATTCGAATGAGCTTGTAGCACACATAAAAATAAAAATATTATTCTAATGACTTAAAAATTAAAAATTACCTGAAGATGAGCTAGACTTGAGTAATGCACTGTTTCTCATAGTGAATAACTAACTTGTGCAATGAACTACCTACTCGTAAGAAGTTTGACGAGAGATGAAACCGATAATTAAGGTAAATAATAAATTAAGAAAGCACATTTTTGTTTCCTGTGGATGTAAATAATAAAATTAAGAAGTCAAGTTTTTGTTTCTTATGGTTGTAAACGTATATGTATATCATCAACAAGGTAATTAAGTTCGTATTTCTTGTAATTAATAATATCTTCCTGCGAATTTTTCATACGTATATGAAATTAAGTAGATGCATTCACGGATTGTATTTCATACATGAATGCATATAAATTAACTTCTACAAAAGAACGATATGACCTATGCATACGGATTGTTCGTCGAAGAGACTTCTGGCGATCAAGGAATCAAATATTCCATCCAACAGACTGACGACCAAGGAAGAAATGGATCTTTCTCCGTCATAGCGACTTGTGTCTTCCGGCGACGACAAATTATTCAGATTTTACTTCTGGCGATCAAGGAATTGAATTTTACATCCAACATAGCAGCGGCCAATGACAACCAAGGAAGAAACAAATCTTTGTGCGTCAGAGCGGCTCCTGTCTTCCGGCGATGACAAAATATTCAGATTTTACTTCTGGCGATCATGGAATCGAATTATTCGTCCCAAAGAGCAGCTAATGACGACCAAGGAAGAAACAAATCTTTCTCCGTCACAGTGGCTTCTGTCTTCCGGTGATGATAAAATATTCAGATTTTATTAGAACTTTAAAATCACAATCTAGAAGGTAAGTTTTTATTTCCTTGTTCGTTTTCTTCCTTCAAAGGCAGAGTGAAGGCGGAAGGTAGGAGTAGCAGTCAACGTTTATTTATAACATCAATCTTGTAATTAATAAATAATAAAATTAAGAAGGCAATATGAGGGATGAAAGATTTAGGAATCAAGTTGACCTGTGCAAGAATTTGTCTGGGCAAATTGGATCCTTGCAGAAAATTCACCGCCTCAGCTCCACAAAATTTTGCCGCTATTTCTCTATTGAGGTTGAGGTTCACTGCTCATTCATCTCCCTCCCCTAAATCGCCAAATTGGAGGCTAATATTTTTTGCAAGAGGTGTTCATATCAAATTTCTCAAACTTGGCTGAAGATTATCTCATGGCATCCGCTCCCGCTCCGTTGCAAATCGTGGGAAAATTGCAGAATTCAATTGTCTAGAAGGTAAGGTTTTGTTTTCCTTATTCGTTTTCTTCCTTCATTGGTACGAGATTGAGGGAGAGACTGAAGGCGGAAGGTAGGAGTAGCAGTCAACGTTTATGTTTATCATCAATCTTGTAATTAATAAATAATAAAATTAAGAAGGCAACTCCTCAAAAAAAAAAAAAAAAAAAAAAAAAAAGAATTAAGAAGGCAAGTTTGTATACGTAGATATCATCAACAAGGTAATTAATATTGTATTAATTATATTACGATATTGCCTTTAATTTTGATATTTAACAAGGATATTTTAGGCGATTCAAATTTTATAAAACAAGGCTCTTTTTATATAAGTATTGATATTGATATATCTATATCTATCTATACTAATATAAAAAGAGTCTTGTTTTACAAAATTTGGTTTGCCTAAAATATCCTTATTACTAATTTAATTTAAGGGCAATGACGTAATATAATAATAGAAATTAAAGTTACTTTATAATTTAGAATTAAACTTACCATATAATTAAAATCAAACTTACCTTATAAATTAATATATATATATATATATATATTATGTCTATATATTCTAAATTGGTCAATGAGTTTGTGAAAATGACTTATATTTTACAAATTTATTTGATTTTATTTGTTAAAAACTTTCTTTATTCAATAATCAATAATATATGATTTCACGTGCATGATTGATTGAGATATTTGTTTTGTTACTAACTTGTTTTTACTAATTAATTAATTATATAATTCCATTATACTCATGAATAATTAGTTCCTAATAATAATTTTTAACAATTGTAAAAAATCTCCAATTACATTAGATGTCATAAACTTCAAATTTAACTCACTTATTAACAAACTTATTCAAGTTTAATCGCATAAATGAGGCTTCTAGAAATATATTTATATTGTAATAGTAATTTACTTAAATGTATATTCTATTATAGCGTTAAACACGCCCACATTGAATGTATCGACATAAAAATTTGTTTAGATAACTCATGCACAAGTAAATAAAGCCAAAATAATCTATTTGATATAATTTGAGTTGTTTGAACAAAAATATAGATTTTGTAACTACGAGTAGCAAATTATATTTTGTCATCAATTATCATAATTAATGAATTTAAATAAAGGCGATATTATCAAATAATCAAACAAAATCCATCATTTTGAAAAAATACTTTAAAGTAAAATTATAAATTTGTTTTAACCACATAAGTAAATTTCATCGTTTTATGAATTTTACTAAGCTGTATATTTTGGGTGATTTTTATAGATAGTAGTTAAAATACAATTCATCTAAATATAACTAAAAAATTATAGTTGTGACGTGCACACAAATTAATTTGAGGTGACAAAGTTGAGACACCATAAAACTCTCCTTAACGAGGTGGGAAATTAATTTCACGAGGTGTCACAAAAAAGAATTAAAGAGTTTGCACATTTTACAATATTGATGAAAATTTGCTGTGTTATCGAAGAGATCTCTTGGCACATTATAAAGAGATTTCTTTCAATGCCGAGTAAGTTCATTTTTGTGATAAAGTTTTAAAAATTTCTCATTTCATTCTCTCCTCGTTAGTAAATTTGCGGGAAAGATCTTGACAACTAAATCTATGAAAATTTTGTTTTTTTCTTCTCTGTTTAGACTTCTATATTATAATTGCATTCCATTAGTTTTATCATTTGCTACCTTTTTCTTTTTAGTTACTGGTGATATATGAAAATCTAATAAGAGTTATGAAAGTTTGCTAACAGCAAGATCATCACTATCAAAACACATTGGCTGCATCATTATAAGGAGGAAAAAAAATTATCAAATTTCTTCAATAAAGCAAATTCTAAAAGTAAAGAAATCAATTCTTCATACATATTCATTATCAGGATTTATTTTTTTCTGTCACTCTAATTGTTTCATACTCTCTATACTATTCACATCTCAATAATTTTATTATTTTTTATTTTAGTGTGAATGATCGAATATTATATTTTGAAAATTGTAAAAATTCAATAAAAAAAGAATAAAAATAATAAGTTGTAATATAAAAATGAATTGACTCATAAATATTTATTTAGTATAATCAATGTTTTTAACGTGCGGGGCACGTTATGGGAAGGGAGATTGGAGCTTTTGGGGGTCGGATTATCAATTTTGGAGGTCTGAGGAATATGTAATTGTGTTTTGAAGATAGAAAAAAGAAAGAGAATTAGTCAAATATAGCCACTCCTGAAAATAAAAGTGCTAATATAGCCACGTTTTTAAAAACGATCAAATATGACCACGCATACACGATCATGTATATTGGTCGTGTATGCTGGTCGTATATGCTGATATGGTTGTGTATGCTAGTCGTGTATTCAGTTTGTGTATGCTGATATAGTCGTGTATGCTAGTCGTGTATGCATTATTGTATAAATTGCTATAGTCGTATATGCTAGTCGTGTATGCATGGTCAGCATACACAACTAGTTTAAGTCGTGTATGCTGGTCGTGTATGTATGGCCATATTTGATCGTTTTTAAAAAAGTGGCTATATTAGCACTTTTCTTTTCAGGTGTGACTATATTTGCACTTCTCCCAAAAATAAATAACAACTTGCAATTTGGACAGTTGACTATATTAATTTGAAAACTTCATCTACTCTTCTCTAACGACCGTTAACGTATTAATCACTACCAGATATCACATCACACGGCTAGCTAATAGTCAACTTACCCGACAAGCACCACTGCAGAGGCCAGAAATTAATGTAGTCAACTCTTCAAATTGCAAGTTGCTATTTATTTTTTGCAATCTTCAAAACACAATACACATTATTTAATGACTTCCTAACATCGTCCCTTATATTATATATGTTGAGCTTTTGAGAATTCAAAACCACCAAGCCAACTCTGTTTTTATACATTCTGAATTTTCTGCTCTACTCATCTTCTAAACCAGATTCCATAGTTTGTCGTTTCTCGTTTAATGGCAGCTTACGCAGCTCTCGTTTCTCTTATGCATATTATCGACACCCTTGAAAATCATCCTCGCCCTCCTATCTCTCTCCCCAAAAACCAACTTCATCTCCTCACTCAAAAGATCACTTTTCTCCAACAATTTCTCGAAGCCTATAACTCCACTCTTGCCTACACCGCAGAAGCAGACCCTTTGGAGACTCGCATTGCAGATGCAGCATATGCGGCCGAAGACGTCATCGAATCCCATATTGTGGATCACATAAAAAATGACGGGGAAAAGATGACCGGTAATCTTTTCCACCTCAATCTTGCCTGCACCGCAGAAGCAGACCCTTTGGAGACTCGCATTGCAGAAGCAGCATATGCGGCCGAAGACGTCATTGAATCCCATATTGTGGATCACATCACAAATGATGGGGAAACGATGACCGGTGATCTCTTCGACGAAGCCTATTACCCCAATCTTACCCACACCGCTGAAGCAGACCCTTTGGAGACTCGCATTGCAGATGCAGCATATGCAGCCAAAGACGTCATCGAATCCCATTTTGTGGATCACATCACAAATGATGGGGAAACGATGACCGGTGATCTCTTCCACGAAGCCTATAACCCCAATCTTGCCTACACCGCTGAGGCAGACCCTTTGGAGACTCGCATTGCAGATGCAGCATATGCGGCAGAAGACGTCATCGACTCCGATGATGTCTTCCATGAAGCTGTAGAGAAGGTGATCGAAGAAATGGCGTTGATCGAAAAAGAGGCCATGCTAATCAAATTGCAGACTGCGTCTATGGGGCTCCAACATCATCAGCTGCACACAAAGTCAACGCTTCCGGATTCTTCAAGATCTTCTTCAGTTGCGCAGGTGCAACATAGTAGGATGGTGGGTGCTGATCAATTCTTGCTTCACATGAAGGATAAGCTCACATCTGATCGCCTTGATCTACAAGTCATTCCGATTGTAGGGATGGGCGGCTCAGGTAAGACTACTCTTGCTATAAATATTTATCAAGATCGTCTTATTAAGGAGCATTTTCATACCCGTGCTTGGGTTACCATTTCTCAAGAGTATAGGATTAGAGAAATTCTTGCACAACTAATTAAGCAATTAGTAGATAGAGACGTAAGTCAAGGTTTGAGCGAGGGTGAATTAGGAGACATGTTGCACCAACACTTGTATGTTAGAAAATACTTGATTGTCCTTGATGATATGTGGAGCATTAAGGCATGGGAAGGAATTAGGATGTTTTTACAAAATAACAAAAAAGGTAGCAGAATAGTGGTAACAACTAGGCTTTCCATTTTGGCTTCAAACCTACCCCACTCTAGTAGCCTTAAGATGAATCTTCTAGATGAGGATGATAGTTGGGATCTGCTCTCCAAAACTGTGTTTGGAGAAAAGGATTGCCCAATTGAATTTGAGGAAATCGGGAAGGAAATAGGGAAAAGTTGCAAAGGGCTTCCTTTGTCAATTGTTGTGGTTGGGGGACTTTTGGCCAAGTCCAAACCTACAATTGAATTTTGGGAATACATAAGAGAAAACTTAAATTCGGTAGTGAATTTAGGGGATAATGAATGGGTGTTCAAAATATTATACATGAGCTATAAGCAATTGCCCGTTCATCTAAAACCATGTTTTCTCTATTTGGGAGTTTTCCCAGAAGATGAAGAGATTCGTTCCAAAAGGCTCGTTAGATTGTGGGTAGCTGAAGGATTTCTAAAACCAATAAGTAAGAAAAGCATGGAAGAGGTTGCATTAGAGTACTTGGAGGAGCTTATTGGTAGAAATCTTATTTTGGTTCATAAGTTGGGGAGTATAGGAAAAATTAAAGAGTGCAAAATGCATGATTTGCTGAGAGATTTATGTGTGAGAGAAGCTGAAAAGGAAAGGTTTTATACTGTGGTTGGAGGCCCTCCTCGAGAGATAGTAAATAATGCTGCCCAACGCCGCATTGTTGTTTCTAGGAGCACATCAACGGATGAAGCCATAAACGCCATGAACTCTATGCCGCTAGCTCGTTCTTTGATATGGAATGTTGACGACGACGATATACCACCGCTCAATTTGAGGCTGCTAAGGATATTGGAATCATCTTATTCGTTCCGTAACACAACAGACACATGCTTAGAAAGCGTGTATCGATTGGTTAACTCACGCTACATAAAAATCTCATATTTTGAATGCCCTCGTTCAATTATGCGATTTTGGAATCTACAAACATTATATTGTGGGTTTGCAAAGTTAGGTCCGACAAAGACTTTTCTTTTAGACATGATTCAGATCAGGCATATTCAGTCTGATCTCATGGAATTCGATAACAACCAATTGCAAGGTGATAATGTTGTTTTAGGAAATCTGCAAACGTTGGGGCCGTTATTGAATGTCAAGTTCAGCAAAGAAATAGTTAAGAGAATTCCCAATATCAAAAAATTGTCAATATGTTATGATATCATTTTGGATTTTGAGGAGTATTATCTCCCCAATCTTATATGTCTAGATAAACTTGAGTCCCTTTTCTGTCAGATTCGCAATGGACAGAGGCTAATTAGCTTTCCAGAGTCGCTCATGAGGTTGTATATTGATTGGGATTACCTATGTTGGGAAGACATATTGGATAAGATAGGTTCATTGCCTCTTCTTCAGAAGCTCACACTTTGGAAGGGGGAGTTCAAAGAAGGGCAGTGGGAAACAACTGAAGGCCAATTCCGCAGCCTCAAGGTCTTGTATCTTCGCTCGTGTAGGGGTCTACATGTCTGGACAACAGAATGCTCTCACTTTCCATGCCTTGAGCGCCTTTCTCTTGATGATATATATGAACTCAAGGAGATCCCTTTAGATTTTGCAGAGATACCGACTCTTAAAGTAGTAGAGGTGATCGCTTGCTGCGATTCAGTCGTGGAATCTGCTAAAAGAATAGTAGAGGAACAAGTGGAATTATACGGAGAAGAAGAAGCAGCCCTTCAAGTTCATGTTGGGCTCCAAGACGAGAATGCAGCAGTGGAGAGCTTGGCGAGTCCTAACTTTTATATTACATGATTCATAATTGAGGTACCAAGAAAAAATTGGTTTAGGTTGATTATTTTGACTTTCATTTCTGATATGAATTTCGTATACACTAATACATAGCTTTATTTATAAAATATGAAGCCATTTCTATTTTAAAATTTTCATTTTTTTATACTTTAATTCCTGTACAAAAGTTCGTGCATGTTACTGCAACGACTACATTTTCCTTTGATAGTATGATTTGACGTCGTGTTTGTTATCAGGGCAATGAATTTGATCCATGCAGCATTATTGGAAATGCTTTTTGGGAGTGAATCAGCAGGTGTGTTTGCAAATCATGGCTAGATCTACATGTTTAAGGAATTCTGTAAAAGGGCTCATCATCTTTTCAGAGGTGCTTTATTCATTGTATTATGATAATATATACCTTTATTTTGCAGATATTGTGTTTGATATTCATGTCATGGAAAGTGATATTCTGCATTTTGTTTGTTGCCTCAATTCTCAATGCAGTAACTATGTCAATCTATTAACTTACGGTTGATTATTACTAGATCAAAATTGTAGGATTGAAATTCAATTAATTTGATTGAACAATCACATGCTTACTTTACATACAGACAAAAACTCCTCTGGAGATTCTCCACCGTGCAACCTCCAAGTGAAAACTTATATCTCCTGCCCGAAAACTTATACCTCCTTTTACCTCCTTCTACCGTCACCTTCTTGTTGGCACAGTCACCACCGTTTCTTTCTTTTATATCCACCGCCGCCACCGTCTTCCCCACAAATCGCCTCAGTTCTGCCATCGTGCATCTTAGCTTCAGATTGGAATATCCCTTCGCCACATTATTATCAACCGAAGGTTTAGACACCAAAAAAAGAAAAAAAAAAAAAAAAAAAAAAAACGGAAAGAAAAAAAATGAAATCAAAATTTCTTTTTTTTAATCCTTTTTCCTGTTCCGGCGAGCACCACCTGACGCCGCTCAACTCGACAACCAACTGCTCCGCCTCTTTATCAACGGAAATAGACTCAGATCCGACCAAATTTTGACCAGCCTATTCTTCTTCGTTCAGGGAATCGTCGTCGTCAAGTGACTGAAATAAGAAATGAGCAATTGATTTTAAAGAAAAAAAATGACCGAAATATTTCCTTTTTGGGATTTTTTCTTTTTCTGTTTATGGTTTAGATTTAATTTTAATAAAGTTCAAATATAATATGGGCTTTTTAAATTTATTTACCCACTTGGGCTTTTTAATATGGGCTTTCTTAATTTATTATCCCACTTGGGCTTTTACAAACTAATAAGGTTGGGATTTGAGATATGTCAAATTTAAATCTTTTTTTTTTGTTAAACCATTCCTGATTTTAATCTAATTTAATGAAGTAAAAAAGTGGATTAATTCCGATGGAATTAATCAAATTTATCCTAATAATTCAAAGTGAGCACTCCTTAAGATTTAGGGTGTATTCACTTGGAGGTAAAAGGAGGTAAAAAGAACGTATAATATTGTTTTACTCCCTTATCTCTTATTTGGTTGCGATCTAAGAAAAAGCTCGGGCAGCCCTTTTACTTTGCCCGAAGTATAAATTTATACTTCCAAAATGGAGGTATAATATTATACCTCCCATGTGTTTTAGACATTTCCTTTTTAATCCATCAATTTTATCCCAAGTGAACAAGATATAAACATTATGGTCCCCCCTTGAAACTATAAATAAGTGTATTATCCCTCCAACCAAACATGATATAAAACTCAATGAAGTATAAATTTATACTTCATAGTATTATCCCTTCATTTAGAATTATTAATTTATACTCCCAAGTGAACACAACCTTAGTGGATAATCATTAATTCAGACTCATCATTAATTTCTTCATGTTTTGTTTGGTAGATAAATATACTCCGAATATTTTTGTTGTTTTAATTTATCTTTAAGGGTTAATTTTATCATAATTATTGATGACACATAAAAATGTTTGAGAGAGAGACAGAGTAGATGAAGGGGATGCGTGGAGGTGCAAGTTTTTATTTATTTTTTAATTCTTAAAATCAAAGCGAGGTCATTTTAGTTAAAACGACGTCGTTTCAAATGCCATATCACTTTAAGTTGGACATGTCATCATAGATTTTGGCGGAAATTGTTTCTCGAGATGCAATTGAGAAAAAAAAATGAAAGGTCATGAATTCTGACTGAATTTAAAAAAGTGAGGATTAAAATACGAATTTGGTATAAGGTCAGGAATTTTTATGCAATTTGGCCATTAAAATATCCTACGGATCACCAATTGAACGGTTTGGGTATGGAGAATGTCATCAGTCATCTCAGTTTGATTATTTGCATTTCTAAATGTCAAACCTAATATTATGTGATGTTATGTTATATATTATGGTCTCGTCGTGTATTAGGATATGAATATTAATATGTTATTTTGTACTTGCCTCGTGATTGTCATTTATTAGGATATGAAATGTTAAGTTGCATGGTGGTCTTCATGTATTAGGAAATAGTTAAGGAATTCCATATGTAAATTATGGTAATTATCAAATTTCCTTGAAACTTGGATGGTATATATGTATGCTTGGCCTATTGTTATGATGATATAGATAACTAAGATTGTCATTTGCAACACATCGACTGTGAAACTCCTTCAGTATGTATTGCGGAAAATATAATAGAACCCGAGGTCGATGATGTTAGGAGCAGCCTTGATTTTCGCCATAATAAACTCACCAAGTTTGATTTCCCTCACAGAGCAAATATATATGTTTCTGCTAATTAATGGCTTGCTTCTTCTATGATGATATTCGTTATAGATAACCCGATTACTTTGTCTACGTCGAGTTTTGCTGCCCTAATGAATTTCAAACGACATATTGCTTTGTCATGTTTACACTCTTGGAACAACATTGTGGAGGCACGTTGAAGCATATTGCCATTTTAATTTCTATCAGGCTTAGTTGGGCCTCATTTATTCGATCAGATAAAAATCGGACCGGATTGACCCAACTCGATCAATTGTCATTGTCAACTTTAATTCGTGGTGTAATTGTCAGTGTGAATTGTCACACTAAGACGACAACAATGCTAGAACTTGGTAGCAGCTCTAATTATATCAATATTCACGGTTGGAATTGCGCACATATCGAGTCGGCCTAAGAGGACAATTCAAGAATTTGGTAGCACTTGATTTCAAGGACTATATTTAAAAAAATGTTCCTGCAAGCATCGTATATACAACCCAAATATGAGTCTATCTCCTGTGAGACGCGTCTTACATTGTGAGACCGCGTGTGGCGCGTGCAGTGCACACGTGCACCCCCATGTGCCCCTTTTAATTTTCAATTTTTTTTTACGGTCAACTCATATGCACTACAACATGTATATATACACTACACTGTATAATGAGATGCACAACTAAGAGTATTGAGATGTACCGATTTTTTTTTCTAATTTCCAGATTGTTTTTTTGGTTGAGCCTTCAGCTCCGATTTTAATCTATAGATAATCTTAGTGGCAACAATTTGGATCGTTCGGCTCACTCCGAAGAGCTCGGCTTCTCTCGTTCGATCTCTTAACAAAATAATATAAGGCAAACCCCGTGAATCTTGGTACAAGTGGTTGTAGATCTGATTATACATGGTGGTGCATATGGGAATACAATGTGGTGCATCTCAGTACACATGATTGTGCATCTGATTATACATGGTGGTGCATATGAAGACACAATGTGGTGCATCTCGGTTGATATGGTTGTGCATCTCATTATACATGTGGTGCTATTTCATTATATAAGGGTCACGGTTCGAATCGGTTCGAATCGGCCGAAGACGTCATCGACCCGATTCGAACCGTGACCCGATTCGATCAATGGTCAACGTTTGACTTTTGACTTTTTCGAACATAATTTTTGAGTCCCATTATAATTATATAAAAGATAAATTTATAGGAGTGGTTTCATTATAGTATTTTTTTTTTTTTAAATTTAGGATTACTATTAAAAAAATATTAATATTACATTTAATGCATGGGGAAGTAGCATCGAACTTACCGCGCTTGTCGTTGTGTGATAGTTGACTATCTTAATTTGAAAACTCCACCCACTTTCATTTTTATGTTGCACATTACTTTTAATCTGGTTTAGATGTGTAGAGCAGAAAATGCAGAATGTACAAAAATGAGAGGCCTTGGTGGTTCTAAATTGTCAAAAGATGAAGATATAACATAGGAACTATGTTAGAAGCCATTAAATAATATGTAGTGTTTTCAAGATAGCAAAAAGAAATAGCGACTTGCAATCTGGACAGTTGATATTATCGCTTCATGATAGTTAACTAAATTAATTTGAAAACTCCACCCACTCTACTTTAACAAACGTTAACGTATTAATCACTACCAGATATCACATCACATGGTTAATAGTCAACTTTACTCTCATTTTTATACTCCATATGGCTTTTAAAGAATCACTTAAAATACACAGATTCAACTTCATTTAGAAATCATCGACGATGAAGTAGCTCAAGTGGCTAGCTGATGCACCACTAATCGCTCCTTAATGAGAAGTCTTGTAGTTATTTATTCCATTAAAATATATTCCACTATATCTTTAGCTTTTGAGAAAGTTCAGAACCACCAAGCCATCTCTGTTTTATACATTCTGCATTTTCTGCATTTTCTAAACCAGATTCCACAGTCATGGCAGCTTAATCAGCACTGCTTTCTCTTATGCATATCATAGACACCCTCGAAAATCATAATTGCCCTTCATAATTGCCCTCCTATCTGTTAAATATGGATTTTTACCTCTTTTTGAGTCCAATTGATACTGTTTAGTAGAGGAAAATCGTGTTTACAAGTAAGTTTGAGCTTATGTTTTGTTAATTTGAAAGAATTTGATACTTGCTTGTATTTTGGTAATTTTGTAGGTTTTGGATGATAAAAGGAAGAGAATTGAGCGTGGAAAGTGAAGTTCGATTTGGTATGAGCTCATAGAAAGAAATAGTTCAAGAAACAGAGTAGCAGTGAAGAAAAACCAGTTTAAAGTGGCATGTAGTCTAGCATGCGATTGCATGTCTAAACTACATGCAATGTAGAGAGAAAGCCGAAAATTTTCACATACTCAAGTGCATGTGGCGCCGATTTCAGCAATAGCAGGGGCATGCAGTCGGCTATGGTAAGCCCAAAAACGAGGATTTTCTATTTGGTGCCCGATTTCTTTTCCTACTCGAGATATATTTGTTTCCTAAGTATAAATACATTTGTTAGGGTTTAGAATATACACTTTTGACAGACTTTTTACATACATTAGAGCTTTGGCACACCTTGGAGATTTGGAGCTTTTGGAGAATACGAGAAATTTGATTTCTTCACTATGGTTTTTCTAACTTTATGTTTAGAATTGAATCTTTGTTTTGTTTTGCCATGATTATGTGTGGCTAGATTTTTCTTTATGGTTCTTGAATTTTTATTTTAATTGATTAATCACGACCTATTCTCCTTTTCCGTGTTCTTGTGCTTTATTATGCGGGATTGATTGTCCACCAATTGTGCATTTAGTTGTGTTGATTTGATATTGAAAGAAGAAGATTAACACTAGGACGGAGAATAGGGAACATCCTCTTCAATAAACTCGAAAGATCTTGAGATTAGGGTGAAGATAAAGAATCTAAGGATCATTTAGGAGTTATAAGTTGATAATTGATTAGACACAATAATTATTAGCGTATAATCAAATGTCTATTTGTCGTGAAAACGAGCTTAAACTAATTGTGTGATCATCTTAGGGAGAACCGAGTCTTTTATGTGATTAATTAGTTAAAATAAGTTTGAGTTCATTTATTCATTGAAATCGAAACCATAAGATAATCTCTTCTCTGTATGAATTCGAATTTACTCTCGTTGTGCTGTTAGATTTAATTGCATTTTTATTATTTTTGTTAATTAGATTAAAAATCCTTTTAATTAAGAGTCTAAATAGTGGATGTTAATTGTGAATCTTAAAATCAATCTCTGTGGATTTGACCTTGTTTACTACACTTTAACTGTACACTTACAGTGTTAAAAAAATAGCGAACAAGTTTTTAGCACCATTGTCGGGGATTGATATTAAGATTTGTGATATTGTGATTAAATTGATTAAGACTAGTTTAGTCATTTATTTTCAGTTTGTTTATTTTTAGCTTAATTTTTCGTTTTCTCTTTGTTTTTGCTGTAGGTAGTTTATGCTCACACGTACTAGTGAAGAAGAACTAGTACTGTTTGATCCTGAAATTGAAGCTACTGCTAGGCGTAATAACACTATGAAAAAGAAGAAGAAGAACATGGCTACACCTGAAGAAGTAGCAGCTCTCAGGAGGACTATTGATGAGCTTATGGCAAGAGAAGAGGAGCGAACGCGTCATCCGACGCTCATTCAGCAAACCTTTCAGCCTACTCTGAGCGTAAGAGTCATACCTGGACCAGGAATCAATGTTACTAATTTCGAGTTGAAGACGGGTTTGATTCCGATGGTTCAAGCGAACCAATATGGAGGGCATGTGACGGAGGATCCCAATGAGCATCTGGCTCACTTTATGGAGATGTGCAATACTATTAAGATCAATCAGGTCCCTAATGATGCTATCAGAATTCATCTCTTTCCTTTCTCATTGAAGGATAAGGCGAATATGTGGTATCAATCTATAGAGCTCGGGGCTGATACAACTTGGAATGACATTACTCATAAATTCTTGTTGAAGTGCTACCCTCCGAGCCTTATTCTGAAACTGAAGATGGAAATAGTGCAGTTCCGTGAGTTTGATCATGAGACCTTATACAAGTGTTAGGAAAGATTCAAGGAGAAACTCCGTAAATGTCCTAACCACGGATTCGATGCTGAGACCCGCATTCGCATGTTCTATAATGCTTTCTTGGTGGATACGAGGCAAAGAATGGATTCTCCTGCCAATGGGGCTATTGTGGCAAGAGGAAGCGATGAGGCTCTAGAAATTATTGAGAGATTGGCCGCAAACAGTTATCAGTGGCCAACGGAGAGGCTTCAGTTTCAGAATGTGGCAGCAACGCGAGGTGCCGATCCCATGGAAATCTTGACTAATCATATTGTCAATCTCACCAACAAGATTGATTCTTTGAGCTTGAGGCAACCAGAGCAACAAATTGTGGGGCAAGTACGGATGGAAGAGGCTAATTGGGTGAACAATATGAATGGATAAAATTTTCGAGGAAATCAAGGCAAATATTATCATCCGAATCGGCATCTGAATCTTTCATATGGAAATCCGAACAGTGTACTACAGCCTCCACCCGGATTTTCCGTTACTAATAGAGTCATTAATGAGCCGAAGAAGGAGAGCACCGATGATTTGCTTAGAAAATATATAGCCATCAATGATACTAAGTTCGGAAAGATGGAGTCCTCGATTGGAGCTTTGGAGACCCACATGAAGATGATGGAAACTCAATTGGGACAACTAGCGACCTCGATTGGAGGGCAACCTCAATAAGGGCAATTCCCGAGTAACACGGTTGTCAATCCAAAAGAGCATTGCAAGGTCATTAGTATAATACCCCGTCTCTTTAATTGGCTTAAATTTATTTTCCATAATGTGATTAAGTGTTTAAGAGTTGTCTTCTTATGTGTTAATTTTGAGTAGAAAAGATACGAGAGAAAAAGTTCTCGCGGTAGCCCAAAAATGCCGTTTTTGAGTTTCTATACGATTTTCTCGTCTCGGTTAGCCAAAAACGAGTTGATGTTGAAGTTTATGAGCATGAGAATATGTGTTTTGAGATGTGTGAATTTGTGTGTTTAGTTTGCAAAAGCTTGATTTTGATGAATAGTGCATTGTGTCGTGAATTTCAGCATTCACCCGATAGTCCGATTTTTCATTGGAAAAATGTTTTTGAGGTGTGGGAATTATTTTGAAACCATTGAAATATGTTTTGGGAGCATTTGAGGATGAGATTATGTGGCTATTTGGTTAATTAAGCTAATGAGGGTTAATAGGATAAAGTATAAAGTCAGTCACTATTCATCGAATGACTAGCCATTCACTATTGGCCACACACCTCATCCAAACCCTAATATATAAGCTCTCATCTCTCTCTCTCACCCTAGCTGCCACCTCCTCCTTCTCTCCACCCTTCTTGACTGAATTTACCTCCCACAAAAACACCCTCCATTGTTGTTCATCCAAGCTTCAAATCGCGCAAGAAATCAAGGTCATTTTCGAGCAAAACCCCATCCAAGGTTAGATCTATCACCTCCTTTGCTTTAATCCTAAGTTTGAACATGAAAAACTCTCTTTCCTCCCTCTTTCATTTCGTGCTCCATGCTAAGACAAAGGGAAAATGTTTTGATCTTCATATATCATGCTAGATCTACGTTTTAGACCCCATTTCTTGTATGAAAAATCGAAAGAAAAGAACCCTAACTCTATTTCTTCCCTTGACCGAGGGGGTTTTTTATTCTTGTTTTGCATGATTAAATTGATGCTAAAACTGTGTTCATATGATGATAATAAGCATGTTTATACTTAGAATAGATGAGTTTGAACAATCCCTCTTGTACTTGTGCCTAATTTCGAAATTTTGGGAGCCAAGTTCTAGTATTTCTATTTTCGCAGAAAATCTGCAGATCTACCACCCTTCATCAAATCAGTTATAACTCTTTGCTCCTTTAATATTTTTGAGATCCGCAAATTGGGTTGAAAAGAAGACATCCATAGCTTTCTAATGGTATGAAGTAAGCTCCCAAATTCTTTCTGAGCAGTTCCAGAACTGCAATTGTGTTCAGTGCATGTGCACAAAATTTTTGTTTTACTTGAGAAAAGTGCTAAGTGTGTGATCTTTAAAGTATTTTAGCAAATTGTTGTTAATTGAAATGATTTTTGGACACCAAATCCCCAAGTCTTCATAAAGTATTCGATTTGTATTTGTGCTTGAAGATTTGATTATGTGAAAGGTCGATATTGTTTGAGATTTGAGGTTGATGTTGGGATAAGTGTTTTGATTTGTTTGTTTGGAAATTGTTGGAGCTAAGTTGGGTAAGAGTTCGAATTTTGGGTTTAGGTGTTAGAAACCGAGAAAACCCTAAGAGCCAAATAGAATAGAAGTAATAGGCTTCGAGGATTAACCTCTTTTCGTTATAGTTATTCTCTCGTCCTTATCGCTGCTCTAATTCCTTGAAGGGTCGAATTAGGCTAATAATGTTGTCTTTTTGTTAATTCTTTCGAATTTCGCCTTCGTTTTTTTTTTAATATTTCTAATTTTAATTTACTAGAATTCTCCTCTCTTTATGCTTTATGTAATAGGCGTTCTATGTCATAGTGATATCAAGCAATACTTATTAATCTCCTAGTGCAGAAGCTAGATTAGCATCTCCCAGTTACAAGAAACTTGCTTGATTAAGTACTATTTATCAAAAATATTTGCAATTAGCATGCCTACATCAATAATCTAATGAAACAAATTGATATAATTTACAATAGAATAAATAATCATAAAAACTAAACATCTTATCACATCATAATTTATAAAATACAATAATCCTGATTGAATTTAAGGATGAGGGGTCGAATATGATCACGTTTTTGTGCAGAAATCTGATGGCCTAATTTGTGATTTTAAAGTTCACTCAAATCCTTCTTCTGCTTAGTGAAAGAAATAAGCATTGTTCATTACTTTACAAGTATCACATTTTTAACTCAAGACTAAATAACATAGGATAGGGTGGTTGTTTATCTTACTATGCGTTGACTTCAGTTCCGATCCCTTCATTATAATTCTTTGACGAAATACATTTTTCTCTCTTTGAATATGAGAATCATAGTTTCATTCTCACCTCCTTTCCACATTGAGATGAAATTATGATTATAGGAAGAAGAATTTTTTCTTAATTGATTTGATTGATTATCGAGTTTAGTTTAAGTGTATAATGCTGGTACTTCAATTTCTTAATGTTTTAGAGGTGTAAATACAAGACTATATTATGTTTAGATTGCTGATAAAAAATTTTCAGTTAAAGATTTTAGCTGATAATTTTTTATATATGCCTGAAATTTGAGGTTTCGGGTTCTAAGTTCACATAGAGGTGGCATCAAGGACCTAGCTTCCTTGACTTGATTGACGAGTTTATAGAGCCCTTGAATTGGATTAGCTACTTTAACAAGAGCTCTAAACAACATTAGCAGAAAATGGTAATCTTATTGCAGAAAATGGTGAATGTACATGTATATTCACCTAATTTTAAAGTACTGCAAGATTCATGATTTGCTGAGAGATTTGTGCTTGAGAGAAGCTGAGAAGGAAAGGTTTTATAGTGTGGTTGGAAGTCCTCCTCAGAATCTCTGGAGGAGAAGTTGAGCCATCCTTCATCTCTGGATTCGACTCTTCAGAATCAACGGATAGGATTGAAAAAAAATGTACACACCCACAGAAAGACAGAATCTCATTTTCTTCGATTTTGTCTGTTAGTATTTCATTTCGCAATGATTTATTCAATTGATCATATGCAACTATGAGAAATCTTTGTAACAAGAAGTTAAGACATCCACATACGTTACATAAGTTACATTAATATTATTTCCATAACATCAATTGAAATATCCGAAGAATTGAAACTTAAAAATCTCAAATCATTGCATGCATCAGTACATGAAGCTAGCTAGCTAGTATCTTAAATTGATATTCGAATTAACTAAAATTGTAACATCACAATCTAATTATAGTGCATGTTAAAAGTATATTTAAAGAAATATTTAATCCGGAAATATGGATATATATATTTTTTAAATAAAACAAGAGAACAATAATTCTGTCAAATAAATAAATAAGTAAAATCTTAAGTATAGAATAAGATATCTTATTAAAATAAATCCATGAGCCGCCAGCTTGGCACTCTAATCCAATTAAATAAAGAAAATAAAGTAAATATAAATGCATTGTCTGAAATATTGATGTCCAACATTAAAGGGTAATTCTAAATAAGTTATAACCCCCAATTAATAGTTCTACTAATTCAATAAGAAAACCCCATAGCTGATAGATCTAGGGTTTGCAAGGGTAACTAAAAATAATAACGACACGATGACACAAGGATTTACGTGGTTCGATCAATGAGATCTACGTCCACGGGAGAGAATATCTAGCTTTTATTATATTTGAGAGTACAATGAGTATTTGAACGTATTTACACCTCTAATCTAGCATCTATATATAGGCCTTGAATCGAGCCCTAATCCTACTAGGATTCCTCGTACATATCCGAATCTCCTTCATAATAGGATTCCTTCTTCTCCAAGGTATGGTTTCATTGCTTGGTCTTCAAGGCAATTGGTAATTCGTCTGGGCTGAGCTCCTTAGGCCGAGCTCAACGTATAGGCCCAATTAGGTTGGGTCTCGGATCAGGCCCAAGAAGAGGCCGGTACTATCACATCCCCCCCAAAAAGAGGAAAGAAGACATGAGAGGTACAGCCAGGTCGAAGTTCCGATCTGAACAATTGCGCACATCAGCTTTGTCCCGGCCTGATTCAGCGGGGTCATCATCCGAGCTCGAGCTGTGGGTGGCTAAATCCCAAAAAGTTAAGTTATTTGAGTGCTCACGCGGATCCGGGTCACGATGTAGTCGGGTTGATCCGGGTCCCGCTGTAGTTGAATTCGAATGGAGGGAAAGTTGGGGGACTTTTTGAAAATATTTTCGAGCGGTGGTTCATATTCCGAAAAAGCTGCCACGTTCACACGTGTGTGACGTTCAGCGGCGGGATTCAAGTAGTCATTACGGGACTCTCCACGACCGTTCACTCTAATTCACCATTACAGCAAAAAGATTTACTTTCCAGAAAATCCGCTTCTCCCCCAATTTCCGCTCCAGAGATTCCCGACGAGCCGTAGCGCCGTGCCACCGGTTCCACATCTGTTCCTTTCTTACATCTGTGAACTTTTGTCCGACCGCCTATCTTAATTAACAAGTAAGTATGGCTTCCCATTCTCCCGACTCTCATTCTAGTAGCGATAGCGAATGTCCTCCGGCCGATTCCACCGGCGGAAGGGTTAATTTTAGATTTTTTTCGTTAGGATCCCTTACCCCGACTGTAGAGGCTTTAGCTGTGCCCCACTGCGTAGAGAGGAAGGTAGCCGAATATTCTACCATCCTAGACGAGTCTAGGATAAAATTTCTTGCCAAATCTTATAATTTCCCCCTAGACGTTGACCTCATAGAGCCTCGTCCGGAGGATAGGGCGTGCTTGCCACCCATGGGGTTTTGCACGATTTACGAGGACAGCCTGCACGAGTTACGAGGACAGCCTGCACTCCGGCCTTCATCTATCTCTTCCGGCGCCTTTTGCCGAACTTCAAAGGAAGCTCGGATTAGCTTTGGGGCAGATAACCCCAAACGCCTTTAGACAGTTTGCCGACCTAGGCGTAGTAGCTATCCGACACAATTACCCGCATGAGCCCGTCTGCTCCAGTTCTTCAAAAAGTCTAGAGTCGACTTGGAGATTGTCGACGTTTCGGGCAGCGACGTGAGCCCGTCTGCTCCAGTTCAGCTGGGGAATTTGCCTTTTCCCGAGGTGAAGATTTGTTACTTAATTTTCTGTAATTCTTGCCTGTGTGTAACTAACTGTATTCCTTCTCGCAGGGCATTAATACCTTCATGGCCTGGTTCAAGAGTGGCGTCGGGGAGATGTCAGCGAAGCACGAGGACGAAAAAAGTCAGTACTCAGAGAAGCTGATGTCGACCGTGGCCAAGCTGAAGAAGGCTGAGGTTGAGTTGGCCAAGTCCCGGGAGGAAGCAAAGGCCCTCAAATCCGAGCTGGCCGAGGAAGCTCGGAAAAGGTTGGAGGCCGAGCTGAGTGCCGATGAAGCTCGGAAAAGGTTTGAGACCGAGCTGAGTGCGGCCAAGGAGAGGGAGGCCAAGCTGGCAGCTTGTCAAGGCGAGGCCCTGCGGGCTTACACAAAGAGGCTGCTTTTGTCGAATAGTTTCTCCGGCCTGGCCAATGACTTGGCTGGGCTTATCAATGGAAGCCACGCCTTGAGTGCTTTGGAGGCTGCTGCCAGGGATTTCCCCGACCTGGACGTCTCCAAATATGGCTACGAGCGCCTGGAGGATGAGTCCCTCTTCTTCGAGTACGCCAAAGTGATCCGACGTCACCTCGGCCAGCTGCCTGTTTTGGACGCCCTTGCCAGCTCGTCCGTGCTCCTATCTGCCGAGCAGATTGCTGCCTGCTCGGCAGATCGGGACCCCGCCCTCGATGCAGCCTTCGATGCTCTTCCCGACGAGGAAGGAGAGGACAAGGAGGAAGAGGAGCGCGAGGCTTCGGCTGATGAAGAGGATCCCAAGGATTGCGTTCGTGTGTTTTTTTTTTTTGGAGGGAGTCTAACTCGGACCTCTTTGTGTGACAAAGGAACCTTGGTTCAGACCTCGTGTTATGATTCTCTCGGGGGAACTTGGTTTCGACCCCAGCTGAGAAAATTTTATCCTTTGGAGGGAGTTTAACTCGGACCTCGTCGGATCTTCCATTTTGAGGGAGACGAGCTTGGACCTCAAAAAGGGTTTCGTTTGCGCATTTCTTAGGATATAATTACCCCATGTCGGATCATTATTGACCTCGAAAGGGAACTTTAGTTCGTCCTTATGAGGGGATTTGTTTTTGGATACTTCGTATAAGCAAACTAAAAGACACAAAAATATGCAAAAAGAAGAGAAACTTCATTTAAAGAAAGATAAAAACAAATAAAGGTTTTGACGAGCTCATTAAAAACAAAACATTAGGACTCGAAAAGAAAGAAAAAAAAACAGGAAAAAAACTTAAGACTCTATATGCAAGACTCGATGCTTATACGAAGAATCTCTTTAAGTGGGCGACGTGCCACGTTCTGGGTATCAGCTCGCCCGAAAGGTAGGCGATTTTGTAAGCTCCTTTGCTGAGAACTTCGTGCACTTTGTAGGGCCCTTCCCATGTGGCTTCAAGTTTGCCGAGCTTCTCCGAATGGCTTACTTCATTGTTTCTAAGCACAAGATCACCGACCTGGAACTGCTGGGGTTTGACCTTTGATTGTAATATCGGGTCATCTGTTGCTTATACCGAGCTTCTTTTATGCTGGCTAGTTCCCGCTTTTCCTCGGTTAAATCCAGGTCGGTTCAGCGTTGCTCGTCATTTACTTCAGCTGAGAAATTAATGGTGCGGGGGCTTGGTGCCCCGATCTCTACGGGTATGACCGCTTCCGACCCGTATACTAAACGGTTCGGGGTTTCTCCCGTTGGAGTTCTGGGTGTAGTCCTGTATGACCACAGGACGTTTTGGAAGTTGTAGATCCATTCCGTTTTGTCCTTCTCTAGGCGGGCCTTGAGTCCGTTCACTATTGTTCTGTTGGTGACCTCGGTCTGGCCATTAGTCTGAGGTCGGTTGACCGAGGTGAAATTTTGCTGGATATTGAGTCCTTCACAAAATTATTGGAATGCTCTGCTCGTGAATTGCGTCCCGTTGTCTGAGATGAGGACTCTTGGAACTCCAAACCGGCACACGATATTCTTCCAAACGAAGTCGACGGCTTTCTCACTTGTGACTTTTGTGGAAGGTTCGGCTTCGACCCACTTGGTAAAGTAGTCGAATGCAACTATTAGGAACCGTTTTTGTTTAGGGGCCGGGTAGAAGGGTCCTACGATGTCAATGCCCCATTCCACAAATGGCCACGGGCTCTGTATAGTAGAGAGGTCGGTCTGGGGTACCCTTGTCACCTTGGCATGCAGCTGGCATTTCAGGCACTTTTTCACGAACTCTTCCGCATCTTTTGCCATTGTTGGCCAATAGTACCCCCACCGCATGATTTTCTGTGCTAGCATCCGAGCTCCAATGTGGCTGCCGCACGATCCAGTGTGCACTTCATTTAGTGCGTAGTCCGCTTCCCTTGGTCCCACACACTTTAGCAGAGGCTGTAAATATGACTTCCGATATAGGACTCCTCCTTCGAGTACGTACTGTGTGGATCTAGCTAGGATTTTTCTGGCTTCCGCTTTGTCTACAGGAATTTCCCCGCTCTCCAAATATCTTTTTAGGGGAGTCATCCAATTCGGGTCGTCCTCTTCGATTGCATTGACTTCCGCCTCTTCTATACTTCGATTCCAGACTTCTTCTATTAGAGTTGAGCCGGTTGAGTTCACCAGCTTACTTAGCTCATCAGCTCGGGTATTTTGGCTTCGGGGAATGCGAACTATTCTGAAGAACTGGAAGGATTGTTCTAGGAGCTTGACTTTCTCCAGGTATTTCTTCAGCTTCTCACTCCTCGCTTCATACTTTCCTAGCACGTGGTTGACCACTACTTGGGAATCACAGTGGGTTTGGATAGCTCGTACCTGGAGGGTTTGGGCGAGGCGTAGCCCGACAATGAGAGCTTCATATTCCACTTCGTTGTTAGTAGTGGGGAACTCGAATCGCAGCGAGTATGTCAATTCCTTTTTCTCCGGGCTGATTAGGAGTATGCCAGCTCCACTTCCTTTCTTCCCCGAGGCTCCATCCACGTACATCTCCCAGCAGTTTGGGGGTGTCTTCTATTGGATTTCTTGGAGTTCGATTTTGGCTCCAGACTTTTTCGGCTCGTCGATGACAATGTATTGAGCTTCCGCGAGGAAGTCTGCTAAAGCTTGCCCTTTTATAGCTCGGTGGGGACCGAATGATATGGAGTGCTCTCCGAGCTCGATTGCCCATTTTGCAATCCTTCCTGAAGCTTCCGGTTTAGTAAGGACTTGCCGGAGTGGCAGGTCGGTCAAAACTTGTATTGGGTGAGCTTGAAAATAAGGTTTTAGGCGCCGAGCTGCATTTACTAGGGCTAGAGCGACCTTCTCGAGAGGTTGATACCTTGTCTCCGGGTCTTTTAGGACTCTGCTGACGAAGTACACAGGGAGCTGTCGATCTCCTTCATCTCGGACCAACACTGCGCTTATTGCTTCCTCCGACGCTGCGAGGTACAGGGATAGGGATGCTTCTCTTTTGGGGACTGACAAAGTTGGTAAGTCACCGAGGTTGCGCTTGAGCTCGTCAAAGGCCAGCTCGTGCTCTAGTCTCCATCCGAACTCCGGTGCCTTTTTGAGAATTTTGAAGAACAAAAGTTGTTTCTCGGCGGCTTTGGAGAGGAACCGACTTAGTGCGGTTATGCAGCCCGTCAACTTATGCACGTCGCGAATAGTTCGGGGTACCTTCATTTCCTGCACGGCTTTGATTTTCAACGGGTTGGCTTTGAGTCCCTTCGGCGAGATCCAGCACCCTAGGAATTTCCCAGATCGCACGTTGAAAGTGCACTTCTTGGGGTTCAGCTTGAGGTTCGTCTGCCTTAGTACATCGAGTGTCGTTCGTAGATCGACCACCGCTGAAGCTTTTTCCTTGATTTTGACGACAATGTCGTCTACATACACTTCGACGATCTCGTCAATGTGATCTCGGAAGAGAAAGTCGACCATTCGTTGGTAAGTCGCTCCGGCATTCTTTAATCCAAAGGGCATGTATTTGAATGCGAAGACACCGAAGCTCGTGGCGAAAGCTGTCATGATCGCATCTCCCTCGTCCATTAGGACTTGATAGTACCCCTTGTAAAGGTCAAGAAAGTTGAATACCTCGTATCCTACTAAGGATTCAATCTTCTCGTCGATGTTGGGGAGAGGGTAGCAGTCCTTTGGGCAAGCTTTATTGAGGTCGGTATAATCCACACACATCCTCCATTCCCCTCCTCCTGCTTTCTTGACTACCACCGGGTTAGATAGCCAAATTGGGTATTTGACCTCGAATAGGAGTCCTGCTTTCAGCCATTGTTGCACCTCATCGTAGATAACTTGATTCCGTTCGGCAGCAAATGTTCTCCTCTTCTGCTTAACTGGGGTGGAGCTCGGGTCGATGTTGAGTTTGTGCGTAATGAAGTCCGAGGACACCCCCGTCATGTCTGTTGGCGACCAAGCAAAGACATCTTGATATTCCCTAAGGAGCTGGATTACCTGCAGGTGGGTCTGGGGTCCCCCTGCAAAGCCGACCTTGACGACTTTTGCAGGGTCTTCTTCGGATAAGGGGACTTGTTCCGCCTAGGTGTCTGAAATCGGCGTCGTCTCTTCTAACTCCTCGGGATACTTTAATTGCTATACTTGCAGTTGACCTCGAAGGGCAACTTGCATGCACTCCTTGGCCTTTTTCTGGTCGCCTCGGACAGTTAGGATTCCGCCCGAGGTCGGGATCTTCAGTAACAAGTGGTATGGCGAGATGATGGCTCGGACCGCATTCAGCCAATCCCGACCTAATATGATATTGTATGGGGAGTTCGCTTTGACCACGTAGAAGTGGATTAGTTTGTTAACGCTGGTTGGCGGGCTGCCAATGGCAACGTCAAGCGCGATTATCCCTTCAGGTCGCGTCTCATGCTGTGTAAAGTTCCTGAGGAGTAGGGGCGCGGCGTTAACCCGAGCTGAGTCTAGTCCCATCCTATCCAAGCAATGTTGGAAGATGATACTGACACTAGCCCCACCATCAACAAATACGCGGTTGACAAACTTATTGGCTACTCCGACCTGTATTACCAATGCGTCATTATGGGGCGTGTAGGTACAGGATCATCCTCGGAGAATGTGACGGTCTCACTTTTCTTGAACCTCTTTTTCATCTCTTCCTCTTTGGTCTGCGAGCTTCTGACCTCAGCTTAGTTTTTATCATGCCTGGGGTTAGCCCGGAGATGGTCGACACCATCCCGTCGTATTGTGGCACGCCGCACTGAGGGTCGTCATCCTCCTCATCATGGTTGGTTTTAGCTCGCTTATTATCTGGAGCGCAGCGACCCTGTCCGCCTTTTCGCTTCCCCCTTCTGTTTTTCCTTCTCCCGGCCTCGTACTTCTTCAGGGCTCCTTCCTGGGCTAACCTCTCTATCTCTTCTGCGAGGTCGCGGCAGTCTTCCGTGTGGTGCCTGTGGTCGTCGTGGAAGGAGCAGTGCTTGTTTTTATCTCGAGGTTTTGTCCCCGACATGGGGCGTGGTCTGGTGAACCAGTCCTCATGAAGTGCGAAGATCTCCGCATTTGTTTTCACGAAAGGAGGTCGCTGAGATTGCTCTGATCCCGGCCGAGGTCCAAGCCGGGATTGGATAGGTCCAGGTCCTCACCGGGATTGGATGGGTCCTCGCTAAAGACGTTCGTGAGCACTTCTCCGATCACGATCATTCCGCCCCCGATCACCTTCAGCCCTCTTCTTCTCGGTTTCTTCTCGCTTCAACCGGTCCGCATTTTGGCCATCCGCGAACTGGTACACTATTTTCCACATCTCCTGGGCCGTCTCGGGCTTCTGTTTAGCAAGCTCCTAGTTCAAAGACCAGGAGCGACCCCATTTCGAAAAGCCGAGATGAGGAAAACGTCGTCGATTTTATCGACTTTCAAGCTTTCTTGCATAAATCGGGAGGCGTACTCCCTTATAGTCTCTCTGTCCTTTTGCTTTACGGACAGGAGATAGGCCGTGTCTCGGCGAGCCTGGACCTTCATAAGAAATCTTTGTTTAAAGATTCCTTCGAGGTAGACCCAGGACCCTATACTGCCAGTCGGCAGGCCGTCGAACCAAGCTCGGGCTCCGGGCCCTGCTTGGGCTCCGATGTCGCCTTGGGAGATGGTGTCGCTTGGGACTCCGACGTGGGCTGGAGCTCCGGCGACGGAGTGGGCTTCGCCGTGTGTCGTACTTTCTCCTCAGCTCGGGCTCCTGCGTCTTGGAGTGGTGAGGAGTTTTGGGTATAGACTTCCGCGTGGAACTCTCCCTAGCTTCGGATATTGAGGGCATCCGAGCTGTTGTGAAGAAGCGCTTGAAGCTCTCCTTATTCGCTCTAGCGAATTCAGTCGCGGCATAGGTGGTAGCGAGGTCGAAGTCATCGAGAAAATCCTCTTCTTTTTTCGACCCTGATTTCTGTGGACCCTTGTGAGGGATGTTTTCCAGCTCGGGCATCCCTTCGAACGGATCCTCTTCTATAGGGTTATTGTTGTGGCCCTCCTTTGGGACCGAATTACCTTTCTGGCGATTGCCCCTGTTTGTAGGGCGACTTTCTGCTTCGTTGGGATTCCCATGTTGGCTTTGGTCCTCCTGCATGTTTTGTGATCGTGTTACCATCATTACTCAGCTACGAAAGAAACGTCGATCGAAGTTTCCCACAGACGGCGCTAATGATAGATCTAGGGTTTGCAAGGGTAACTGAAAATAATAACGACACGATGACACAAGGATTTACGTGGTTCGATAAATGAGATTTACGTCCACGGGAGAGAATATCTAGCTTTTATTATATTTGAGAGTACAATGAGTATTTGAACGTATTTACACCTCTAATCTAGCATCTATATATAGGCCTTGAATCGAGCCCTAATCCTACTAGGATTCCTTATACATATCCGAATCTCCTTCATAATAGGATTCCTTCTTCTCCAAGGTAAGGTTTCATTGCTTGGTCTTCAAGGCAATTGGTAATTCGTCTGGGCCGAGCTCATTGGGCCGAGCTCAACGTACAGGCCCAATTAGGTTGGGTCTCGGATCAGGCTCAAGAAGAGGCCGGTACTATCAATAGCCATTAGCCCCCAGCCGGTCAGTCGCATTTACACAGAGATATGCTTCTTGAGAAGAAATTCTCCCTAATAACTGTATATTTTGTTTTTTGTACAAATCCATAAGATTGTGATTTTGTTTGGAAGATGATGTTGAAGTTGGTGAATTAGAGATTCGTTTGAGTGAGACTGAATCTTTTGTTCTAGTTTATGGGAGTGATAATGAGTTTGGTAGCTATTAATTTGTAGATATTTGATGAATAATTCTTATATGGTTCTTATTTAAAACAAGAATGAAGACCTCAAATGGTTGGAATTCAAACATGAATTTTGTGTAGTGGGTGAAAACATGTTCCGACAAATCTTTGCCGCCTGCGATCAGGATGTCTTGGAACTTTATAGATTTCTGCGCAGGCCGCAGGGGCTAAGTTTCCCCTTTTAATTAAATTAGAATTATTTTTATAAAGTTTAAAAATAAAGGGGCTACAAACAATAAAAAGTAGGCTATGTTTATAACAGTTCCATTCCACTATTTATTGTAGGCACCATTAACGTGTCCACCGGTGATGTGGTAATGCCACATAAGCTGGGGAAACAATATAAATATTATCTAATTTTAAAATTACCTTATTAAATATCCTACAATTTTAGAAAACAATATCTCTGATAATTTATTATCATTATATTACTAAAAGGAAAACGATTCTTGTTTTGAAAAAATCCTACGTGGCACCCCTTATATTCCTCCATTCATATTTATCTAAATTCTTAAATTTTTGAATTTTTAAATGTAAAATAATAGATTTTAAATATCTATACTAAAATCTTGTTTCTCACGTCGGTTTCTCAATGAAACTTCACATATTGAAAAGCCTATAAATACCTAGAATCAATGTGTATTTTTTCATCTTTTGCTCCACCAATTTTTTATTTGGCCAATTTATTATTAATCGGCCGAATAAATAACTATATTTTATAGTTTAATTTAATTTAATTTGGTCAATTTATTAATTGGCCGAATAGATAATTATTTTTTGTAGGAGTTTTATGTGACCAATTTATTTATTAATCAGCCGAATAAATAACTACTATATTTTTAAGTTATTTTATTTTGGTCAATTTATTAATTGGCCAAATAGATAATTATTTTTATTAGGGAATCGATTTATTAGTTGACAGAATAAATTGTTCCAAAATAGTTTGGATAATTTATTGGTTGACCGAATTAAATTTGGAAATAGTCTAATATTTTTTATTTAATTTGATAAAAAATAAGTAATTTCTAATTTGTAAATTAATTAGATAGACCGACCAATTTCAACTGATATCTCAACTCGGGATCCCACGTGACACATTTTCATTCTTTATTCTTATTAATTTTAAATTTTTTATTTTATTCATTTTTTTCATGTATTTTCTAAAATCTAGAATCGTCATAAATCGTGCATTTATAAATCAAAATCGTGGTCAGCGAGTCAATTCTGACCTGGAACCGTGGCGGTAGACGAGTCAATTTCCAACCGACACTCGAGAAATTTTTTATTTTTTGCTTTTTTTCCCATGTATTTTCTAAAATCTATAATCGTCATCCATGAAATAATTTTTACGTTATTTGTAGTTGGGTTTCCAACTTTGCATAATTTATAATTTTAATTAACGAATATTTCTATATGATTAAGGACGATTAACGAATAGTACAATCATATTTTTTATTAAATTTTTGGATCTATATAAATTCTAAATAAATTTTATAACTTACGCACTTACACAGTCATGGTCAACGGGCCAGTTCCGATACAGAATTGTGGCAGTAGACTAATATACGGATTTTTTTTCAGAAAGGAACACAAATGACTAAGTTATGTATATAATTAAATATTAATTTTAGGTAAAAAGAAAACAAATGTCATCATTAATTTTTTTGTGAATATATTTGTGATGAACCCATATTTGTGTCCATCTTTTCTTGTATTTTTTTCTTGTGCTTTTTAGTCTTTATCGAGTCAAAGTGTGTTTGGAAGGACACAAAATCGAGAGATGGTGTGCAGGGAAGAATTGGTGGGATCTTGAGCAAATTCGGTGAAAAATCTGTTGTTGAGATGCTGAGATGGCGATACGATGTAAATGGACAAAGGGCTGGAAGCTTGTAGCTGAACAACATCGTTATATTCAATCTACAAGTCAGGAAGTACCTCCCTATATCCTTGAAGCCAACAGACAGAGTACCCGGAAGAGCCAGGATCTTGGTCAACGTAGGAAGCAATACAAGATGCAAACAGAGAAGGCAAGGATAAGGATCGAAGATTTCTTTCTTTATCCTAGCCGAACCTAATCAAAGAAGATATCTACCATGCAAGGGAAGTAAATCACGGCTGCGTGAATAAGAGAGAAGGCGGATATGCATGGAAGGAGTCTTTTTCCAACAAGGAAACTTCCCTAACCCTAATTTCCAACGGCTATATATATGGCCAACTTCACATTGCAGGGGGGAGGGGGGGTTCGAATTCGGTTTTTTTTATTAGCTTAAGTTCTACATTCTAAGTTTGAGAGAGCGAGAGGAAGAAACAAGTGCTACGGACAATTTATTTTTACGTTCGTTATTTTCTGCATTAGTTTAGTTGTTGGTTTGAAGCCAAGACCTTAGTTGCTGACGTAGGTTTTTGAGCAGCAACCTTTTCCAGTTTTATGTTAAGTATGATTTCCCTTATTCGTTTTGTGTTCTTATTTAATATTATGTCTAGCTAAATTTATTGTTTGGGTTGGATGTAGATGATGTTGAGCACGGCTATTAAGAAATAAGAGTAAATATTAAGATAGTAATGTGCAATATAAAATTAAAGTGGGTGGAGTTTTCAAATTAATATAGTCAAGTATCATAGAGCGACAAGCGCGGTAACAAATGCACCAATGGTACAAACATGGTATGTAAGCGAAGCCCTAGGTGCTCCGACGTGTCTCCATGATGTTTTTTCATGTGTAAACATGACAATGAGAGTTAGGTATGACACAAACCAATTATGCTGCCAGTTATTTTGCTCGCTCTAAATCTATAAGACGCTATAAATACTTCACGGCAGCAAAGCTTGACATAGTAACGACTCATGAGTAATTGTGATAACATAGTATAAAGAATACCAATGTAGGAAGATGAAGCAAGTCGATAGCAGAAACCTCAGTTAGTTTTGCTCTGTGAGGGAAATCAAACATGGCAAGTTGACTCTTAACATCAACAACCAAGGCTGAAACCACCACATATGAAGTTGGTTACTTGAGCTATCACCAATGGCATGTTCACAACATTGTAGATCAAGTTCATCCAGGCAGGATTTGGCACTGATAAATCTCCGAGATCTGCCAAGGCAACGTCGGAGTGGGCCTCAACGAGCATAGCACCTTGATTGCGGGCAAAGAAAATCTCCAGCTTCCCATTCTCTGTCTCTCTCAGTCTACCTGTGAAAGGATAATAAGGCACTAGAATCCTCAAGGAGTTCCACAGCCGATTTGTTGCAAATGACCATCTTAGTTATCAATAGATAGCTTATATTACCATAACAATACGGTAAGCATGCATACATACCATCCAAGTCTCAAGAAAATTTGAAATCTTTATATATGGATTTCTTAACTATTTCCTAATACATGAAGACCACCATGCAACATAACATAATATATTTCATAACATAATGCATGACGATTACGGTGCAAGTGCAACATAACATGATATATATATTTTTTTATCGTAATACATGACAACAACGATGACAACACAACATAATATAATATTTGAGCCAAAAAGGAGACTGGCCTTGGAAATGGAAATAATCAAAATGGTGAATTCCAACGGCATCTCCTCCACCCAATTTCTTGATTTAGAGTCATCGGAGCCTGGAAAGCTATTATCTTCCAAAAAACTCAATGAAAGCTATGTCTCTTTATATAAGCAAGTAATATCAGAAATGAAAGTAAAAATAGAATCAACCAAACCAAATTTTCCTTCGTACCTCAAAAAAAATCAATATGAATGTTAGGACTCACCAAGCTCTCCAGTGCTTCTTCGTTCATCCCAAAGTGCGTAACATGAACTTGAAGGGCTGCTTCTTCTTTTCCGTATAATTCCTCTTGTTCCTATACTATTCTTTTAGCAGATTCCACAGCTGAATTGCTTCAACGGATCACCTTTACTACTTTAAGAGTCGGTATCTCTGCAAAAGCTAAAGGGATCTCCTTGAGTTCATCTATCCCTCTAAGACAAAGGCGCTCAAGGAGTGGAAAGTGGGAGCATTCTGTTGTCGAGACATGTGGACCCACACAAGAGTCAAGTAACAAGACTTTGAGGCTGCGGAATTGTCCTTAAGTTGTTTCCCACTAGCCTTCTTTGAAGGTTCCCAAGCTGAGTGTGAGCTTCTCAAGACGAGGCAATGAACCTATCTTTTCCAATATGTCTTGCCAAAATAGGTCTGAATCCAATCCAATAGACACCTTTATGAGCGAATTTGGAAACCTAATTAGCCTCTGTAGAGAATCACATCCACTGCGATATCCTTTTTGACCAATATAGCAGAAAAGGGACTTAAGTTTATCTAGACATATAGGATTGGTGAGACAATACTCCTCATCAAAAAATCAAGTATTCTCTACTATTGTCATCAATATTCTCTCATGTGAATTTTTTTTTAGAAATTAGTAACCTGCAAAGTTCAGGTTGCCACCTGGCCCACCACTCTACAATAATCTATTGGTCTTAGATCATTGAATTCGAATATTCATATACAAGAACATGATCACATCTCAAGTTCTCAACTAGCTTTATCAGCATAATAATTATTCACGAAAATAAAATTCCGCTGCAAATTAAAGTAACATAAATCAATTAGTTATATAGTTTGTTGTAATGCATTAATTTATTGGTTTATATATAATTATTCGTTTATAATGAATTTATCGGCTAGTTAAATAATATGTTGTGTTAGAGACAGAAAAAAGAATTAGCAACTTGCAATTTGGACAGTTGACTGCATTAATTTCCGGCTTCTACAGCCGCGCTTGTTGCTTGGAGATAGTTGATTATATTAATTTGAAGACTTCACCTACTCTTCTTTAACGACCGTTAACGTATTAATCACTACCAGATATCACATCACATGGCTAATAGTCAACTTCACTCTCATTTTTATATTTCACAGATCTAATCTCATTTGGAAATCATCGCCGATAAGGTAGATGATTCTGTACAGAGGCTAATTAGCTTTCCAAATTCGCTCATAAAGCTGTCTATTGAATTGGATAGAGACCTATTTTGGCAAGACATATTGGATAAGATCGATTCATGATGAGGAAACCAGGGGTAGAAACACTGATACAGACACTGGAGTGGATACAAGTCAAGATAATGGATATGATGAGTCACTAGGTGCTACTGATCACTACACTTTGCCTCCACGTAGTACAAGGGGAAAACCACCCAAGTGTTACTCTCCAGACTGGCAAGGACGAAAGACTAGGTACTCAGTTGTCAACCTTGTTCAGGGACAATTCACAGAAATGGCACGGGCTTTTGAAGCAGCTTTGTATGAAGAGGAGGATGTACCCCAGACAGCAGAAGAAGCAAAACAATATAAACATTGGAGGGAGGCCATGAAGAGAGAGATGGATGCCCTAATTAAAAATGAGACGTGGGAAAGATATGTGCTGCCAGCAGGAAAAGAGGCCAGTAGGGAGCAGATGGGTATTCACAATAAAAAGGCGATCGGATGGTTCAATCGAGAGGTACAAAGCTAGGTTAGTTGCAAAAGGATATACTCAGACCTACGGGATAGACTATGAAGAAACATTCTCTCCAGTGGCCAAGATGAGCACACTAAGAACACTTCTTTCAGTAGCAGCATGCAAGGATTGGCCTTTACATCAGTTGGACATAACTAATGCCTTTCTACATGGAGAATTGGAGAAGAATGTAGAAATATATATGGAAGTTCCTCAAGGTTATTCAGAAGAATTCGAGATAGGACAGGTGTGCATACTTAAAAAGACACTTTATGGATTGAAGCAATCACCTAGAGTTTGGTTCGGAAGATTCTGTATGGCTATGTCAAAAAATGGTTATAAACAGAGTAATTCTGATCATACATTGTTCGTGAAAAGGAGAGAAGGGAAGGTGACATGTTTGATCATCTACGTTGACGACATGATTATCACAGGGGATGATGTCAAGGAGATAGAAAAACTGAAGGAGAACTTGTTCCAAGAATTCGAAATGAAAGACCTTGGTTCTGTGAAATACTTTCTGGGAATTGAGATTTTAAGGTCTAAAAAGGGAATTTTTCTGAGACAAAGGAAGTATATCCTTGATCTACTTGCAGAAATTGGGCTACTTGAGTGTAAGCCAGCGGAAACACTGATTATGACTAATCATGGATTGACCATGGTAGAAGGAGCCGATTTGACAGATCAAGGAAAATATCAGCGTCTAGTGGAAAAACTCATCTACCTCTCTCATACACGGCCTAACATCGCATATGCAGTTGGAATAGTAAGTCAGTTTATGCATAAACCTCAGAAGGAGCATATGGAGGCAGCCTTGAGAATTGTTCGATACTTGAAAGGAACCAGTGAGTATGGGATTTTGTTCAGAAGACAAGAAGATTTGGAAGTTGACGGGTATACAGATGCAGATTGGGCTAGTAACCCAAATGATCGGAAATCTACTGCCGGATATTTCACCTTCGTCGGAGGAAACCTAGTCACATGGAGGAGCAAAAAACAAAAGGTAGTAGCCCTATCAAGCGCAGCAGAATTCAGAGGAGTTAAAAATGGGATCACTGAAATCCTATGGCTTCGGAGATTGCTCACAGAAATCGGTTTTCCACCAAAAAGGGGAAGCCGGCTCTTTTGTGACAACAAAGCTGCAATCAGTATATCATGAAATCCCGTACAACACGATCGGACCAAACACATGGAGGTCGATCGACACTTCATCAAAGAGAAGCTGGATAGTGGGGTCATTGAACTTCCGTTCATACAAGCCGACATATTGACAAAGGCCGTCAACATAAAAATCTTTAGGGAAGTTCTGGTCAAGTTAAGTATCGGAAATGCCGTTACTTAACTTGAGGGGGAGTGTCAGCAATTATAGCATAGCCTAAATTAGAAAACACAAATCAAGGAAATCAAATCATTTCATACAAGGAAATCAAATCATTACAGTATAGGAATATATTTGTTTCCTTATGTGATAGTTTAGTGTGTGCTATATATTGTACTCATGTGTGCAAACAAAATAACAAGGAATAAAAATCTTCTACTACTTCTCTGCATCTCTTGCATCTCTTCTTCTTCCATGTCGACTTCTTCTCCGCAACAGCTAAGGATATTAAAATCATCTGATGAGCGCAATCAGATGAGAAAAAGATGCTTAGAAAGCATATATCAATTGGTTAACTTACGCTGGATCAGTATCCCAACTTCTGAATGCCCTCATTCAATCGTGCGATTTTGGAATCTTCAAACATTATGTTGTGGGTCCTTGAAGTTAGGTCCGATATCTTTTCTTTTGGAAATGAAGATCAGGCATATGCAGTCTAATGGCATTAAATTCGATAACGACCAATTGCAAGATAATAATATTGTTTTTGGAAATCTGCAAACGTTGGGGTGGTTATTGAATTTCAAGTGCAGCAAAGAAATAGTTAAGAGAATTCCCAATATCAAAAAATTGTCAATACGTTATGATAGTTTTTATGATGACAAGTATTGTCTCAACAATCTTATATGTCTAGATAAACTTGAGTCCTTTAAGTGCTACATTGAGCATAGTGGATGTGATTCTGTACAGAGGCTAATTAGCTTTCCAAATTCGCTCATAAAGCTGTCTATAGAATTGGATAGAGACCTATTTTGGCAAGACATATTGGATAAGATCGGTTCATTGCCTGTTCTTCAGAAGCTCACACTCAGATATGGGACCTTCGAAGAAGGCAAGTGGGAAACAACTGAAGGCCAATTCCGCAGCCTCAAAGTCTTGGCTCTTGTAAATTGTGAGGGTCCACATGTCTGGACAACAGAATGCTCTCACTTTCCATGCCTTGAGCATCTTTGTCTTCATGGGATACATAAACTCAAGGAGATCCCTTTAGATTTTGCAGAAATACTGACACTTAAAGTAGTAAAGGTGTTCCTTTGCAGTGATTCGGTTGTGGAATCTGCTAAAGGAATAGTAGAGGAACAAGTGGAATTATACGGAGAAGAAGAAGCAGCCCTTCAAGTTCATGTTACGCTCTCGAGCAACCAAAACGAGAATGCAACACTGAAGAGCTTGGCAAGTCCTAACTTTCATGTTAAATGATTCATAATTAAGGTACGAAGAAAAAATTGGTTTGGGTTGATTCTACTTTTACGTTCATTTCTGATATTACTTTCGTATACAAAAAAAAAGCTTTCAGACATTTATAAATTATGAAGCCATTTCTATATTTTCATTTGTATATATATACTTCAATTTCTGTACCAAAGTTCGTGCATGTTAATAACTATATGCGTATATATATGTCTTAATTTGGTTTGAGAATTTGGTGAGATAATTTGCAATATGCAATTACTATATTACTGCAACTACTACATTTTCCTTTGATATAGTATGATTTTTGACGCAGTGTTTGTTATTAGGGCAATGAATTTGATCCATATACCATTGTTGGAAATTCTCTTCTGGAGTGATTCAGTGTGTTGGACTAGCACTCGGTGGCCGGCCATTCACGTTTCTCTTTGTTGCAAGGATCTCTTTTCTATCGAGCGTTTTGTGTTCACAAAATTTATGCTCCAGCAATCTTTTCTTGGCTCGGACTTTCATCGAACTTGGCGAGCAATTCCTCTTTCTCATCTTCAATGCTAATTTATCGTATCTACGACTTGTTTGACGAATTGTGTAAAAGGGTTCATCATCTTTTCAAACCTTGTTTTGAATTTTCCACTAGTTTTCTTTGTATTTTGATAATACCTTTATTTTGAAGATATTGTGTTTGATATTCATGTATGGAAATTGATAGTATTCAGCATTTTGTTTGTTGCTTAAATTCTCAATGCAGTAACTACGTAAATCTATTAAGGATTGATTATTACTAGATCATAATTGTAGGCACAATCACACGCTAATTATATTAATTAAAACAATAGAGTTATTGAGAACCCAAACTACCCTCACCTTCTTGTTGGCACAATCACTACCGTCTCTTTCTTTTATCTCCACCACCGCCGCCGCCTTCTTCCCCACAAATCGCCTCAGTTCCGCCATCGTGCATCTTAGCTTAAGATTGGAATATCTCTGCGCCACATTATTAGCTTCGTTGTTCTCAAGTTTAACAGTCACTATTTATGTTCTAAAACATAAATGTATGCTGCAAGATTAAATAAACAGGAGAATAAAACTATTATTTTAATTTTTAGTGGGGGTGGAAAAACGGTTTCGGTTGGTTGGTTAATAACCGATTACACCGCTACCCGACGGTGTTCGGTGGACCACTAGCCGCATATAACAGTTATCGGTAGCAAAAATAGTGGGAAAGCGGTTATCGGTTATAACCGATCACCATACGATTAAACCGATAATAACCAAATTTTTAATTTATATAATAAACATAATATTACTAATATATTGTACAAGTAGTATAACTACTCTCGTACCGTAGTTTAACTTATTATGATGACTCAAACAAGCCTTTCATTTTTGAGAAGGCATGCAACATATGTAGATAGCTTAAACGTGCTGTTTTGTTTTGATTAAGAGAGACTGAGATTGAGCCGACTTTTATGCTTTACTAGTAGGAGTGCACGTGTGTTGCACGTGAATCTCTTTTCTTTTATTTTAAAATTATAAATATTATTCATATTTTGAAAAGTTGGTAATGTGATTTTCAATTGAGAAATTCATAATATTTGGAAAAAAAAAATCAAAGTCAATAATTAAAACAAAATTTTGAAATGAAGGTGTAAAAACTAAAACTAAAATCTGAAGTAATATTAGGAGAGAAAAAAAAAAGGTAAAAATAGAGATAATGTGTGAATATATTCACATTAAATCTTTTCTTGTTTGATCTAGAGAGCACATCAGTTTTAGCCATATGTTGCATAACAATGTGAGCGCACTCAGGTTGAATCACTTCAAGATCTGCGTCAATATTATGGTTTGCTGCAAAATCAAACATTTTATGCATCTCGCTCATCACTTCAATCCAACTTGTTGTGCTGAAAAAAATTGTAAAAACCATACTTTATCATAATGTTAACTGACCAAACTATTTTCATCAATTGTAGGGTAACTGAATTCATGATAAATAAAATACTTACCTTTTATTCCTTGTGCATTTAGATTATTATGAGGAAACACCCATAATTTCTCCATCCTCTCCAGCACAATTCTCTTCAGAATTTTGGTGGTCTGATAAACATATAAAAATTGGATACCGTTAATTAATATTTAGCACAACCCTCAATTGTTACTCTATGAGGAAAATTAAAATTGGTGAGATGCTTTATGTGATGATCGTGGCTGCTCTCAACATCAATTTTGTCTTCAAATTCCAAAATTGTGCACAGACTTGAGTTCTGCTCCCACGTCAAGATAGCAAGGGCGGCGGCGGATCCAGCCATGATTTGTAAACACACTTACAAATTGCAATGTTTCGAACAGCCAGTCTTGAGAGGATGTTGATGATGATTTCTGATGGGAGATAATCGAAGAAATCTTGCCCCATTTTGTATAAACGAAGAAAGAGAATTAATAATAATGAAGCTAATACAAAATCTAACCACTTAGGTAGAATTGGGAAAGGGGGGTTAGGGTTTGTAATTTTCCGATTTTTATTTTTTATTTTTTTAATTTCTTTTTGGGCCAAGGGCTTTGTCCGTGGGCTGTGGGAATTTTATTCATACTTCATATCGGTTGCTTTTGTCAATATAAAATAATAAAAAAGAAATTAAATTGAAACATCCATTTAATAGTTATGGCGATTATGATAAGAAAAGAAAATCACTTTTCAATAAATAAAAAAACATTTGGTACAAAATACCACTTTAATACTTCTCTGCATACAAAATAGAGAAGTCCCCATATCCTTTGCCTCCTCAGAACATTCTAGAATCATAAACATGAACATGCTATAGCCTTTTCAGGTTATATATACTGTTGTCGGATTTCTATTTCACATATACAGATACATATATTTCATTGCATATAATTACACAAAAATCATACAAATTTTGAGTTTTAAATAATTGCACACAAAATATCCATTTAATAGATCCATCAAGAAAACAAACTCGAAATCTTGGATTTTTTTGTTAGTTAATCAACCAAAAAATTATCAAACAGTCCTCCAAAGCAAACAAGTTTATAGCCCTTTCACAACCACAGATAATATGTACGAGGAGATGCTAAAACACTTTGTTTCAATTTAAAAAAAAAAATAATAATAATAATACTTATACAGCTGCTCTTTGAATCATATTTCAGCAAACGAAGACTTTCATTCACATATACACCAGCCCCATCAGAACTATACTCGAAGGTAGCATCAAGTAGGATGCTTCTTTATGATTCTGTTCAAAAAGTGTACACCCGACACTCAAGTTTAAACGTTGATCACGTAATGGCTCCAGAAAACTCCTAACCACCTTAAGTTAACCAGATATTTTTTACTGCTCCAAATCCATAAGTGACAGAGGATTCATTAACAAGAAAGAAAGTTCTTGTGGATAATGAAGCTGAATATATTCATTAGCAATTGGATTGTATATGTAAAGAGGATTAGGCTGAAAATGGGGACTATTACATTGCTAGAAACAAATGCAGATTTGCATTTTGAGATGCAAATATTCAGAATGAGATTACATCCTCCATTCCCAAACTTTTGAGTGAGAAAAAGCTAGGAGTGAGCTCCATCGAGCTTAGAAACTCAAATTTATCAAAGACACCAATTTCTTGTTTAGTTTTCATCTTGTGGGAATAGTACAAGGGGAATATGTCATCCAATAACATCAAAATGTCACCATCTTTGAAAACTTTAATGGGCTGAACAAATGTGTATTCCCAACAATAGTCACTTAGGTTGATAACACATTCCTTGGTCCAAGATTTCACATCTCCATATTCTTTCATCAACCAAATAACGATCTCATCATCAATGGCATCACACAAACATACACTATCCCTCAAAGCAGACATATCGACACAACCTTGAAGAGGAGGTACCAAGTATGTGCTAAAACACTCTGTTTCAAGATCAAAACAAGAAATCCACTTGGTGTCATTGTCATTTGAATCTGATACGGACCAGTGGAGATTTCCATTAACGAATGCATCAGAGCGTTTAAAGTCATAAATAAACGAGGATTGAGGTGGTTCAACGCGACTCCATGATTCGTTCCAAGAGTGTGAACATGACAGTCCAAGTTATATCGAATATAAATCACCTTATGACGGCCACTTATTCTGCTCGACCCAAATCCATAAATAGCTCCACCTGGGTATGAAAATTCTTGAGGGAAATGGAGCTCGATATATTCACGAGATATTGGATTGCATACACACAGAGCTTCAGCATTCACCTTATATTTGAGTAGGAGAAGCATACCATTAGCAGAACCGTTAATGCTTACACTGTGAGGAAATTAAATTCGGTGAGATAATGCTTCATGTGATGATCGTGGCTGCTCTCAACATCCATTTCATCTTCAAATTCGAAAATTGTGCACCGACTTGAAATCATGTCCCACGTCAAGACAGCTAGGGTTGTGGCGGCGGCGGATGTAGAAAGATGGGGTGTCACATATACATATACATCATACATGTATATACGATTGTTGGATTTCTATTTTTATTACCAAATGTTTCACAAATGTATACAGATACATATGTTACGACACTAAATGAATCTTTATCTTGCACTCCACACAGTAAGAGATGTTGAACGATGCAAGAGCGCATTCAGCTCGAGCAGAAAAGGAGATTGGCAACCGAGAATGGTGAAAGAATTATAAGAGCAGAAACGGATAAAGAAGCGCCTGGTAGCACAGAAAAAGAACACGAGCTCGATACCGTATTCAGATAATATTAAGGAGACAGTACAAATGAAGATCATGTGTTTAAAAAGCAAATTGCCCTTCATGCAAGTAGAAAATATCATGACTCTTTGCGGTGATATAAACACTAATAGTTTAATCATATCATCACATTTTAACACTTTGATAGGGCGGACATACGATCCATTAAAAATCCAGATGAAACAGAGATTCATGATCGAAATTCGGATATTTGCTCATGAGGAAAATCCTTAATTACTTCAAAAATTTTAAACCCTATATTCCTTCATTGACCAAAAATAGTTACGATTAAAGCAAACACCTTCATAGACCTTTGGTGCCAAAACATTCCGTTTCAAGATCAATGCAAGAAATCCGTAGAGAGCCCTTAAAATCATATACCAACAAATGAAGATTACAAGCATATCTAAAGAGCATTAGGAAAACTTGGGAATACGAGAAAGCAAATTCGTGAGGCTGAATATACTCATTAGTGATTTGATAGTATATGCAAAGAGCATTAGGCTGCACATTAGGACCATTACATTGTCACAAAAGCAATGCAGATTAGTATTTCGAAATAGATTAGGCTGAACACGAGGACTTATGCAAAACAGGAGACCATTACCTATCTTGATTAAAAAACAAATGCAGATTAGCATTTCAAAATAGGTATACATTAGGCTGAACATAAGGACTATATAAAACAGCAGAACATTACCTGAGAAATGCAAATTAGTATTTTGAGATGTAAAAATTCAGAATGAGATTACATCCTCCATTCCCAAACTTTTGAGTGAGAGAAAGCTATGAGTGAGAACCATCGAGTTTAGAATCTCCAGTTCATCAAAGCCACCACCAATTACCTGAGTAGTTTTCTTCTTGTGGGAATAGCACAAAGGGACTTCGTCATCCAATAACATCAAAATGTCACCATCTTTGAAAACTTTAATGGGGTACTGAACAAATGCGTAGCACCAACAATTGTTACTTAGGTTGATAACATATTCCTTGGTCCAAGATTTCACATCTCCATATTCTTTCATCAACCAAATAACAATCTCATCGTCAATTGCATCACACAAACATACACAATCCCTCAAAGCAGACATCTCGACACAACCTTGAAGAGTATGTGCTAAAACACTCTGTTAAATAGCAGGAGAATTGTATGAGAATGTTGGTGATATGAATGAAGAATATTTCCTTTCCCAGATCTCTTCTCTCTGATCTTGGGGTTAGACTCACTCGAAGTAGTCGTTATCTTTGATAATCGTATCATATAATAACACCAAATATCAACTATAACAGTATCTTTTACCTAAACGTTTATTTGTACAGTACAAGATAGGCAAGTTCTTATTCATGGATAAATTTGAGAAACCTTCATCTCAGTAATCGCATGTTGTTGACTCCTTGGAGTGATTTCTCTTCCAACTTTTGCTTTGATCTTCTTTAGAGTTGCTGCTGCTTCTGTCATGCTGATTCTTTCATCCGCCTAAATGGTCAAACATTTCATTGCCAAATCAAACACAGATGCCACACACTCCTCCTTTGCAATGAAATCACGATCATCTTCTGATAGCAAAGAAGGGGCCAACACTTGATTCATTGCATTTGCTTCTAATGCTTCACTCACCCAATCCTTCAAGCTCATTTCCTCGTCGAACATATCATCTGTCGGCCTCTTTCTCGTAAACATCTCCAACAACATTATTCCAAAACTGTACACATCCACACTAGTCGATGCCTTCCCTTGTGATCCGTACTCTGGTTGTAATCAAAATTCATTATTATCAAACAATCAATTTATATTAGAATACATACATATGTAACAAAGAAATTGAAATCTTATAAAATTCAATGCATCATGCACCTGGTGCTGCATTACCAATAGTAGCCAAGGTTTTAGTATGAACCATAGCCTCGCCTTCCTCAAAAAGCTTTGCAATACCAAAATCAGCAACACGAGCAGTCATGTCTTCATCGAGCAACACATTGCTTGGCTTTATGTCGCAATGCACAACAGGGAATGTATTGCCATGGTGAAGATACTCCAGAGCTAATCCAACATCTATTGAGATATTCAACAATTGTAGAATATTTAAGCAATAGTTGTCGGAATATAACCATTTCTCCAAGCTTCCATTCGGCATGAATTGAAGGATTAAGGCTTTAAATTCCAAGTTGGTGCAGCAACCAATTATTCCAACCAAGTTCCTGTGTCGAATAGTGCTCAAAATCCTGCTTTCAGTTTGGAAGCTCTTGTTACCTTCTTCTAACTCTAAATTGAATACTTTCACTGCAATATTCAGACCATCAGAAAAAGTTCCTCTGAACACCGAACCGAAGCTTCCTCTTCCAAGTAGATTCGTCTCACTATAGGAATTTGTGGCTCGCGAAAGTTCAATGTATGAAGTTACTCTCCAATGAGTACCGAAAGAAGTACCAACCGGAATTGGTACTTTTTTATGCTTCCGCTGTCTACTGAGAAAAACGACAATGATCACAAGAACCATCGATGAAACAAGAGGGGGCAGGACGTACTTCATTAATCTAGCAATGTTGTTCGATCTCGATCCTCCACCAGCATCTGAGCAAGGTCCGACTTCAAATCTTGGTGCACCACACAGACCAGAGTTGTTAAGGAATGATTGAGCAGTAAAGCTAGCAAAAGGACCTCCACTTGGAATTTCTCCTTCCAATCTGTTGTAAGACACATTGAAATATTCCAACACTTTGAGTCCTTGTAAGGATTTGGGTATCAATCCAGAGAGATTGTTGTTGGATAAATCCAATGAGCTCAATCCTCTCATCTTTCCAAACGACTGAGGGATCGATCCCCCTAACTTATTGTTGGAGAAATTCAGGTATTCCAAGGATTGACAGCCTTTGATTGAGGTAGGAATATCGCCAGATAATAGATTGTAGGAGAAATCTATTTGGTTGATCGCCTTGAGTTTGCCAATTTGAGATGAGATTGGACCAGTCAAATAGTTTGAGGACAAGTTGAGAAAGATGAGGTCTTTGAGATTCCAGAAGTTGGAAGGAATGGTGGAATTCAACTTGTTTGAGTTAATGTAGATCTGTCTCAGGAATTGCATTTCACCCAAACATTCAGGCATGGGGCCCTCAAGCTCATTGTTACTCAAGTACAACTCCGCCAAATGACTCAATTGGCAAAACTCGATTGGGATAGATCCACTCAACTGATTATGATCAAGTCTTAATCCCCCAAGGTTCTTCAAATTTCCGATTGTAGTTGGAATTGATCCCCTCAAGTGATTGCCAATTAAAACCAAATCCATCAAATTGGTCAAGTTTCCAATCTCGGAAGGAATGAAGCCTCTAATACTTGCTCCAATTGCGTAGAAAGTGTTAACTAGGGATAAATTCCCGATTGAAGTAGGGAGAGCACCATTGAGTGGATTTGCTGATACTTCAATATAAAAGAGATTCTGAGAATTAGTTAATGAAGAAAGAAATTCCATTTCTTTAGGTGCGCTCAAATTATTATCAGTGAGGAGCAATGCAATTAACTGCCTTAAACTAGCAAAGCTGGGAATGGAGCCACTGAATGAATTCGCTGCCAAGTTTAAGTGATTAAGCTGAGAAGCATTGCTGATAGAGCTCGGAATTGGGCCGCTGAGTCTGTTAAGTTGCAAATAAAGAACTTGAAGATTGGAAAGTGAAAGCCCCATGTTCGAAGGAAGATTGCCGGAAAACTCATTGCTCGAGAGGAATAGTCTTTGCAAGGTTGATATGTTGAAGAGGAGAGGTGGGATAGCGCCGGATAAAGAGTTCTCTTCCAGGGAGACATCAACCAGGGATGCCAAATTGGAAAATTCTTGTGGTAATTCGCCTGTATGTTCAATTCATTTTCATGACATATACCACTGAGTTGGAATGATGGGTTTTTTTTTTCATGTTTTGGTGAAAACACGAGTGCTTTATACGTTTCCAAATGAGATCCTCTATTCCATTTCCACGTGTTACAATTAATGGTCCAAATTTAGGGAATATATTTTCTTAATATATACCCTAAATCTTGAACCCTTAGTCATGCCACATGTCGTCTTATCATTTAATACAATAGAAAATGAAACACCGAAATGCAATAGAGAATCTCATTTGATACGTTTCACCTTTTTCGTGCAAAGTTTATTAGAACCGATGGGTGTTTTATGTCATTTAAAAAGTATAAGGTTTTTTGTGTAATTTAATTAAAACGCAGGGGTATTTTACATGCTATATTCACATATAATAAATAAAAATTTTGATTTCGTTTACTGATTATTGACTACTTTTGTGTCGAGACTCTATGAAGTGATGAATGCTTTTTTGAAAAGTACCTGTCAACTCATTGGATTCAAGATATAGCACTTGCAGCGAAGTGAGGCTGCCAATATGCTTCGGAATGGTACCTGAATCATCAAACTAATTACCAAAGGGATTTGATACACATACAGAGGGAAATTAAATATTCCTGCTTAAGCTTAATGTATATATATGTCATTCAACATATTAAGAAATTGTTAATAACTCACAAGCAGTTGATAGGTAAAATTGAAAATCGATATCAAATAGAAACCAAAATCAATAGTGGGTGTGTGGTCATTCATAATTTGAGTTTCATTATAATATTAATGTACATATATGTATAAATTAATATTGCAAAAAAGATGAAATTCAAGGTAAATCAGAAAAGCTAAGCTGATGGAAGTTGTGCCACATGTGTGAATGCATATTTTACTAATAGTGCAATACATGCGAGTTCAAAATACTCTTTAGTCTTAGGATAAGTGTTATGTTTTCAAATATGAAAATCATTTGTTCTCATTAAAATGTGTTGCCTCCACCATCTTTATCTCTTGAATACCTCTTCTTACTTTTCGTGCCAAAAGAAACACGACACTTATCCTAGGATATAGAGAACACAAACTCATGGTTGATCATCTATTGCCTTTCTATCACATCTTTTGTTGCCTGGCGTAACAAAGGGCTCAAGATTTAGAGAATATATAAGGAAAATATATACCCTAAATCTTGAACTCTTAATCATGTTATGTGTCGTCTACTTGTTAATGCAATAGGAGATGTTACATAGAAATGCTACAGAGGATCCAATTTGATTTTCTACACGCACAAGTATTACATATGTTGAATGTTATTTTTCAGCGTAAAAATTCGATAGTAAGAAGGTGAGTAATTTTATTTTACTCGTCTACCCTTCAATGCTAGACATTTGGTCGATCTTAATCGATTTTTTATTTTTATTTTTACTTTTATTTTTACTTTTTGCAATCCGCATCCATTGGTAATCCGAGCCTTATAGGTTACGTATTTATGGTTCAAACAATGGTACGCAATTATTAAATATAGGGGAATTAGTTTTTATGTGAAGTTTATATACTCCCTCCGTCGGAAATACATATATTGCAACATTTTATATGAGAACATCATGAGAGTAAATTTTATATGAGACATCATTTTTATCACATCGGAAATGCATATATTGTAAAAATGTAATGTATACATATTCTAATGCATAAACTCCAATAACATAATGTATTAACATCATAATGCATATATTACACTAACCTAATGGATCATTAAATCTGAGCCATTGATTAAAATCAAGTCAAGAGTTATTCTCAATTCTCACATAAATAGCATTTTCACCTATTCCTCTTCCTATATATAGTTTCAATTTATACACAAGAAATATTTTCTATTCAACCCTTCCACTATCATTCTCTATTTTCTCCTTCATTGATACTAATGTTGTTAAATAATTATGAATTTTCTCAATTTTAGAAGCTTAATTGATGTCAATTTGTATTAGGAAATAATGTTTGGAATGAGTTTGTGCTTAAGTTGTTAATTTGTGAAATATATTGCTCGATCGTTGTTTGTTTGATTTTGCAGAAAAATGGAGTAAATCTTGGGTAAAATGAGCACAAATGAGCAATAAATTAATATGGGATTATATATCTATATCTATATATATATATATATAGATGGTATCTAGTGAAAATAGTCCTTAAAGTGAGAAATAGGAAAAAATAGGACCACACATCTCAAAAAAAGGGCGGGCGCGTGAGATACAGTTGTGGGCACATGTAGCTCACACACCATTTTTTTTTCTTAAAACACGGTGCATCTAGATACACTGTGTGGTGCATCTGATTACACATTGTGGTGCATGTCTGATTTTTTTTCAGTTTTTTGTTTTTCAGTTTTTTTTAACATTTTTTTTCTCGGCTCCACCTTCGGTTCGGATTTTACGGCTGTGCCTTCGCTCCGATTACTAATATAAGGATAATCTTTGGGCAACAATTTAGATTTTTCTGCTCGCTCTAAGGCCATCGGCTCCTCTCGCTCGAATCTTGATCAAAGAAGAAGCGGCAAACCAAAAGATATTTTCGTAAAGCATAGTGCATATCATTATTTGGTTTCTAAATAAAGTAGTTGTCCCGTGCATATCAATACACGTTTAATATTTTCGAGTACTGCAAATTTTGTAAGAAAATAAACTCTTGTAGCTTTCCAGAGGTATATAGCACACCTCCTAATTCATGATACATCAAATCAGTTAATTGGTTTAAGTGGACTATTGTGCAGAAAAGTTTCATGTCAATATGTTTGGTGTCTTAAAGGAATGCTAGTTCTTATATTATGTTATTGAAGTATGACAACATGTGATAATATTTGCATCTATGCATGTTGATATGAGTAGAATATAAAGATAGAAGCTCAATGTGACCAAGTTTTGTTAAGGCTTAGCTTTGGAAACCATGTCTAAGTAAGGACACTTTTGTAGGCTCGTTGGAAGGAGAGAATAAAGGAGTTCTTTGAGACCCGGTGCAAGTTATATCATTACTTACCAGGTGGGTTTTTCCTTTCTAAATGTATGTTGAGTTATTGAGCTCAGTTTTTAAGAAATGACAAATGGTATCCGTGAACAAAATATTTTAAGTGCATTCTATGTGTTTAAAGCTCTTATATTATCGATCGACACGCTCCGATAACCTAAAACGTTAGACGAGTGTTGTGTACACCCTAGAGTCATGATATGCAATGGCCGATCACCATTGTGTGCTTGACACAGAATTGTGATTTCTTGGAGCTTCGGCTCGAGATTCACCTAGAGAACTCTTGGAGCTTTGGCTCAAGGTTCACCCAGTTATAAGAGTAACACTAGATCGTCACAAGCAGAAGTATGAGTAAAAGTTTGAATGAGCTTAGAAGTGTTTTTGTTTTGAATTCTTCTAAGTGTCATAAGATGTTATGGATATGCTACTCTACAATTTTTTTTTGTTTTCTTTAAAATATTGTGAAATGAATTACCCATTGAGTGCATTAGTGCTCAACCCAAAGTTTTACAAATTTTTTCAGGTATTGGAGCACGTGCCGACGGATTGAACTGAGGCTAGAATTCAAGATCTGAAATTGCTTCCGCTAGTTTAAGCTTTTGGGCTTATTCGACTATGTTGACTTGTGATTTTTTTTCTATTCTTTAAATCTTAGTTTTGTTGTATCTAATATTATATGCCTTTCTAATTTTCGGACACGACTAGAACTTCGATCTTCTCACCTTTTATCTTGTAATTATTAGTGTATAAGATTCTAGATTACTTGAATAAAGTCTTGTGTTCTAAAAAGAATTAAGATAACTTATGCCAATATATACGAAGCATGTTTAAAGTTAAATTGGGGATCTAGTTCTTCCTCAAAATAATGCTCCCAGTTACATGAGACCCCTTAAAATCTTAAGTCGGAGTAAGCCCACTAGATAAATAAGCTGGTTTTGCCATTACATAGATATTGGGAGTTCTCCACAGTGTCTCGTGTTTCTTAGTTAAGAAAATGTACGTGTTTGACTCCAAACCGATTAATGTAATCAAAATGATGATGTAGTCCTAGCTGAGACCAAAGTTGTAATGAGAATACAAATAGATTCTTAAGCATAAGGTCAAAGTTATAATGATATAGTATACCAAGTTACAGTCCCAAGGTATATCAAATTTCGAGGACGAAATTTTTGTAAGGGGGAAGGGATGTAATATCTCGGTTTCTCCGTGATTAATTAATGAATGATTGGACTTTCCTATAATAACATTATGTTAGTTCACTTCCAAAAAAAAAAAGAAAAATAAAAATAAAGTAAAATATGAAATATATACACATATACATTGCATTTACGTTTTATGTATGAGTGGTTCTTTGATTAAAGAATTGTGAAGGATATTTATTATTATTTTTATATAACTTACAGTTGGGATAAATTCAAAACAAAGCCAATGTCTTCTACAACTTCCACCTCACCCTTTCTTTCCCTCAGTAGTCATCACTCCTGAATAAGTAAAATTATTCCTCCCTTATCAAACAACCGACTGGAATTATCAAATAGAAAATAAAGAAGACAGTGTTTTTGAGAGGGTTACAAAAAAGAAAAAAAAAAAGACAGAGGAAAGATACGGGGAGAGAAAATTTGGAAGAGAGAAACAGAGAGAAATCGGGCAAGGGGATAGAAGGATTGAGAGCTCAACCAAGAGAAATGAGAGAGAAGGAAAAAAAGAGGTTCGAATAGTGTTAAAAGAAAGAAAACAGAAAGAATTATACTTGTTTGAAAAGTAGAGTCCATAGCCATTAATCAAGGTATGACTCCTTTATTCTTTAGCTAGGATTTTTGAATTTCAGGCTTTTCAGTGGGGTTTGAGCTTGATTATTTGGTTTATGTGTGTCTATATTTGTGTTAAGAGCAGGTTAGATAAAGAAAAGATAGAGAAAATTGATACGTGAGTTCATGATGCCAACTTTTTGAGTAAATGTGCAAAAGGAAATGAAGAAAGAGGAAATATAATCTTCATAAGCTTGAAAATTGTTCATATGATTGGAGTGTTTACAACCTGGTTTTTTTTCTCTTTTAAATGCAAGATTATGTTTGAATTATGCATACGTGTATACTCTTTGATAAAGAATTGAAAATTTTGAAGCATAAGGCAAAGTTTTTAGATCATAAAAGAAGATTTTCGCTGGTTTACAATCTGCCAAATGTGAGCAGTCTGCCTTAAAACAGCAATAACTTTTGACTCGTTTAGTATTTTCGAGTACCGCAAATTTTGAAAGAAAATAGACTCTTGTAGCTTTCCAGAGGTATATAGCACACCTCCTAATTCATAATACATCAAATCAGTTAATTTGTTTAAGTGGACTGTTGTGCAGAAAAGTTTCGTGTCAATATGTTTGGTGTCTTAGAGGAATGCTAGTTCTTGGGTGTATTCTGTTATTGAAGTATGACACGATGTGTTGATATTTGCATCTATGTATGTTGATATGAGAAGAATTCAAAAATAGAAGCTGTATATGACAAAGTTTTATTAAGGCTTAGGTTTGGAAACCACGTTTAAGTAAGGACACTTTTGTAGGCTCGTTGGAAGGAGAGAATAAAGAAGTTCTTTGAGACCCAATGCAAGTTATATCACAACTTATCAGGTGGGTTTTTTTCTTTCTAAATGTATGTTGAGTTATTGAGCTCAATTTTTAAGAAATGACAAATGCTATCCGTGAACAAAATATTTTAAGTGCATTCTATGTGTTTAAAGCTCTTATATTATCGATCGAGACGCTTTGATAACCTAACACGTTAGACGAGTGTTGTGTGCACCCCAGAGTCATGATATGCAATGGCCGATCACCATTGTGTGCTTGACACAGATTTTTGATTTCTTGGAGCTTCAGCTCGAGATTCAACCAGAGAACTCTTGGAGTTTTGGCTCAAGGTTCACCCATTTATAAGAGTAACACTAGATTGTCACAAGTAGCAGGCCTGAAGTATGAGTAAAATTTTGAATGAACTTAGAAGTGTTTTTATTTTGAAATCTTCTAAGTGTCAGAAGTTGTTACGGATATGTTTTCAGAAAATATTTTGAAATGAATTACCCACTGAGTGCATTAGTGCTCAACCCAAAGTTTTGCAAATGTTTTCAGGTCTTGGAGCACGTGCGGGCAAGTGAAACTGAGGCTAGGATTCAACATTTTAATTTTCTTCCATTAGTTTAAGCCTTTTTGAGCTTATTTGATTGTGTCGACTTGTGATTTATTTTTTTTTCTATTTATTGAATCCTAGTTTTGTTGTATCTAATATTGTGCGCCTTTCTATTTTCGGATTCGACTAGAACTTCGATCCTGTCAACTTTATCTTGTAATTATTAGTGTATAATATACTAAATTACTTGAATAAAGTCTTGTGTTCTAAAAGTAGGGTATGACAATATGTACTATATTAGTTTGAATTTATAGATTAATAAATAAATATAATATTTATATAATATATAATTAATTACTTCCTCCGTCCACAAAAGAAGTCCCATTGTGTTCTCGGCACGTATTTTAAAAATTCTGATAAAGTTGTTGTGAGTAGAATAAGGGTCCCACTTAGTGGGAATGGTAGAAGTGGATTGGAAGTAAAATTATTGAGTGGAACAAGGGTCCTACTTGTTGTGAGTGAAAAATATAAAATAAAGTTAAAGTTGTTGTAAGTGGAATGAGGATCCTACTTATTGTGAGTGGAAAAAATGAAATGAGAGTGAAAATTATTGTACGTCCCACTTGATGTGATTAGAAAAAGTGAAGTAGGACTTTTTTTCATGGAGAAGAAAAATGTGGTAAGTAGGACTTTTTTTGTGGACGGAGGGAGTATATTACAATTATTTAATGGGTATCGGTTCGGTCGGTTAACCGTCGATTTTATATATTTAAAAACTCTAATTGAACTGTTATCTTCGGTTTTTTAAGTTTAGAAATATTACCCGAATCACCGGTTCGATTAACCCCATCTTCGGGCCGGTTTCAGGAAGGTTCATCGGTCGGTTCGGTTTTTTGGTTCTTTTTGCTCGACCCTATTATCATATATGGATGATGTTGTTGTATATGTTTATATGACAACATTCAAGTATGCAACATTTGTTCGAAACCAAACGTGCACTCTTATAGCTAATGCGATGCAAAAGATACAACACAATCCTATAAATGTGGAAATTTCAATTACACCACTTCAAAAATCCTAAACAAATCAGAGAGTAGAAAAGAAAAAATAAAATCAAGAGGGACGAGCCACCTAAAGTGGTAGAAAAGAAAAAAAAAATGGAGTAAATTTTGTGTAAAATGAGCACGAAGGATGAAAGCACAATTGTGGGCGAAAACAAATTCAAAGTCGGAGTTAAAATAATGGAGAACGGGCCGATTTAAAGTGGTATGCGATTGCATGCGAGACCACATACAACAACTATGTCTACGGGATTTTCATGCAGCTGCATAGCCAGATGGAATTTTACGTTGGCCTTAACTCATTTCTAATTCTTTCCCATTCAAATTTTGCTTGTTCCCCAAGTATAAATAGACTCTAGGGCTTAAAAGGGACAGCCTTTTTCACTCTACCACATAGAGGAGAGTTGTTAAGGAATTATCGAGCAATAAAGTTAGCAAAAACACCTCCACTTAATTAAAATGAGTTTGAGTAAAAATATCCATTGAAATCAAATCCATAATGTAATATTCTTCTTTATTTGATTCCAAATTTGCTCTTTACTTTGTTTACATTAATTTCATTTTCTTTGTTATAATTAGTTAGAAGCAAAAATCCTTTAATCAATCTAAATAGTGGATGCATGTTAGTCGAAAGCACTACTTGTGAATCTTAAATTCAATCTCTGTGAAATACGACATTGCTTCCCTATACACAATTGATTGTCAAAGTCTATTTCAAGTCTATTTTCGTAGAAGAATCTCAATCAAAGACAATAAGTGGCCTACATTTTTTCAGTATAATTTTATTTTATATGTGGTTCTGGGATAGTCATCGTCAAGATTCTGTGGGCTACACAATGGGTGTCTAGTAATGAAAACCCCAAGACGGTTTAAAATTAGTTATTTTCTTCCATTGTGATAAAATTGACAGCCTTAATTAAACAACTTTTGATAATAGATAAATTTATTACTAGAAAAATATAGCTACTGTATTTTAAAAAGAATTAGGGATCATCCAGATTAATAGACATGGGAAAATATATTTAACGAATAAATATGTAAACTCAACAGCTAAATATATAAAAGGAAATTAAGTGGCACAGTGTGTTCTCAAATTGAAGTGAACTAAACGGCAATAATATACAGCCATTCAATTTTGGCATTAAGTGAATTATGCTTTTGAGTCAAGAATAGAACACAACAAGAGGTGTCTGCATCAACCTCTATCTCATTTCGTATTTGGAAAATATTTTGAATAATTATATTAAAATATTTGTAATTTTTATTTTTCAAAAAGATCATATATTCATTCATATGCCTAAAGAGAATGATTAGTCATCAAAACGGAAAAGAGGAGTTTTGAACTAGACTTTTGTGATTTATGTGATTGGAAACCGAAAACCTTCAATCTTAATGGATTTGCATTTGTTTAGGGAATTGATGTATTTATTTTTGAACGATTTGCTTAAACTTTATAAATGAAAATTATGTTAAAGATCTTAATTGAGAAGACTTCCATGTCAATGCATCGCTATTCATTAACTGTCAAATACATGTGGAGACGATTTAAGAAGCTTCAATCGTCAAATCAATTTTATTTTTCTAAAATGGATCTCTTAAAACTTTTAATCCATCGTCAGCAACCTCCACAAAAGGACATAGTATTGATAAGTATATGTTTGGGCTTTTATAAATTCAAATTCTTTGATGCTTTATAGATTCACAACTCAATGTTGGGCCTTGAAACATTCTATTATAGCCACCTAAATTTAGAGCTAAAATTGAATTTAAGTGACATCTTTTTGTGGTACTAGTATAATTAACGTGCACTCGCACGTTAAAAACAATAATTATTACAAAGTTTAAGATAAAGCTCGTGACTCATACTAATTAACCATTTAATTTTAGAGTTTAAAGTTTAATACACAAATCTTATCAAGTGCTTACTCTGAAAAATAAATTGTTCTCTCCAAGTAGATTAATACTCATATTTTGCATCCGTTACATGAAGAAAACACATTATAGAAAAATTATACATTATTGTCATTGTCTAATTTTAAAATCTTTTATATATGTCAATTCAGCGTTCTATTAATTAAGAACATACAATTAGTTTCAATCTCTTCATGTTGTTGTAGCTGGTTTTAACTACGACACAATGTAGACTATAAAATGCATGCTTATATTTAAATGAAAGAAGAATGTAGAGCAAATTAAATTCCATCCATATCTTTAAGCAGAAGAATACTTGTTGCCAACTTATGATACTCACACAATTATTTTGTTTCTATCTCGGCTTATAAGAATGTTTATAAAATTGCCAAGTCATGTAATTCAACAGAATATGGTGTCACATAATCGTATATTGTCAACTTCTAATAACATAGAACAAAAGAAAAATATAGCTATCTACATAATTTTTAGACATAAATAAATCATTCATCTCATACAATGAATAACATGTTGATCTTCCTAAAGTAAAAAAAGAATAAATCCTAAAGATTTCACTTTTTTTATCTTTCAAACTTGAACTCATTAAATCAAATTTTGAACGATCATACAACATAATCCAAAAGAAAAAGGGTTGTCAATAACAAACCAAATCGAGAAAAGAAAAAAAAAATAACTTATCTTGAAAAAAGAAACCTGAACAATTCGATCCTAAAGATATATGATTGTTCTTCAAATTGTTGCTCGCTTTGAATTAAGAAATTGTGTTAAGAAATTTGGTGAAATTTTTTTAATTTTTTTTAATAAAGTGGCTTTTTTTTCATCGTTGCTTTCTTTGCATTAATAAAGTGGCTTCTTCTTGCTTGTGTCGAGAATAAAAAGAATATATTAAGAAAAAAAATAGTTAAGTATACCACACAAGTATATGTATAGAGATATTACCTTAATATGGTTTATCATGAATGTGTACTACTATATGTTTATGTTTTGAAATATGCAGATGCAGTAGACCTTTTTGATGGACCATGAGTGAGAATAGAATTAGTGTCAAGTTTTAGTACCTCGAAAAGATTAAATAATTCACACAGATTGATTGAGCCTAAAAAATATTTTAGAATTTTAAGTTGCCCAGTTGGAAGATTAGAGGCAACTTGAAGTTACAAAAGTAAAGAAAAAAGGTTGCACAATATTTGAGTAAAATCATGAATTGACGAAATAATAAGATTGGTATTACATATTAACAAGGATATAAATACATGATAGGTATATTAATAATATATTTCTTTCACATCATAATATAATATAAGATAAATAATATATATTATCAATAAGGTAAATTTAAATTTCTTATGGCATATTATATATTATATCTTGTATTACGTTATTGCCCTTAATTTTGATAAGTAGTAAGGATATTTTAGGGATTCAAATTTTGTAAAACAAGTCTCTTTTTATATAAGTATAGATTAATTAAAGGCTATGAGAGCATATTTATCACTAGTGAGGTTGAAGAGTGATTTGGATGAGGTGAGGAGAAAACAGTTGCATATCAACACATAAGAGAAAAAGAGATGAAGTCTTCATTGTGTTATGTTTGTGCAAGTTCTATTTGGTGTATACATATATATAGACTGAATACATAGATAGACAAATATAGAAAGTATGCATATAGAGTCAACTATATATATAATATATATACTAACAGCTTCACGTGACTTGTTTAGTGGAATCCAAATCTACATGGCTCACCACATAACACCTTAAGTTAACTATGAATACTTTTCCCCCAAATAGAAACGTAAGACCTTGGGCCAAAACTATGAATTATTTTTCATTAAGTTTCCACGAATGTGGTCAAAACAAAATGAAATTGACTATCAAGGTCTATTTTCGTAGAAGACTCTCAATGGAACACAATTAATTCAGTGACCTACATTTTTTCAGTCAATGAACCTAACAACACGTACAAAAGTTTTTTTATATGGTTGTGGCATAGTTGTCGTCAAGATTTTGTGGTCCATGCAATGGGTGTCTAGTAATGAAAACCCCAAGACGGTTTAAAATTACTTATTTTCTTCCATTGTGATAAAATTGACAACTTTTATTAAACAACTTTTTATAATAGAGAAATTTTGTTATTACTAGAAAAATATAACTACTATTTAAAAAAAAATATATGGGATCATCCAGATTAGTATACATTCATTTTGGCCTTAAGTGAATTATTATGCTCTAATTTTGAGTACACACAAGAGTTGTCTACATCAATATCTATCTCATTTTGTGTTTGAAAAATATTTTGAATAATTATATACAAATATTTTTATTTTTTTAGTTTTTGAAATATTCATAAGCCTAAAGAGAATGATTAAACACAAAACAGAAAAGATTCACTACTACAAAAACGGACATACATGACGGATAAAATCCGTCATCTATGAGCGCTAGCAACCGTGGTCTAGGCGCCCGTCATCTATACTGCGTAGTATAGATGACGGAGAAAATCCGTCATGAAAAATACTTTTAATGACGGATAATATCCGTCATGTTTGAGCATAATTTTCCGTCAAGAAAGGTTTTCTTTACATTTAATTTCATGTTTTACATGACGGTAAAAACCGTCATCTAAGATGTAGTTTACATGACGTTTTATGTCCGTCATGTTTAATATTCAACTGTAATGTCTCCCTTCTTTTCATGACGAAATTTTTTATGCTATCATGATAGTTGATATAACCGTTATGAAATGTTTAATTTTTTTTAATATATTTTTTTTTTTGTTTTTTATATTTATACCTGCTATAAATTAATACTTTCAGAACAAGAATCCATTCCAAAATAATAAATACTAATCTCAATACATTTCATCAATTAAACATCCAAATACATCATTTTAGAGTTGAGTACATAACAAAATATTGTGTTCTTGATTAACAAAACTAAATAAGCTAATTTTGTTCACAAAAGACCTTACATACATAATAATTTCAACGATTTCTTTCTCTCATATAGGCCGACAACAACAATTGGATGTGACGAACTCGGATATTAGTTACCTAACATTAGAAAAAATTTATATTCATCAAGTATCTAACTTACAAAATGTGTATGACGTCATTAAATGAAATAATGTATACCTAAATCTCGTACATGATCAATCACACAGCTGAATCAAGGGTTCGGGCTCATCTCGCGCATTGATGGCCCCAAACATGAAGAACTGATGGAGTCTCGAGAGCTTCAAAGAAGAATACAGCTTCATCAACGAAGTATAGGAGTTATCGCATAATACTATGGTTGATATATAAATCTTGCAGCATAAGCTATTTCTGGTAAAATTGAAAAATGAAATCTCATGATGGTTCTATTTCTCTAGCAGTTGACAATGAATTCTACATTAATCATAGGTCCAGAAGTCCTCGTGGCCTATCTTCTGTTTTGTAATATGCTCGAATATAAAACAAACAATAAAGTAAAGAGTTTTGTTTAGCTAATCATGCGGTAAGACTCATTTATCCTATAATTCACTTATTGAAGTACAGATCAAACCAAAATATATACGAAAATTTGAATATAAAAATCACCTTCGGTGTAAAGAACATCATCCCACTCAGCGGATGAGTGTCGAAAAAGAAATTAGTCTGATGTATTGGAATTCCATGTCAAAATGATGGGCACTTTTCATTTACCAAAGCTTGCCCTCTGGAGTAACTGCAAAATTAGATGGAGGACATTAGTCGTTTCACCGAATTTTAAAACAAACCAATTGCATAACAAAATGTAGCAAATTTTCGACAAATGGATGTACATGATTCATACCTATATATATTAAGGTTCACAAACAATATTAACTGGGTGGTTAGGCTTATGTAATGGTGGAGAATAGATCACATGAAATCAATATGTTGTTCTTGTTGCTCGAGACCAATGGTTGCACGAGCAAGTTTATAGGCTGTCGATCATATATTTCTAACCAGAACATAAATTTCCTTTCTTCTCCTCCTTACAGGTACAGCTTTCCATTTTTCCTCTCGAAGCCTAGAAATTAAGTTTTCTTGGCAATGAGCCCCTGCAGTAGCCTTCTTGCTGCATATTTCAAGGGTTAAGAAACTCAAATATAAGAAAGGAAAAGGAATTTCATGAAAAAACACTCTCAATCCATAAATGTTGGAAACTTGCCTTCCTCGAACAAAACCAGTGGTAATAAAGCCAATTGGTAATATATGGGAAACAGAGAGAGCTTGATCCTTGGCTATCTAAAGTTCCCATTTACCAGAAGGTGACTGCATGAAGTATGATATGACTGAAGATTGAGGTATTTGAAGTTGTTGGTCGTTGCTTTCCGAGCTGCATCATATCATAACAATCTAGTAGAAGATAATTAATTAGTTAAACTCCAAAATGCTTTTTACCCAGCTTAGGGGTAGAATAAGAGAGAACCTGAGGAAGCTTGTATCACAATTGCTCAAGTATAAGAATATCTGAATCATAAAACATCAATAGACTTGGTTGGTTGCACAACTAGAATATCTAACTGTGATAATGAATCCAAATACGACTGTAGAAACAACAGCTTTCATCTAAAATTAACAAACTAACAAACACACAAGATGAAACAGCAAGTGAAAATCGATAAGAAAAAGGTATTAATCTGAAAATATAGAGATTCTATAAATAATAAGTGAATGGATATGGGAAATTGTACTAAATCAAAAGGCAAAGTTGTGTAATTGCACACACTTCATCATTAATACTAAAAGCTCTTTGATTTTGTTATTTGCAGAATTCACAATGACAGTGCAACATCATCATTAATACCGCAGTATAAGAATAAATATTATCGCAACAGAGTATCAAAATCTAAATACAAATGACAACAGATAAAAGATAAAATAAAGCAATTAGCAGCAGATGTAATCAGTAGATCGGAAGAGTGATATTACCATCGTTGCGGCGATTGAAGACGTAGCACTCCATTGATAATCGCAGTTTTTGGTGCCGAGGTGAACTTGCGCTGCCAATGTCGGCCTCTTTCGTCGACAGAGTTCTCGGATCAGTCGCCATGATTCAATGCTTCTTCTTCTCCTTCTTCCGTCGTTGGCTACTTCGCGTGAGAGTGAGGAGTTGAGTTGTAGAGATTAAGCCGGTGACATCATTAATATCGTTGCGGTGGCGGCGCGGCGCCGGTGACAAGAGAGGCAGAGAGGGGGCTGCCGGCGAGGAGACAACAGCGGAGACTGGAGAGGGAGTGACGAAGAGGGAGAGCGGGAGCACGGAGTGACAGAGAGGGAGAGCGGCGGTGCAGCGCCGGTGAGAAGAGAGGGAGAGAGAAGGGCTGCCGCGAGAAGGAGACAACGGCGGAAAGGGTGCGACGGCGGTGGAGTGACGGAGAGGGAGAGGGAGAGCGTGAGCACGGAGTGACGGAGAGAAAGAGCGGCGACGCCGGTGGATCCTTAGGCATCGCCGGTAGGGTTACGAGTGAAAGAGAGACTGAGAGAGAGATAGAGAGCAGCGGCACGATTGAGTTTGAAAGGGGAGTAGGGTTTCTAACTTTGGTGGAGAAATGGAAATGAAATGGTAGAAAAAAATATATATGTATTTCTTATTATAAAAATAAATACTTAAAAAAAGTTAAATGTTTTTTATGACAGTTTTTCATGACAGTTCTTATAAATGTCACGAAAAAAAGAATAGTAATATTAAAATTAATGTAAAAATAAAAGAGTAAATTTTTTTATGACAGTTACGTATTACACTTGTTATAACTGTCAAGAAAAGTCAAAGAATACATGTCGGTCTTCATGATTTCGTCATATATAACTGATTTAGTACTCACATACATGACGTAATACTATTGAACCGTCATGCAATGTTAAAAGAGGCACATACATGACGGTTTACAGTATAAACCGTCATAAAAACAGTGTCATGTATGTGAATATTTGTAGTAGTGATTGGAGTTTTGGACTAGACTTTTGTGGTTTATGTAATTGGAAACAGAATCTTCAATCTTGATAGATTTGCAATTGTTTAGGGAATTTATGGATTTAATTTTGAAAGATTTGTTGAAACTATATAAATGAAAATTATGTTAATGGTAGTTTACTTGAGAAGACTTTATGTCAACGCGTCGCTATCCCTTATTATTAGTCATCCAATTATATGTGGGCACAATTTAAGATGCTTCAAACATCAAATCAATTTATTTTTCTAAAGTGTTTTAAAAATTAAAATCCGTCAGCAACCTCCAAAAACTAATTATATGTGTAAGATAAAATTTTGTGTGTGTATGTTAGCTTAGAGGTAGTGTGGTTAATGCCCGGGCTAAAGGTCAGGGGTTAGGATCAATTGTCACGCGGTATTTAAATTTCCATATAATGTTGTTAAAAAAAATATGATAAATTCTATGAAAAGGATAAAGTATTGATAAGAATATATAATGGGCTAGTTGTCAAGGTTTTGAGCCTTTATAAATTCAAATTCTTTGATGCTTTGTAGGTATGATTAAGATTAAGAACACAGTGTTGGGCCTTGAAATTTTCCATTATTACCCATCATATCTCTATAAAATGCTTCTCAAACTTCATGAATTTTCACTAATAATATCAATAACTTTACTATTAGTAGTAAATTTATTTGTTCATATATAGGAGAAATTTACATTATAAGCAAAACAGTTTTAGTACAAACATAAATAAATATTGTTCAGGCACAATCTCTCCCTCTAATCACATAAAATATTTTAGTAGGATGGCTTCATAGATAGTATAGATTTCTTATACTCCATCCGTTCACGAAAAATATGCGTTTAATTTTATTCCACGAAAAATATGCATTTAATTCTATTTGTGTCCGTCCTTAATAGTAACATGTATTGTTCATTTATGAACATCACGCCGTAAAAAGATCTTTAACCTCACAATGTTCACATATTTATGCAAAAGGCTACTATTGAGTCCACTACTATACTCATTAATTATAACACACTACAAATAATGCGGATCATTTCTACACTCACATAACATTATCAAAATTATTAAAACTCGTACCACTAAAATTGATTTGAAATGAGTAATAATATTATCTTTTTACCATTACTTATACAATAGAGTTTGCCTATTAAGGAGTTGTAGTATAATATACTAATATACTTATGTTATTTTAATAATTAGTTGAATATGGTACTACAATTAGTTTATTAGATTATCTTCAATTTTTCTTTTCAATCTCAACTAGTTCTATTTTTCAGTTTACTCTACAATTTTTAATTAGGACTTGATAAACCCTATTAGAATATGTAAAATGAACTAATAACTGAAATTCAAAACACGTAGCATCCTAGAATCGAAGATGATATACTAATCTTTTGTACTACATCTAAATAACCGTAATCAACAAACAATAGTCTGGAATTAGAACGAGCTTACATTCTCCATTTCAGTTGTGAATGAATGATTGAGCAGTAAAGTTTGAAACATTATAATAGTAATGAAGACTGCATATTCAAGGGGAGTTAAAAAAATAAGACGAGGAAATGCTAATATATTGGAGTATAACATTAACTACAATTCCTTTTTCCAAAACTATATTCAAGGGGAAGAATAAGATGAAAATGCCAGTATATAATTTTACCACATTAATAACAATTCAATTTTTAAATTTACTCCCGCTCACATATATTACATGCAATAGTTTTTTCGCAGCCAACAACACTAAGAAAATCAAGAAATCATCACAACGACAGACAAGAGGCAAGATACAAATTTCTACTCTGTTTTCACCAAAACAAAAGAAACAAGTATCTCCAGCTCTACTGCAGGAAATCAATCTACAAGGTACTAAATCAAGTCACTTCGTCTCGGAGTGTAATAACGATGAACTTGCGTGACCACCTTTCTTCCAAGAGGCGAGCGACGAAGCTCCGGCCGTCTGGAAAGTCTTTGCCGAGACTTTGAAATTCCTCTTCCCGCTCATAATCTCGACCAACACTATTCCATAGACTGTACGCGTCGGATTTGGATGTGTTGGCCCCCACAGGAGCATCGCAAGGCCAAAATCAGACACTTTTGTCTAAGAGAATGATCGCTGGTTTGATATTACAATGAACAATGCAATCCCTGCATTCTTCATGAAGGTATGTTACGCCTCTTGTTACCTAAGGCAATGTTAAACTGATTCTCCGAATTCAAGAGAGCCGTTTTAAACTAACTCATATTCCAACAGTCTATGCCTCTCTTAAAAGCAGAATCCAATCAATCTCACTTGATTCAAATGGTGGCTACCTTCATGATTTCCATTCTATATTTCAGATTTTGCCAAAACTCCCCTAAAACTCCATGATTCAGTTCCAAGAGTGTAAACATGACAATCAGAGTTATATCCAAAATAGATCACCTTATGATGGCCACTTATTCTGCTCGACCCATATCCATAAATAGCAACAACAGAATGCGAGGGCATGCGCTATCAAACAAGAGCACAAGGGAAAAGGCAACCTAGCAGGTATGGGAAAACTTCACAACATCCCTATTAAGATACTGTTTGATACTTCGCATTCTTTCATTGTTGGCTCGTGTGCCGATAACCTAGACATCACACCTGTAAGAGCTGCACATTCTATGAGAGTAGCTACACCTTCAGGAGAGATCACTACTTCCACGCATGTTTGCTCTAACCTAGAACTAGAAATCGGACTTCTTAAGGTTAAAGCGAACAACTTAAATGTTATGATAATGTGGGACGTAGATATAATCCTAGGAATTGATTGGTTGTTATAGAATTATGCCACGATTCTCTACAACGAGAGAAAAATCTCTTTTCAACCCCCGGGTAAAGAACCAACCGAATTCCACAGAATTTCCATGGGTAGAGGCATACCAATTATATCAGCCCTTCAAGCCACGAAACTCATGAAGAAGAAAGGTACCACAGCTTATCTTGTGTACCTAGTCGGGGAGCCAGGAGCCAAGAAGACCATCCAAGATGTAAAAGTTGTGAATGAATACGAAGACGTCTTTCCAGAAGTGTTACCAGGATTGCCACCAGATTGTCACGTGGACTTCACGATCGACTTAGAACCAGGAGCAGCTCCTAAGTCTAAAGCCCCATATAGGATGTCACCGAAAGAACTAAAAGAGCTCAAAATCCAGTTATAAGAATTGCTAGACCTTGGTTTCATGAGGCCAAGTGTCTCACCTTGGGGAGCACCCGTGTTGTTTGTTAGGAAAAAGGACGGATCAATGAGAATGTGTATAGATTATCGAGAACTGAACAAGATCACACTCAAGAACAAATATCCTTTGCCAAGGATCGAGGATTTGTTCGATCAGCTCAAGCTCAAGGATGCAGGAGTCTTCTCCAAAATAGATTTAAGGTCAGGGTACCATCAGCTGAAGATCAAACCTGAAGACGTACCGAAGACCGCCTTTAGAACCCGTTATGGCCATTACGAATTCTTAGTAATGCCATTTGGTTTGACCAACGCTCCAGTTGTATTCATGGATCTTATGAATAGAGTTTTCCACCCTTACTTGGACAAATTCGTTTTATTATTCATCGACGACATCCTCATTTACTCTAAGGATGAAAAGGAGCACGAGGAACATCTACAGATAGTGTTGGAAACACTAAGAATCGAGAAACTCTACGCTAAATTCAGTAAATGCGAATTTTGGCTGAAGGAAGTAATGTTCCTTGGGCACATAGTATCGGCGGAAGGAATCAAAGTGGATCCAGCCAAGGTACCAACTGGAAGTCACCAACGAGTCCGAATGAGATCAAAAGTTTCTTAGGTTTGGCAGGTTACTACAGAAGGTTTATTGAGGGATTTTCTACGATCGCTCGCCCGATGATGCAGTTACTTCGGAAGGATACCAAATTTAAATGGACGGACGAGTGCGAGAAGAGTTTCCAAACGCTTAAGGAAAAGCTAACCACAACGCTAGTATTAGCTCTTCCAGACGCAAACAGGGAGTATGTGGTTTACACCGACGCCTCGAAAAATGGATTAGGTTGTGTCTTAATGCAAGATGGATGAGTGATAGCTTATGCTTCACGACAACTTCGACCTCACGAAGTTGAGTACCCAACCCATGACTTAGAACTTGCAGCCGTGGTGCATGCGTTAAAGATTTGGAGACACCATCTCTATGGTGTAAGGGTTGAGATATTCACTGATCATAAGAGTCTGAAGTACTTTTTCGAGCAGAAAGAACTGAATATGAGACAAAGGAGATGGCTCGAACTAGTTAAGGATTACGACAGCGGAATCAACTACCATCCCGGAAAGGCTAACGTGGTAGCAGATGCATTAAGTCGCAAGGCTCCAACGAAGTTAGGATACCTCCTTGTAGAGGAAGAAACTTTAGTGCGAGAATTCGAGAAGATGGATATCAAAGTGCTCGATGCACCAGCAACGATAACATGTCAGATAGCAGCAGTGGAAGCTACACCAGATTTACAAAAGAGAATCATCAGTGCTCAGAGGAGAGTTAATGGAAAAACTTCGATTAAAGATAAGGACAGAGAAACCAGATGGATATTCCGAAGCACCAGACAATGCGATCCTTTATGAAGGCAAAATATGTATTCCTGATGATGACGACAACAAACTGAAGAACGAAATCTTGAGTGAGGCTCACGATACGCCTTATACAGTACACCCAGGAAGTACGAAAATGTATCAAGATTTGAGAAGGAACTTCTGGTGGAATGGAATGAAACGAGACATTGCCTCGTTTGTAGAAAGATGTTTGGCATGTCAGCAAGTTAAGGCTTTACACCGACGACCGTATGGATTGCTGCAACCATTGGATGTCCCAGAATGGAAATGGGAAGGCATAGTTATGGACTTTGTCACAGGCTTGCCTAAGTCAAGAAGAGGAAACACAGCAATTTGGGTGATTATTGATAGACTTACGAAGTCAGCACATTTCTTGCCAATTAAGACTACCTACGGATCAGAGAAACTAGCTCAGTTGTACGTCAGAGAGATTGTACGTCTGCATGAAGTACCGAAGGTCATAATATCAGATAGAGACGCCAAATTTACCTCGAGATTTTGGATTACGATGCAGAAAGAATTGGGAATAGAGCTTAACTTCACTACAGCGTTTCACCCACAGACAGATGGACAGTCCGAGAGAACAATTCAGATTTTAGTAGATATGTTAAGGACATTGGTTTTGGACCGAGGCGCGAATTGGGAAGAAATCCTACACTTAGTCGAATCAGTCATAGAGGCGCGATGTGCTTTCCCTCGGGTTTCGCTTACAACAACAACTATCAGGCCACGATAGGAATGGCGTCGTATGAGGCTTTGTATGGAAGAAAATGTAGATTACCGCTTTATTGGGACGAAGTAGGTGAAAGAAAGAACCTAGGCCCAGATGCAGTAAATGAGATGATTGAGATAGTTTGGCATATACGAGATAGAATGAAAGAAGCTCAGAGCCGACAGAAGTCTTATGCCGATGATCGTCGAACCAATCTTGAGTTTGAAATAGGAGATAAAATTTTCCTTAAGATATCACCGACCAGAGGAATCCTTAGATTCGGAGTTAAGGGTAAACTAAGACCCAGGTTCATAGGACCTTATGAAATCCTCGAGAAAATAGGACCTGTCGCTTATAGATTGGCCTTATCGCCAAGTCTAGGAAGTGTCCACAACGTATTTCACGTTTCTCAATTGAGAAAATACATTTATGACCCTAAGCACGTCATTAGTCAGCAAGACATAGTTCTTGAATCTGACTCAAGCTACGAAGAGAAGCTGATATCGATTTTGGATAGGAAAGTCCAAGAATTAAGAATCAAATCAATACCAATCGTTAAAGTGCTATGGAACCACCACGGGCAAGAAGAAGCCACGTGGGAGCTCGAGGAGAAGATGTAGGAGAGATATCCTCATCTTTTTGCAGAAGATATGCAAATTTCGGGACGAAATTTTTCGCAAGGGGGGTAGGATGTAATACCCCAAAAATTTCGTACTGTCTTAAAAATTTTAAGTTATTACTAAAAATGGCTTTGCACGCCTTAGTTCATGAATTTGAATTCTTAAACCAACCGTGAAATCTGTTTCCAAAAATAAATTACGGAAGCCAGTTAGATGACTACTGTATTTAGGGTTATCGCGTACGAAAACTTTTTAGTTCTAGAACTCAGAACAGAAAACCGTCTGATTTTTACATTCACGAAATCGCGATACGAACTCGCCCGAGAAAGTTCGTTTTTTAAATTTTCCGGACGAAATTCGGACTGTGACGTCCCGAGTTTTTGTCGGAAATTAGATTTTAAATATTACTTTCCGAATAAGTTAAATACGTCGGAATTCATGGTAGAATCGGAATTTGACGATAATGTGCCGAGATACGTTTTTCGTCTTTCAATTTCCGTAAGGTCGTAACGAGCCACAAAAACGCGATAATTAGAGTATTAAAACTCCTCATGGCCGACATCACCCTCACACACAAACATAGGATATTTCAATTTTATAGTAATATAACTTTATGACTCACCATTAGATCATTCCTAAAACTTTACACCTAAGTTGTTAGATATTATTTCCTACCATTAGTCATCACATTTTCTTTCTTCCTCCCTCACAATTGCCGCCCCCTCTCACACTCCCTCTCTCTCAATTTTCTTCCATCCTCCATTGAAGAAAGCTTGTGGTTCATGCAAGGAAAATTCCATAAGTCATTCATCATCCATCCAAATCCTTTCTCCTTTCATTAAAGCTCAAGGCAATCTTCTCCTCTCTTGATCTACCCAATTAGATTTCTTTTCTTTAAATTTTTCCTAGAGGACGATTTTGATGATGATGTAGATTAGATGATTTGAGCTTTAATTAAGGTAATTAGATGGATTAGATAGGAATTCTATGGTTAATTGATGAAGTAATCAAAAGCCCTAATATCTACATATGGACCGAAAATTTAGGGGTTGAGGTTAGGATGGATTAATTCTAAAATTGATTACATAATTATGCTTAGGAGATGTTCAATTGGTGAATTAATCAAAAAGAAATAAAAAGCTCTATGAATTTAAGTGATGATCGAGTTTTAGGCTTAGGGTTTGAGATGGATTTCTAATTTATGAAGTAGTAGTATTAGTAATTGGTTAATTGATGTTGTAGTAGTATGATAAATGGATAAATGGAGTTAATTAAAGAAGAAAATCACTTTACCTAATTAATTGATAAAACCAAAATTGATGAAGAATTGGGGGATTTTGTGTAGTTATTTTTTATTGATGAAATGATGATAGATTATAGATCCTATTGATAATAGTTGATAATAGGAATTAATTGGATTTATTCTAAAATTATTATAGAAATCCAGAGACTAAGAACTCGAATTAAGTTGAGTTTAAGTAATGATATGAGGTGATGATGTATATAATAATGAATCTCGATAGATGAAGATTGATGACGTAGAATTTGATCGAAATCCGATAACTTTGGAAATTTTGTAATAGACGAACAAGTGAACGTAAATAATAATCGAGAAGTCGAGTAAGGATTTTAACTAGATAATAATCCTTACTATGAACTAAGGAACGACTTTGTAGTTGACGACATGAGCATCCGGATTATTATATAATGAGTTGTAGTTATAATCGAGAACTAGAAACGAGAATTGTTAACTTGATTTTGGTATAGTACTTGTTAGTTTGAAAGCCGATGTTTAGAACGTCGTGCTAATAGACGAACGGCGAAAAGGAGTTCTTCACGTACGGGAGTACGTGTTGACTGCCTTGAAGTGCTAAAATCGTGAAAATGTAGATTCGATAAGATAGAACGAGCCTAGGAAGTCATACGTCGATTCTATCGAGCAACTAGGGTTAGCCGCGGCAGTTTTGCGACCCTTCCCGGAAACTGTAATATCTCTTAGCTCATTTATCGGATTTGAGATCCGTAAATTGGAGAGTAAACTAGACATCCCAAGATTTCCAACGGAACAGGGCACATCCCCTGTTTGCAATTATTCTGTTCTGGGCAGTCCCCAGAACTACTGCATTGTGCAGTGAATTTTCAGAACTTGTTTTCCTAAGTTGTTTTCTTCGCAACTTAGTTTCTTTCGATCAATTAAGTCGTAACGAGTTAACGACTATCCTCTATACTGACGTAAGAGTCGAGTAAGAAACCTTTCAAGTTCTAAACGAGATTTGTTCAAGTCTCGTTCCCGTTTAATTAAAAAGAAACTAGTGGCGTGCAATTGCCTAAAGAATAAAAAAGACTAAAACCTAATTCGAATTTCCATGTTCGATTATCTTTTATGATCGAATTTAAAGTGTGATTATTTTACGATGAAGGAGGAAGCCAGCACTAAGGAAAGGACGGAAGAACAGAAGAACGGAAACCTGTTTAGTAGTTCTGTATCATCAAGGTGGGCTTTTATATATGAAACAAAACGAGCAATGCTCGAAAACCTTTCTTTATCGCTTTGATATCCTTGTTTTCAAAGTGATAATTATGGCATGAACTATTTTATGTTTTATGTGAGTTCTCTTGTACCTCTGAGTTAACATTCGTGTTTTCCAGAATTTATGAGTTAACCGCTAGGATGTTAACTATCGATCGGCTTTGAGTTAGCTATATGCTTTCCAAGGTTTGTGCACTTTGTAGCCTGTGGTATATGTTGTATCCTGTTGAGGGATAACCAGCCACGGTGAATGGAAATTGGTCAAGATTTGAACGTAACATCTATGAAAAGTGCTTGATCAAGCCAAATTATGAAAACGAGTCAGAAAATGTTTTAGTAGACACGGGCTAATTTTAATAAAACCCCGATGTGCTACAAATTATGAAATGCCAGATTATCTCTACTTATAATTATGTTTTCGGCATCGTGCCCACTAAGTACTTTCATACTTAGCCCTGCATATGTTTTCTAAATGTGCAGGTTGAAGCGACGAGAGCGGTGGTGGTTGAAGTTGAGTTGAGTTGTTAGGAAGTCTTTAGCTTATGACCTACTTTCCGCTGCAAAACTCTACACCTTTTTGATGTGTACATGAATCACTGTATTCGAGTACTTTGTGTCGAGTAATCCTTCGTGATTAACTCTTCCTTTTCAATAGTAAAGTCTTGTTCATTGAATGTATGATGTCTTTTATGTATGTTTAATTAGTCAGCCCCCTTCTTCCCCGCTTCTTTAATCCAATCCCAGTCGCACCCCGACTTCTGCCGTCCCTCGGGATTTGGGGCTGTGACAGAGTGGTATGAGAGTAGAGGTTCGTTTCCTGCTCTGGTTATGAGTCAATCTTCTAGTCCGAGTCATTCTTTTTAGTGATACCACAGAGTGGTATCAGAGCAGAGGTTCATTTCCTGCTCTGGTTATGAGTCATTCTTTTCTAGTATGAGTCATTCTTTTAGTAATGCCACCGAGTGGTATATATGAGTCAATAGAGTATTCATTCGTACTCTATATCGAGTCTTCTTTCGAGTCATAGGATAGAGTATTTGTATATACTCTAGGTCAGAGTCTTCCTTCAATTAAAAGATAAGAGTTAGGCTATGACACTAAGATTGAGAATGTAGATGTCAACTCAACCTCCCGCTACGTCGACTCAACGAGGAAAAGGAAAGAATTTTAATGATGTGATTTCTTTTAAACAAGAAAATTATGAATAAGTATTCAATGAGTAGAAAGAGAGGATGGTGCCAAAAATACTTTTCAATGATAACGGAAGTATAATTTGTATACTTTATGTGATTATGTGATAATCCGAGTACTATCTTATGTGAAATTATTTGCGCGATAATTTCTTTCTTATGAAAAAAAAATATTTGGACACAAGAATATAGTTGGATTTTAGGGATTTTTCCCGGTTCAATGAGAACATAGACTTGAAACCTAAGGTCTTTCCAGTTCTTCGAGAACTTAGACGTTTTAAGAAACGTTATTTTTGAATTGATTTCGAAAGGAGATTTCCAACATAAGAAGGACTTTTACTGATGAATGTCGCGTGCGTAAAGTGACATGAATAAAGATTCGGCAAAGTCGATCTTTGTTTTAAAAATCCAAACAAGAATTTCCTGCGAGGAAAATGAAATAAAAATGATTCGGTAAATCGTGTTAGTAGATGGAGGAAACAGTTAGACGTTTGAGAAGCATCGATTTCGAATTAAGAAAGATATGAACGAGACGACGAAGATAGAATAAAGGGAATCAAAGGAAAATGAAATAAGTAACGTAAATGACGTCATTTCATGTCACGTCACTCCATTTTCCTTTCTTTTCGTGTTTCAGTAGAGTTCGCCCTGATCGAACTCTACGAAGAAAATTATTTTATTATTGGAAGTCGAGCACGAAGCCTGATTAAATTTTCCATCGATCGCCTGATTCTAGCGACGACAACTGAAACTTAGTTTCCAGAAGGTTATTCTTTAAGTTATATTCCATTTCTTTTAGAATTTATTCCATATTTCGTCTTTGAAAACAAAGACTACGACTAGTACGAGTATCAAGAGTCGTAAACGACAAAAATTCTTTTGTAAATGAATGTTACTTTTGAATAAGTAACATGAACAAAGTAGACGTACTTTGTTTTAATAAGTAAGAATCGTTAAGAAATGTTGTTGAGAAAGTGATAAAGAATAAGAGTAAGTAAGAACATAGTAAGATAAGGAATGGAAATAAAATCTTGAAATTTTAATTATATATATATATATATATATATATTGTAATGCCCCGTAAATTCCTTACGTTCTTAAAATTTTAAAGTTAATTTAAATAAACGGTTTTGCACGTCTAAGTTTACGATTTTGATTTCTAAGACTAACGGTCGAATCCATTTCTGAAAATAAATTACAGAAGTCAGCTAGCCGACTACTGTATTTAGGGTTAGCGCGTACGAAAAGTTTTTAGTTCGTAAACTCAGAATAGAAAACCGTCTGATTTTTACATTCACGAAATCGCGATACGAACTCGCCCGAGAAAGTTCGTTTTTATGATTTTCCGGACGAAACTCGGACTGTGTCGTCCCGATTTGTCAAAATAATTTTTGTAAATTTATTTTTTTTCCGATTAAGTTTCGTACGTTAGAATTTTAGGTCAAATCGAATCGCGACGATTTTGTGCCGAGCAACGTTTTTCGTCGAACGTTTTCCGTAACGTCGGATCGCGCCGGAAAAACACGTATCCCTCCTAAAAAAAACTCTATGGCAGCCGACATTTTTTTTTCAAATTAGAAGACATGCATGTTTGATAATGCCTAATTAAGTGACACCTTACCTAGTTACTATTCACACTTTCCACCTTTCACCTTATCAAATATTTTAACAATTAAAACAACCCATTTCCTCCCATTTCTCACTCACAATCGGCAGCACCACTTCTTCCATCATCTTCTTCATCTCATCATTCTCCATTGAAGACAAGCTCCAAGAACAAGAAAGAAAACTCACAAGTCTCAATCCCTCCATTCAAACCTCTTAAGTTCTTCATTAATTCTTAAGGTAATTCCCTCCTCTTAACTTCTATCCAATTGGATTTCTTCTCTTTTCTTTTTCTTTCTTGATCGAAAAATTTGAGTATTGGAATGGATGATTTGATCTTGGAATAATGAAATTAGATGTATTTGATAGGATAATTAGGGATTAAAATTGAACAAAAATAAGAACCCTAATTCTATCCTTAATACCGAAATTTAGGCTTCATAATAGGATTTTTTAGTTTTCTTCAATTAATGATGAAATCATGCTTAAGAGATGTTTAATTAGTGATTAGAATGAAAAGGAATCAAAAGTCCTATGTGTTTGTGAAATTTCAATTAGGGTTTGAGTTGAATTTAAGGGTTTGATGCATGTTAGTTGGAAATTGATTTGCAATTAATTAATAGTTGTTATAAGAGGTTGGTTAATGAATAAATGTAGTTAATTGGAGAAGAAAATCAGCCCCTTAACATCTTTATGAAAACCGAAATTTATAGAGTAATTAGGGGTTTCCACATGTTTGATTTAATTGATGAATTGTTGGTGGAATTATGTAGTAATTGATGTTAGTTGATTATAGAATTTAATTAAGAATTTTCTAAAAATGTTTAACGAAACGTAAGAGACAAAGATCACCTTATAAGTTGAATTATAATGATGTTATGATATGTTTTCATGCATGAAAGTGATTCACGTTAGACGTAGTTTAACGTCGTAAAATTTGAACGGAATCCGACAACTTTGAAAATCGCGTAAGAGACGAACTTTTAGTCGTAACTAATAACCGAGAAATCGGATGGAAATTCTATTTGGATATTATTGTTTATGATGGAATTTAGAACAACTTTGTAGTTGACGTCATAAGCTTTTGAGTTGATATAATATGAGCTATAGTTAAAGTCGAGAACTAGAACGCATTTTGAATAATTTGTTGGTTTAGTAATTGTTAGTTGAAAGCCGACGTTTAGAAAGTCGTGCTTTTGAGTGAGTTTTGAGAAGGAGTACGTCACGTACGGAAGTACGTGATGACTGCCTTGAGGGCCCAGTTTCAAAAGAAATCAAATACGAGAGCTTAGAACGAACCTAAGACGTTATACGTCGAACCTATCGAGCAATTAGGGTTTTCGCGGCAGTTTTGCGACCCTCGCCGGAAATTGTAATAACTTTTAGCTCGTTTATCGGATTTGCGATCCGTAAATTTGAGCGTAAACTAGACATCCCAATCTTTCCAGTGGTACAGGGTTCATCCCCTGTTTCCAAATCCTCTGTTCTGGACAGCCTCCAGAGTTACTGGACTGCGCAGTGAAAATTCAGTTTCTTGTTTTCTAAGTTGTTTAGTTCACAACTTAGTTTCTTACGATCGTTTAAGCCGTTTTATCTAACGAATATCTCCCTACTGACCCTAGAGTCAAGTACAGGACCTTGAGTGATGAAAACCAATCGAGATCTTATCTCTTATTCGTTCAAGTAAAGAAGTAGTTAAGTGAGAATTTCATAAGTCGTGAAATGAACTAAAACGTAAATCGCCTAAGTTGATTCTTTCCAACTTAGCTCCTTATAATCTTTTTAAGGTCGTATTAACTTACCGACTACCCTCTCTACTGACCCGAGAGTTGAGTATGAGACCTTCCGAGTTCTAACGAGATTTGAACGAGTCTCGTTCCCGTTTAAGTAAAACGAATCTAGTAAGCGTGCAAATGCCTAAAGAATGAAACAACTAAAACTTATTTCGATTCTTTTGATCGATTATCTTTTACGACCCGTGTTAAAGTATTATTATTTTACGATGAAGGAGGAAACCAGCAGTAGAGACAGGACGGAAGATCCGAAGTTGGAAGCTAGTGCTTTAAGTTCTGTAAATCGAGGTGGGCTTTTATATACAAAATAAAACGAGCAATGCTCGGAAAATCTTTCTTTATCACTTTGATATCTGTGTTTTCAAAGTGATATTATGGCATGAACTGTTTTATGTTTTATGTGAGTTCTCTTGTACCTATCTGAGTTAACATTCGTGTTTTCCAGATTTAGAGTTAATCTAACTAGATTAACTAACGATCGGCTCTGAGTTAGCTGCTAAGTGCTTTCCAGAGTTAGTGCACTTTGTAACCTGTGGTGTATGTGATATCCTGTTGAGGGGTACCAGCCACGGTGAATTAGAATTGGTCAAGATTGAACGTAACATTAGTCAGAAAATGCTCGCGCGAGTGATTTATGAGAAAAGAGTCAGAAAATGTTTAGTAGACACGGGCCCCTTTTCAATAAAACCCCGATGTGCTACAAATTATGAAATGCCATATTTATCTATACTTATGATTATGATTTCGGCATCGTACCCACTAAGTACGTTTGTACTTAGCCCTGTATTGTTTTCTAAATGTGCAGGTTGAAGCGACAGTGAGCGGCGGCGGTTGGTGTTGAGTTAAAGGATAGGATGCTTAGTTAGAACCCTTCTGCTGCAAAACTCTGAATATCTTATGAGATGTATTTTTGAACAACTCTGTAGTTAAGTCTGTAATTATGAACTTTGTTTCTTCTATATTCAAGTCTTGTTTATGTTTTAACGATGCCTTTTCATGTATGTTTAGTCAGTTAGCCCCCCCCCCCCCCCTTCTTCCCCCCTTCTTTAATCCAACCTCAATCGCACTCCGGCTTCTGCCGTCCCTCGGGATTTGGGGCTGTGACATATATATATATATTGTTTGAGTGTAATTTCTTGAATTGCTAGAAGTTATGATAAGTGGTTGTTTAAGTGGTGATATTACAATTGAATAAGGAATGTTCATTTTGTAATTTAAGTATTTCGTTGAGATAAGTTATTTCCCTACCTGTTACTGATCTGTGTTTCCTTAAAACTTTTGTAGGATGGCTAGGACTCGCGTTACTGCTCGGAAGAGCCAGCCCTTGGCCGCGTGTGAGCGTACCATAATAGATATGATATAGGATGAGTATTATGATTTCGAGGCAGACCCTGATGAGGAAGACACAGGCAGATAGTGAGCAATTTCTCGTCGGTTTATTATGCAGTACGACACTTAATTCTGGAGAGTCAGGCGATATCAGACCTGATTGTACACCTACCGGACGAGTGGCATGGTTGGGCACACCGCGTGGCGTGGTACTTTCTTGGGGTTTTCAGCGATGACACAGAGCCGACAGGCAACTACACAGGATTCGCCCTGTATGTACACAGGCGATTCTTTGACAGCAGATTCATGCTTCCAGTTTCTTTTGAGCCGCATCTCCCCTACAGTCACTTCCCAGCAGAGACCGAGCAAGAGCATCTAGACTTGGACCAGAGTTTTTCGCCTTGTTGGAGATACCACCAGACTTTGTACCGAGTGAGGAGTCTGACGTGGAGTTAGAGCAGTTAGAGGTAGACGAGGAGCCCGCTGTTACACCAGAGTTACCACCGGTTAGTACACAGATCGAGGAGTTGATCCCAGGGCCGGGATTCGTAGAGGTCGACGCCGAGACAGCCGCGTTGTTAGGATTATCTTCACCGTTTGTACCTGACGTTTGTGTTAGAGTGAGAGAACCTTTAGAGACAGGACTGTTTCGGGCAGAGTCAGAGTACCGAGGGATTGACGCGGAGCTTGCCACCATGTTAGAGCTACCATCTCCACTGACACCGCTTGAGGAGATCTGTGCGAAGTGGAAGGTAGTCAGAGGTCACATGGGATTTGCAATTCAATGTTGGGCCTACGAATACATCACCTCAGCCCACTATATCGCTCTTCTGTTTAGGGCTGCTAATACGGACGGGGTCGGGTACCCTATCCGGTTTTTACGGGTACCCGGCCCCAGAAATGAGACTAAAAAGATACCCAATCCCGTCCCACCCAAGCTAACCGGGTATCTAAATACCCGGTCGGGTATACGGGTCGGGTAAATGGGTACCCGTATAATCCGCGTAAGAAAAAAAATAATAATAAGCTCTACATAATAAATTTAAAATTAAAATAAACATATACAAGTAATAAGTGAAAGTTCAAAAATCAACTCAAAACCACAATAATCATCAATTTATCATTCTTCAATAATTCAATACAATTATAAAGTCACATTTTGAAACATCAAAGTCATCGTCATTCATCAAATATCAAAATATTAAAGTTCTTGTGTGAACGTGAGAAAGAGAGACAAATGTGTTTTATTATTCTTTTAATTTTATTTTTATTGTTTAATATTTTTAAGCATTAAATATAAAAAATATATATATATAATTTTAAATCGGGTAGTTCGCCGGGTATAACGGGACGGTACGGCTATACCCGGTACCCGGAAAATTGAAAACAAAAAATCCGCAATCCGTACCAACCTCGTTAATTTTGGGTATTGGGTACCCGGTTACCCGCCGGGTTCCGGGTTGGGACCGGGTTACCCGAATACCCGGAATCCGTATTAGCAGCCCTACTTTTGTTAATCTCGAATCGATGTATTTTTTTTATTTTTTTATTGAGAAATCAAATTGAGATATTTTCATTTTTTATTTTCTTCAACGGTTTCTGTCGTGCAAGTACGAAAATAGTAGATTGAAATCTCCGTAAATCTTAATACTATATAGCAGATAATGCATGACATGAAATTCTCCACATTGGTGTCAAGAGACACTTTTCTAAATTAACCTATAATTTTTTTTTGCTTTTTTTCCTTTTTACTTGTATCCTAAAACTAAATATTCATAAAAATCATGCCAAACTTATGAATTTCTGGAATTTAATTGGACAGTTATCCCTTAAAAACTGCTCACTCAAAACATTTTGAACCTTTAAAGGCATTTATATGTCCAAATAGTTTGTGGCCATGTAGATAAGATTCATAACCTAATATTGGGCCTAGGAATGAATATACCACTAAAGCCCACTATATTTCTTCTAAATGCTTCTCATACTTAGGCTATCAGGAATGGCGATCTCCAAATGAAAATCGTTGCCTTATTTTTAGCTGATGTGTGGGCTATCTCTCTTTTTTTCCCCTCACAATAGAGATCATCAAACACTTATTAAGTTTTTGGTGAATGGGGTGCGCCATGTGGCCGTTAACTCTCTCTCATAACCACCAAGTCTCTCAATAAATTGTTGGCAAATGATAGTGTGCCATGTGACCACCAACTCCTTCTCTTTTTCTTTTTTCTCTTGCGATCACGCCTCCTAGAAGATCGCAACTCCGATATTTTGCTGCGATCGCGGAGATGTGCAATGGTTGTGATTGCCTATAAAAGATCACAGCAGTTGCGATCACCATAGTAGTGATTTTGGAAGTCTAATATTCATCACTCTTCAAACAAGATTTATAATTTGGAACAATGTGGGAATTCAACCTATGAAAATGTTAAATTACTTTTCAAACTTAGAAAATAATTTTGTATGTTTAGTGCAGATTGTTTGAATGTTTGTAGTATCATACGATAAGAAGTTTGGCATAATGATACACCAGATATCAATAAGAGATAGGCAAGTTCTTATTCATGGATAAACTTGAGAAACCTTCATCTCAAGCAATGGTAATTGCATGCTGTTGACGCCTTGGAGGGATTTCTTTTCCAATTAACTTTTGCTTTGATCTTCTTTATATTGGCTGCTCCTTCTGTCATGTTGATTCTTTCATTCGGTGAAATGGCTAAATATTTCATTGCCAAATCAAACACAGATTCCACACACTCCTCCTTTGCAGCGAAGGGACGGTGTTGATTTGATAGCAAAGAAGGGGCCAACACTTGATTCATCGCATTTGCTTCTAATGCTTCACTCGCCCAATCCTTCAAGCTCATTTCGTCATCAAACATATCATCTGTCGACCTCTTTCTCGTAAACATCTCCAACAACATTATTCCAAAACTGTATACATCCGCACTAGTAGAAACTTTCCCCTCTGATCCATACTCTGTTTGTAATCAAAGTTCATTACTATCAAACAACCAATGCATATAAGCATACACATAGACACTAAAGAAACTAATATTTTATAAAATTTCAAAAAAATAAAAACAACGCCTGGTGCTGCATAAGCAATAATAGCCAAGGTTTTAGTATGAACCATAGCCTCTCCTTTATCAAAAAGCTTTGCAATACCAAAGTCAGCAACACGAGCAGTCATATCTTCATCGAGCAACATATTGCTGGGCTTTATATCACAATGCACAATAGGGAATGTAACGCACAACTGAGATGTTCAGCACTTGTCACTACAAAAAAACACCCAAATACGGACGAAAACAACGACGGCAAACATTCCGTCGGTAAAAAAGACGGGTCGGCAAAATTGGCGGGATTTTTCGCGCCGGATTTACCAACGGCATTACCGACGGGAAATCTCCGACGGAATTTTCCGTCGGTAATTCTGGTAAATCCGTCGGCAAATTAAAATAAATAAAAAAATAGCAAAAAGATCACCGAAAGCATTTCCGTCGGTAATTACCGACGGCATTTTGCTCTCGGTAATTAGCGACGGAATTAGGGTTTTGCCCTCGGAAATGCCGTCGGTGATTCCGATTTCAGCGTCCCACATCGACAATTTACAAGAAAAATGCCTTGTATATATTACCTGTTGTTGGGTAGCATTTCAAAAAGTAATTGAACAAGCTTGATTGAGTCATGGTGCACCCGTCCGACTTTGTGACCGAGCATGCCGCACTCATGTGGCTCGTTTCATAAAAAATAAAAAATAAAAAAAATAAAAAAATTTAAAAAAAATTACCGAGGGCAAAATACCGTCGGTAATCGGTATTTTCAATCGGTAATCACCGACGGAATTTATTTGCCGTCGGTAATTTCATCACCGACAAACATTTTATCGATGAAATTCTGCCGTCAGTAATACCGTCGATAATGATATTACCGACGGAATTCATGGGATTATCGACGGTAATTTCCGTCGGTGATTCAACGTTTTTTTGTAGTGGGTAGAATTTCTCCAAACTCCCATTTGGCATATATTCAAGAATCAGGGCTTTGAATTCCATGTTGGTACAACAACCAATAATACGAACAAAGTTTCTGTGTCGGATTATGCTGAGTATTCTACTTTCAGTTTCAAAGCTCTTGTTAGCTTCTTCTAACTCTAATTTGAATATTTTCACTGCAGTATTCAACCCATCAGACACTGCCCCTTTGAATACCAAAGCTTCCTCTCCCAAGTAGATTAGTCTCATTAAAAGAATTTGTTGCTCGCGGTGTACCTAACAAAGTAGCAACTGGAATTGGTACTTTTATATGCTTATGCCGTCTAATGAGAAAAACGACAATGATCACTAGAACCATCATTGAAATGAGAGGAGGCAGTACATACTTCATTAATGATCGAGTTGATTTTGATCGGTCATGAACCTTTAGGCAAGGCTGCACTTCAAACTTTGCTGCACCACAAATAGCAGAGTTGTTTGCGAATGATTGAGCTGTAAAGTTATCAAAACCTCCACCATTTGGAATTTCTCCTTCCAATCTGTTGTAAGACACATTGAAATACTCCAAGAATCTGAGGTTTTGTAAAGATGTGGGTATCAATCCAGAAAGATTGTTATTAGATAAATGCAATGCGCTCAATCCTCTCATGTTTCCAAACGACTGAGGGATGGATCCTCCAAACTTATTGTTCGAGTCTGTTACGTTGCAAATAAAGCATTTATTTGAAGATTGGAAAGTGAAAGACGCGTGTATGAAGGAAGACTACCGAAAAACTCATTCATCGAAAATAGAAAAAGTTCGCAGGGTTGATATGACATGGAGAGGATTCCAGCTTGATGTATATGTCATTCAACAAATAAAGATATTTATTATTCACAAGCAGCTAATAAAAACATAACTATCAAGTAATTAGACTCAAGGATTAGCACTATAAGAGAAGTGAGGTTACCATTTAAATGCAGAAATTACAGCATTAATGGTCTTTAAATTTGGACCATGGATCAACAAAAATCAAGTGTCCAGATTTACTCTTATTTATTTAGGAAAAGTATTCTGACGTGATCCTATATAGTATATCCGAACCACTCTCATACCCACCATGGACACGAAGTTGGACTAATCAAGAGAATAAAAATAAATAACAAGAAGTTGGAAAAGATCTATACCTTTGAAACGGTTTGTCCATAGAACTAGTATACTAGCTTACTCAAACTTCTATTTTTTTTGTTTCTGTTAATATTTAATTGTCGCAGAAAATACTGCATCTTGTACATTAACAGGAACTACATTTTATAAAACCAACATAGACTGATTTCGAAACTATAAAAAATTGTGCCGGGCATGCATCGATGGATTTCTTTTCCTGTAAAATTTACTGAATCAACCTTACCATCCATCTAAACTAATTACAGAATAAATTACTAGCGTTATAAAAATATTACACATGACTCCATCTCCACCATTGAATAGGTAATAATCAATGGTCTTAGATTCACTTTGCCTCAATTCTAAAGTCTGTTGAATGTAGAACACAACTAAGAGATTTCAGCAAAACATGTTAGAAAACAACAATATATACCCATTATTACATTCTAGCTCTGGAAACAAGAGCCTTAACATGTTTATTTAGTTCGCCCTCGATCTCCTTCTCCTTCGACCCACATGTCCTCTACGTGTTCTTCTCTTTATCCTGTAAATGCCGTAAAGCCACTCCACCAACCCTTTAGGCCTTTCATATCGAAAAATGAAATAACTAATAATAACAGCCAATACAAAACCAGATCCATAACCGGAAACAACAGCCTCCCAACAGAATCCCTCAAGAAAATCAGAATCACCACCTTCTTGCGCCATCATCACTTCTGCAGGCGAAGGCGCTTCACATTTTTGTGTCAATGGGAAGTCACATAATCCAGAGTTCCCAACATGTGAGGCATTGTCAAATGTGGATAACTGGCCGCTGGTTTGAGGTATCTGGCCAGAAAGTTGAGATATATTATATTTACAAGATTATAGACATACCTGCCAACTTATTATTAGAAAGGTCTAAGAATTCCAGAGCAGTAAGATTCCCAAATTCTTTTGGTATATGACCTGAGTTGCATAATGGTATCGAGATTAAATTCTAAGAATAGTTGAAAGCGAAACACAACTCAATTGGTAAGACACTTCCCCTCCAACCTTAAGGTTGGGGCTTCGGGTCATGAAAGTGTGTGTGTTGTGTGAAACTCAAAAGAAAATATCTAAGGATAGTTTAGTAATAATGTCCGAAGGAAGACTACCGGAAAACTTATTCAATGAAAGATCTAAATGGTGCAAGGTTGATATGTTTAAGAGGAGAGGTGGGATAGCACCGGAGAAGGAATTCATTCGCAGGGAGAGTTTATTAGAACATATGGATGTTTTATGTTATTTAGAAAATATAAGGTTTTTCTGCAATTCAAGTAAAACGCAGGGTTATTTTATGCATTTTACAGGCTATATATATTCACATAAATAAGAGTTTTGACTATAATAAATTTTTATTGAACACGGACAAGAATCAATATCACGTATGACTTGTATGGATTATGCATTATGGTATGGATCATTGATTTCGTTTATTGACTATGAATGCATCAAATGCATTTGACATCATCGATCCTTCAATTACATGTCAAGTCATTAGATCCAAGATATAGAAATTGAAGATTGGAAAGTGAAAGCCCCATGTCTGAAGGAAGCCTACCGGAAAACTCATTGCCCGAGAGGAATAGACTTTGCAAGGTTGATATGTTGAAGAGGAGAGGTGGGATAGCGCCGGATAAAGAGTTCTCTCCCAGGGAGACATTAACCAAGGATGCCAAATTGGATAATTCTTGTGGTAATTCGCCTGTATGTTCAATTAATTTCATGAGTTTTGGAAGAGCCTGGATGATGCATTGAGCTTAATGTGTATACATGTCATTCAACATGTTAATAAATAATTATTGTTAATAACTCACAAGCAGTTGATATAGATGCATTGGATATCGATTTTCAATTTGGGAAACATACCTATCAAGTTATTTTTGCAGAGAAGTGAGGTTGCCAATTTCCTTTGGTATGCTACCTGAATCATCATAGTAACAAAGGATTTTTACACACAATATCAAATACAAACCAAATTCTATGTAGAAACCTAACTCGCTAAAAATCAATAGTGGGTATGCGCCCAAAGCTAAAGGTTTTGGGTTCAAGACCTCTTTAAATTTAATTGTAAACTTGTTTTTTTTTTTTAAAAAAAAAAGAGAACTAATTGCAATATATATATATATATATATATATATATATATATATATATATATATATTTATATATATAGTGGACCTTTGATTTAATGTAATTGATGGTTCAGATTTAATTGGGTTATTTTGCTGATTTTTCGTACGTTTCTTTAGTTTGGGATATTTTTGCCTTTCTTTTATCTTATTAACTGAATTTTCCTTAACTAATGGGATCTATAATCAACATCATGACGGTTATTTTGTGGGACTTGTTTTTGTAATCTTGAGTTTCCTTAATTATTGGGATATGATGATCCATTATTTTCTGTTAATCTTTTGTAGTCAATATTTCAACGATTCATTATTTAGTTAATATTTTCATAACTTACATTACGTCTTTAAAGTATTTTCATTATGGGTAGTGATAATGGGACATAATGTCCTAGATATAATTGGTTTTTTTTGCCCATATAATATAAAAACTGGTTTTGATCGAACCAGTTCTTCAATATTCGGTTTTTATTTTCATTCTCTTTTCTAATTTATCATTATATTATTTTGGAATATTTTAATTATTACCATAATCTTAATTAGGTATATATAATTGATAACCTTAAAATTAGGAATCACATGATCACCCAAAACAAACATATATGTTGTTAATTTATTTTTATTTATTTCATTTTTTAATATCCATTTATTCGTTGCTAATGTGTATCCTATCTTTTCATTGTTTATTATTGTTAACTTTATACAAAAAATGAGCATATAATATATTTTTTAATACAAAAAAAAAATTACACTTCTATTTATGTAAAGTAAAATGAAAACTCGTGGTACCCTAAATTTGTGATTAGTTAGTGACAAATACTAATGTAGTAACTATTTCAATAATTAAATATATGAAACATTATTAAATAAATAGAATAATATATTCTTAATCAACAAATAAAATTGAAAATTGCAGTTGGTGACAATTTTATATATTATTGTTTCAAATAACTTGTATTTTCCCTCAAATAAATGGTTATTTTAGAAATAACCACTTGTCCAAAATTATGAATTATAATATAGTATATTTTTAATGAACAACCAAATAAAAATAGTCCTGTAACAATAATTGTGAATTATATACGTAATTATTTAAATTACATATTTTTTCATTCACGTGATAATGGGACATATAATTAATTTGTTTTTGTATTGTCTAATTGTCATTAAAAAAATGAAAAATATTGTAAAATAAATTAATCTAATTACGAGAATGATATTAATTATAGAATATGTAGATTACTAGATTAGATATGATTTGATTTCCTTCAAATAGAAGATATTATTTAATTTTCAAATCAATCATCTAATTTATTCCTTAATTAATGTTAACGATAATTAGGTAAATGATAAATATAATTAATCTATTTAATTTATTTAAAGATACAATAAATTGTAACTTTACTAATTTAACCTCACTATGTCAAAAACATTATGTCTTAATACCATTTTCCTTAGTAATGTATATAAGGGTGTGTGGTCATTCATAATTTGAGTTTCATTATAATATTAATGTACACATATGTATGAATTAATATTGCAGAAACGATGAAATTCAAGGTAAATCAGAATAGCTAATGGAAGTCGTGCCACATGTGTGAATGCATATTTTGCTAATAGTGTAGAACATGCGAGTTCTAAATACTCTTTAGTCTAAGGATAAGTGTTATGTTTTCAAATATGAAAATCATTTGTTCTCTTTAATACCTCTCCTTACTACTCATGCCAAAAGAAACATGACACTCATCCTAGGATATAGAGAATACAAACTCATGGCTTATTTTCTACTGGATAGGATCCTGTATTGCCTTTCTATCACATCTTTTGTTGCCTTACCAAAAGTATGACATGCGACGTAAGGGTTCAAGATTCAGGGAATATATAAGGAAAATCTATAATCTAAATCTTGAATTCTTAATCACGTCTTGTGTCGTTTACTTGTTAATGTTACATAGAAATGCTACAGCGGATCCAATTTGATTTTTTACACCAACAAGTATTACATATGTTGAATGTTATTTTTCAGCCTAAAAATTCGATAGTAAAAAGGTGCGTAATTATATTTTACTCTTCTACCCTTCAATGCTAGACATTTGGTCGATCTTCATTGAATTTTTATTTATATTTTTACTTTTTTTGCAATCCACATCCATTTGTAATTAGTAATCTGAGCCTTATAGGTTACGTATTATTGGTTCAAACAATGGTACGCCATTGTAAAATATAGGAGAATTAGTTTTTCTGAAGTTTATATATATATACCTATTATGAAAGAGCGGATTCTTATAAAATTTGATTTGTCTCATATATCTCTCTTATTATATTTATAGTAAGGACAATAATATAAATTTTATTATGAAGGTAAGAATCCTAATTATATTAGAAATCTTCTCAACAATTCTAATACGGAACTTTAAAAAAAGAATTAATTATAAAGACATATATTGATCAGCAAGGAATGAAGGGGATATGTGTCGTGTTTTGAAATATATGATACTCTTGTTTTTTGAATATACAACATTTATTTAATTAATATGGACATTATTTGCGGTCTAAAATGAGTATGTGTTTTAATTTATTTTATTTTATAGTAAGGATAATGATATTCGGTCACACGGTGGCCAGCTACACGCGTAAGAAAAGAGAAAGTTGAAATAATCACATTTCCCCATAGGGTTTATGCTTCCTCAATTAGGTTATATTTCCATTTTCAAAACCTATACTACCATTTTTAACTTGTGTGACCGGTCACAATGTGACCAAATAGCACTACCTTTGTTTAATTGGATGAGAAGCATTTAGAACGTACAATGATTTGATTAGAGTAAAAAAAATATATTAATGATTTCAAATGTGAAAATCAATCGATCATCGGCGGAGATGTCAGTATATAGATACAACATGCAAGACCATCCAAAAGTTTGGAAAAATATATTTTCATAACATTAATCATTCAAACTGCATAATATTTAATATTTCTTCGTTCCTATTAATATCTCAATATTCAAATAATTTGTTGATTAATTATAATTGTAAACGTCAAATTAAGGTATTAATCATACTAAATTATACCACCTCACTTCTGCCTTATGTCTTTGTGGCTGTATTGGGTGCAACGGTTGTATCGCATACAACCGGTTTGATCCTACGCATTTAAACCCAAATTCACTGTTCACCCGACCCGCGTGAACTTTTTATTTCCTGTTTTTTTTATTTCACCCGACCTACGTTACTGTTCATTTTTTTTTTTAATTTCCAGATTTCCTTTTTTGTGTTATTTTTTATTTCCTGTTTTTTTTCTCTTTTTTTTCCATATTTTTTTTACTGTTTTCTTTTTTATTTTATTTTTTTATTTTCCTTTGAAACATACTTTTCAGCATGATAATGTTTACTTTTTCAACGTCAATTATTACTTTACCGTTTGACAAAAAGTCTAACTTGTTGTGCACTAAAGTAAACATTATCATGCTGAAAAATAATGTTTTTGAAACATTACGTCTCTCAACGACAATGTTTACTTTTTAATACGACAAGTTCTAATTATTGTCGTTGGAAAAAGTAAACTTTTTCACTAAGAAACGTAATGTTTAACAAACATTACATTTCGTCACGATAATGTCTACTTTTAGTCGAATGTTAAAGTAATTATTGTCGTTGGAAAAAGTAAACTTTTTCACTAAGAAACGTAATGTTTAACAAACATTATATTTCGTCACGATAATGTCTACTTTTAGTCGAACGTTAAAGTAATTATTGTCGTTGAAAAAGGAAAATTTTTCATTAAGAAACGTAATGTTTAACAATCATTACATTTCGTCACGACAATGTCTACTTTTTAATACAACAAGCTCTACTTTTAGTCGAACGTTAAAGAAATTATTGTCGTTGGAAAAAGTAAATTTTTTACTAAGAAACGTAATGTTTAAAAAAGAAACAAAATCTAAAAAAGTAAAAAAAAAGGTGGGAAAAAAGGAAAATAAAAAAATAAAATAAAAAAGAAAACAGGAAAAAAAAAATATGGAAATAAAAAAAAGAGAAAAAAAAACAGGAAATAAAAAAAAAAAAACAGGAAATAAAAAGAAAATTATGAACAGTGCCTAACCGCGCGGTTACTGTTCACGCACACGCGCACGGTGCACAGTGATTTTCGGGTGGTTGTACTGCATACAACGGTTGTATGCAATATTTTGCCTATGTCTTTTGGGCACGAGAATTAAGGAGATAGTGATCTAAAGGATGAAGTGATAAAAGTTATAGAGCCCATACATATTTGTGAGAGATGGAAGTTTTAAAAAAAGAAACTTGTCATCAATAGTGAAAAACCCCAAAAAGCAGCCATCAATAGCAGGACAAAAACTCATTATTGAAATGTATTGATCGATTAGATGTTAGTGACAAAGTTGTAATGCATGGGCTAACGATAGAAAAAATAAAGAATACAAACAAAGACTATTTTTTTAGAGGAGTTTAAGAAAACTTAAGAAGAACACATTTTTTTATATTTAATCGACAAAAAAATATGGAAAGACTTAAGAATATGAAATTCTTTCTTTGTAATACAAGCGTAAGTTGAGTATAGAAGGCTAAATGATAAATATGATATTCAAAAGGCCGAGATGTTTCCTTATGAAATGTTTTATTTTAACATTGATTTGTTATTTTGTTAATTAGATTGAGAAGGAAAAGCTTTCCCTATATATAATTTGAACAATGAATTACAGGATACAACTTAACTTTAGAGAACTCTCTTTTTATCAGACAATTATGGTTAAATGATGCATCATAACAATTATCATTATCATTTAAAATTACCTTATTGAATTACTCAATTATATCAAATGAAAACAACTTTTCTACCTCATAATTGTAATACCATAATATCCGTTCGATTTCTTATAAGTTCAAGGTTGTTAATCAAATTAATTACTCCCTTCGTTTAATCAGTGATGTCTTGTATTCTTGATGTCTTGTATTCTTTTTTTCGTTGTCTTGTTACACTTGTCTTATTTCCTTTAATTAGGAAGGATAAGAGCCCAATTAATTATTCACTCTACACGTTTCATCCTATCATTTTATGTGTTATTCATATTCATCCGCTCTACCTACTTTATTTTATTATTGTACTCACTTTTTTTCACTCTTTAGTCTCTCTCTACCGACTTTATTTCACTTTAATAAATATACTAAACACACATTTTCTCCCTAATTATTTTCTTCTTAATGCCCGTGTCTAAAAGAAATAAGACATCTCTTGTGACACAGAGGGAGTACATTATGATTGGTCTTCTTTATCATACAATTTTTAATATTGTACATAAAATACAATATATAACTAAATTATAGATAGAATGACTTCTATTACACACGATCTACACCAATTATAAAGAGACTCTTGGGCTTAGAAGAGATCGACTTTTTCACTCTTTACTACTTTTTGTTTTGGAGACTTCACCTTTTCTCCTTTTCAAATCTTGGTGCACCACACATAGGAGAGTTGTTAAGGAATGATCGAGCAATAAAGTTAGCAAAAGCACCTCCACTTAATTAAAATGAGTTTGATTTAAAATATCCATTGACATCAAATCCATAATGTAATATTCTTGTTTATCTGATTCCAAATTTGCTCTTTAATTGTTTTGTTTACGTTAATTTCATTTTCTTTGTTATAATTAGTTAGAAGCAAAAATCCTTTAATCAATCTAAATAGTGGATGCATGTTAGTCAAAAGCAGTACTTAAGAATCTTAAATTCAATCTCTGTGGAATACGATCTTGCTTCTTATGCACAATTGCACTCGTATACTTGCAGCGTGTTAATAAAATAGCAAACAAGTGGGCGCAATGGAATTTATATAGCTTAACCGAATTTTATACACGCATTTGAGAAAGGAATATACTCTGATGTATATGTCATTCACGTAGGAAATTATATATTATGCATTGGATGGTGTTGTTCAATTTAGAAACATACGTGTCAATCTGCTAAAAAAAAAAAGAAACATACCTCTCAGGTTATTATATCGAAGGCTTAGCACTTCCAGAGAAGTGAGGTTGGCAATTTGCTTTGGTATGCCGCCTAAATCATCAAATTACCAAAGAGTTTTATACAGTACCACATAACACTATTAATTTTAATTTTTAAAGTCATGGTATATTTAATATTAAATTACACTATTGCAATCAAAATAAATATGTATACATTAGGACAAACTCCATTTTACAAGGATAGTGTTCTAAAAAAATTATAGGTAACTCTTTTATAGTAATAGTAATAATGTACTTCAAAACAAAAACAAAAAGTAATTGATGTATATACATACGAGAGAGGGAATTGTCAGCAAATAATTATTGTTCACAAGTTGATATAAATGCATTCGATATTGATTTTCATTTTGGAAACATACCTATCAACTTATTTTGTTCGAGATTTAACACTTTCAGAGAAGTCAGGTTGCCTACCTGATTAATCATCAAATTATATATTCCAAACGATTGACAATAAATTAATATGGGATTATATATATATATATATCAAAGTCAATTAATCAAGTCATACCTTTGAATCCGTTTCCCCATAGAAACAGATGCTTGAGCTTACTCAAACTTCCAATTTCACTTGGGATATTGCCGTTGAAATTAATATTGGCTTGCAATTGCAGGAACTCAAGCTCTCTGCATCTGCTTATATTTCTTGGAATTTCCCCGTACAGCTCATTCCAATACACAGTGAAGGCTCTAAGATTTGGAGTATTACTGCACATATTGTTTGGGAGCTTTCCTGATAGCTTATTACGTCCCAGATTGACAGCTAACAACGATGAAATGTTGAAGATAGAATCTGGTATGGACCCACTTAAACGATTTCCAGCAAAACTAATTGTTTCCAGTGAAGGACAACTACCAATCTCCCTTGGGATATTTCCATCAAGAATATTGAATCTCACAACCAAATTCTGAAGCCTCGAAATATTGAATAGAGAAGTTGGGATTCTGCCCGAGAAACTGTTGGTAGAGAGATACATGTCTCGAAGCTCAGATAAGGCTCCGAACCACGACGGTATCTCTCCGGTGAAGTTGTTAGCTCCAATGTCTATATATTCCAGGCAGCGCAACTTAGACAGCTCAGAGGGTAAGGCACCCTTGAAATTGTTGGAGCTAATGTCTAAGAATCGAAGAAAAGTTAAGTTTCCAATATGTGGAGAGATGGTTCCTTCGAGCTTATAGCCCGAGATATTTAGGGCAGTGACCCTACGGTGTTTGGCACCGCAAGAGACACCAATCCATCCACAAATGGGGGTGTGAATAGACCAGTTTTTGAGCAAGATACTGGAACTAGGATTTGAAGTAGTGATGGAGTTTTTGAACGCTACGAGAGCAGATTCGTCAGTAGTGAGATTGAAGAGTGATTTGGATGAGGTGAGGAAAAAACAGTTGGATATCAAAACATAAAGAGAAAAAGAGATGTATATCTTTTGGTCTAAATCCCGTACTTTGAACTTAGTTTCTGTTGAGATACTGGAACTAGGATTTGAGTAGAAGGTTGTGAATAGAGAAGTACAGTAGTGTTCTAGTTCTATGTTTTCCGCTCTATATATTATAGATAGAATTACTTCTATTACACACGATCTACACCAATTATAAAGAGACTCTAGGGCTTAGAAGAGATCGACTTTTTCACTCTTTACTACTTTTTGTTTTGGAGACTTGACCTTTTCTCCTTTTCAAATCTTGGTGCACCACACATAGGAGAGTTGTTAAGGAATGATCGAGCAATAAAGTTAGCAAAAGCACCTCCACTTAATTAAAATGAGTTTGATTTAAAATATCCATTGAAATCAAATACATAATGTAATATTCTTGTTTATTTGATTCCAAATTTGCTCTTTATTTTGTTTACGTTAATTTCATTTTCTATATTATAATTAGTTAGGAGCAAAAAACCTTTAATCAATCTAAATAGTGGATGCATGTTAGTCGATTACAGTAGTTGTGAATCTTAAATTCAATCTCTGTGGATTATGATCTTGCTTCCTAACATAGCAAACAAGTGGGCGCAATGGAATTTATATAGCTTAACCGAATTTAAACACGCATTTGAGGGAGGAATATATTGTGATGTATTTGTCATTCACGTAGGCAATTATTATGCATTGGATGTTGTTGTTCAATTTAGAAACATACGTGTCAATCTCCTCAAAAAAAAAAAAAAGAAACATACCTGTCACGTTATTATATCCAAGGCGTAGCACTTCCAAAGAAGTGAAGTTGGCAATTTGTTTTGGTATGCCGCCTACATCATCAAATTACCAAAGAGTTTTATACAGTACCACATAGCACTATTAATTTTAATTTTTAAAGTCATGGTATATTTAATATAAATTACACTATTGCACTCAAAATAAATATGTATACGTTAGGACAAATCTTATAGGGAACTCTTTTATAATAGTAATAGTGTACTTCAAAAAAAAGTAATAGATGTATATACATACGAGAGAGGGAATTGTTAACAAATAATTATTGTTTACAATTTGATATAAATGCATTGGATAATGATTTTCAATTTGGAAACATACCTATCAAGTTATTTTGTTCGAGATTTAACACTTGCAGAGAAGTGAGTTTGCCAATATGCTCTGGTATGCTACCTGATGAATCATCAAATTATATATACTAAACGATTGACAATAAATTATTATGGGATTATATATATATCAAGTCAATTAATCAAGTCATACCTTTGAATCCGTTTCCCCATAGAAACAAATGCGTGAGCTTACTAAAACTTCCTATTTCACTTGGGATATTGCCGTTGAAATTATTGGCTTGCAATGCCAGGACCTCAAGCTCTCTGCATCTGCTTATATTTCTTGGAATTTCCCCGTACAGCTCATTATAAGCGACAGTGAAGTATTTAAGATTTGGAGTATTACTGCACATATTGTTTGGGAGAAACGTTAAGTTTCCAATATGTGGAGAAATGGTTCCTTCGAGCTTATAGCCCGAGATATTTAGGGCAGTGACCCTACGGTGTTTGGCACCGCAAGCGACACCAATCCATCCACAAATGGGGGTGTGAATAGACCAGTTTTTGAGCAAGATACTGGAACTAGGATTTGAAGTAGTAATGGAGTTTTTGAAGGCTATGAGAGCGTATTCATCAGTAGTGAGATTGAAGAGAGATTTGGATGAGGTGAGGAAAAAACAGTTGGATATCAAAACATAAAGAGAAAAAGAGATGAAGGAAGTCTTCATTGTGTTCTATTTGGGTTTATACATACATATATGTAGAAAGTATGCCTATACAGTCAAGTATATTTATAATATTAGCAGAGACAACGTGCGTTGCACGTGGTTTCTCTTTTCTTTTTTTAATAAAGAGAAAAATAATACAATCATGTCATTTTTATGTCTGTACATATACATATTAATCTACATTTGAAATGATGTTAATTTATTCATGTGACCATAAATCAAGAGGCTATAATTCATGGACAAAAAATGAGTAAATGTACTATTGTATTTAAGTAAAATGAAATAAAAGAGTAAAAATCAATGTTTTAAAAGTTATAAAATTAAATAATGTTTTAATACACATTAAATCTTTTCTTGTTTGACCTTGATGGGTAGAGAGCATTCATTCTTCTTTTTGCTTTTCGAGATTAGTTTATCCAATGACAGATCATTATCGCTATCGGTAGGAATGTCAATGCAATCTTCAATCTTTGTTTCAATCTTTAAACTTTTTTGGTATTTTTCCTTTCCTCTTTCCTTGCACTTCACGAATATTCAACTCTCTATTTGACACTTGAACTTGTGTTGGCTCGACACTTTTCTTTGATTTTCTCTTTTCTGCTTTTTTCTTTTCTCCTCCTTTATTGTTTTGCTGTTCTTGAACTGGGTTAATTGCAATTTCTGCATTGATGGGACTGGATTGTGACTATTACATCACCCGTATTTTCACAAACACATAGGCAATGGTCCAGAGATATATCGCCACAAAATCCCTTACCTTCCGGAAGAGAGGGACAATAAAAAGTGCTAAAAAGTTCAGTTTCAAGATCAAAGCAGGAAATCAACTCACACGACCAATTTGAATCAAATACCAACCAAGGATCAAATTAACATTTATAATATTGATAATCATTTTCACATTGTAGATTTTTTTTTAAATAAAATAAAACATATTAAAATTTATAGTATGCAGAATTATTTTGGCCATGTTGATCTTGTTATAATTTAAAGTTGTAAAGAGTTTCATTGAAAATTTGAATTAGTTAACCTTCAAAACAATCATTTATAATAAAAACTCATCTCAATTATTGACAAAATATACTCATGTATCGAACATCACACATATATTTGTTGCAATTTCATCAAACATGATAATACGTGCACTGTTATCCCCTTGTTTAACATTAAGGGTTAGTCATTATACACGTGTCATAAATTGTTGTACAATATTCTCATTATTTGGTAAATCTCAAATACCTATTTTTCCTTATTATTACTAATTGGAACATATTTTTATGTATAGTAACATATTTAGATGTTTATATTTCGGAGATGTTTATGGAACATTGGTGCCAGTTGAAGAGAGTAAGATGGCAATCGGGCCATTATCAACAAGATCAAAATCTGTGCGTAACATAACTATAATAAACAAAGAGTATGTCATTTATCTATATTGTTCTTATTATATTTTATTTTTATTATCAGAGATATCATATTCATTTTTCTAATAACTTCTATTTCTTATTTTTATAGAAATCAATATATGGACATATGTCTTTGGGTAGATATGGCTATAAACGAGGGAAATAGACTGAAAGAAATTGTAGGACAAAATCCAATGATTGCCATCACAAATGTCAATGCAAAAAATTTCTCAGGTAAACCTCATTCATAATTATCTATTGTTTTCTAAACATTACACAAGTAATTATACATTATTAAGTGCACTGTATATATCACGTGGCCTGGAATTACAAAGTACAATAAGATCTATATTACAGATTTCACCAAAGTGTGAAGAGATTGAACAAATGGTGCAAACGTATGAAATTCACTAATTTCATTTAATTTATTTTAGATATTGTCATTTAATATATAAACTTATGTTATTTTATATTATATACGTAGTTCAAATGAAATTTATGATCCTTTGAGAATTGTGGAGGCAAAAATGATCCAAAAAATAGTGAGCGCAAAGGAAGTGACGTTGGAATACCTTAAAGATGAACTACACACACTATCTAAGGTACTATCTCTATCTCTCTCGCTATAACAAATTCTGTAAAGTTTCCGGACAAAAAAAAGTGTGAAAATCTGAAATAGGAAATTTAGTATCTAAAGAAATTACATTAATTATTAGATATAATAATGATAAGTTGATATGCTATCAATATAGGAGTCATTCTGTAATTGTCACCCTTGTGTTGAGCTCTCTAATTTGGTTATTAAAAATTAGATCCAATTATACACTAAATGTAATTATTCTAACTGTTCATATTTCAGGAATCTTATTACTGTTTTGTGGGAAGTGTCGATGGAGTTGAGAATATATCATTTATATGGTATGATTCATGCAAAAAGTGTGCAACATCGTGTCCAAAGAATGCTGAAATAACAATATGCAAAAAATGCAGCGAGGAAATTACTCAGACAACACCAAGGTAATCACACACATATATACACATGCTTAAAAAATTTATACAAAGATAAATGATACATGTATTGACTTTTTTTATTTAAACTCATTACAGATATAGAATAAGCTTGAATGTGAAACAAGGAAATCACAGTGCACGTATTACAATGTTTGATGAAGTTGCAGCAGTGTACGTAGGATGTTCGGTGGATGAGTATATTTCATCAATAAGTGAGGTGAGTTCATAACATAAATCATTATATTACACTAAATAATTTAAGTATGACGAAAACAATTCTGTGTACTCTATAATAAAAATTATTTGATTTAATTTATTTTAACAAATATTATTCAACAGAATTCTCCATATTATGGAGGCCTGATCTTGCAAAATTCGACAGAAGTATGTTTCATGACCTCAGCCAAGTTTGTAACATTCAATCGAAATGGAAACCTCAATGTTATAGCCAATGCAATAAAAAAGACACAATCAAATCCCATCAATGCAGAAATTGCAATTACCTCAGTTCAAGAACCGCAAAAAAAATAAAGGAGGAGAAAAGAAAAAATCTAAAGCAGCAGAAAAGAGAAAATCAAAGAAAAGTGTCAAGCCAACACAAGTGGAAGTGTCAAATAGAGAGTTGAAGGTTCATGAAGTGCAAGGAAAGAGGAAAAGAAGTATCCCAAAAAAATTTAAAGATTATGAAGCAAAGATTGAAGATTGGATTGACATACCAAGCGATAGCGATGATGATCTGCCATTGGATAAACTAATCTCGAAAAGCAAAAAGAAGAAGGAATGCTCTCTACCCATCAAGGTCAAACAAGAAAAAATTTAATGTGTATTTGAACTTTATTTAGTTTTATAACTTTTACTATTAGTTTCAATAATTTAGAGGCAGGTTAACAATGACATAGTCAGTTTTGACTTTTACTCTTTTGTTTAATTTTATTGATATTCAATAGTACAATTACTTAATTTTTTGACCATGATTTATATCATCTTGATTTATGATTACATCAATAAATTAACATCATTTAAAATGTAGATTAATATATATTCGTACAAACATAAAAATGACATGATTGTATTATTTAGCATCTTAAAAAAACGAGAAATCACGTGCAACGCACGTTGTCTCTGCTAGGTGAAAATTTTTCATGTGGTACACCTCTAGTCGTCATTTGTGCGCATTGAGGGAATTGGATATCTATTGCATCATCTTGCTCCTGCTTCCAATAACCCATACCAATTTTGATTGAGTTGCAATTTAATTCATATCTCAATTAAATAGGCTTGAATGCAACAATATATATTTATGTTTATATTCCCCACCATCCACATAAATAATTAGGGCTAAAGAATTGAATCAAAACAGAAAACTAAGTTGCTCAATATGTGTCTTTGGTCTTGCTGAGTGGAGTTAAGGGTTGGAGGAAGGCCATTGTTAGCTGTTTCTCCTCCTCCTTTGCCTTCTCATAACCCATACCAATTATGATCAAATTGCAATTCAATTATGATCAAGTTGCAATTCAATTCATATCAATCAATCATGAGATCTCCTTCTTTTATCTTTATCAATTCAAGTAGTGAAGTAGCTCCAGTTTCTTCTTGAAATTCTCTAATGACGTGTTCATCCAGCTTGGTATGTATTGATGAAATTGTACAAATTCATATTCGGAGAGCAGAGAGTAAGGGTGAGTTGTAGAGGGGGAGAGTCGGAGAGAGATTAGAGCGCCTAAGTATAAATTCATATTCTGATTAATACTGTTTTCAAGTTTGTACGTAGATCCCCACAGACATAACTCTTTTCCAAAAAATATTAGAGAATATCAAGAAGAAACTGGAGTTGCTTCACTATTTGAATTGATGAAGATAAAAGAAGCAAATCTCATGACTATTCTCCTTAAGTATTTGTTAAAAAAATATAATGAGACCGATAATGTCTTTATTTTTAGAGAAGAGTAATTGACCATCACGTTGGAGGACGTGTTATATATTACAGGTTTGCCCATTGTGGGCGAACGTGTGATATGCCAAAAGTCTCGAGATGTTGATGTGTTTGAACGTGTATTCAGTATCCCAAACTCAGAGAACGTGGTAGAGTTAAGCTCGATATTTTGAAGAATATAGCTCTAGATGATTGTTCGAGTAGACGGCACTGGCAGATTGCCCTCTTGACTATTATGGTGTCGTGTTTCATCACTCCTATTTAATTGATATGAATTGAATTGCAACTTGATCATAATTGAATTGCAATTTGATCATAATTGGTATGGGTTATGAGAAGGCAAACGAGGAGGAGGAGGACGAGATAACTAATGATGGCCTTCCTCGAACCCCTAGCTCCACTCACCATGACCATAAAGGTATTGAGCAACTGTCTGTTTTGATTTGATTCTTTAGCACTAATCTTGAGTTTCATCCATGTCAATATGAACCGAAGACTATACCTTGATATACCCCAGAATCATTTGAAATTTATTTCCGTAAACTTATTTAGCACGTAAAATAACAAAAGCAAATCAACTACAATTAATTAACTATCACAGTCTTCATAGCTTACAATTGAAAGAGTGTATTCTTATTCTAAAAGTTAGAGTTCTTTTCTTTCATGTAATTATATTTTTAATTCTTAGATAAGATTTTCACAAGTCATTTCTTAGGCATCAAGTCTCCCACTTAGAATGAAGTTGGCAAAAGAATTGTTCTTTCTGCAACATTTATCGGGGATCCAAGAGATATGCGGCATAGATATCTTGATGCATTGGCATTAATATAGAAATTTGGAAAACCTGATGTATTTATTACAATGACTTGCAATCCTTAATGGAAATAAATACAAGAAAGGTTATATGTTGGTCAAACGGCTTAAGATCGTCCTAATTTAACTTCAAGAGTATTTTGGGCAAAGTTGCTAGACCTGAAAGATCAATCATTTAAGAATGAGATTTTCGGAGATGTAGCACACATGTTCATGTAATCGAATTTCAGAAAAGAGATTTGTCGCATGTCCATATGTTGATAATATTTAAGTTTGAAAATAAGATAAATTCTTCGGACGAAATTGATAAGTTTGTGTGTGCCGAAATTCCTAATCAAGAAAACAATTCTGAATTATTTGAATTAGTGAAGAAACATATGATGCATGGTCCTTGTGGAGAGAAGAATCCAAGAAATTCCTGTATGGTGAAAGGCAAATGCAAATGCCATTACCCACGGTCATATCGCGAAATCATGATTCAAGGTAGAGATGGATATTCAATTTATAGGAGAATAGATAATGGATTAACTATACAAGTAAGAAATGTAGATCTAGGCAACCGTTGGGTTGTCCCACATAATGCGTATTTGTTAGCTAAATATAATTGTCACATCAATGTTGAGGTTTGTTCCGGTATCATAGCTGTGAAGTATTTGTACAAATATATCTATAAGGGTAATGATAGAGTGACGATTCAAATGACCCAAAATGTCGACCAAAATCATGCTGATGAGATCAAACAATTTTAAGATGCACGTTGGGTATCAGCTCAAGAAGCAATGTGGAGAATTTATGAATTTAGTTTGAATGATAGCTCTCCAGCATTTATAAATTTGCCTGTTCACCTTCAAAATAAACAGTTCATAGCTTATCACGCAAGCCAAAATTTGGAAAATCTTTTGGTGTGGGATCATGTTTCAAAAACAATGGTCACAGAATATTTGTTAATGTGTGATACATTTGAAAATGCAACGGAGTATCTTTACAAAGAATTTCTAGAGGAATATGTGTGGAATAAAAAAAGTAAACGTTGGACGAAAAAGGAAAGAGATAATGTTATTGGATGTCTTAGTGTTGTAAGTCCAATTGAAGGATAAAGATATTATCATAGTCTACTATTGAATAATTTTAGGGGAGCAAGATCTTTCCAATATTTGTTGATTGTCAACGATATGCAGTGCTCTAGTTTCAAAGAAGTAGCACACAAAAGAGGTTTGTTGGAAGCTGGCCAAAGTATTATTGAGTGTCTAAATGAGGCTATAATGTTTCAGATGCCACATGAATTATAAAGATTGTTTGCAATAATCTTGGTGCATTGTGCACCTACACATGTCAAAATCTGTTGGGATACCTACTTCGATGCAATGTCTGAAAATTTTAAAAGAGAAATAGGCACTTGAATTGAACAGAGAGTTTCCAAAACTTTGAGGAAAACTTTGAGGAAAATTTTAAAAGAGAAATAGGCACTTGAACAAAGTGCTTTTTTAGACAACATGAGGAAAAGTATAAATTCTTATGATCTTCCAGAGATTCCTATTTCTATTGGAACTATTGATAATGAATGCCTTAGTGAGATACAAGACGAAATGTCCATAGAAATACCTGATGAAGACCATAATGCAGAGTCAAAATTGAATGATGAACAATGGAAAACTTTTTCAATGATTTTGGGTTGCATACAGAAAAAAAAAGTTGGAATGTTTTTCATAGATGGACAGGATGGAATAGCTCATCTCAAACAAAAGAATCTAATAGCTCTTGCTAATGCAACATTTGGAGTTGTTGCTGGTATAATGCACGGGGGAAGAACAACACATTCACGTTTCAAAATCCCAATAAATAATGATGAATCATGGGATCATTCAATGTCTAAACAGAGTGTAACTGCAGAATTGTTACGTAGAGCACAATTAATTTTATGGGGTGAATCACCTATGGCAAAAAAAAGGGCAATTGAAAATGTGAATAAGTTGTAAAAGGATGTGATGGGAAATGACAATTATTTTGGCGGAAAAGTGATAGTCCTCGGAGGATATTTTAGACAAGAATTACCACTTGTGCCCAAAACTACAACTTACCAAGTTATATCTGCAAGTTTGGTTAAGTATTTTTTGTGGCCCAAAATGAAAAGAAATCAAACTGTCCATAAACATGAGATCGAAGAATGATCCAGAATTCAACAAGTTTTTATTAAGAGTAGGAAATGGTGAGGAACCTATTGATGATGAAGACAACATACAAATTCCGAATAAGATGGTCATTAAGTATGATAATGAAGAAAGTTCCATTAAAAGACTCATTCAATCCATTTTTCCGAGTTTACAACATAATGCACATTCGGCGGAGTACATATCAAATCGAGCAATATTAACTCCTAAAAAAGAGCATGTAGATAAGCTGAATGATGAGTTGATCTCAATGTTTCTAGGGGATGCAAAAGTTTTCAATAGTGTTGATGAAGTTATTGATGAGACAAATGCATATTAAGTTGATTTTCTAAACTCTTTGATACCAAATGGTTTACCTCCGCATAGGTTGGTTTTGAAGAAAAATTGTCCAATAAATAAAGCTCAAGGACAAACTATACCAAATGTTGGTGTCTACTTGGCATTTCCAGTATTTTCTCATGGACAATTATATGTTGCTCTTTCTCGAGGAACGTCAATGTCTACCACAAAAGTATTGATCAAGCCGGTTGCGGCAAAAATAAGAGAGAATATGTTTATGAAGAATATTGTATACACAGGAGTTCTAATAACAAGTAGATATTTTATCCAAGAACATTTTACATTATGTACATGTTATATTAGTCAATGATGGAAATTAGCATTTACATGATAATTAGAACAAAAACATAAAGAGGATTCTGCTGAATTGGATAGCGAAATGATGAATATTTCGTGAGCATATTATGGTGACAGGTGACTACATATAGAGGAATAAAAGGTAAGATTAATTAAGCTACTGCTTTAATTAGATTTAGTTTGATGTTGAACTGATTGTAGGGAAACAACCAAGAAGAGAAATGAGCTCAACAAATGACATTGATCAAATCTCAACAAAGGTCAAAAATCTAATTTGGGTTGCTCCAACTTGTGCTAATTTGTGATCTGTGCTTTCTCTTAAGGGAGGGAGGGGAAGGGTGAGTGTTTGTAATAACGTTTACATGGTGCTCAATGTTGCAAGGCTGTCTTGTTGTATTAATTGCTATGATTTTCAGTTTATATCTACAATTTTTAATCAAATTCTTTTGCTTTTGATTTAAGGACGTGTGGACTTTTGTAAAGGTTATAACAAAATTTGCAGTAAGTAAACATATTTTAATAATTTGGACAAATATATTTCTTCTAGATAAATCTAAATTAGTCATATTTTTTTTTTCTTTTATTGAGTGTGTTTAGATAGATATAAGGCCTTATCGTTTTTTATCTTGCATCCAGTACACACGTGTATTCTTTTCTAATATACAATTTCACTTTATAAAAAGTATTAAATTATTTTACGATCATTATAATCATCACTTTTCTATTTCTCATAGGATTTGATTCCCACCCAACATCAATTTTTATTTTTATGTTATTATATACGAATTATTATATTATTTTAAAAGGCTAAATCTAAAACTTATGAGGTTTCACTTTAATCAAATTATTATATTATTATAAAGATATACACTAAACTATATCGTTCTATATTCTATAATATATAATATTACTATATTCTTATATTAGATATAGAATAGGGACAAATAAATAATGAATAATTATATTACACATATACTAAGGGTATAATAGGTAATCCAAATTTTGTAAAAAAGGCTCTTTTATAATAAGTATAGATATATACTAACATGATATGATGCTTTGATGGGATTTAAAGGACCGTCAATTTTTTCCCCAATTGAAACCGAAGACCTTGGGCCAAAACTATGAATTATTTTTCATAAATTTTCCACAAATCTGGCCAAAACAAAGAAAATTGACTGTCATAGAAGACTCTCAATCAAAATGTTTTTTATATATGGTTGTGGTATAGTTGTCGTCAATATTCCGTGGGCCATACAATGGGTGTCTAGTAATGAAACCCCCAAGACGGTTTAAAATTAGTTTCTTTCTTCCATTGTGATAAAATTGACAACCTTAATTAAACAACTTTTGATAATAGACAAATTTATTACTAGAAAAACATAGCTACAGTAAAAGAATTAGGGTCATCCAGATTAATAAACATGTGAAAATACATTTAACGAAGAAATGTGTAAACTCAACAGCTAAATATATAAAATGAAATTAAGTGGCAGAGTTTATTCTCAAATTGAAGTGAACCAAACGGCAATAATATACACTCATTCATTTTGGCATTGAGTGAATTATTATATATGCTTTAATTTTGAGTATCATTTTGGCATTGAGTGAATTATTATATATGCTTTAATTTTGAGTACACACAAGAGGTGTGTCCATCAATCTTTGTCTCATTTCGTGGAGTTTGGACTGGACTTTTGCGGTATATGTAATTGGAAACAAAACCTTCAATGTTGATGGATTTGCAATTGTTTAGGGAATTTATGTATTTAATTTTGAAAGATTTGCTTAAACAATATAAATGAAAATTATATTAAATATTTTACTTGAGAAGACTTCATGTCAACGCGTCGCTATTCTTCATTAAGTGTCATCCATTTACATGTGGAAAAGGTTTAAGAAGTTTCAAACATTAAATCAATTTTATTTCTCTAAAATCTCTTAAAACTTAAAACCCGTCAGCAACCTCCAAAAAATAGAACATATTTCAAACCCAAATTCATACATACTTGTTCTTCTCATCAAAAGGAAACAGTCTAGTTTCTATTGGAAAAATAATTAATTATCACAATTTAATAAGTGCTTCCACTGATGATAAAATTGTGTGTGAAGCATTAAAAAATATGATCCCCAAATCAGTTCCAAAACAGCAAAAAACTGGAGTCCAACGACACATATGAAATTGTAACAGCAAGGTACCATAAGTAATTATCCGAGTAAAGGGATGGGACAAGAAACGGACCTGCATGTCAATTAGTCTTCCCATTATATGATGCTCACTCCATCCACGATTTCCATTCCTAATTTGTCATTTTAATTGGGTGTGTACGAATTTAGTTCCTAATCTATATATATTATATAAACAAAAACAATTCTACGTTAAAAATATCCTATGTAGCATCCCTCATATTCCTCCGTTCCTATTTATCTAAATTCTCAAATTTTCGGAATTGAAATCAATATTTATCATATTTATATTCTACTATATATTATTTATGACATGGAAACAAAATCTTAATAATATCAAATCTTCAAAATCTATATTTATCATAATTTCAACACAAAACATGTAGCGTGCTTATATTAAACTTCTACATGCTTAAATCAAGTATATCTGATGCTTAATAAAAATATGCGTCAAACTTTTGAATTTCGATGAAGAGTAATTAAATTAGATTGGGATGTTTTGAATAGAAAAAAAAAATGTTGTAATTTTGTACATAAAAGTTGAAAAAATTATAAAACAATACTGTATAAGATTTGATTGAATCTTCAAAAAAATTGGCTTTAATTTTGAGATGGAGTGGATCGAGTTTTATTTCCGCAGGAGAGGATTTAGTGGGGCTCACTAAAATCAAAGGTTCCATAAAGGACCCTAGAAGCTTTAACATATTTAAAAAACCGAAAACCATGGTAATTATATAGATTAGATCTCAACCACTAATTAATTTTGGATGGATGGTTAGGATATGTTCCTAGTTCTCACATGGAAACTAATTTTTATATGAACTAATCTATATATGAACCAATCTATATATACTAAAATAATTTACGTATATGATCAATATATACTGCATGAATTTGTAGAATTTACTCTTTCTTTCTTTTCCTTCGAATTATCACAAAGTCAAAGTCAGAGCATACATGAGTTATATTATTAATTCTTTTTAACTTATATCACATCATTAATAGAAACACTAATTTAGCCAAGTAAATAAATTAAAACTTTCATTGAGATAACATTATTTAAAAAAAGAAAAAAGAAATTGACTTTGCAAATTACATTGAAGAATTATTCCGCAGCATTGAACTAAGCAACATAAGCTCAGTCCTCACCTTAAACATTGAAAATGAAATCAAGTAGAAATTTGTTCAAGGGAATTTGGCTAATTTTTAACTAATTCATATTAATTTTGCCAGTTAATTAGGTAGACAGGCCACTTTTCAACCGACGGCTATATCTTCATTCCTTATTCTTATTTATTTTAAATTTTAAATTTTATACATTTTTCATGTATTTTTTAAAATCTATAATCGTCATCCATGAATTAATTTTTACGTTATTTGCAATTGGGTTTCCAACTTTGCATAAGTAATAATTGTTGTTGGGTTACGGACGAAAATGAATAGTATAATCAATTTTTTCTTGCCAATACGCACTTATAAATCAGATTCGGGGTCAAATGGCTAATTCCAACCCAGAACAGTGACAATAGACAGGTCAATTCTCAACTGACGGTACCTCAACTCAGAAAATTTTTCAATTAATTTTTACATTATATGTAGTTGGATTTTCAACTTTGCATAATTCATAATTGTAATTAGTGAATATTACTATACAGTTAAGAACGTAAAAGTATAGTATAATCGTATTTTTTATTTAATTTTGGGTCTATATAAATTCTAAACAAGTTTAATAAATGACACATTTATAAATTAGATTCCTGGTCAACGAGCCAATTCCGACCCGAAATTGTAGCGGTAGATCGACCAATTTTGAACAAACGGCTAACTCAACTCGAGAAATTTGTCATTTTATGCATTTTTTCATGTATTTTCTAAAATCTATAATCGTCATCTTTCCAATTTTGCATAATTAATAATTGTAATTACTAAATATCAAGGACGAAAACAAATAGTACAATCAAATTTTTTGTTATTAAATTTTGAGTCTATATAAATTCTAAACGATTTTTATAATTACACATGTTAATGACAACCGTAATAAACGGGCCAGTTCCGAGTTTCGCCCAGGAAATGTGGTGGTAGACGGGTCAATTTTCAATTGACGGGTATTGTTATACAAAATTTTTGACAAAGGAACATAAATGAATAATTTTTTTAATTAGGTTTTTGAAACAAGTTCGAGTATATACATTTTAAATAGGTTTTTGTAGGAAAATTATTAACAATTTGTCAACAGGTCAATTTCGACCGAAAATTGTGCACTTCATTATTAGAGACAATCTTCAAAAAAAAAAGTTAAACAAGACAACTTCTTTGAGAAATTATATATAAAAATAAGTGTGAATTAGATTTTAATTTTTAATGGGTATTAATTAAAAAAATTAACAAGCAATACCTTTATTATACGATCACATATTAAATTTTATTAATTTTATTAAATAATACTCTAATTCCATTTACAGACGTAGGTCTCATACATTCCCTTATTATATTATATTTTTAAATACTTTTAAACTATATATATTTACTACCTTTAAGTGGGACCAGTTCACTTAAATACCTTTAAACTACATTTATAACATTTAAACTACCATAAGTGAGACCATTATTTATTCAAATACATCATACCACTTAAGTCAAATACTTTCTTAATTCTCGTGTCCGAATCAAATTAGGAATGAAAATTGTGGACATGTGTAACTTGAAAATTCACAATTACTTCCCCCCAAATTGGAACGTAAAACCATGAAACAAAACTATGAATTAATTTTCATAAAGTTTCCACAAATGTGGCCAAACCAAAACAAAAGGAAATTGACTATCAAAGTCTATTTTCGTAGAAGACTCTGAATCGAAGACAATTGGGTGACCTACATTTTTTTCCAGTGAATGAACTTGACATGTATAAAAGTGTTTTTTATGTGGTTTTGGTATAGTTGCCGTCAAGATTCTGGGGGCTATACAATGTGTATCTAATAATGAAAACCCTAAGACGGCCTATTTAAAATTAGTTCTTTTCTACTTTAAAAAAAAAATAGTTCTTTTCTTCCTTTGTGATAAAATTGACAATGCTAATTGAACAACCTTTTATAATAGACAAATTTATTACTAGAAAAAATATAGCCACTATACTTTAAACTCAACAACTAAATATATAAAAAGAAATGAAGTGGCCGAGTCTCAAATTGAAGTGAACTAAACGGCAATAATATATATATAGTCATTCATCTTGGCATTGAGTGAATTATGCTTTTGAGTTAAGAATAGAACACAACAAGAGGTGTCGGAATCAATCTCTATATCATATTTTGAACAATTATATACAAATATTTTTATATTTTAGTGTTTGAATTAATCGCAAGGCTAAAGAGAATGATTAAATGTCAAAATTGAAAAGATTGGAGTTTTGGACTAGACTTTTGTGATTTATGTAATTGGAAACAGAACCTTCAATCTTGATGGATTTGCAATTGTTTAGAGAATTTATGGATTTAATTTTGAAAGATTTGCTCAAACTATATAAATGAAAATTATGTTAAAAATTTTACTTGAGAAGACTTCATGTCAACGCATCACTATCCTTCATTAAATGTCATCCAATTACATGTGGGCATGGTTTAAGAAGCTTCAAACATCAAATCAATTTTATTTCACTAAAATCTCTTAAACTTTAAATCCGTCAGCAACCTCCACAAAATAATTACATATTCTAAACCAAGTTCATACATTCGTGTTCTTCTCATAAAAAGGAAATTAACCATCTTTTTTTATAGGATAATAGGAAACTGGTTTCTAATAGAATAGTGATTAATTATCACAATATTACGAAGTGCATCCACTAAAGATAAATTTCTATTAAAAGGATAAAATATTGATACGAATATGCGATTTATATAATTGGAAAAGAGGACTTTTGGGCTAGACTTTTGTGATTTATGTAATTGGAAAAGGAAAACCTTTAATCTGAATGCATTTGCTATCGTTTAGGGAATTTATGTATTTAATTTTGAAAGATTTGCTTAAACTTTATAAATGAAAATTATGTTAAAGATTTTAATTGAGAAGGCGTCCATGTCAACGTGTCGCTATTCATTAAATGTCAAATACATGTGGAGAAGATTTAAGAAGCTTCAATCGTCAAATGAATTTTATTTTTCTAAAATATCTTAAAGCTGTTAATCCGTCAGCAACCTCCACAAAATAATCACATTTTCAAACCCAAATTCATATATACGTGTTCTTCTCATCAAAAGGAAGCATTCTTTTTGTATAGGAAAAATAGGAAACTGGTTTTCAAAAGAATACTGATTAATTATCACAATTTTACAAAGTGCTTCCAAGTAAGAAAAAAATGCTATAAAAAAGACATACTCCCTCCGTCCCACCGAATACGGCCTGTTTTCCATTTTGAGACGTCCCACTATTTGGCATGTTTCCTTAATTAGTGTATATTTAACATTATAAAATGTTGCATTCACACTACATGTGACCCACCATCCTATCTAAACCCTACTAACCTACTCCCACTGCACACTATCCACCATCTCATCTATAACTTTATTAGCATTATAATATTGCATTCACACTACACTAAACACTCTCTTTATATCCAATATCTTTTTTCTTAGTCTCGGTGCCCATATGAACTAGGCCGTATTCGACGGGCCGAAGGGAGTAATATTTATTGATAAGTATATGTTTGAACCTTTATAAATTAAAATTCTTCGACGCTTTGTTTATATGATTCACAACTCATTGTTGGGCCTTGAAACATTCTATTATAGCCCACCAAAATTTAGAGCTAAAATTGAATTTGATTAACTATTGGAAGTAGTGCTATAATGTCCAAATCTAAATTGCCCGTGATATCCACTAAATATCAAATAAATTTTCTTTACGAAAAAGCTAATAGAATTCTACAAAAGTGAACAGATATGAGTGGAATTTGTAGTGGGCTAGATGTCCGATGTTGGGCCTTTGAAGGAATTAATAAGTCCAAATTATTTTGGGCTAATTGGATAAGCTTTGCAACTTAATGTTGGGCCATACCACTCAAGCCTACTGTATTTCTTCGAAAATAATATTTTTAGCACAAGTTAAATCTCGATTCTTTTAATTTAGTTATACGCTAGCTTGATTTTATGAATAATAGAAGTTGAATAAGACAGCGCAACTACTTCAGTTTGTGGAAGGCCCTCTTTCATTTGTGAGCTTTGCAGAAACAGAGGGCAATATGGTCAAATCAAGTGATTCCTTAGGCGTTAGTTTACACGGCGGCCCAAGCAAACACGTCATTCATCCAATCAGAAATTGCAACTACTTCAGTTTGATTGATAACCTAAGTCTTTGCTGGAATGATCGTGGCCGTTGATCGGGGGGACAATGAGATTAGATCATGAAGGAGTTCGTTATAACAGCTGGATTCTCACAACTCGTCATCATCTTCATTCCGTTTCACAATTTGTGTAGAGAGAGAGAGAGAGAGAGTTCTGCATATTCAAAGTGTGTAGAGTAGAATTCTTAATCTTGTAATCAAAGCTAGAGCGTGTGAATAAAAGTGTGAGTGTGTTCTTGAGCTGCAATACTTCGATCTATTTCTGTTATTGCTGTGTCGATTACTTAACAAGTGGCGCCGTCTGCCGGAATCAAATTCGCGGCGAGCTGAAATCGCGATAATCGGCAAGGATTCGCGACGGAAGGAAATTCTTTATTTGGATTTCGGATCGCCATCTGACTGGAGAAGTAGATCGATTGTAAATGGCGACGACAAAGATGGAAACAGAAAACTTCACGGGGAAGAATGATTTTGGGGTATGGAGAATCAAGATGATAGCTCTCCTAACTCAGCAAGGATTGGCATCGGCGTTGAGAGAAGAGGAAGGTTCATCGTCTTCAACTCCAGAGGCTGAAACTGACGCCATGAAAGTGGCGGCGGTGCACGAAGCCGAGCGCATGAAGGCTGAAATTTGGGGATAAAGTTCTAAGTGAAGTGGCCAAGGAGAAATCTGCAGCGGCAGTCTGGGCCAAACTTAAGTCAGATCTACATGATCGCTTGTATATGAAGCAGCGGTTGTACTCGTTCAAGCTGGTAGATGATAAATCTTTGGAGGACCAGCTTGAAGCGTTTAACAAGATTATAGACGATCTTGACAACTTAGATGTGAAGGTAGAAGATGAGGATCAAGCCATCATTCTTCTAAATGTGCTGCCCAAGTCTTATGATCAGCTCTGAAGGGCCAAAGCTCGAGTGTCAGCTCTGAGGCTCCAATATCAGCTGTGAAGAGTCAAAGCTCGAGAGTCAGTTCTGAAACGAAACGTCAAGGCTCGGTGCCAGGTGTGAAACCGAACGTCAAGGTTGAGAATGCCATGTGTGAAACAGCGTCGCTTGCTCCTTCATAATCCCAAATCATAATCTCTTCATATGCAATCCAATCACTCGCAACAGCGTCGCTTGCTCCTTCACCACAACACTACTAAAATTAGATGTGTTTGGTTTATTATTGTTGTCATTGATATATATAAATGGTGGATGGTGAATGGATTTGGAATCGAGGGTCGGGAAAGTCACTCACTTTACCACTAGATCATTCCCTTTACTATAGTCAAATATATAATAACAACATGCCTATCTCTTCATTTGCTATTTATGAGTTTATGCGTGCTTCTTTAGCTATAGATTCACTCTACACAAGAAAATGAATCATAAGAAAATCATTTTGCCTCAAGTCTAAAGTCTCATGAATGCAGAACATAACTAGGAGATCGATTTCAACAATACATGTAAGAAAACAACAGTATATACCCATTATTACATTCTAGCTCTGGAAACAAGAGCCTCAACATGTTTATTTAGTTCGCCCTCGATCTCCTTCTCCTTCGACCCACATTTCCTCTACGTGTTCTTCTCTTTATCCTGTAAATGCCGTAAAGCCACTCCACCAACCCTTTAGGCCTTTCATATCGAAAAATGAAATAACTAATAGTAACAGCCAATACAAAGCCAGATCCATAACCGGAAACAACAGCCTCCAAACAGAATCCCTCAAGAAAACCAGAATCACCACTTCCTTGCGCCATCATCACTTCTGGAGGCGAAAGCGCTTCACATTTTTGTGTTAATGGAAATCCACATAATCCCGAGTTCCCTACATATGAGGTATTGTCAAATGTGGATAACTGGCCGCTGGTTTGAGGTATCTGCCCTGAAAGATTATTCATGGAAAGGTTCAACATAGAAAGAAATGTGAGCTTAGTTAGCTGAAATGGGATTTCTCCGGTCAGTCGGTTTGAAGAGAGATCTAAAGACTCAAGTGTAGACACTTTGCCAAGAGATGCAGGTATATGCCCTGTGAGGAAATTGCGAGACAAATTCAAGTGCATTAATGAAATCAGGTCGCCAATAGAATTCGAGATGGTTCCTGAAAATCTGTTGGAGGACAAGTTGATGGTCGTAAATGTTCTCAGGATTCTCTTAAATGATACTTCATTGCCCTTCAAAGTCATCGTCAAGGAATCAGTATAAGAAAACTGATACCAATCCTGTTTTTTAGTGTGATTTTCCTGCACATCCATCATTGCTCTGAAATTCATGAGATATCCATTGGGAAAATTGCCAGTGAATGAATTGTGGGATAGGTCGAAAACTTGCAGGTTCAGGAAGGGAGGCGTTGTACTCGTGGAAGTGAGGGAAGGAATGGTACCACTAAAGTTGTTGGACCTCAATACGAGGACGCGGAGATTGGTTAGAGATTCTGTCCAAAATGGGAACGTGCCTTGTATTCTGTTTTTTCCGATGTCAAGAACCTGTAGGCGTGCACAGTTGGCCAGAGATCGGGGTAATGCTCCTTCCAGTTTATTTCCGTTCAAGATGAGTGACTTGAGAACTCTCAAGTTTCCTAACTCATGTGGAATGGATCCTTCTAAACTGTTGTTTGATAGAGATAAGCCCCAAAGTCCCCTCAAATTTGTCAATGTTGTCGGGATGGATCCATTGAAGATATTATTTGATAAGCTGAGGAATTGCAGTGACTGGCAGCTGCCAATTGATTCGGGAATAGAGCCTGAGAAATTGTTAGAGGACAGGGCTAGAAAGTTGAGATATATTATATTTACAAGATTATAGACATACCTGCCAACTTATTATTAGAAAGGTCTAACATTATCAGTGCAGTAAGATTCCCAAATTCTTTTGGTATATGACCTGAGTTGCATAATGGTATTGAGATTAAATTCTAAGAATAGTTGAAAGCAAAACACAACTCAATTGGTAAGACACTTCCCCTCCAACCTTAAGGTTGGGGCTTCGGGTCATGAAAGTGCGTGTGTTGTGTGAAACTCAAAAGAAAATATCTAAGGATAATTTAGCAATAATGTCCGAAGGAAGACTACCGGAAAACTTATTCAATGAAAGATCTAAATGGTGCAAGGTTGATATGTTGAAGAGCAGAGGTGGGATAGCGCCGGAGAAGGAATTCATTCGCACGGAGAGGGTACTCAGGAGTGGCAAATTAGAAAGCTCTTCTGGTAATTCGCCTGTACATCATGCATATACCACAGAGTTTATTAGAACATATGGATGTTTTATGTTATTTAGAAAATATAAGGTTTTTCTGCAATTCAATAGAGTTGATATGTTGAAGAGGAGAGGTGGGATAGCGCCGGACAAAGAATTCCCTGCCAGGACGAGTATTACCATGGATGCCAAATTGGAAAATTCTTGTGGTAATTCGCCTGTATGTTCAATTCATTTTCATGAGTTACATATACCACAGAGTTGGAATGATGGGCTTTATACGTTTCACCTTTTTGTATAGGTTAACTTTAACGGGATGAGTTTTTCGTGCAAAGTTTATTAGAACCGATGGATGTTTTATGTCATTTAAAAAGTATAAGGTTTTTTGTGTAATTTAATTAAAACGCAGGGGTATTTTATGCATTTTACATGCTATATTCACATAATAAATAAGAGTTTTGAAGACTACTTTTGTGTCGAGACTCTGTGAAGTGATGAATGCTTTAAACTGCCAATATCATCCTTCAATTTTTTAAAAGTACCTGTCAAGTCAGTAGATCCAAGATATAGCCATTGCAGAGAAGTGAGGTTGCCCATATGCTTCGGAATGGTACCTGAATCATCAAACTAATTACCAAAGGGATTTGATACACATACAGAGGGGAGGGAAATATTCATGCTTAAGCTTAATGTATAGACATCTCATTCAACATATTAAGAAATAATTATTGTTAATAACTCACAAGCACTTGAGATATGCATCAGATATTGATTTTCAATTTGGAAACATACCCATCAAGTTATTAGATCCAAGGTATAGCTTTTGCAGAGATGTGAGGTTGCCAATATCCTTTGGTATGCTACCTGATGAGTCATCAAACTAATTACCAAAGAGATTTGATACACATACAAAGGTGAGGGAAATATTCCAGCTTAAGCTTAATGTATATACATGTCATTCAACATATTAAGAAATAATTATTGTTAATAACTCACAAGCAGTTGATATAGATGCATTTGATATTGATTTTCAATTTGGAAACATACCTATCAACTTATTTTCTTCGAGAAAGAGCATTTGCAGAGAAGTGAGGTTGCCAGTATCCTTCGGTATGCTACCTGATGAATCATGAAACTAATTACCAAAGGGATTTGATACACATACAAAGGTGAGGGAAATATTCCAGCTTAAGCTTAATGTATATACATGTCATTCAACATATTAAGAAATAATTATTGTTAATAACTCACAAGCAGTTGATATAGATGCATCGGATATTGATTTTCAATTTGGAAACATACCTATCAAGTAATTATGGTTGAGGTATAGCCGTTGCAGAGAAGTGAGGTTCCCAATATCCTTTGGTATGCTACCTGAATCATCAAACTAATTACCAAAGGGATTTGATAAATACACATACAGAGGGAAATATTGTTAATAACTCACAAGCAGTTGATATAGATGCATCGGATATTGATTTTCAATTTGGAAACATACCTTCCAAGTTATTAAATGCAAGGCTTAGCAGTTGCAGAAAAGAGAGGTTGCCAATATCCTTTGGTATGCTACCTGAATCATCATAGTAACAAAGGATTTTTACACAAATTATCAATATCAAATAGAAACCAAATTCTATGTAGAAACCTAACTCGCTAAAAATCAATAGTGGGTATGCGCCCGAAGATAAAGGTTTTGGGTTCAAGACCTCTTCTTTAAATTTAATTGTAAACTTTTTTTTTAAAGAGAGCTTATATATATATATCAATAGTCGACCTTTGATTTAATGTAATTAATGGTTCAGATTTAATTGGGTAATTGGGTAAACTTGTTTTTATTTTTTTTAAAAAAAAAAAAGAGGGCTAATTGCAATATATATATATATATATATGGTAAGGATCTGGTGAGAATGAATTTTATAAGAGAACGTGAGAATGGTACATTTTAATGCATTTTTATCACATCAGTAATGCATATATTGTAGAAATGTAATGCATAGACATCCTAATGCATAAAGTGCAGAAACGTAATGCATAAACATTGTAATGCATAAATTACCATAACATAGTGCATCGTTAAATGTGAACCATTGATCAACAAAAATCAAGGGTCCAGATATATATATATATATATATATATATATATATATATATATATATATATATATATATATATATAGTGGACCTTTGATTTAATGTAATTAATGGTTCATATTTAATTAGGTTATTTTGCTGATTTTTCATACATTTCTTTAGTTTGGGATTCTTTTATCTTATTAACTGAATTTTCCTTAACTAATGGGATCTATAATCAATATCATGACGGTTATTTTGTGGGACTTGTTTTTGTAATCTTGAGTTTCCTTAATTATTGGGATATGATGATCCATTATTTTCTGTTAATCTTTTGTAGTCAATATTTCAACATGTTTCATTCATTAATTAATATTTTCATAACTTTGAGGAAAATTTTAAAAGAGAAATAGGCACTTGAACAAAGTGCTTTTTTAGACAACATGAGGAAAAGTATAAATTCTTATGATCTTCCAGAGATTCCTATTTCTATTGGAACTATTGATAATGAATGCCTTAGTGAGATACAAGACGAAATGTCCATAGAAATACCTGATGAAGACCATAATGCAGAGTCAAAATTGAATGATGAACAATGGAAAACTTTTTCAATGATTTTGGGTTGCATACAGAAAAAAAAAGTTGGAATGTTTTTCATAGATGGACAGGATGGAATAGCTCATCTCAAACAAAAGAATCTAATAGCTCTTGCTAATGCAACATTTGGAGTTGTTGCTGGTATAATGCACGGGGGAAGAACAACACATTCACGTTTCAAAATCCCAATAAATAATGATGAATCATGGGATCATTCAATGTCTAAACAGAGTGTAACTGCAGAATTGTTACGTAGAGCACAATTAATTTTATGGGGTGAATCACCTATGGCAAAAAAAAGGGCAATTGAAAATGTGAATAAGTTGTAAAAGGATGTGATGGGAAATGACAATTATTTTGGCGGAAAAGTGATAGTCCTCGGAGGATATTTTAGACAAGAATTACCACTTGTGCCCAAAACTACAACTTACCAAGTTATATCTGCAAGTTTGGTTAAGTATTTTTTGTGGCCCAAAATGAAAAGAAATCAAACTGTCCATAAACATGAGATCGAAGAATGATCCAGAATTCAACAAGTTTTTATTAAGAGTAGGAAATGGTGAGGAACCTATTGATGATGAAGACAACATACAAATTCCGAATAAGATGGTCATTAAGTATGATAATGAAGAAAGTTCCATTAAAAGACTCATTCAATCCATTTTTCCGAGTTTACAACATAATGCACATTCGGCGGAGTACATATCAAATCGAGCAATATTAACTCCTAAAAAAGAGCATGTAGATAAGCTGAATGATGAGTTGATCTCAATGTTTCTAGGGGATGCAAAAGTTTTCAATAGTGTTGATGAAGTTATTGATGAGACAAATGCATATTAAGTTGATTTTCTAAACTCTTTGATACCAAATGGTTTACCTCCGCATAGGTTGGTTTTGAAGAAAAATTGTCCAATAAATAAAGCTCAAGGACAAACTATACCAAATGTTGGTGTCTACTTGGCATTTCCAGTATTTTCTCATGGACAATTATATGTTGCTCTTTCTCGAGGAACGTCAATGTCTACCACAAAAGTATTGATCAAGCCGGTTGCGGCAAAAATAAGAGAGAATATGTTTATGAAGAATATTGTATACACAGGAGTTCTAATAACAAGTAGATATTTTATCCAAGAACATTTTACATTATGTACATGTTATATTAGTCAATGATGGAAATTAGCATTTACATGATAATTAGAACAAAAACATAAAGAGGATTCTGCTGAATTGGATAGCGAAATGATGAATATTTCGTGAGCATATTATGGTGACAGGTGACTACATATAGAGGAATAAAAGGTAAGATTAATTAAGCTACTGCTTTAATTAGATTTAGTTTGATGTTGAACTGATTGTAGGGAAACAACCAAGAAGAGAAATGAGCTCAACAAATGACATTGATCAAATCTCAACAAAGGTCAAAAATCTAATTTGGGTTGCTCCAACTTGTGCTAATTTGTGATCTGTGCTTTCTCTTAAGGGAGGGAGGGGAAGGGTGAGTGTTTGTAATAACGTTTACATGGTGCTCAATGTTGCAAGGCTGTCTTGTTGTATTAATTGCTATGATTTTCAGTTTATATCTACAATTTTTAATCAAATTCTTTTGCTTTTGATTTAAGGACGTGTGGACTTTTGTAAAGGTTATAACAAAATTTGCAGTAAGTAAACATATTTTAATAATTTGGACAAATATATTTCTTCTAGATAAATCTAAATTAGTCATATTTTTTTTTTCTTTTATTGAGTGTGTTTAGATAGATATAAGGCCTTATCGTTTTTTATCTTGCATCCAGTACACACGTGTATTCTTTTCTAATATACAATTTCACTTTATAAAAAGTATTAAATTATTTTACGATCATTATAATCATCACTTTTCTATTTCTCATAGGATTTGATTCCCACCCAACATCAATTTTTATTTTTATGTTATTATATACGAATTATTATATTATTTTAAAAGGCTAAATCTAAAACTTATGAGGTTTCACTTTAATCAAATTATTATATTATTATAAAGATATACACTAAACTATATCGTTCTATATTCTATAATATATAATATTACTATATTCTTATATTAGATATAGAATAGGGACAAATAAATAATGAATAATTATATTACACATATACTAAGGGTATAATAGGTAATCCAAATTTTGTAAAAAAGGCTCTTTTATAATAAGTATAGATATATACTAACATGATATGATGCTTTGATGGGATTTAAAGGACCGTCAATTTTTTCCCCAATTGAAACCGAAGACCTTGGGCCAAAACTATGAATTATTTTTCATAAATTTTCCACAAATCTGGCCAAAACAAAGAAAATTGACTGTCATAGAAGACTCTCAATCAAAATGTTTTTTATATATGGTTGTGGTATAGTTGTCGTCAATATTCCGTGGGCCATACAATGGGTGTCTAGTAATGAAACCCCCAAGACGGTTTAAAATTAGTTTCTTTCTTCCATTGTGATAAAATTGACAACCTTAATTAAACAACTTTTGATAATAGACAAATTTATTACTAGAAAAACATAGCTACAGTAAAAGAATTAGGGTCATCCAGATTAATAAACATGTGAAAATACATTTAACGAAGAAATGTGTAAACTCAACAGCTAAATATATAAAATGAAATTAAGTGGCAGAGTTTATTCTCAAATTGAAGTGAACCAAACGGCAATAATATACACTCATTCATTTTGGCATTGAGTGAATTATTATATATGCTTTAATTTTGAGTATCATTTTGGCATTGAGTGAATTATTATATATGCTTTAATTTTGAGTACACACAAGAGGTGTGTCCATCAATCTTTGTCTCATTTCGTGGAGTTTGGACTGGACTTTTGCGGTATATGTAATTGGAAACAAAACCTTCAATGTTGATGGATTTGCAATTGTTTAGGGAATTTATGTATTTAATTTTGAAAGATTTGCTTAAACAATATAAATGAAAATTATATTAAATATTTTACTTGAGAAGACTTCATGTCAACGCGTCGCTATTCTTCATTAAGTGTCATCCATTTACATGTGGAAAAGGTTTAAGAAGTTTCAAACATTAAATCAATTTTATTTCTCTAAAATCTCTTAAAACTTAAAACCCGTCAGCAACCTCCAAAAAATAGAACATATTTCAAACCCAAATTCATACATACTTGTTCTTCTCATCAAAAGGAAACAGTCTAGTTTCTATTGGAAAAATAATTAATTATCACAATTTAATAAGTGCTTCCACTGATGATAAAATTGTGTGTGAAGCATTAAAAAATATGATCCCCAAATCAGTTCCAAAACAGCAAAAAACTGGAGTCCAACGACACATATGAAATTGTAACAGCAAGGTACCATAAGTAATTATCCGAGTAAAGGGATGGGACAAGAAACGGACCTGCATGTCAATTAGTCTTCCCATTATATGATGCTCACTCCATCCACGATTTCCATTCCTAATTTGTCATTTTAATTGGGTGTGTACGAATTTAGTTCCTAATCTATATATATTATATAAACAAAAACAATTCTACGTTAAAAATATCCTATGTAGCATCCCTCATATTCCTCCGTTCCTATTTATCTAAATTCTCAAATTTTCGGAATTGAAATCAATATTTATCATATTTATATTCTACTATATATTATTTATGACATGGAAACAAAATCTTAATAATATCAAATCTTCAAAATCTATATTTATCATAATTTCAACACAAAACATGTAGCGTGCTTATATTAAACTTCTACATGCTTAAATCAAGTATATCTGATGCTTAATAAAAATATGCGTCAAACTTTTGAATTTCGATGAAGAGTAATTAAATTAGATTGGGATGTTTTGAATAGAAAAAAAAAATGTTGTAATTTTGTACATAAAAGTTGAAAAAATTATAAAACAATACTGTATAAGATTTGATTGAATCTTCAAAAAAATTGGCTTTAATTTTGAGATGGAGTGGATCGAGTTTTATTTCCGCAGGAGAGGATTTAGTGGGGCTCACTAAAATCAAAGGTTCCATAAAGGACCCTAGAAGCTTTAACATATTTAAAAAACCGAAAACCATGGTAATTATATAGATTAGATCTCAACCACTAATTAATTTTGGATGGATGGTTAGGATATGTTCCTAGTTCTCACATGGAAACTAATTTTTATATGAACTAATCTATATATGAACCAATCTATATATACTAAAATAATTTACGTATATGATCAATATATACTGCATGAATTTGTAGAATTTACTCTTTCTTTCTTTTCCTTCGAATTATCACAAAGTCAAAGTCAGAGCATACATGAGTTATATTATTAATTCTTTTTAACTTATATCACATCATTAATAGAAACACTAATTTAGCCAAGTAAATAAATTAAAACTTTCATTGAGATAACATTATTTAAAAAAAGAAAAAAGAAATTGACTTTGCAAATTACATTGAAGAATTATTCCGCAGCATTGAACTAAGCAACATAAGCTCAGTCCTCACCTTAAACATTGAAAATGAAATCAAGTAGAAATTTGTTCAAGGGAATTTGGCTAATTTTTAACTAATTCATATTAATTTTGCCAGTTAATTAGGTAGACAGGCCACTTTTCAACCGACGGCTATATCTTCATTCCTTATTCTTATTTATTTTAAATTTTAAATTTTATACATTTTTCATGTATTTATTAAAATCTATAATCGTCATCCATGAATTAATTTTTACGTTATTTGCAATTGGGTTTCCAACTTTGCATAAGTAATAATTGTTGTTGGGTTACGGACGAAAATGAATAGTATAATCAATTTTTTCTTGCCAATACGCACTTATAAATCAGATTCGGGGTCAAATGGCTAATTCCAACCCAGAACAGTGACAATAGACAGGTCAATTCTCAACTGACGGTACCTCAACTCAGAAAATTTTTCAATTAATTTTTACATTATATGTAGTTGGATTTTCAACTTTGCATAATTCATAATTGTAATTAGTGAATATTACTATACAGTTAAGAACGTAAAAGTATAGTATAATCGTATTTTTTATTTAATTTTGGGTCTATATAAATTCTAAACAAGTTTAATAAATGACACATTTATAAATTAGATTCCTGGTCAACGAGCCAATTCCGACCCGAAATTGTAGCGGTAGATCGACCAATTTTGAACAAACGGCTAACTCAACTCAAGAAATTTGTCATTTTATGCATTTTTTCATGTATTTTCTAAAATCTATAATCGTCATCTTTCCAATTTTGCATAATTAATAATTGTAATTACTAAATATCAAGGACGAAAACAAATAGTACAATCAAATTTTTTGTTATTAAATTTTGAGTCTATATAAATTCTAAACGATTTTTATAATTACACATGTTAATGACAACCGTAATAAACGGGCCAGTTCCGAGTTTCGCCCAGGAAATGTGGTGGTAGACGGGTCAATTTTCAATTGACGGGTATTGTTATACAAAATTTTTGACAAAGGAACATAAATGAATAATTTTTTTAATTAGGTTTTTGAAACAAGTTCGAGTATATACATTTTAAATAGGTTTTTGTAGGAAAATTATTAACAATTTGTCAACAGGTCAATTTCGACCGAAAATTGTGCACTTCATTATTAGAGACAATCTTCAAAAAAAAAAGTTAAACAAGACAACTTCTTTGAGAAATTATATATAAAAATAAGTGTGAATTAGATTTTAATTTTTAATGGGTATTAATTAAAAAAATTAACAAGCAATACCTTTATTATACGATCACATATTAAATTTTATTAATTTTATTAAATAATACTCTAATTCCATTTACAGACGTAGGTCTCATACATTCCCTTATTATATTATATTTTTAAATACTTTTAAACTATATATATTTACTACCTTTAAGTGGGACCAGTTCACTTAAATACCTTTAAACTACATTTATAACATTTAAACTACCATAAGTGAGACCATTATTTATTCAAATACATCATACCACTTAAGTCAAATACTTTCTTAATTCTCGTGTCCGAATCAAATTAGGAATGAAAATTGTGGACATGTGTAACTTGAAAATTCACAATTACTTCCCCCCAAATTGGAACGTAAAACCATGAAACAAAACTATGAATTAATTTTCATAAAGTTTCCACAAATGTGGCCAAACCAAAACAAAAGGAAATTGACTATCAAAGTCTATTTTCGTAGAAGACTCTGAATCGAAGACAATTGGGTGACCTACATTTTTTTCCAGTGAATGAACTTGACATGTATAAAAGTGTTTTTTATGTGGTTTTGGTATAGTTGCCGTCAAGATTCTGGGGGCTATACAATGTGTATCTAATAATGAAAACCCTAAGACGGCCTATTTAAAATTAGTTCTTTTCTACTTTAAAAAAAAAATAGTTCTTTTCTTCCTTTGTGATAAAATTGACAATGCTAATTGAACAACCTTTTATAATAGACAAATTTATTACTAGAAAAAATATAGCCACTATACTTTAAACTCAACAACTAAATATATAAAAAGAAATGAAGTGGCCGAGTCTCAAATTGAAGTGAACTAAACGGCAATAATATATATATAGTCATTCATCTTGGCATTGAGTGAATTATGCTTTTGAGTTAAGAATAGAACACAACAAGAGGTGTCGGAATCAATCTCTATATCATATTTTGAACAATTATATACAAATATTTTTATATTTTAGTGTTTGAATTAATCGCAAGGCTAAAGAGAATGATTAAATGTCAAAATTGAAAAGATTGGAGTTTTGGACTAGACTTTTGTGATTTATGTAATTGGAAACAGAACCTTCAATCTTGATGGATTTGCAATTGTTTAGAGAATTTATGGATTTAATTTTGAAAGATTTGCTCAAACTATATAAATGAAAATTATGTTAAAAATTTTACTTGAGAAGACTTCATGTCAACGCATCACTATCCTTCATTAAATGTCATCCAATTACATGTGGGCATGGTTTAAGAAGCTTCAAACATCAAATCAATTTTATTTCACTAAAATCTCTTAAACTTTAAATCCGTCAGCAACCTCCACAAAATAATTACATATTCTAAACCAAGTTCATACATTCGTGTTCTTCTCATAAAAAGGAAATTAACCATCTTTTTTTATAGGATAATAGGAAACTGGTTTCTAATAGAATAGTGATTAATTATCACAATATTACGAAGTGCATCCACTAAAGATAAATTTCTATTAAAAGGATAAAATATTGATACGAATATGCGATTTATATAATTGGAAAAGAGGACTTTTGGGCTAGACTTTTGTGATTTATGTAATTGGAAAAGGAAAACCTTTAATCTGAATGCATTTGCTATCGTTTAGGGAATTTATGTATTTAATTTTGAAAGATTTGCTTAAACTTTATAAATGAAAATTATGTTAAAGATTTTAATTGAGAAGGCGTCCATGTCAACGTGTCGCTATTCATTAAATGTCAAATACATGTGGAGAAGATTTAAGAAGCTTCAATCGTCAAATGAATTTTATTTTTCTAAAATATCTTAAAGCTGTTAATCCGTCAGCAACCTCCACAAAATAATCACATTTTCAAACCCAAATTCATATATACGTGTTCTTCTCATCAAAAGGAAGCATTCTTTTTGTATAGGAAAAATAGGAAACTGGTTTTCAAAAGAATACTGATTAATTATCACAATTTTACAAAGTGCTTCCAAGTAAGAAAAAAATGCTATAAAAAAGACATACTCCCTCCGTCCCACCGAATACGGCCTGTTTTCCATTTTGAGACGTCCCACTATTTGGCATGTTTCCTTAATTAGTGTATATTTAACATTATAAAATGTTGCATTCACACTACATGTGACCCACCATCCTATCTAAACCCTACTAACCTACTCCCACTGCACACTATCCACCATCTCATCTATAACTTTATTAGCATTATAATATTGCATTCACACTACACTAAACACTCTCTTTATATCCAATATCTTTTTTCTTAGTCTCGGTGCCCATATGAACTAGGCCGTATTCGACGGGCCGAAGGGAGTAATATTTATTGATAAGTATATGTTTGAACCTTTATAAATTAAAATTCTTCGACGCTTTGTTTATATGATTCACAACTCATTGTTGGGCCTTGAAACATTCTATTATAGCCCACCAAAATTTAGAGCTAAAATTGAATTTGATTAACTATTGGAAGTAGTGCTATAATGTCCAAATCTAAATTGCCCGTGATATCCACTAAATATCAAATAAATTTTCTTTACGAAAAAGCTAATAGAATTCTACAAAAGTGAACAGATATGAGTGGAATTTGTAGTGGGCTAGATGTCCGATGTTGGGCCTTTGAAGGAATTAATAAGTCCAAATTATTTTGGGCTAATTGGATAAGCTTTGCAACTTAATGTTGGGCCATACCACTCAAGCCTACTGTATTTCTTCGAAAATAATATTTTTAGCACAAGTTAAATCTCGATTCTTTTAATTTAGTTATACGCTAGCTTGATTTTATGAATAATAGAAGTTGAATAAGACAGCGCAACTACTTCAGTTTGTGGAAGGCCCTCTTTCATTTGTGAGCTTTGCAGAAACAGAGGGCAATATGGTCAAATCAAGTGATTCCTTAGGCGTTAGTTTACACGGCGGCCCAAGCAAACACGTCATTCATCCAATCAGAAATTGCAACTACTTCAGTTTGATTGATAACCTAAGTCTTTGCTGGAATGATCGTGGCCGTTGATCGGGGGGACAATGAGATTAGATCATGAAGGAGTTCGTTATAACAGCTGGATTCTCACAACTCGTCATCATCTTCATTCCGTTTCACAATTTGTGTAGAGAGAGAGAGAGAGAGAGTTCTGCATATTCAAAGTGTGTAGAGTAGAATTCTTAATCTTGTAATCAAAGCTAGAGCGTGTGAATAAAAGTGTGAGTGTGTTCTTGAGCTGCAATACTTCGATCTATTTCTGTTATTGCTGTGTCGATTACTTAACAAGTGGCGCCGTCTGCCGGAATCAAATTCGCGGCGAGCTGAAATCGCGATAATCGGCAAGGATTCGCGACGGAAGGAAATTCTTTATTTGGATTTCGGATCGCCATCTGACTGGAGAAGTAGATCGATTGTAAATGGCGACGACAAAGATGGAAACAGAAAACTTCACGGGGAAGAATGATTTTGGGGTATGGAGAATCAAGATGATAGCTCTCCTAACTCAGCAAGGATTGGCATCGGCGTTGAGAGAAGAGGAAGGTTCATCGTCTTCAACTCCAGAGGCTGAAACTGACGCCATGAAAGTGGCGGCGGTGCACGAAGCCGAGCGCATGAAGGCTGAAATTTGGGGATAAAGTTCTAAGTGAAGTGGCCAAGGAGAAATCTGCAGCGGCAGTCTGGGCCAAACTTAAGTCAGATCTACATGATCGCTTGTATATGAAGCAGCGGTTGTACTCGTTCAAGCTGGTAGATGATAAATCTTTGGAGGACCAGCTTGAAGCGTTTAACAAGATTATAGACGATCTTGACAACTTAGATGTGAAGGTAGAAGATGAGGATCAAGCCATCATTCTTCTAAATGTGCTGCCCAAGTCTTATGATCAGCTCTGAAGGGCCAAAGCTCGAGTGTCAGCTCTGAGGCTCCAATATCAGCTGTGAAGAGTCAAAGCTCGAGAGTCAGTTCTGAAACGAAACGTCAAGGCTCGGTGCCAGGTGTGAAACCGAACGTCAAGGTTGAGAATGCCATGTGTGAAACAGCGTCGCTTGCTCCTTCATAATCCCAAATCATAATCTCTTCATATGCAATCCAATCACTCGCAACAGCGTCGCTTGCTCCTTCACCACAACACTACTAAAATTAGATGTGTTTGGTTTATTATTGTTGTCATTGATATATATAAATGGTGGATGGTGAATGGATTTGGAATCGAGGGTCGGGAAAGTCACTCACTTTACCACTAGATCATTCCCTTTACTATAGTCAAATATATAATAACAACATGCCTATCTCTTCATTTGCTATTTATGAGTTTATGCGTGCTTCTTTAGCTATAGATTCACTCTACACAAGAAAATGAATCATAAGAAAATCATTTTGCCTCAAGTCTAAAGTCTCATGAATGCAGAACATAACTAGGAGATCGATTTCAACAATACATGTAAGAAAACAACAGTATATACCCATTATTACATTCTAGCTCTGGAAACAAGAGCCTCAACATGTTTATTTAGTTCGCCCTCGATCTCCTTCTCCTTCGACCCACATTTCCTCTACGTGTTCTTCTCTTTATCCTGTAAATGCCGTAAAGCCACTCCACCAACCCTTTAGGCCTTTCATATCGAAAAATGAAATAACTAATAGTAACAGCCAATACAAAGCCAGATCCATAACCGGAAACAACAGCCTCCAAACAGAATCCCTCAAGAAAACCAGAATCACCACTTCCTTGCGCCATCATCACTTCTGGAGGCGAAAGCGCTTCACATTTTTGTGTTAATGGAAATCCACATAATCCCGAGTTCCCTACATATGAGGTATTGTCAAATGTGGATAACTGGCCGCTGGTTTGAGGTATCTGCCCTGAAAGATTATTCATGGAAAGGTTCAACATAGAAAGAAATGTGAGCTTAGTTAGCTGAAATGGGATTTCTCCGGTCAGTCGGTTTGAAGAGAGATCTAAAGACTCAAGTGTAGACACTTTGCCAAGAGATGCAGGTATATGCCCTGTGAGGAAATTGCGAGACAAATTCAAGTGCATTAATGAAATCAGGTCGCCAATAGAATTCGAGATGGTTCCTGAAAATCTGTTGGAGGACAAGTTGATGGTCGTAAATGTTCTCAGGATTCTCTTAAATGATACTTCATTGCCCTTCAAAGTCATCGTCAAGGAATCAGTATAAGAAAACTGATACCAATCCTGTTTTTTAGTGTGATTTTCCTGCACATCCATCATTGCTCTGAAATTCATGAGATATCCATTGGGAAAATTGCCAGTGAATGAATTGTGGGATAGGTCGAAAACTTGCAGGTTCAGGAAGGGAGGCGTTGTACTCGTGGAAGTGAGGGAAGGAATGGTACCACTAAAGTTGTTGGACCTCAATACGAGGACGCGGAGATTGGTTAGAGATTCTGTCCAAAATGGGAACGTGCCTTGTATTCTGTTTTTTCCGATGTCAAGAACCTGTAGGCGTGCACAGTTGGCCAGAGATCGGGGTAATGCTCCTTCCAGTTTATTTCCGTTCAAGATGAGTGACTTGAGAACTCTCAAGTTTCCTAACTCATGTGGAATGGATCCTTCTAAACTGTTGTTTGATAGAGATAAGCCCCAAAGTCCCCTCAAATTTGTCAATGTTGTCGGGATGGATCCATTGAAGATATTATTTGATAAGCTGAGGAATTGCAGTGACTGGCAGCTGCCAATTGATTCGGGAATAGAGCCTGAGAAATTGTTAGAGGACAGGGCTAGAAAGTTGAGATATATTATATTTACAAGATTATAGACATACCTGCCAACTTATTATTAGAAAGGTCTAACATTATCAGTGCAGTAAGATTCCCAAATTCTTTTGGTATATGACCTGAGTTGCATAATGGTATTGAGATTAAATTCTAAGAATAGTTGAAAGCAAAACACAACTCAATTGGTAAGACACTTCCCCTCCAACCTTAAGGTTGGGGCTTCGGGTCATGAAAGTGCGTGTGTTGTGTGAAACTCAAAAGAAAATATCTAAGGATAATTTAGCAATAATGTCCGAAGGAAGACTACCGGAAAACTTATTCAATGAAAGATCTAAATGGTGCAAGGTTGATATGTTGAAGAGCAGAGGTGGGATAGCGCCGGAGAAGGAATTCATTCGCACGGAGAGGGTACTCAGGAGTGGCAAATTAGAAAGCTCTTCTGGTAATTCGCCTGTACATCATGCATATACCACAGAGTTTATTAGAACATATGGATGTTTTATGTTATTTAGAAAATATAAGGTTTTTCTGCAATTCAATAGAGTTGATATGTTGAAGAGGAGAGGTGGGATAGCGCCGGACAAAGAATTCCCTGCCAGGACGAGTATTACCATGGATGCCAAATTGGAAAATTCTTGTGGTAATTCGCCTGTATGTTCAATTCATTTTCATGAGTTACATATACCACAGAGTTGGAATGATGGGCTTTATACGTTTCACCTTTTTGTATAGGTTAACTTTAACGGGATGAGTTTTTCGTGCAAAGTTTATTAGAACCGATGGATGTTTTATGTCATTTAAAAAGTATAAGGTTTTTTGTGTAATTTAATTAAAACGCAGGGGTATTTTATGCATTTTACATGCTATATTCACATAATAAATAAGAGTTTTGAAGACTACTTTTGTGTCGAGACTCTGTGAAGTGATGAATGCTTTAAACTGCCAATATCATCCTTCAATTTTTTAAAAGTACCTGTCAAGTCAGTAGATCCAAGATATAGCCATTGCAGAGAAGTGAGGTTGCCCATATGCTTCGGAATGGTACCTGAATCATCAAACTAATTACCAAAGGGATTTGATACACATACAGAGGGGAGGGAAATATTCATGCTTAAGCTTAATGTATAGACATCTCATTCAACATATTAAGAAATAATTATTGTTAATAACTCACAAGCACTTGAGATATGCATCAGATATTGATTTTCAATTTGGAAACATACCCATCAAGTTATTAGATCCAAGGTATAGCTTTTGCAGAGATGTGAGGTTGCCAATATCCTTTGGTATGCTACCTGATGAGTCATCAAACTAATTACCAAAGAGATTTGATACACATACAAAGGTGAGGGAAATATTCCAGCTTAAGCTTAATGTATATACATGTCATTCAACATATTAAGAAATAATTATTGTTAATAACTCACAAGCAGTTGATATAGATGCATTTGATATTGATTTTCAATTTGGAAACATACCTATCAACTTATTTTCTTCGAGAAAGAGCATTTGCAGAGAAGTGAGGTTGCCAGTATCCTTCGGTATGCTACCTGATGAATCATGAAACTAATTACCAAAGGGATTTGATACACATACAAAGGTGAGGGAAATATTCCAGCTTAAGCTTAATGTATATACATGTCATTCAACATATTAAGAAATAATTATTGTTAATAACTCACAAGCAGTTGATATAGATGCATCGGATATTGATTTTCAATTTGGAAACATACCTATCAAGTAATTATGGTTGAGGTATAGCCGTTGCAGAGAAGTGAGGTTCCCAATATCCTTTGGTATGCTACCTGAATCATCAAACTAATTACCAAAGGGATTTGATAAATACACATACAGAGGGAAATATTGTTAATAACTCACAAGCAGTTGATATAGATGCATCGGATATTGATTTTCAATTTGGAAACATACCTTCCAAGTTATTAAATGCAAGGCTTAGCAGTTGCAGAAAAGAGAGGTTGCCAATATCCTTTGGTATGCTACCTGAATCATCATAGTAACAAAGGATTTTTACACAAATTATCAATATCAAATAGAAACCAAATTCTATGTAGAAACCTAACTCGCTAAAAATCAATAGTGGGTATGCGCCCGAAGATAAAGGTTTTGGGTTCAAGACCTCTTCTTTAAATTTAATTGTAAACTTTTTTTTTAAAGAGAGCTTATATATATATATCAATAGTCGACCTTTGATTTAATGTAATTAATGGTTCAGATTTAATTGGGTAATTGGGTAAACTTGTTTTTATTTTTTTTAAAAAAAAAAAGAGGGCTAATTGCAATATATATATATATATATATGGTAAGGATCTGGTGAGAATGAATTTTATAAGAGAACGTGAGAATGGTACATTTTAATGCATTTTTATCACATCAGTAATGCATATATTGTAGAAATGTAATGCATAGACATCCTAATGCATAAAGTGCAGAAACGTAATGCATAAACATTGTAATGCATAAATTACCATAACATAGTGCATCGTTAAATGTGAACCATTGATCAACAAAAATCAAGGGTCCAGATATATATATATATATATATATATATATATATATATATATATAGTGGACCTTTGATTTAATGTAATTAATGGTTCATATTTAATTAGGTTATTTTGCTGATTTTTCATACATTTCTTTAGTTTGGGATTCTTTTATCTTATTAACTGAATTTTCCTTAACTAATGGGATCTATAATCAATATCATGACGGTTATTTTGTGGGACTTGTTTTTGTAATCTTGAGTTTCCTTAATTATTGGGATATGATGATCCATTATTTTCTGTTAATCTTTTGTAGTCAATATTTCAACATGTTTCATTCATTAATTAATATTTTCATAACTTTGAGGAAAATTTTAAAAGAGAAATAGGCACTTGAACAAAGTGCTTTTTTAGACAACATGAGGAAAAGTATAAATTCTTATGATCTTCCAGAGATTCCTATTTCTATTGGAACTATTGATAATGAATGCCTTAGTGAGATACAAGACGAAATGTCCATAGAAATACCTGATGAAGACCATAATGCAGAGTCAAAATTGAATGATGAACAATGGAAAACTTTTTCAATGATTTTGGGTTGCATACAGAAAAAAAAAGTTGGAATGTTTTTCATAGATGGACAGGATGGAATAGCTCATCTCAAACAAAAGAATCTAATAGCTCTTGCTAATGCAACATTTGGAGTTGTTGCTGGTATAATGCACGGGGGAAGAACAACACATTCACGTTTCAAAATCCCAATAAATAATGATGAATCATGGGATCATTCAATGTCTAAACAGAGTGTAACTGCAGAATTGTTACGTAGAGCACAATTAATTTTATGGGGTGAATCACCTATGGCAAAAAAAAGGGCAATTGAAAATGTGAATAAGTTGTAAAAGGATGTGATGGGAAATGACAATTATTTTGGCGGAAAAGTGATAGTCCTCGGAGGATATTTTAGACAAGAATTACCACTTGTGCCCAAAACTACAACTTACCAAGTTATATCTGCAAGTTTGGTTAAGTATTTTTTGTGGCCCAAAATGAAAAGAAATCAAACTGTCCATAAACATGAGATCGAAGAATGATCCAGAATTCAACAAGTTTTTATTAAGAGTAGGAAATGGTGAGGAACCTATTGATGATGAAGACAACATACAAATTCCGAATAAGATGGTCATTAAGTATGATAATGAAGAAAGTTCCATTAAAAGACTCATTCAATCCATTTTTCCGAGTTTACAACATAATGCACATTCGGCGGAGTACATATCAAATCGAGCAATATTAACTCCTAAAAAAGAGCATGTAGATAAGCTGAATGATGAGTTGATCTCAATGTTTCTAGGGGATGCAAAAGTTTTCAATAGTGTTGATGAAGTTATTGATGAGACAAATGCATATTAAGTTGATTTTCTAAACTCTTTGATACCAAATGGTTTACCTCCGCATAGGTTGGTTTTGAAGAAAAATTGTCCAATAAATAAAGCTCAAGGACAAACTATACCAAATGTTGGTGTCTACTTGGCATTTCCAGTATTTTCTCATGGACAATTATATGTTGCTCTTTCTCGAGGAACGTCAATGTCTACCACAAAAGTATTGATCAAGCCGGTTGCGGCAAAAATAAGAGAGAATATGTTTATGAAGAATATTGTATACACAGGAGTTCTAATAACAAGTAGATATTTTATCCAAGAACATTTTACATTATGTACATGTTATATTAGTCAATGATGGAAATTAGCATTTACATGATAATTAGAACAAAAACATAAAGAGGATTCTGCTGAATTGGATAGCGAAATGATGAATATTTCGTGAGCATATTATGGTGACAGGTGACTACATATAGAGGAATAAAAGGTAAGATTAATTAAGCTACTGCTTTAATTAGATTTAGTTTGATGTTGAACTGATTGTAGGGAAACAACCAAGAAGAGAAATGAGCTCAACAAATGACATTGATCAAATCTCAACAAAGATCAAAAATCTAATTTGGGTTGCTCCAACTTGTGCTAATTTGTGATCTGTGCTTTCTCTTAAGGGAGGGAGGGGAAGGGTGAGTGTTTGTAATAACGTTTACATGGTGCTCAATGTTGCAAGGCTGTCTTGTTGTATTAATTGCTATGATTTTCAGTTTATATCTACAATTTTTAATCAAATTCTTTTGCTTTTGATTTAAGGACGTGTGGACTTTTGTAAAGGTTATAACAAAATTTGCAGTAAGTAAACATATTTTAATAATTTGGACAAATATATTTCTTCTAGATAAATCTAAATTAGTCATATTTTTTTTTTCTTTTATTGAGTGTGTTTAGATAGATATAAGGCCTTATCGTTTTTTATCTTGCATCCAGTACACACGTGTATTCTTTTCTAATATACAATTTCACTTTATAAAAAGTATTAAATTATTTTACGATCATTATAATCATCACTTTTCTATTTCTCATAGGATTTGATTCCCACCCAACATCAATTTTTATTTTTATGTTATTATATACGAATTATTATATTATTTTAAAAGGCTAAATCTAAAACTTATGAGGTTTCACTTTAATCAAATTATTATATTATTATAAAGATATACACTAAACTATATCGTTCTATATTCTATAATATATAATATTACTATATTCTTATATTAGATATAGAATAGGGACAAATAAATAATGAATAATTATATTACACATATACTAAGGGTATAATAGGTAATCCAAATTTTGTAAAAAAGGCTCTTTTATAATAAGTATAGATATATACTAACATGATATGATGCTTTGATGGGATTTAAAGGACCGTCAATTTTTTCCCCAATTGAAACCGAAGACCTTGGGCCAAAACTATGAATTATTTTTCATAAATTTTCCACAAATCTGGCCAAAACAAAGAAAATTGACTGTCATAGAAGACTCTCAATCAAAATGTTTTTTATATATGGTTGTGGTATAGTTGTCGTCAATATTCCGTGGGCCATACAATGGGTGTCTAGTAATGAAACCCCCAAGACGGTTTAAAATTAGTTTCTTTCTTCCATTGTGATAAAATTGACAACCTTAATTAAACAACTTTTGATAATAGACAAATTTATTACTAGAAAAACATAGCTACAGTAAAAGAATTAGGGTCATCCAGATTAATAAACATGTGAAAATACATTTAACGAAGAAATGTGTAAACTCAACAGCTAAATATATAAAATGAAATTAAGTGGCAGAGTTTATTCTCAAATTGAAGTGAACCAAACGGCAATAATATACACTCATTCATTTTGGCATTGAGTGAATTATTATATATGCTTTAATTTTGAGTATCATTTTGGCATTGAGTGAATTATTATATATGCTTTAATTTTGAGTACACACAAGAGGTGTGTCCATCAATCTTTGTCTCATTTCGTGGAGTTTGGACTGGACTTTTGCGGTATATGTAATTGGAAACAAAACCTTCAATGTTGATGGATTTGCAATTGTTTAGGGAATTTATGTATTTAATTTTGAAAGATTTGCTTAAACAATATAAATGAAAATTATATTAAATATTTTACTTGAGAAGACTTCATGTCAACGCGTCGCTATTCTTCATTAAGTGTCATCCATTTACATGTGGAAAAGGTTTAAGAAGTTTCAAACATTAAATCAATTTTATTTCTCTAAAATCTCTTAAAACTTAAAACCCGTCAGCAACCTCCAAAAAATAGAACATATTTCAAACCCAAATTCATACATACTTGTTCTTCTCATCAAAAGGAAACAGTCTAGTTTCTATTGGAAAAATAATTAATTATCACAATTTAATAAGTGCTTCCACTGATGATAAAATTGTGTGTGAAGCATTAAAAAATATGATCCCCAAATCAGTTCCAAAACAGCAAAAAACTGGAGTCCAACGACACATATGAAATTGTAACAGCAAGGTACCATAAGTAATTATCCGAGTAAAGGGATGGGACAAGAAACGGACCTGCATGTCAATTAGTCTTCCCATTATATGATGCTCACTCCATCCACGATTTCCATTCCTAATTTGTCATTTTAATTGGGTGTGTACGAATTTAGTTCCTAATCTATATATATTATATAAACAAAAACAATTCTACGTTAAAAATATCCTATGTAGCATCCCTCATATTCCTCCGTTCCTATTTATCTAAATTCTCAAATTTTCGGAATTGAAATCAATATTTATCATATTTATATTCTACTATATATTATTTATGACATGGAAACAAAATCTTAATAATATCAAATCTTCAAAATCTATATTTATCATAATTTCAACACAAAACATGTAGCGTGCTTATATTAAACTTCTACATGCTTAAATCAAGTATATCTGATGCTTAATAAAAATATGCGTCAAACTTTTGAATTTCGATGAAGAGTAATTAAATTAGATTGGGATGTTTTGAATAGAAAAAAAAAATGTTGTAATTTTGTACATAAAAGTTGAAAAAATTATAAAACAATACTGTATAAGATTTGATTGAATCTTCAAAAAAATTGGCTTTAATTTTGAGATGGAGTGGATCGAGTTTTATTTCCGCAGGAGAGGATTTAGTGGGGCTCACTAAAATCAAAGGTTCCATAAAGGACCCTAGAAGCTTTAACATATTTAAAAAACCGAAAACCATGGTAATTATATAGATTAGATCTCAACCACTAATTAATTTTGGATGGATGGTTAGGATATGTTCCTAGTTCTCACATGGAAACTAATTTTTATATGAACTAATCTATATATGAACCAATCTATATATACTAAAATAATTTACGTATATGATCAATATATACTGCATGAATTTGTAGAATTTACTCTTTCTTTCTTTTCCTTCGAATTATCACAAAGTCAAAGTCAGAGCATACATGAGTTATATTATTAATTCTTTTTAACTTATATCACATCATTAATAGAAACACTAATTTAGCCAAGTAAATAAATTAAAACTTTCATTGAGATAACATTATTTAAAAAAAGAAAAAAGAAATTGACTTTGCAAATTACATTGAAGAATTATTCCGCAGCATTGAACTAAGCAACATAAGCTCAGTCCTCACCTTAAACATTGAAAATGAAATCAAGTAGAAATTTGTTCAAGGGAATTTGGCTAATTTTTAACTAATTCATATTAATTTTGCCAGTTAATTAGGTAGACAGGCCACTTTTCAACCGACGGCTATATCTTCATTCCTTATTCTTATTTATTTTAAATTTTAAATTTTATACATTTTTCATGTATTTATTAAAATCTATAATCGTCATCCATGAATTAATTTTTACGTTATTTGCAATTGGGTTTCCAACTTTGCATAAGTAATAATTGTTGTTGGGTTACGGACGAAAATGAATAGTATAATCAATTTTTTCTTGCCAATACGCACTTATAAATCAGATTCGGGGTCAAATGGCTAATTCCAACCCAGAACAGTGACAATAGACAGGTCAATTCTCAACTGACGGTACCTCAACTCAGAAAATTTTTCAATTAATTTTTACATTATATGTAGTTGGATTTTCAACTTTGCATAATTCATAATTGTAATTAGTGAATATTACTATACAGTTAAGAACGTAAAAGTATAGTATAATCGTATTTTTTATTTAATTTTGGGTCTATATAAATTCTAAACAAGTTTAATAAATGACACATTTATAAATTAGATTCCTGGTCAACGAGCCAATTCCGACCCGAAATTGTAGCGGTAGATCGACCAATTTTGAACAAACGGCTAACTCAACTCAAGAAATTTGTCATTTTATGCATTTTTTCATGTATTTTCTAAAATCTATAATCGTCATCTTTCCAATTTTGCATAATTAATAATTGTAATTACTAAATATCAAGGACGAAAACAAATAGTACAATCAAATTTTTTGTTATTAAATTTTGAGTCTATATAAATTCTAAACGATTTTTATAATTACACATGTTAATGACAACCGTAATAAACGGGCCAGTTCCGAGTTTCGCCCAGGAAATGTGGTGGTAGACGGGTCAATTTTCAATTGACGGGTATTGTTATACAAAATTTTTGACAAAGGAACATAAATGAATAATTTTTTTAATTAGGTTTTTGAAACAAGTTCGAGTATATACATTTTAAATAGGTTTTTGTAGGAAAATTATTAACAATTTGTCAACAGGTCAATTTCGACCGAAAATTGTGCACTTCATTATTAGAGACAATCTTCAAAAAAAAAAGTTAAACAAGACAACTTCTTTGAGAAATTATATATAAAAATAAGTGTGAATTAGATTTTAATTTTTAATGGGTATTAATTAAAAAAATTAACAAGCAATACCTTTATTATACGATCACATATTAAATTTTATTAATTTTATTAAATAATACTCTAATTCCATTTACAGACGTAGGTCTCATACATTCCCTTATTATATTATATTTTTAAATACTTTTAAACTATATATATTTACTACCTTTAAGTGGGACCAGTTCACTTAAATACCTTTAAACTACATTTATAACATTTAAACTACCATAAGTGAGACCATTATTTATTCAAATACATCATACCACTTAAGTCAAATACTTTCTTAATTCTCGTGTCCGAATCAAATTAGGAATGAAAATTGTGGACATGTGTAACTTGAAAATTCACAATTACTTCCCCCCAAATTGGAACGTAAAACCATGAAACAAAACTATGAATTAATTTTCATAAAGTTTCCACAAATGTGGCCAAACCAAAACAAAAGGAAATTGACTATCAAAGTCTATTTTCGTAGAAGACTCTGAATCGAAGACAATTGGGTGACCTACATTTTTTTCCAGTGAATGAACTTGACATGTATAAAAGTGTTTTTTATGTGGTTTTGGTATAGTTGCCGTCAAGATTCTGGGGGCTATACAATGTGTATCTAATAATGAAAACCCTAAGACGGCCTATTTAAAATTAGTTCTTTTCTACTTTAAAAAAAAAATAGTTCTTTTCTTCCTTTGTGATAAAATTGACAATGCTAATTGAACAACCTTTTATAATAGACAAATTTATTACTAGAAAAAATATAGCCACTATACTTTAAACTCAACAACTAAATATATAAAAAGAAATGAAGTGGCCGAGTCTCAAATTGAAGTGAACTAAACGGCAATAATATATATATAGTCATTCATCTTGGCATTGAGTGAATTATGCTTTTGAGTTAAGAATAGAACACAACAAGAGGTGTCGGAATCAATCTCTATATCATATTTTGAACAATTATATACAAATATTTTTATATTTTAGTGTTTGAATTAATCGCAAGGCTAAAGAGAATGATTAAATGTCAAAATTGAAAAGATTGGAGTTTTGGACTAGACTTTTGTGATTTATGTAATTGGAAACAGAACCTTCAATCTTGATGGATTTGCAATTGTTTAGAGAATTTATGGATTTAATTTTGAAAGATTTGCTCAAACTATATAAATGAAAATTATGTTAAAAATTTTACTTGAGAAGACTTCATGTCAACGCATCACTATCCTTCATTAAATGTCATCCAATTACATGTGGGCATGGTTTAAGAAGCTTCAAACATCAAATCAATTTTATTTCACTAAAATCTCTTAAACTTTAAATCCGTCAGCAACCTCCACAAAATAATTACATATTCTAAACCAAGTTCATACATTCGTGTTCTTCTCATAAAAAGGAAATTAACCATCTTTTTTTATAGGATAATAGGAAACTGGTTTCTAATAGAATAGTGATTAATTATCACAATATTACGAAGTGCATCCACTAAAGATAAATTTCTATTAAAAGGATAAAATATTGATACGAATATGCGATTTATATAATTGGAAAAGAGGACTTTTGGGCTAGACTTTTGTGATTTATGTAATTGGAAAAGGAAAACCTTTAATCTGAATGCATTTGCTATCGTTTAGGGAATTTATGTATTTAATTTTGAAAGATTTGCTTAAACTTTATAAATGAAAATTATGTTAAAGATTTTAATTGAGAAGGCGTCCATGTCAACGTGTCGCTATTCATTAAATGTCAAATACATGTGGAGAAGATTTAAGAAGCTTCAATCGTCAAATGAATTTTATTTTTCTAAAATATCTTAAAGCTGTTAATCCGTCAGCAACCTCCACAAAATAATCACATTTTCAAACCCAAATTCATATATACGTGTTCTTCTCATCAAAAGGAAGCATTCTTTTTGTATAGGAAAAATAGGAAACTGGTTTTCAAAAGAATACTGATTAATTATCACAATTTTACAAAGTGCTTCCAAGTAAGAAAAAAATGCTATAAAAAAGACATACTCCCTCCGTCCCACCGAATACGGCCTGTTTTCCATTTTGAGACGTCCCACTATTTGGCATGTTTCCTTAATTAGTGTATATTTAACATTATAAAATGTTGCATTCACACTACATGTGACCCACCATCCTATCTAAACCCTACTAACCTACTCCCACTGCACACTATCCACCATCTCATCTATAACTTTATTAGCATTATAATATTGCATTCACACTACACTAAACACTCTCTTTATATCCAATATCTTTTTTCTTAGTCTCGGTGCCCATATGAACTAGGCCGTATTCGACGGGCCGAAGGGAGTAATATTTATTGATAAGTATATGTTTGAACCTTTATAAATTAAAATTCTTCGACGCTTTGTTTATATGATTCACAACTCATTGTTGGGCCTTGAAACATTCTATTATAGCCCACCAAAATTTAGAGCTAAAATTGAATTTGATTAACTATTGGAAGTAGTGCTATAATGTCCAAATCTAAATTGCCCGTGATATCCACTAAATATCAAATAAATTTTCTTTACGAAAAAGCTAATAGAATTCTACAAAAGTGAACAGATATGAGTGGAATTTGTAGTGGGCTAGATGTCCGATGTTGGGCCTTTGAAGGAATTAATAAGTCCAAATTATTTTGGGCTAATTGGATAAGCTTTGCAACTTAATGTTGGGCCATACCACTCAAGCCTACTGTATTTCTTCGAAAATAATATTTTTAGCACAAGTTAAATCTCGATTCTTTTAATTTAGTTATACGCTAGCTTGATTTTATGAATAATAGAAGTTGAATAAGACAGCGCAACTACTTCAGTTTGTGGAAGGCCCTCTTTCATTTGTGAGCTTTGCAGAAACAGAGGGCAATATGGTCAAATCAAGTGATTCCTTAGGCGTTAGTTTACACGGCGGCCCAAGCAAACACGTCATTCATCCAATCAGAAATTGCAACTACTTCAGTTTGATTGATAACCTAAGTCTTTGCTGGAATGATCGTGGCCGTTGATCGGGGGGACAATGAGATTAGATCATGAAGGAGTTCGTTATAACAGCTGGATTCTCACAACTCGTCATCATCTTCATTCCGTTTCACAATTTGTGTAGAGAGAGAGAGAGAGAGAGTTCTGCATATTCAAAGTGTGTAGAGTAGAATTCTTAATCTTGTAATCAAAGCTAGAGCGTGTGAATAAAAGTGTGAGTGTGTTCTTGAGCTGCAATACTTCGATCTATTTCTGTTATTGCTGTGTCGATTACTTAACAAGTGGCGCCGTCTGCCGGAATCAAATTCGCGGCGAGCTGAAATCGCGATAATCGGCAAGGATTCGCGACGGAAGGAAATTCTTTATTTGGATTTCGGATCGCCATCTGACTGGAGAAGTAGATCGATTGTAAATGGCGACGACAAAGATGGAAACAGAAAACTTCACGGGGAAGAATGATTTTGGGGTATGGAGAATCAAGATGATAGCTCTCCTAACTCAGCAAGGATTGGCATCGGCGTTGAGAGAAGAGGAAGGTTCATCGTCTTCAACTCCAGAGGCTGAAACTGACGCCATGAAAGTGGCGGCGGTGCACGAAGCCGAGCGCATGAAGGCTGAAATTTGGGGATAAAGTTCTAAGTGAAGTGGCCAAGGAGAAATCTGCAGCGGCAGTCTGGGCCAAACTTAAGTCAGATCTACATGATCGCTTGTATATGAAGCAGCGGTTGTACTCGTTCAAGCTGGTAGATGATAAATCTTTGGAGGACCAGCTTGAAGCGTTTAACAAGATTATAGACGATCTTGACAACTTAGATGTGAAGGTAGAAGATGAGGATCAAGCCATCATTCTTCTAAATGTGCTGCCCAAGTCTTATGATCAGCTCTGAAGGGCCAAAGCTCGAGTGTCAGCTCTGAGGCTCCAATATCAGCTGTGAAGAGTCAAAGCTCGAGAGTCAGTTCTGAAACGAAACGTCAAGGCTCGGTGCCAGGTGTGAAACCGAACGTCAAGGTTGAGAATGCCATGTGTGAAACAGCGTCGCTTGCTCCTTCATAATCCCAAATCATAATCTCTTCATATGCAATCCAATCACTCGCAACAGCGTCGCTTGCTCCTTCACCACAACACTACTAAAATTAGATGTGTTTGGTTTATTATTGTTGTCATTGATATATATAAATGGTGGATGGTGAATGGATTTGGAATCGAGGGTCGGGAAAGTCACTCACTTTACCACTAGATCATTCCCTTTACTATAGTCAAATATATAATAACAACATGCCTATCTCTTCATTTGCTATTTATGAGTTTATGCGTGCTTCTTTAGCTATAGATTCACTCTACACAAGAAAATGAATCATAAGAAAATCATTTTGCCTCAAGTCTAAAGTCTCATGAATGCAGAACATAACTAGGAGATCGATTTCAACAATACATGTAAGAAAACAACAGTATATACCCATTATTACATTCTAGCTCTGGAAACAAGAGCCTCAACATGTTTATTTAGTTCGCCCTCGATCTCCTTCTCCTTCGACCCACATTTCCTCTACGTGTTCTTCTCTTTATCCTGTAAATGCCGTAAAGCCACTCCACCAACCCTTTAGGCCTTTCATATCGAAAAATGAAATAACTAATAGTAACAGCCAATACAAAGCCAGATCCATAACCGGAAACAACAGCCTCCAAACAGAATCCCTCAAGAAAACCAGAATCACCACTTCCTTGCGCCATCATCACTTCTGGAGGCGAAAGCGCTTCACATTTTTGTGTTAATGGAAATCCACATAATCCCGAGTTCCCTACATATGAGGTATTGTCAAATGTGGATAACTGGCCGCTGGTTTGAGGTATCTGCCCTGAAAGATTATTCATGGAAAGGTTCAACATAGAAAGAAATGTGAGCTTAGTTAGCTGAAATGGGATTTCTCCGGTCAGTCGGTTTGAAGAGAGATCTAAAGACTCAAGTGTAGACACTTTGCCAAGAGATGCAGGTATATGCCCTGTGAGGAAATTGCGAGACAAATTCAAGTGCATTAATGAAATCAGGTCGCCAATAGAATTCGAGATGGTTCCTGAAAATCTGTTGGAGGACAAGTTGATGGTCGTAAATGTTCTCAGGATTCTCTTAAATGATACTTCATTGCCCTTCAAAGTCATCGTCAAGGAATCAGTATAAGAAAACTGATACCAATCCTGTTTTTTAGTGTGATTTTCCTGCACATCCATCATTGCTCTGAAATTCATGAGATATCCATTGGGAAAATTGCCAGTGAATGAATTGTGGGATAGGTCGAAAACTTGCAGGTTCAGGAAGGGAGGCGTTGTACTCGTGGAAGTGAGGGAAGGAATGGTACCACTAAAGTTGTTGGACCTCAATACGAGGACGCGGAGATTGGTTAGAGATTCTGTCCAAAATGGGAACGTGCCTTGTATTCTGTTTTTTCCGATGTCAAGAACCTGTAGGCGTGCACAGTTGGCCAGAGATCGGGGTAATGCTCCTTCCAGTTTATTTCCGTTCAAGATGAGTGACTTGAGAACTCTCAAGTTTCCTAACTCATGTGGAATGGATCCTTCTAAACTGTTGTTTGATAGAGATAAGCCCCAAAGTCCCCTCAAATTTGTCAATGTTGTCGGGATGGATCCATTGAAGATATTATTTGATAAGCTGAGGAATTGCAGTGACTGGCAGCTGCCAATTGATTCGGGAATAGAGCCTGAGAAATTGTTAGAGGACAGGGCTAGAAAGTTGAGATATATTATATTTACAAGATTATAGACATACCTGCCAACTTATTATTAGAAAGGTCTAACATTATCAGTGCAGTAAGATTCCCAAATTCTTTTGGTATATGACCTGAGTTGCATAATGGTATTGAGATTAAATTCTAAGAATAGTTGAAAGCAAAACACAACTCAATTGGTAAGACACTTCCCCTCCAACCTTAAGGTTGGGGCTTCGGGTCATGAAAGTGCGTGTGTTGTGTGAAACTCAAAAGAAAATATCTAAGGATAATTTAGCAATAATGTCCGAAGGAAGACTACCGGAAAACTTATTCAATGAAAGATCTAAATGGTGCAAGGTTGATATGTTGAAGAGCAGAGGTGGGATAGCGCCGGAGAAGGAATTCATTCGCACGGAGAGGGTACTCAGGAGTGGCAAATTAGAAAGCTCTTCTGGTAATTCGCCTGTACATCATGCATATACCACAGAGTTTATTAGAACATATGGATGTTTTATGTTATTTAGAAAATATAAGGTTTTTCTGCAATTCAATAGAGTTGATATGTTGAAGAGGAGAGGTGGGATAGCGCCGGACAAAGAATTCCCTGCCAGGACGAGTATTACCATGGATGCCAAATTGGAAAATTCTTGTGGTAATTCGCCTGTATGTTCAATTCATTTTCATGAGTTACATATACCACAGAGTTGGAATGATGGGCTTTATACGTTTCACCTTTTTGTATAGGTTAACTTTAACGGGATGAGTTTTTCGTGCAAAGTTTATTAGAACCGATGGATGTTTTATGTCATTTAAAAAGTATAAGGTTTTTTGTGTAATTTAATTAAAACGCAGGGGTATTTTATGCATTTTACATGCTATATTCACATAATAAATAAGAGTTTTGAAGACTACTTTTGTGTCGAGACTCTGTGAAGTGATGAATGCTTTAAACTGCCAATATCATCCTTCAATTTTTTAAAAGTACCTGTCAAGTCAGTAGATCCAAGATATAGCCATTGCAGAGAAGTGAGGTTGCCCATATGCTTCGGAATGGTACCTGAATCATCAAACTAATTACCAAAGGGATTTGATACACATACAGAGGGGAGGGAAATATTCATGCTTAAGCTTAATGTATAGACATCTCATTCAACATATTAAGAAATAATTATTGTTAATAACTCACAAGCACTTGAGATATGCATCAGATATTGATTTTCAATTTGGAAACATACCCATCAAGTTATTAGATCCAAGGTATAGCTTTTGCAGAGATGTGAGGTTGCCAATATCCTTTGGTATGCTACCTGATGAGTCATCAAACTAATTACCAAAGAGATTTGATACACATACAAAGGTGAGGGAAATATTCCAGCTTAAGCTTAATGTATATACATGTCATTCAACATATTAAGAAATAATTATTGTTAATAACTCACAAGCAGTTGATATAGATGCATTTGATATTGATTTTCAATTTGGAAACATACCTATCAACTTATTTTCTTCGAGAAAGAGCATTTGCAGAGAAGTGAGGTTGCCAGTATCCTTCGGTATGCTACCTGATGAATCATGAAACTAATTACCAAAGGGATTTGATACACATACAAAGGTGAGGGAAATATTCCAGCTTAAGCTTAATGTATATACATGTCATTCAACATATTAAGAAATAATTATTGTTAATAACTCACAAGCAGTTGATATAGATGCATCGGATATTGATTTTCAATTTGGAAACATACCTATCAAGTAATTATGGTTGAGGTATAGCCGTTGCAGAGAAGTGAGGTTCCCAATATCCTTTGGTATGCTACCTGAATCATCAAACTAATTACCAAAGGGATTTGATAAATACACATACAGAGGGAAATATTGTTAATAACTCACAAGCAGTTGATATAGATGCATCGGATATTGATTTTCAATTTGGAAACATACCTTCCAAGTTATTAAATGCAAGGCTTAGCAGTTGCAGAAAAGAGAGGTTGCCAATATCCTTTGGTATGCTACCTGAATCATCATAGTAACAAAGGATTTTTACACAAATTATCAATATCAAATAGAAACCAAATTCTATGTAGAAACCTAACTCGCTAAAAATCAATAGTGGGTATGCGCCCGAAGATAAAGGTTTTGGGTTCAAGACCTCTTCTTTAAATTTAATTGTAAACTTTTTTTTTAAAGAGAGCTTATATATATATATCAATAGTCGACCTTTGATTTAATGTAATTAATGGTTCAGATTTAATTGGGTAATTGGGTAAACTTGTTTTTATTTTTTTTAAAAAAAAAAAGAGGGCTAATTGCAATATATATATATATATATATGGTAAGGATCTGGTGAGAATGAATTTTATAAGAGAACGTGAGAATGGTACATTTTAATGCATTTTTATCACATCAGTAATGCATATATTGTAGAAATGTAATGCATAGACATCCTAATGCATAAAGTGCAGAAACGTAATGCATAAACATTGTAATGCATAAATTACCATAACATAGTGCATCGTTAAATGTGAACCATTGATCAACAAAAATCAAGGGTCCAGATATATATATATATATATATATATATATATATATATATATAGTGGACCTTTGATTTAATGTAATTAATGGTTCATATTTAATTAGGTTATTTTGCTGATTTTTCATACATTTCTTTAGTTTGGGATTCTTTTATCTTATTAACTGAATTTTCCTTAACTAATGGGATCTATAATCAATATCATGACGGTTATTTTGTGGGACTTGTTTTTGTAATCTTGAGTTTCCTTAATTATTGGGATATGATGATCCATTATTTTCTGTTAATCTTTTGTAGTCAATATTTCAACATGTTTCATTCATTAATTAATATTTTCATAACTTACATTACGTTTTTGAAGTATTTTCATTAATTAATAATGTATATAAGGCGTGTGTGGTCATTCATAATTTGAGTTCATTATAATATTAAGAGAAAATGAGGTCAAATAGTTAATATGGGGAGTAAAAATTAAATTCTGTCAAGCTACTTAGTTTTTATAAATTCTGTCGTTATGGTACGAAATATAAGAATTCGTACCAATCGTACCATAAATTAACACCGGTAAGATTGGTACGATTTGTACCAATAGGATATATTTGTAGTACGAAATGTACGTATTCGTACCAATAGTACCACAGTTAACTTGATATGTTGGTGCAAATATGCATATTCGTACCAATCGTACCACTAAGAGTTTATATCTTATTGGTAGATAACTGTGGTACGATTGGTACGAATTTTTACATTTCGTGCCACAGTGACAAAATTTATAAAAATTAAGTGGCTTGATCATAGAATTTAATTTTTTGTCCCCATTTTGACCATTTAACATTTTGCCCCTAATATTAATGTACATATATGTATGAATTAACAGTGCAGAAAAGATGAAATTCAAGGTAAATTAGAATAGCTAATGGAAGTCGTGCCACATGTGTGAATGCATATTTTGCTAATAAGTGTAATGTTTTCAAATATGAAAATCATTTGTTCTCATAAAATGTGTTGGCTCCACCATCTTTATCTCTTTAATACCTCTCCTTACTTCTCGTGCCAAAAGAAACATGACACTCATCCTAAAATATAGAGAATACAAACTCATGGCTTATTTTCTACTCAATAGGATCCTCTATTGCCTTTCTATCACATCTTTCGTTGCCTTAACAAAAGTATGACATGTGGCGTAACAAAGGGTTCAAAATTTAGGGAATATATAAGGAAAATATATCTCTAAATCTTGAACCCTTAATCACGTCATGTATCGTTTACTTGTTTACTTGTTAATGTTACATAGAAATGCTATAGCGGATCCAATATGATTTTTTACACCTACAAGTATTACATATGTTGAATGTTATTTTTTAGCCTAAAAATTCGATAGTAAAAAGGTGAGTAATTATATTTTACTCTTCTACCCTTCAATGCTAGACATTTGGTTGATCTACATCGAAATTTTTATTTTTATTTTTACTTTTTTTGCAATCCGCATCCATTTGTAATTAGTAATAAGAGCCTTATAGGTTACGTATTATTGGTTCAAACAATGGTACGCAGTTGTAAAATATAGGGCAATTAGTTTTTCTATGAAGTTTATATATATCTATACCTATTATGAAAGAGCGGTACAAAATTTGATTTGCCTATATATCTCTCTTATTATATTTATTGTAAGGACAATAATATAAATTTTATTATGAAGATAAGAATCCTAATTATATTAGAAATCTTCCCAACAATTCTAATACGGAACTTTAAAAAAATAATTAATTATAAATACATTATATTGATCAGGAAGGAATGAAAGGGATATGTGTGGTGTTTTGAAATATATGATACTCTTGTTTTTTGAATATACATTATTTGCGGTCTAAAATGAGTATGTGTTTCAATTTATTTGCAGTCTAAAATGAGTATGTGTCACACGGTAGCCAGCCACACACGTAAGAAAAAGGAAACTTGACTGTAAGAATGCAAATAATCACATTTCCCCCTAGGGTTTATGCTTCTCCAATTAGGGTATATTTCCATTTTTAAAACATATATTACCATTTTTAACTTGTTTGACAGGCCATAGTGTGACCAAATAGCACTACCTTTGTTAAATTGCATGAGAAGCATTTAGAACGTATAGTGATTTGATTAGAGTAAACTAAAAAAAATATTAATGATTTCAAATGTGAAAATCAACTGATCATCGGCGAAGATGTCAGTATATAAATTGTGAAACGATATAGATACGACATGCAAGACCATCCAAGAGTTTGGAAAAATATACTCCCTCCACCACTCCAGTTGTCCTAGTTTCTAGGCACGAAAATTAAGGAAAAAATAATTAAGGGTAAAAAGTGTGTTTAGTAGAGTTATTAAAGTGAAATAAAGTAGGTAGAGAGAGAGTGAATAATGAAATAAAGTGAATAAAGTAGGTAGAGAGACTGAATAGTGAAATAAAGTGAGTAAAGATAGAAGGAGAATAGTGAATGATACAGAAAATGAGGAGAAATGTACATTGAAAAATGTAAAGTAAGTGTAATTAACCAAACTAATTATTTCCAAAAAAGGAAGTAGGACAACTGGAATGAGACACTCGAAATAGAAAGTAGGAGAATTGGAGTGGAACGAAACATTAATAATTCAAACTGCAAATATTTAATATTTCTTCCTTCCTATTAATATCTCAATATTCAAATAATTTGTTGATTAATTATAATTGTAAACCTCAAATTAAGGTATTAATCGTACTAAATTATACCACCTCAGATATGTTTTTTATGCCATATTTTTTTTTGGGCACGAGAGTTAAGGAGATAGTGATCTAAAGGATGAAGTGATAAAAGTTGTAAAGCCCATATATATTTGTGAGAGATGGAAGTTCTAAAAAAAAAGAAACTTGTCACCAATAGTGAAAAAACCCAAAAAGCAGCCATCAATAGCAGGACTGAGAGCAGTAAAAATTAAAAGGTCAAAAACTCATTATTGAAATGTATTGATCGATTAGATGTTAGTGACAAAGGTGTTATGCATAGGCTAACGATAGAAAGTATAAGAACAAAACCAAAGACTATTTTTTTAGAGGAGTTTAAGGAAACTTAAGAAGAACACGTTTTTTTTATATTTAATCGACAAAAAAGAATATGGAAAGACTTCAGAATATGATTTTTTTTTTTTTTTTTGTAATACAAGTGTAAGTTGACTATAGAAGGCTAAATGATAAATATGATATTCAAAAGGCCGAGATGTTTCCTTATTAAATGTTTTATTTTAACATTGATGATGTTATTTTGTTAATTAGGTTGAGAAGGGAAAAGCTTTCACTATATATAATTGGAACAATGAATTACAATATACAAGATAACTTTAGAGAACTCTCTTTTTATCAGACAATTATGGTTAAATGTTGCATCACTACAAATATCATTATCATTTCAAATAATCTTATTGAATTACTCAATTATATGAAATGAGAATAACTTTTCTACCTCATAATTGTAATACCATAATATCCGTTCGATTTCTTCTAAGTTTCAAGGTTGTAATCAAATTAATTACTCCCTTTGTTTCATTAGAGATGTCTTGTATTCTTGATGTCTTGTATTCTTTTTGGTTGTCCTGTTACACTTGTCTTATTTCCTTTAATTACAAAGGATTAGAGCCCAATTAATTATTCACTCTACATGTTTCATCCTATTTTTTCCCTCATTTTCTTGTGTCATTCACTATTCACCCTCTCTACCCATTTTATTTCACTATTTGTACTCAATTTATTTCACTATTCATTCTCTCTCTACCCACTTTATTTCACTTTAATAACTCCACTAAACACACATTTTCTCCCTAATTATTTTCTTCTTAATACTCGTGCCTAAAAGAAATAAGACATCTCTTGTGAGACACAGGGAGTACATTATGATTGGTCTTCTTTATCATACAATTTTCAATATTGTAAATAAAATACAATATATAACTAAATTATAGATAGAATTGCTTCTATTACATACGATCTATACCAATTGCTAATAATAGTCCAAACAAATAATAACTTTAATTTTGTGAAACATATACATATAGGGGTGAGCATGGCCTGTATGGGACGGTTCACCCACCATTTTCCAACAAAAAACCCGACAGTACGGTTTTACACAGATTTGAACAGCCAAAAAATGAAAAATAAAGACCAAGAGCCGTTATATTGATTAAACTAACAATTGGGTCGGTTAACTAATTACTAAACAGTTAACCAACATAAAAGTTGAAGAAATTTAATTTAAAGTAAAACTTCAAAGCATATAATACTTCCTTCGTCCCGCTCATTTCGTCCTCTTATTGTTGGGCACGGAGATTAAGAAATAAGGGTAATAAAAATAGAAAGTGAGTAGATCTCACCACTTTTGAAGGATTTTAAAAGGTAAATTGTTTCCTTATTTAGTATGCGACAAATTGAGTGAGAAATCCATTTAAGGAAAGTGGGACAAAATGAGAAGGATACATGGGGTATAAAAAATATGCATGTACAACATAGAATATTTAGAATATAAGGTTAAGCTTTTGTATTAATTTGCAAGCCAAACTTCACCAACATGAAGTTGACGTATGAGAACACAAAAGAGAGATAGAATGTGAATAGAATGGAGGTCGTCATTCACCGGTACAAATCGTAGGGTTGAAAGTTAAATATGTATTAGTTTGAATTTATAGATTAATAAATAAATATAGTATTTATATAATATATAATTAATTATACTATAATTATTTAATGGATATCGGTTCGGTCGGTTAACCGTCGGTTTTATATATTTAAAAAGTGTAACTGAACCGTTATCTTCTGTTTTTTAAGTTTAGAAATATTACCCGAACCACCGGTTCGATTAACCCCATTTTCGGGGCGATTTCAGGACAATTCATCAGTTCGGTTTTTTGGTTTTTTTGCTCAGCCCTATAATATCATATATGGATGAATTTGCTGTATATGTTGTATATGACCACATTCAAGTATGCAACATTTGATCGAAACCAAACATCCACTCTAAGAGCCAATGCAATGCAAAAGATACAACACAATCCCATTAATGTGGAAATTTCAATTGCACCACTCTTATAGCTTAATTGATGTTAATTTGCATTAGGAAATCATGGTTGGAATGAGTTTGTGCTTAAGTATTGTTAATTTGTGAAATATATTGCTTGTTTTGTTTGATTTTGTAGAAAAATGGAGTAAATCTGTGTAAAATGAGCACGAAGGATGAAAGCAAAACTCGATAGGAGTTTGTGGGCGAAAACAAATTCAATGTCGGAGTTAAAACAATGGAGAACGAGCCGATTTACAGTGGTATGCGATTGCATACGAGACCACATACAACAACCGAGTCTACGGGATTTTCACGCGGCAGCATAGCCAGACGGAATTTTACGTTGGCCCTAACTCTTTTCTAATTCTTTCCCATTCAAATTTTGCTTGTTCCCCAAGTATAAATAGACTCTGGGGCTTAGAAGAGACCGTCTTTTTTCACTCTTTACTACCTTTTGTTTTGGAGACTTGACCCTTTTCTCCTTTTCAAATCTTGGTGCACCACACAGAGGAGAGTTGATAAGGAATGATCGAGCAATAAAGTTAGCAAAAGCACCTCCACTTATTTAAAATGAGTTTGAGTTAAAATATCCATTGAAATCAAATCCATAATGTAATATTCTTGTTTATTTGATTCCAAATTTGGTCTTTATTTTGTTTATGTTAATTTCATTTTCTCTGTTATAATTAGTTAAAAGCAAAAATCCTTTAATCAGTCTAAATAGCGGATGAATGTTAGTCGAAAGCAGTACTTGTTAATCTTAAATTCAATTTAAGTAGAATACGACATTGCTTCCTTATACACAATTGCACACGTATGCTTGGGGCGTGTTAATAAAATAGCAAACAAGTGGGCGCAATGGAATTTATATAGCGTAACGTACGGAATTTATAAACGCATTTGAGAGAGGAATATATTCTGATGTATATGTCATTCACGTAGGCAATTATTATGCATTGGATGCTGTTGTTCAATTTAGAAACATACTTGTCAATCTGCTCCAAAAAAAAAAAAAAAAAAAAAAAAAAACATACCTGTCAGGTAATTAAATCCAAGGATTAGCCGTTCCAGAGAAGTGAGGTTGGCAATTTGCTTCGGTATGCTACCTAAATCATCAAATTACCAAAGAGTTTTATACAGTACCACATAACACTATTAATTTTAATTTTTAAAGTCATGGTATATTTAATATTAAATTACACTATTGCACTCAAAATAAATATATACATTAGGACAAACTCCATTTTATAATTATAGTCTTCTAAAAAAACTTATAGGGGAACTCTTTTATAATAGTAAGTGTACTTCAAAACAAAAACAAAAAGTAATAGATGTATATACATACGAGAGAGGGAATTGTCAGCAAATAATTATTGTTCACAAGTTGATATAAATGCATTCGATATTGATTTTCAATTTGAAAACATACCTATCAAGTTATTTTGTTCGAGATTTAACACTTTCAGAGAAGTCAGGTTGCCAATATGCTCTGGTATGCTACCTGATTAATCATCAAATTATATATACCAAACGATTGACAATAAATTAATATGGGATTATATGTGTATATATATATATATATCAAGTCAATTAATCAAGTCATACCTTTGAATCCGTTTCCCCATAGAAACAAATGCGTGAGCTTACTCAAACTTCCAATTTCACTTGGGATATTCCCGTTGAAATTAATATTGGCTTGCAATTGCAGGACCTCAAGCTCTCTGCATCTGCTTATACTTCTTGGAATTTCCCCGTACAGCTCATTATAAGAGACAGAGAATTCCTTAAGTCTCGGAGTATTACTGCATATATTGTTTGGGAGCTTTCCTGATATGTTATTACGTCGCAAATCGATTTCCATCAACGATGAAACGTTGAAGATAGTATCTGGTATAGACCCGCTTAATTGATTTCCATATAACATAAGTTTTTCCAGTGAATGAAAACTACCAATCTCCACTGGGATATTCCCATCCAGAATATTGAGGCTCACATCCAAATTCTGAAGCCTCGAAATATTGAATAGAGAAGTTGGGATTCTGCCCGAGAAATTGTTGTTAGAGAGATACATGTCTCGAAGCTTAGATAAGGCTCCAAACCACGAGGGTATCTCTCCGGTGAAGTTGTTAGCTCCGATGTCTATATATTCCAGGCGGCGCAACTTAGACAGCTCAGAGGGTAAGGCGCCCGTGAAATTGTTGGAGCTAATGTCTAAGAATCGAAGAAACGTTAAGTTTCCAATATGTGAAGGGATGGTTCCCTCGAGCTCATAGCCCGAGATGTTTAGGGCAGTAACCCTACGGTGTTTTTTGCCGCAAGAGACACCAATCCATCCACAAATGGGGGTGTGAATAGACCAGTTTTTGAGCAAGATACTGGAACTAGGATTTGAAGTAGTGATGGAGTTTTTGAAGGCAATGAGAGCAGATTCGTCAGTAGTGAGATTGAAGAGTGATTTGGATGAGGTGAGGAGAAAACAGTTGGAAATCAACACATAAAGAGAAAAACAGATGAAGGAAGTCTTCATTGTGTTGTGTTTGTGCAAGTTCTATTTGGTGTATACATACATATATATAGACTGAATACATATAGATCACTCGATATACAATTGAAGTTCACAAATACTTTTCCCACAAGCTGAAATGTCAGACCTTGGGCCAAAACTATGAATTATTTTTCATTAAGTTTCCACGAATGTGGCCAAAACAAAAGGAAATTGACAAGGTTTTCGTAGAAGACTCTCAATGGAACACAATTAATTCAGTGGCCTACATTTTTCCAGTCAATGAACCTAACAACATGTATATAAGTTTTTTTTTTATGTGGTTTTGGTATAGTCGTCGTCAAGATTCTGTGGTCCATACGATGGGTGTCTAGTAATGAAAACCCCAAGACGGTTTAAAATTACTTATTGTCTTCCATTGTGATAAAATTGACAACCTTAATTAAACAACTTTTGATAATAGATAAATTTTGTTATTACTAGAAAAATATAACTACTATAATTAAAAAAGAAAAATAGGGATCATCCAGATTAGTATACATGGGAAAATTTATTTACAAAAATAAATTTGTAATTAAACTCGATTACTAGCCAAGAGTACAAGAAACGTAGTTCCTTGATTTTCTTCTGCCAAAACCATGAATTATTTATCATGAATTTGCCTCGAATTAATTAATTTGACCAAAACAAAAAGAAATTGGTTGGCAGAGAAAATTCTCAAATTGAAGTGAACCAAATAACAATAATATAGTCATTCATTTTGGCATTAGGTGAATTTTTTCTACTTTAATTTTGAGTCAAGAATAGTATATACACACGAGGTGTCTACAGCAATCCCCATCTCATTTCGTCTTTGGAAAATATTTTGAATAATTATATACAAATATTTTTATTTTTTCAGAAAAATCATAAACCTATAAGAATGATTAAACACAAAATAGAAAAGATTGGAGTCTTGGACTAAACTTTTGTGGTTTATGTAATTGGAAACGGAAGTTCATAAATGAAAATTATGATACTTGAGAAGACTTCATGTCAATGCGTCGCTATCATTCATTAATGTCATCCAATTACATGTGGGCATGGTTTAAGAAGCTTCAAACGTCAGATCCATTTATTTTTCTAAAATCTCTTAAATCTTTAAATCCGTCAGCATCCTCCGAAAAATAATTACATTTTCGAACCCAAATTCATATATATGCGTTCTTCTCATATATCAAAAGGAAACAATTTTTTTTTTGTAGGAAAAATAATTCATTATCACAATTTTACGAAGTGCTTCCACTATAAATAAAATTATGTGGGTATGTCAGCCTGGTGGTAGTGTGGTTAATATTCGGGCTAAAAGTCACGGATTCAAATTCACCGTCACACAGTATTTTAATTTCCTTGTAATGTTAATAAAAAAAAGATAAAATTCTATAAAAAGAATAAAATATTGATAAGAATTTGTAATTAGCTAGTTGTCTATGGTTTGGGCTTTTATAAATTCAAATTCTTTGATGCTTTGTAGGTATAATTAAGATTAAGAACACAATGTTGGGCCTTCAAATTTTCCATTATAATCCACCATATCTGTTTAAAATGCTTCTCAAACTTCATGAATTTTCAGTAAAAATATCAATAACTTTACTGTCAGTTTTAAATTTGATTATTCATAGGAGAAATTTACATTATAAGCAAAGTAGATATTGCCCAGACACAGTCTCTCCCTCTAATCACATAAAATATGTTAGTAGAATGGCTTCATAGATAGTATAGTTTTTTTATACTCCATCCGTCCACGAAAAATATGCATTTAATAGTAATTTATGAACATCATGCCGTAAAAACCTCACAATACTCACATATTTACGCAAAAGGCCACTATTGAGTCCACCACTATACTCATTAATTAATAACACACTACAAATAATCCTACACTCACATAACATTATCAAAATTATTAAAACTCATACCACTTAAATTGATGAAGAGTAATAATATTATCATTTTACGTGTATGAACCTAACGACATGTATAAAAGTTTTTTTTATGTGGTTCTAGTATAGTCGTCGTCAAGATGGTGAGGGACATACAATGGGCTTCTGGTAATGAAAACTCCAAGTCCGTTTAGAATTAGTTATTTTCTTCCATTGTCATAAAATTGACAACCTGAATTAAACAATTTTTGATAATAGACAAATTTTGTTATTACTAGAAAAATATAACTACTATAATTAAAAAAAATAGGGATCATCCACATTAGTATACATGGGAAAATTTATTTACAAAAATAAATAAATTGTAACTAAAATCGATTACTAGCCGAGATTACAAGAAACGTAATTCCTTGATTTCCTTCTGCCAAAACCATGAATTATTTATCAAGAAATTGATTGGCAGAGAAAAATTCTCAAATTGAAGTGAACCAAACGACAATAATATAGTCATTCATTTTGGCATTAAGTGAATTTTTTATGCTTTAATTTTGAGTCAAGAATAGTACAAACAGGAGGTGTCCGCATCAATCTCTATCTCATTTCGTCTTTGGATATTTTGAATAATTATACAAATATTTTTTTTTTTTCAGAAAAATCATAGGCCTAAAAGAATGATTAAACACAAAACAGAAAAGATTGGAGTTTTGGACTAGACTTTCGTGATTTATGTAATTGGAAACATAATCTTCAATCTTGATAGGTTTGCAATTGTTTAGGGATTTTATGGATTTAATTTTTGAGAGATTTGCTTAAACTATATAAATGAAAATTATGTTAAATAGTAGTTTACTTGACAAGACTTCATATCAACGCATCGCTATCCTTCATTAACTATCATCCATGTACATGTGGGCACGGTTTAAGAAGCTTCAAATGTCAAATTAATTTATTTTTCTAAAATCTCTTAATATTTTAAATCCGTCACAAACCTCCAAAAACTAATTATATGTGGGCACGTTTTAAGTGCTTCCACTAAAGATAAAATTTTGTGTGTGTATATCAGCCTAGTGGTAGTGTGCATAGTTAATGTTCGGGCTAAAGATCACGGGTTCGAATCCACTGTCACGCGGTAATTAAATTTTCTTATAACATTGTTTAAAAAAATGATAAAATTTTATAAAAAGGATAAAATATTGATAAGAACATGCAATGGGCTAGGTGTCAAGGGTTTGGGCCTCTATAAATTCAATTTTTTTAATGCTTTGTAGGTGTGTTCAAGATTAATAACACAATGTTGGGCCTTGAAATATTCCATTATAGCCCACCATAACTCTTTAAAATGCTTCTCAACTTTCATGAATTTTCAGTAAAAATATCAAATAACTTTACTATCACTACTAAATTTATTTGTTCATAGGAGAAATTTTACATTATAATCAAAACAATTATATAGTACAATCTTAAATAGATATTGTCCAGGCACAATCTCTCCCTCTAATCACAAAATATTTTAGTTGAATGGCTTCATAGGTAGTGTAGATTTCTTATACTCCATCCATCCACGAAAAATGTCTTTAATTTTATTCCATGAAAAATAAGCATTTAATTCTATTTGTGTCCGCCATTAATAGTAACATGTATTGTTCATTTATGAACATCACACCGTAAAAAGATCTTTAACCTCACAATACTCATATATATATTTACGCAGAAGGCCACTATTGAGTCCACCACTATATTTATAAATTAATAACACACTACAAATAATGTGGAATCCTTTCTAACTTACATAACATTATCAAAATTATTAAAACTCGTACCACTAAAATTGATGGGAAGTGAGCAATAATATTATCTTTTTACCATTATCAATAGAGTTTGCCTATTAAGGAGTCGTAGTATAATATACTAATATAATTAGGTTATTTTTATAATTAATTGAATATGGTACTACAATTAGTTTTTTAGATTATCTTCAATTTTTCATTCCAATCTCAACTAGTTCTATTTTTCAGTTTACTCTACAATTTTTAATTAGGACTTGATAAACCCTATTAGAATATGTAAAATGAACTAATAACTGAAATTCAAAACACATAACTGAAATGTCAGGTATCCTAGAATCCAAGATCATATACTAATCTATTATACTACATCGAAATAACCGTAATCAACAAACAATAGTCTGGAATTAGAACGAGCTTACATTCTCCATTTCAATTGACCGTTAGAGGAAGAAGGCTTCGGGCATAAAAGGGTTGTACCGCTGAAAATTCGTACATACGAGCCCTTAGTGAATGAAAACTTCCATTCAGGGATGCACCTAAAAAATTATACACAAGAAAAGCTCGTGTAAGATGGTGTCATGGTATAAATACAAGACTGAGACCCATACGGAAAGATGGTGCATTTTCAAATGAATACCAATGTGGTCCGATCCAGAGACAGAAACGACTCAAAATACAAAGCAACACAGTTAATCTTTGCACGAATATGCAATTCTTCATTTTTACCTCAAATTCAATTATAACACAGGCCTCTAAAATGCACGAAAATCAGAATGAGCTAAATATTCCCTTGCAATCAAAACATCACCATTTTCAAAAACTTTGACGGCCCAAAGAGCTCCATAAATATCAGCAGGAGACGTCTTCTGCTTATGATAAATTCTTGAGTCCAAGAATTCTCATCTCCATATCCTTTCATCAACCAGATAACAATCTCATCTTCTGCTGAGTTATTGCATAAACATAAGCTATATTCCAAAACAGAAAGGGTGAACCCGAGCTAATAGTCAACTGGAAGACTAGGAGTTACAATCCTGCTAAAAAGTTCTGTTTCGACATCAAAGCAAGAAATCCTAGGAGAGCTCTCCGAATCACGTGCCTCCCAATGAAGATTTCCATTCAAAAGCACCCCATGATTTTGAAATCCATGACAAACAGGCCACAATCTGGAATGCTTCTCCACTATCCTGTTCCAAGAGTGCACACGTGACCAAAGTGTACGCAAATATATATATATATATATATATATATATTAGTGTATATATATTAATCAACTTGACATTAAATAACACCAAATATCAACTATATCAGTATCTTTTACCTAAATTTTATTTGTACAGTAAAAGATAAGCAAGTTCTTATTCTTGGATAAACTTGACAAACCTTCATCTCAAGCAAGGGTAATTGCATGCTGTTGACGCCTTGAGTGATTTCTCTTGCAACTTTTGCTTTCATCTTCTTTAGATTGGCTGGTGCTTCTGTCATGTTGATTCTTTCATTTGGTGAAATGGCTAAACATTTCATTGCCAAATCAAACACAGATTCCACACACTCCTCCTTTGCAGCGAAGTGACGGGCTTGTTTTGATAGCAAAGCAGGGGCCAACACTTGATTCATTGCATGCACTTGTAATGCTTCACTCACCCAATCCTTCAAGCTCATTTCCTCATCGAACATATCATCTGTCGGCCTCTTTCTCGTAAACATCTCCAACAACATTATTCCAAAACTGTATACATCCGCACTAGTCGATACCTTCCCTTCTGATCCATACTCTGATTGTAATCAAAGTTCATTATTATCAAACAACCAATGCATATGAGCATACACAGACACTAAAGAAACTAATATTTTATAAAATTTCTAAATAAAAAAAAATCACCTGGTGTTGCATAACCAATAGTAGCGAAAGTTCAATGTATGAAGTAACTCTCTAAGCAGTACCTAAAGAAGTACCAACCGGAATCAATACTTTTAGATGCTTCCGCTGTCTAATGAGAAAAACGACAATGATCACAAGAACCATCGTTGAAACAAGAGGGGGCAGGACATACTTAATTAATCTACCAATGTTCTTTCATCTCGATCCTTCACCAGCATCTGAGCAAGGTCCCACTTCAAATCTTGGTGAACCACACAGAGCAGAGTTGTTAAGGAATGATTGAGCAGTAAAGTTAGCAAAAGCACCTCCACTTGGAATTTCCCCTTCCAATCTGTTGTACGACACATTGAAATACTATCACGAAACTCTGCAATCTCGTCCACTGGAGGATAAGCGGCTTCTATTTCCTTTCGTCCAGATACAGCACAAGCAGCTTTAGAGCAAAAAACTTGTAAGCAAACAGATCATCATTCAATTTGTAACATGTTTCTAATGTTTTTAGTTCGGTATTCTGACCTCATTGGGGGATACGGCAGATCTACGTATAAATGGACGGGACACTGCAACTGCTCTCCTCCTAATAGCAACCTTTGCAGCTATCCATCTTGCCTGTGCTCGAGCCTTTTCCTTCACAACTTTTCACTGCAGTCTTCCTCGATCTAGCATACCTCCTTTTTGTAAGTGTGATGACTTGCTCATAACAATTGAAGTAGACGAACAGAACGACATTCAAGTGGCTACCTCCATTCTAATCAGTTTCTCGCCTTGCTCAATGACAATACCCAATCAATCAAAATGAGATTACGTTCCCCATACACAAACTTTTGAGTGAACAAAAGCTTGGTGTGAGAAATAACGAGTAGACTTTGTCATACTGTGACTCAAACATATCAATTCCTTGAGCAGATTGAGTCTTGCTGGAGTAGTAGAAGAGTCTGCATCCCCATAACATCAAGATGTCACCATCTTTAAAAACTTTGATAGGGCAGATACCGTTGTAATCATCCCTAGCAAAATCGCGATGTATGCGCAGCACATAGTCCTTGGTCCAAGATTTGTCAATTCCATATTCTTTCATTAACCAGATGTCAACAACAAGTTCATCATCTTCCGATAGAATAGCACACACAGAGAGGTAACCCTTCAAAGCACAAATAGTCCTGAAATGCCCGGTTTCTTCAAGAGCAGAAAAGGTGGAAAAACATTCTAATTCAAGATCAAAACAAGAAACTGATTCTGATACCCAATGGAGATTTCCATTAAGAAATGCACCACAGGTCGGATTCTGTAGGTTAAACGAGGTGGTATCAGCAAAGTGTGTCCATGATCCAGTTTCAAGAGTGTAAACATGACACTTACATGAAGATTCAGATTCATGAATAATCTGTACAACCTTATGTTGGCCAGTTATTTTGCTCGTTCCAAATCCAAAAGTGAAGAATAATCGAGATCCTTCAAACAAATAGAATAATTCGTCTATAAGGCAGTAAAGTTCGACATACTAGCGGGTGACTGGATTGCATATATAAACAGACTGCGAGAAGGGTTGTGGGTGTAGAAGAAGCAAACCATTAGCGGCACCCACTATTTCTGTTCTGTCAAAGAAATCAAAATCTGTGAGTGGATTGTAGCCCATTGTCTCTATTTCTATTCTGTGAGGGAAATCAAAATTGAACTTGGTGAGTATATTGTAGCGATGATCATGGCTGCTCTCACCATCATCCACTTCGTCTTCAAATTCGTAGACTTTGCACCAATCTGACCCCCTCTCCGGCATCAACACAGCCAAAGAGGGGACTGATTTTGCAAAATGTGAATTGACAAAATCATCCCTCATGAGCAGATCGAACCATGGTTTGCAAACACACTTGCAAATTACAACGGTTCGAACAGGGAGTCTTGAGAGTGTGTGGATGATTATATCTGATGGCAGATATTTGAAGAGATCTTGCTTCATTTTGTATAAATTTAGAGAGTTTCTTGGACTACATACACATAAACTACGAACAAATTCAGAAACACCTGCACATCGGAAAATAAAAAACTTGACTTGCTTCAAAACTGTCAGGATTTGTCCAAAAATAACACAATGCAACTGAACAATATTAACCTCTACAAAATTGAAAGAAACAGGGGAAATTTCCATCTTGAAGGAGGAAACCTAGGATAAAACCACCAGTTATTTCTAAATCTACATCGTATTCTTGCCAAAAAGTCAATCCCATTCAAAGTAATCAGACAACAATCTTCCTAGTCACAATACACACTAATCATCATGTCAATGAATTACCCAACGAATTATTTCAACTTAATGAATCCCAAGGGGGAAAAAAAGGAAAGAAAGTGAAAGAAAAGGAGGCACCTTTATGGGTCAACAGAAATTACCACCAAACTGATTCTCAGATTCCAGCTCCTCAGTCAGCAGCCTTTCCCCGTCTTCTCAAGATCAAAAATTCAGAAACACCTGCACATTGGGAAATTAAAAAAAAAAAAAAAAAAAAAAAAAAAAAAAAAAACTTGACTTTCTTCAAAACTGAAAGGGTTTAATCAAAAATTACACAATGCAATTGAAAATCTTAGATAAAACCACCAGTTATTTCTAAACCTACATCACATTCTTGCTAAAAAAAAGTCAATTCCATTCTAAGTAATCAGATAACTCTCCTCCTAGTCTCACTACAACACAAATCATCCGTCAAAAACCATGAATTACCCAACAAATTCATTTCAAATTAATGAATCCCAAAGAAAGAAAGTGAAAAAAAGGAGGCACCTTTATGGGTCAACTGAAATTATCTTCAAACTGATTCTCAGATTCCAGCTCCTCAGTCAGCAGCCTTCATACCCTTCTTCCAAAATTTACAAAATCTGTGTGGAACAAGAAATTGTTACTCATATGCAACACAACTACAAGTATCTTTCACTTCCATCCCAACTCAAAAAAACATAAAAAAAAAAACAAAAAAAAAATCAAATAAAATAATAATAATAATAATAATAATAATAATAATAATAATAATAATAATAATAATAATAATAATAATAATAATAATAATAATAATAATAATAATCTTTTACTTTCATCCATTTGTAGTTTTGATTTATTTCTCTTCAATTTAATATTTGAAATCATTAAAAATATTGATCTTTCAAATTTTTAATAATTAGAAATATTAAATTGAATCTCATAAAATAATTTTAAAAAATAAAAAAAAAGAAATAATTAAATTGAACGATCAATTTTTGTAATTAGATTTTTTTCAATCGATAGATCGTTCAGATTTTTAATTCATATTTTCTTTAGATTGGGGACATAATTGACAAAAGGTTAATAATTTAAATAATATGAGTTTCTTTCTTCAAGAAAAATATATATATAATGGATGATTTGCTCGATGCTTAGCCTTGTGTGACATGAAAATATCACGTGATAGTACAAACGACTAGTTACGAAGACCGAAGCATTCAAGGGAAGAAAAATAAAAATGACAAGATGCAATGCCTAATTACAATTCCTATGTCCAATAATCTTGATGCAGCTCCAATCAATTACAAGGACTTTTGTTGTCACAGACTCACAGCCAAACAAAAAGAAAATCAACAAATCATCACAATGAGAGAAAAATCAAGATCAACATATGTACCCTGTTTAACACACTTAGCCTCAGAGTGTAACAACCCGCCTTCTTCCCGGAGGCGAATGAGGAAACTCCGGCCCATCTGTAGCGGGCACCTTGAAGCTGCAAAAGTAGAGAGATCTATAACGCTACTTTCAGTGACACTAGTACCACCACCAACAAATCCTTCTGCACAGCCTTAGGCGCTGGTGGCCGTTCGATTTCCACTATCCCTTCAAACATTTGGACAAACTTCCATCATAGGCCATCTCATGATTTAAAACTGTTTTGTCTATGACCCCATTTTCAAACTCTTCATAGAGAGAACTTCTGGTGATTAGTCTCCGCAGAGACTTTGAAATTCATCTTCCCGCACATAATCTCGAGCAACACCATTCCATAACTGTACCTAATGCAATGTTTAACTGATTCTCCAAATGCAAATGCTTGCCCGACTGCTCCTCAAACGCACCTACCTAGATTGAAATCCACATAATCAAAACGATATTACATTCTCCATCCCATAATCCTTCATCAACCACATAACAATATCACCTTACCAGTCACAAAAACACAGGCAATCCCTCGAAATAGACAATTACCGTGGGGGCAGGAGCAGAAACGCAATCTACTAAAACACTTCGTTTCAACCACAAAACGAGATTACATTCTCAATCCCATAATCCTTCATCAACCACATAACAATACCTACTTTTGAGTTAAAAACAAATGCAATCCCTCAAAACAGACAACTACCCACGGGCAAGGAGCAGCAAAATCAACCTTCATCAACCACATACCAATACCACCTTCTGAGTCACAAAAACAAATGCATTCCCTCAAAATCAGACAATTACCCACAGGGGCAAAAGCAGAAAAGCAAGCTACTAAAACACTTAGTTTCAACCACAAAACGAGATTACATTCTCAATCCCATAATCCTTTCATCAACCACATAACAATACCACCTTCCGAGTCACAAAAACAAATGCAATCCCTTAAAACAGACAATTACCCACGGGGCAGGAGCAGAAAAGCAAGCTACTAATACACTTCGTTTCAAACAGAAAAGAAAATTGGCATTTGGAAATGCAAATAATCAAAATGAGATCACATTCTCCATACCCAGACCTCTGAGTGAAAGAAAGCTTGGAGTAAGATGCTTTTCTTTAACAAATTCGCACGGTGCAAAGAGACCAACGATTTCTTGAATAGTTTTGGTCTCATTGCAGTAGTAGAGGAGGGTCGTACCATAATTTAACATCAAGATGTCACCATTTTCGAAAACTTTGACAGGGTAAACAAAATCAGAGTCACCACCAGGGCCATGGACAATCATATACTCCTTCCTCCAACATTTCTCCACCCCAGTATCATTCATCAACCACATAATAGTTTTTCCATCTTTCAATTCGCAGAAACACAGGCAATCCCTCAAAACAGCAGACAATGTCCCACGCGAGGAAGGAGCAGGGAAGCTGCTAAAACATTCTGTTTCAAAATCAAAACAGCCAATCAATGGGGTGTGAGCGTCCTTTACTTTCCAATAGATATGTCCATCAACAAATGTATTTGAGCTAAAACCATAGCTCTTCAACAAATGTACTTGAGCTGCTTCAACGCCAACACGTCGCCATGATGATCCTGCTCCGAGAGTGTAAACATGGCACTCGGATTTACGACTAATCCGAAGCACCTTGTGTTGCTTACTTACTCTGCTCGCTCCCAATATAAAACTGGCTTTACATCCACCACGAGAGACGAAATCTTCAGGGCAGCAGATCTCGACGTAGTGACGAGTGATCGGATTACATAGATAAAGAGTATCGAAGTGAGAGTCAATATCAATCAGAAGAAGCAAGCCATTTGCAGAACTTTCGAATTCTGCACAGTGAGGGAAATCAAACTTGGTGAGAGGATAATAGCGACGATCATGGCAGCTGCACTCATCATCATCCACTCTGTCTTCGAAATCGAAAACCTCGCACCAATTTGAGTCACCATCCTCCGACATCCACACAGCCAGCGAGGGGACTGATTTAGATAGATGGAAATTGACGAAATAATCTGACTCGAGCAGATCCAGCCATGATTTGCAGACGCACTTGCAGATTACAATGGTTCGAACAGGGAGCCTTGAGAGGATGTCGATGATGATTTCTGGTAATAGATTTGTGAACAAATTATGCTCCATCTGTGTATAATCGGAGATAGAGGATTAATCGGAAAACAAATGGAAGGGGGCTGCAAATCGTTGGGAGCAGATTGCGGTCGGGAAGAAAGAAGGGGAATTAGGGTTTCTAATTTTCCCAATTCTTTCATTCGTGTTTTTGTAATAAGGGGAATTTTGTGGGTGAAATTGGAATATTCTAATTTTGCTGCCTGCAAATGCAAAATTGTAAAATGAGTTGACGACACCCAATGTCAACCGAGCTTGATTGGGCTGGATCTGTCCAAGCCCATATTTACCCAGCAAGTTTAGGCCCAGTTTGGCCCAAGACCAAAACACGTGTATTTTAATGGGTCGGACTATTTAGAAAAAGAAATAACAAGAGACACACAGGACCAACGACTACCTATAAAACTTTTTTTTTTATCTATCATGTGTGGTCTGCGTGTTGTATAAAAGATGGAGATATATTCAATGCACATCAGAAATAGCTATTATGAATTCCCACGACATAAAAAGAAAAATCCTCTTTGTAGACGTATAAATCAAGAAGAAATAAATAAATATTAATTTTGTATTTTAGGAATTTTATTTAAAGATAAATCCTAAATTAAATAAATATAAATTGATATTTAAAAGATGGAGATTTTCGACCAATTAGAAATTGACACGTGTCATTTCTTGGTCATTAAGTCATAGATTTGATGGAGATAACTACCAAAATTAAGGAGCCAATAGAATTGTGCCACCTCAGCCCTAAAGCCCGTCTTAGAGTCCAAAAGCCCACCAAATCCACTACATTTTCACCTATAAATAGGAGTGATTGAAAAGGTCGAAGGACACACCACAAATCATATTGAAGAGCTCAAGAGTTGTAGGAAAATTCTCTACAACATTCAAAGTGTTCTTCACGGCATTCAAGGCGTTCTTCGTGGAGTTCAAGGAGTTCTTCACCAAAAGCGTCTCAAATCTGGCGTTTAATCCAGAAATAAGGCGTTGGCCATCCGGATTAACGTTATAAGTCCAAGCTTCAAATCCGATCAAAATCAAGGAGGTTAAATCTCCGAAAATCCCGGAAGCTGCTTGAAGATCGTTCAAGAACAAGTTGAAGACGTGAATCAGAGGAGAAACATAGAGATCGCAACCCGTATTTTTACTTCAAATCTTCAAATATTTATTTGTACACGAATTATTGTGTTTGTTATCAATACAATATTTTGTGTTTACAAATTTCGGCACACCCAGTGGGACTTCTCTACCTCTCATCTCAACTCTTCCCAAAAATCTTGAAGAATGTCTCCGAAAGCTAAGGATGTTGGTGACTCTACTTCGAAGAAGCCTTTGGAAGGTGCTAACGACTTCACTTTAAAGAACCTTGTCGAAGGTGGTGGCATGATGACGCGAAGGAAAGCTAAGATGTTGCAAGAAGCTGCGGAAGCTGCCAAAGCTGCCAAGTCAACTCTCGCCACGAAGAAGGAGCCACACATCAAGGAAGATGGCGACGACGTAAGTGATGGTTTCGAATCACCCAAAAACTGTTCAGCGACTAATTACTCATCCGAGGTGTCTGTTATGACAACCGGTACTACGAATTTAGAGGAGCGAATAGCGAGTCTAATGACAATGATGGAGGCTATGGACAAGCGTAGAGCTAGAGGCTTTTTAAGAACACTAATTTTTGCCTATTCGACGATTAAGGATACTTTTTTGCGGGCCCTCTGTTGGAGGACATTTGTTTAGCAAATTAATACTCCGTAGGACAATTTCTGGCCCGATCGGGCTCAATCGCACGTGAATCGCACGTGAGCTAATTTCTGGGCCCGACTGCCTATGTGGCAGCCCAAATCATTTCCACGTTGGCCCAAATAAAAAAAATAAAAAAAGGTGCAAAACTCGATTAAATGTTCTGACTTCTCTCTAGAAACCACTTCACGCTCTAGCTCGTTCTTCGTTCTTTTGAGTGATTAATACCCATTCAACGTTAAATCTGATTTGATATTCTTCTTCCTAGGAGAAAATCGATCAAGTTAGCCTTTTGATTCGACTAATTTCATTCAGTTTTGAAGGAGTTATAGCCGTTTCAATTTTCGTGGAGTCATTCCCGCCGCCGGACGGTAAACTGCAGATTACGGCGCCGTCGGTGGGAGTTGTGGGCCGAGCCACATATCAATCTCTTCGTCTCTTCAAGAGGATGCTTTTTGGTGGTGGTTTCGGGGGTTGTTAGTAAGCAAAACGCCGGTGATGTGAGCTTTTCTACTGCGCCGTCTGCTACTTGGGTTTCACCGCCGCCGGCTGTTTTTATACCTTTTCCGTCGGCGTCAGAGTGAATCACCGGTCGTATCATATATCAATCTCTTCGTCTCCTCAAGACGAAGCTATTGGTGGTGGTGTTGAGGGTCGATTCAGGGATAAAAGGTAATTTATTCGTTGCAACAGTTGGGATCGAGTTTCCGGCGACTGCTGTTGTTCTTCATCTGCAACCGGCCGGTTTTCAGCTCTTTCCGGCATCGTCCGAGCGAACCACAGCTTGGGCCATATACCAATCTCTTCGTCTTTTCCAGAGAAAGCTATTGGTGGTGGTCTTGAGGATCGATTCAGCCGAAAAAGGTCAGTTTTTCTCTCTAACAGTTCGCATCACGTTCCGGCGAATTGTTTGCAGCTAGTTAGTATTTTGTCCATTCCGGAGTCGTCCGATTGAATTGTGGGGCGTGCCACATACCAATCTCTTCGTCTCTCCAAGACTAAGCTAGTGCTGTAGGGGCTGCAGGTTGATTCTGGGAAAAGGAGTCGATTTCCTCCACAACAGTCGACGGAGCTGTTCCGGCGACCCGATTTCCCACGAACCGGTCAGCTAGAGTGTGAAGTGGTTGGTGGAGTTGGATGTTGGGGTTATTTTTTTTTATTTGGGCCGACGTGGAAATGATTTGGGCTGCCACATAGGCAGTCGGGCCCAGAAATTAGCTCACGTGCGATTGAGCCAAATCGGGCCAGAAATTGTCCTATGGAGTATTAATTTGCTTAACAAATGTCCTCAAAAAGAGGGCCCACAAAAAAGTGTCCTTAATCGTCGAATAGGCAAAAATTAGTGTCCTTAAAAAGCCTCTAGCTCGACAAGCGTATGATCAAACAAGATCTCATGATCTTAAAGCTTGCAAAAGAAAAAGGGGTATCCAAGCATGATGATGAAGATGAAGATGAAGATGAAGACGAGGATGATGATGATGATATGTCCAAAAGACGTGAAGAGAAGCAGTCGGATGATAAAGAGTCTAAATCCGCTTGAGGCACTCTCATCTCAATTGAACAAGTCAAGCACCTCATTGAAGGAACCATAAAAGATAAATTCGATGGGAGTTCCAAGTCTTCATTGGTTTACTCAAAACCATATACTCAAATAATCGATAACTTAATGATGCCCCTCGGCTATCAGGCTCCCAAATTTCAGCAATTCGATTGAAAGGGTAATCCAAAGCAGCACATAGCTCACTTCATCGAAACTTGCAATAATGCCGGCACCTTTGGAAATCATTTGGTGAAGCAGTTTGTTCGTTCCCTTAAAGGAAATGCTTTTGATTGGTACACGGATTTAGAGCCGAACTCAATCAATCATTGGGAGCAGCTTGAGCACGAGTTTCTAAATCGATTCTATAGCACTAGAAGGACGGTCAACATGGTGGAGCTTACAAGTTCCCGACAATTCAAAGATGAGCCAGTAATTGACTACATCAATAGATGGAGGAACCTTTGTCTTAACTGCAAAGATCGGTTGTCCGAGTCGTCTGCCATTGAAATGTGTATTCAAGGGATGCATTGGAGCCTGCAATATATTCTGTGTGGAATTCAACCTAAAACGTTCGAGGAGTTAGCCACAAGAGCACATGATATGGAATTGAGCATGACATCCAATGGAGTTGGAGAACCGCCTGTTCAAGAACCTCGTCGGTTTAAGGAGAAGCAAGAGTTCAAGAAAGGAAGCAACTTTTTTGAAAAAGCCCCGAGAAAAAAATCAATGGCGGTGAAAGCAACTTATGTTAAGTTCTCAAAAGAAGTCAATAAGGAGGATAAGCCGAATGCCTTTCAAGACATGGGGCAAAGGAGGGCGACTCTGAAAGAGCAACAACAAAAGATAGTATCCTTTCTTGGATTCGGATGTCTCTGGCATATTTGATGACTTAATCAAGGAAGGACTTATTGAACTGCCTGAAATGAAGCGACCGAATGAAGCGGAGCAAACTAATGATACAAAATATTGCAAGTACCATCGGCTAGTGGGTCATCCCATACATGATTGCTTCATCTTCAAGGACAAGGTTATGCAACTGGCTAGACAAGGAAAGATAACGCTCGAAGAAGACAATGCCGGGGCAAACCTCATCACTGCCGAAAGCATAGAAGAAGATAACGAAGCTTTTTGCGGAGTAGTAAATCAAGAGAATGAAGATGTGTTGATGGTGGCATTTTTCAATGAAGTTTGCTGCTTGGAGCCGAGCTTCATAATCGACCTCTGTTCGTGAGTTGCTATACTAATGAGCAAAGGGTAAATAGAGTACTCATAGATGGAGGATCTGCGGTAAACATATTGTTGTTGAGAACTTTGAAGGAGTTAGGAATCCAAGTTGAGGAGCTAGCAAGTAGTCAGTTGCTGATTCATGGTTTCAATTACGAAGGACAAAGAGCTCTTGGCATAATAAGGTTGGACTTGTTAATTGATGATATGAGATCAACCGCGTTATTCCAAGTAATTGATGCTAAAACTTCGTACAACATGCTCCTTGGTAGACCATGGTTGCATGAATATGGTGTCATCCCCTCAACATGGCATCAATGCTTCAAATATTACCAAGATGGTGCGGTAAAGACAGTGATTGGTGATCATAAGCCCTTTGCAGAAACCGAATCATACTTTGTTGAAGCAAAGTACTACGTGGTAAAGCCAAAGTCTGCAAAAGAAGCACAAGTCGAATCCCAAGAGGGGCTTGAAAGAAAGGGGAAGAAGGTGTCACTTGCTAAGGAGGAGTCTCTGGACGGGCTCACCGTGCCTTTAACAAAGATTGATACTACGAAACTCACTCAACAATCATTTAGAGGATTTGTTCGGCCAAAACAAGGTAGTGCTACGGAGCATGGCAAACTTACAAGCCCTGAAGTTGCTAAATGCTTTAGACCAAAGGCATATGAGCTACTTGTGAAAGCCGGATACGATCCCAAGGAGAATTCGAATGTTACGAGCCAGCATGATCCTGAACGTAAGGTAAGCTCGAAAGTATCAAAGAAAGATGGTCCTACGGTCGAAGGAACTAAGGCATGCTTGGGATTTGTCTCACGAGGTCCAATTAGTATTGCGATTAAAAGGGCGACTGCCAACCATAACTTTGAATGAGAGGTGTCATCTACATCAAGTCTCCCCAAAAAGAAGACGGTTGAAAAGGTATCAGCCTTCAAATGGTTAGGAGAAGGATGGGCGAAATGAGTGTCTGTTTTCAAGAGACTTGGCAAAGACAAGAAAACCAAGCAAGGGGCAACCTAAAGGTTGAGAAGTATCGTCCCATCTCGCATGAAAAGAAGTACTATAGTGACCGTGTCATGTAAAGATGTGTTGAAGGCCAAGATAAGGACAGTCATTCATACACAAGTCCCTGAAAAGGATGATGAAGAAGATAAAGAAAGTGTGGCATCGTCTTACTACACTATCGAGAGTGCTCAAAGTCAATCTACTCAAAATCAAGCTGCTCAAATCAATTTACATCAAGAGATCGCTCGTCTACTTAGAAGCGGTGCTGTTAGAGTAAGTGATATAAAAGAGGTCGTTATAATAAGGCAAAGAGATGGAACATTGAGGCTGCGCATAGATTTTCAAAGCCTTGTGCCAAAGAATGAAGAGATTATTGAAAAGGTCGCCTCGTCACATCACATTACTCTTTGTGAAGATGGGAGCATTGAAGAAAAAGATGCGGACATAGCGCCCCCACAATTTGAAGACGGTGTGAAGTCCACCGTCGATGAGTTGAAAGAAGTTAACTTGGGTACTGTTGATGATCCACGACCTACCTACATTAGCGTTTCATTGATGCCGGATGAGAAGCATGCATATGTTGAGCTCTTGAAAGAATTCAAAGATATATTCGCATGGACATATAAGGAGATGCCAAGATTGAATCCAAAGATAGCTGTTCACCACTTAGCTATTAAGAAAGAGGAGCGACCTGTCAAGCAATCCCAACGTCAATTTCGACTCGAGTTGATCCCGTTGATTGAAGCTGAAGTAAACAAACTCATTGAGGTTGGATTTATTAGGGAAGTAAATTAAATACCCGATATGGATCTCCAGCATCGTGCCAGTAAGGAAGAAGAATTGGCAGATCCGTGTTTGTGTCAACTTTAGAGATCTTAACGAAGCATGCCCTAAAGATGACTTTCCACTACCCATTGCCAAACTAATGATTGATGCGACAACCGGACATGAAGAATTATCTTTTATGGATGGATCTTCCGGTTACAATCAAATTCGCATGTCACCGGCTGACGAAGAAATGACGGTGTTTCGCACTCCAAAAAGAATATTTTGCTACACTGTTATGCCGTTTGGATTAAAGAATGCTAGCGCTACCTATCAAAGAGCCATGCAAAAGATATTTGATGACATGCTCCACAAGAACATTGAGTGTTATGTGGATGATGTGGTCGTAAAGTCAAAGGTAAGAAAGGATCATCTCCAAGACTTAAGGATAGTCTTCGAAAGACTAAGGAAATATGAGCTCAGGATGAATCCGTTAAAGTGTGCATTTGGCGTGAAGTCGGGAAAGTTTCTTGGTTTCATCGTCCGCCATCGAGGTATTGAGATAGAGTAAGCCAAGATTGATGCTATTATGAAGATGCCTGAACCTCGGAATATTCATGAGTTAAAAAGTTTGCAAGGGAAATTGGCGTACCTAAGAAGGTTCATCTCAAACCTAGCCGGAAGGTGTCAACCTTTTAGCCGGATTATGAAGAAGGGCATACCATTTGAATGGGATGAGTCATGCCAAAATGCCTTCAAAAGTACCAAAACTTATTTGATGAAACCTCCTGTTCTAGCTGCACCTATTGCGGGTCGTCTGTTGATCTTATACCTCGCCGCTCAAGAACGTTCTATGGGGGCATTACTTGCGCAAACGAATGACGAAGGAAAGGAGAATGCCCTATACTACTTGAGTAGAATGATGACACCCAAAGAGCTGAATTATTCTCCGGTTGAGAAGTTATGTCTGGCTTCGATATTCTCTATCCAAAAGTTGAAGCATTATTTTCAGGCTCATACGGTGCGCCTTATCTCCAAAGCAAATCCATTGAAGTATGTCATGTCTAAGCCTGTTCTATCGGATAGACTTGCACGTTGGTATCTACAACTGCAACAATTCGAGATTGTTTACGTTCCTCAAAAAACGGTAAAAGGACAAGTGCTAGTAGATTTCCTAGCCGATCATCCGATTCCTGCCGAAATGGGAGTTAACAGATGATGTGAAGACGCACTTTTGATTGATGTTTGCCCTCCTTGGGTGATGTACTTTGATGGAGCATCTCATAGAGATCGCAACCCCCATTTTTACTTCAAATCTAAAAATATTTATTTGTACACGAATTATTGTGTTTGTTATCTATACAATATTTTGTGTTTACAAATTTTAGACGATTCTAGAAGAATATGAACTTACGAGGTTGTTAAAGGAAAATAATTAATTACATATGGCTATACGGGTTTGAGTTGTGCTTTGCAATCTCGACAAAGACATTATTGGTTTTGGCTGATTAGGATTGAGTCTGTACAGATTAAAAGGCCCAATTTCCGGAAGCTCGACGAGGGGTTCGGCGGGAAGACCTTCAAGCGCAAGAAAGCCGAGCAAGAAGCCGAGAAGTTACACTTCTTCAATGAGGGAGAATTATCCATGGATATTGACATTGCCGCCAGTTCATCGAAGCGGCAGACCGTCAAGTTCACCGGGAAGGAAGCGGAAGGAGGTTCGGACGCGGCGAGCGTCGGCCGTGTAGATGAAGAAGATAAGAAGCAGAAGAACAAGGCAGACTAGCAGACGCAACTGAAGGATCTGAAGGCATGAAATCGATCTTTACATATCTCTGTGTAGAAGGAAACTAGTTATGTTAAAAAAATAACTATAAAAACTTGGTTTAATAAGTTGAGACTTGCCTTAAATTTGGAGGGTAATGAGGCCATTGACTGGTGAGCTCTATGAGCTCGTTGTTATTAGGATCATCGGAGGCATATATGACCATTGGATTCTCTATCGTGCAGTCGAAGATTTCTTTCCAGTCTCGGACACTCTTTGTGATCTCAAAGTCAGAATAGCCAAATATGTTGGACTCACCTCTGATGGCTTTCCCCTTCTCTTCTTTGGGTAGAGCAAAGAACTCCTGTGATGCTGATTCGACTTTTTCACGAACGTGTGAAGGCACGTCGTGGTTGATCACTTGAAAGAAACCCCATTTCTTGCAGGCATCGCCTATTTCAGCCACTAGATGATCAAGATCAGAACTTTTTTTTTTTTTTTTTTTGCGGGAAAGGATAAAGTGGGGTTTCTTGAAGTCGGTAAGCTGCTCTCGTCCCATTTTGTGAAGACTACTTGAATGTTGTTGCTGCTACCGCAATTCTTGTTCAATCCTCAGGAAAATTTTCTCACAACTACTCAAGTATAAGTGGAGGAGTCAGAGTAAAAATTGCTTCTCAAAGGAACTAAGAGATAAAAAAATTGATGCCTTCCATAGGTTGCTTTTCCTTGAGTGTCACTTGTCAGAGAAGCATTGAGATTACTGTACTCTTTTAAGATTTCTTAGACTGAGAGATTATGATCTAGAGAAAGCTAAAAACATGTCTGTACACTATGTTGAGTGGCGAGTATCGGCGGCATTGGTGGAAGTTAAAAGGTTTCTTATGTTAATAACGTACAGTAGTACAAATTTGGGGTTAGGATTATTAGTATAAGTAAATTTGACATTTAAATGCTTAATGAGAATTGTTGCCCAAGTTAAAGAAAATGAGTTTAAATTAAAGTCTGATTCAAAATTGAAGAACTCCTAAAATACGAGTATAAACTATTTATTAAGTCTCAAATTCAAGAACTCTTAAATACTAGTATAAACTATTTATTAAGTCTCAAATTCAAGAATTCCTTGATACGAGTTTAAACTATCTAATGAACTTCAAGTCTGCACTCGGTATCCTGCTTCTGCTTATGGTACATTTTTTAATGGCAATCTGCACTCGGTAGTATCCGATTCGAATGATTCCTTGTTGACTTCTTGTTTTGACCTTGAAACAGAGTGTTTTACCACTTTCTCTGTTCCTCCTGTTAAAGAAAATATGGGTTTGTCTGTTTTGAGGGATTGCCTCTGTGTGTATTATCCCACATCCCAAGACGATCTTGTTTTCTGGTTGATGAAAGAATACGGAGACGATAAATCTTGGACAAAGGAATATGTCATCAACTTGACACCTGATTTTGGTGGAAATATCCACTGGTATTTCTACCCTCTCAATGTTTTCAAAGATGGGGATGTTTTGATGCTATGGAATAGGCGAGTCCTCGTCTACTACTCCAACAAGACAAAAACTACTCAGCGAATTGGAGTCTTTGATGCAGGGGATGCCTATATGACTTCAAGGCTTCTCACTCCTAGCTTTCTCTCACTCAAGAGTTTCCCAAAGGAGAAAGTGATCTCATTATGATTATTTTCATTTCGATATCCTAATCTAATCTGCATTTGTTTTCTAATCAGTGTAGAATTTGCTTATTTGTGTAGTCTTGTTGATCATCCTAATGTAAGGGTTTTTCTAAATGCTATAGGCATTTGTTTTCCAGTCAAGGTTATGGTCTGGTATTTTGTATGGTGCTTATTTTCAGCCTAATGTAAAGCTACTTTGAAATGCTAATATGCATTTGTTGTACAATCTAGGCAATTGTTCTCATGATCTGTCTAATGCTCTTTATTTGTGCAATCCAATTGTTTTCAGCCTCACAGTCTTCTAGAATATCTGTTGTTCTCGCGTTTTCAAGTTGTCATTTATGGATTTGAAGCATGTAAAATATCTGCCTAACTTAAGGTGGTTAAGACTTTTGGGGAGCTAATACTTGATCCTGAGATGTGTCTGTTCTTAAGAAGTCTAAACTCGAGTGTCGGGTATACACTTTAATTTGGAACATTATCATGGAGAAGCTTCCCACTTGATGCTCTGCTCGAGTAGAGTTCTGATTTGACCGATGCATTTGTTCATGGACATCTTCACTTGCTATATAATGGATTTTGTTTCTTTGATCTTGAAACATTGTGTTTTAGCACCCTTTTACCTCCTTCTCGCACTGTATATGGTCGGGAAAGGTCTATGAACTTGGACTAAGGAAATTTTTCATGAGCAAAAGCCTCATGAATTTCTTCAAGCTAGTTTTCTGATGGATCTTATGTTGTTTGGCCTACAAAGTGTTTTATGAAAATATGGAACCAATCAATGTATGAGTGTGTTGTAAGTTCATCATTGTTACTTTCTGATACCTCCCTACATTTTTTTCATGAAACCATTTGCTGAGTTGATGTGAGCTATTTCTTCCACAGCATGAAGAGCTAGCTGAAGTTGCTGTAATTATTCTGGCTTTTCTCTTTCAGTTTTCTGGCACTTTCGATGCAGAAATATGATTGATACATCCTCAATTTACAAACTACACCATGAACTTGAGCACCCTCCTTGAGCGCGTGCAGTCCAGAGCAGGCCGTAAGCGCAGCCAAATATGTCAAACCATTCGGGGACACCGAAGCACGATACATTTCAATAAAAAGCTTCAAGCTTCCAAGATAATACTCATTCTGTGCCATTCCCGAATAGCAGCCGTCCAAGTAACAACATTCCTCTCTGCCATCTCAACAAACACACTCATCCCTAACTCCAGCGGTTGGGATCCCCTGTCCCGATTTCTCTGTCCCTCTCTGTTCCAAACCATAAAATTGGATGAAACTAACTCTCTCGTATTTCTCTGTCCTTCCATTGTTGTCGCAAATCTTCCTTACGCAAAAAACGGAATCAGACTCCAAATCTTTTTCAAAGATGGATATCTATTCCTTTCGATTATGTATTTTTCTTTTTCTTCCTTCTCCATCTTCTTTCTCCGTTGCCGACGGATTACAACTTTGAATTTTTTTTTTCTGAATCAAAAATGGTGTCACGCCGTGTATACTAGATTTATGTACTTCTCTTTTCCTTGAATTGTATTGAATTTCTTGCTGCTGTATATGAAATGCCTTACCCTTCTTTATCTAAATTCTCATTTTCTGTTAGTTTCATCATATACTTGTTATTTATCATTTTCTGTTAGTTTCATCATATACTTTATTATTTATTATGACTTGTGTAACACGTAGAGGTCTGTTGTGTTTGGTTTTTGGTAGATCCTGCTGTTTTTTGTGCACTTTGCAATTGTGTTTTGGTTATGACTAATCTGTGCTGCTATGTGCCTCTGCTTTGTTGCTGGTTTTCTGCTGCTACAATCTTGGAAACACTTATGCTAAATTGGTAACAATTGAAGTTGTGGCTGTTCTTCTAGGGATTATGTAATTCTTCTTTGTTGCGGTTATGCATATGCGGGTTTCGTGGGGAGATTTGCGGCTGTTATGCATATATAAAAACTATAATTATATATATTTATTTTGTCTTTCAATTGGAATTTCTATGTTATAGCTCTAATTTTGTCTTTGGATTCTGAAATTGTAAAATTAAAAAATTTGTATCAAATTACTAGATACTTTATGCCTTTTACTAAACAAAATTGGGTTCAATTCGTTATTCACTAATAATAATTTTTGATATATTTGACTTTTACTATTCTCAGGCGTTATAATCAAACATAATAACATTAAACTTAATTGAGTTTTAACACAATTTTTAAATTGTTGCAAAAAAAATTAAAAGAAAAAACAAATTAAATGGCAATTACATGATTACATCTTCCTCAAAAAAGTCTTCATATCCTTTGCCTTCTGAAGATTAAGAGCAAAACATCTAGTAAAAACATTTTGTTTCAACATCAAAACAAGAAATCAATGGGGTGTCATCTGCTATATAGCCTTTTGAGGTTCTATATACTATATTGAATCTCTATATTAACTACGATACTGCTTCATATATATGTATAGATACATATATTTCATCTATTACATCACTATAGTTACAAGACTAAATGAATCTTTTTTATCTTGCACTCCATACAATAAGCAATGTTGAACGATGCAAGAGAGCATTCAGCTCGAGTACGAAAGGAGATACAATAAAACCTCGATAAATGAATACTCTTGGAACTAGAAATAAATATTCGTTTAGTGAGGTTAATCGTTTATCGAACATTCATTTATCGAGGTTTTAGTGTATGCATTTTTTGTAGTTCGTCACCCAAAAGATTATCATGAACATAAACAATCCTCCAAAGCAAACAAGTTCATAGACCTTTTCACGACCACGGATAGTAGGAGGAGATGAAAAGGTGCTAAAACACTTTGTTTCAATATCGAAAACAAGAAATCCTATACAGCCCTTTGAATCATATACCAGCAAATGAAGATTTTCATGCACATATTCACCAGCCCCATTAGAAACAAATGCAGATTCGCATATTGAAATATACACTAGGTTGAACATAAGGATAATATAAATTAGTAGACCGTTAACTTGATTCAAAAACAAATGCAGCTTAGGTTGAGCATAAGGACTATATATATAAATAGCAGACCATGTTCAGATAATATAAAAGAGAAAATATAAATGAAGCTCATGTGTTTGAACAGTAAACTGCACTTCATGCAAGTAGAGATTCACGAGCAAAACAATCTGAACACTACTACTTTCAAATTTTGGACCCAACAATTTAATCATATCGACTTTCTTAATAGTTGTAATTTTGTTGTAGTAGTAGATAGGAAATAATCATATCGTACCATCAACATGTTATCACCTTTAAACACTTTGTTACATCAACCAAAAAACTATCATATAAACAGTTCTCCAAAGCAAACAAGTTGATAGCCTTTTCATAACCACAGATAATTTGTAGGAGGAGATGAAAAGGTGCTAAAACAGTTTGTTGTAATAACAAAAACAAAAAATCCTTATACTGCCCTTTGAATCATAGATTTTCATTCACATATAAACCAGCTCCATTAGAATTTTACTTGAAGGTAGCATCAAGTTGGATTCTTCGAAGGGAGCTTCAAGTCGGATGCTTCCCTATGATTCTGTTTCTGTTCCAAGAGTGTACACCTGACGCTCGAGTTTAGACATTGATCACATATTGGCGCCAAGAAAGTCCTAACCACCTTAAGTTGGCCAGAAATTTTGATTCCTGCAGATCCATAAGTGACAACTTGAGAATGCGAGAAAGCAAATTCTTGAGGACAATGACGCTGAATATAGCCATTAATACTGACAACCTTGATTAGAAAACAAATGCAGTTTAGCATTTTGAAATAGCTTTTCATTAGGCTGAACATAAGGACTATATAAAATAGAAGGCCATTACCTTGATAAGAAGAGAAATGCAGATTTGCATTTTGAGATGCAAATATTCAGAATGAGATTACACCCTCCATTCCCTAACTTTTGAGTGAGAGAAAGCTAGGAGTGTGAACTATCGAGTTTAGAAACACAAGTTCATCAAAGCTATCAATTTCTTGAGTAGTTTTCTTCTTGTTGGAATAGTAAACAAGGACTTCCCCATCAAATAAAAACAAAATGTCTCCATCTTCTTGTTCGAAAACTATGCACGGACTTGAGTTCTGCTCCCTCGTCAAGACAGCAAGGGTGGCGGCGGATCTAGAAAGATGGAACTTCACAAACTCGTCGCTGCTGAGCAAATCCAGCCATGATTTGCAAACACACTTGCAAATTGCATTGTTTCGAACAGCAAGTCTTGAAAGGATATTGATGATGATTTCTGATGGAATATAATCGAAGAAATCTTGCCCCATTTTTGTATAAACGAAGAAAGACAATTAATAATAATGAAGCAAATACAAAATCTAACCACTTAGTTACAATTGAGGGTAGCGGCAGGCGGGAGAGGGAGGTTAGGGTTTTGTAATTCTCCGATTTTTAATTTTTGTTAATTTCTGTTTGGGCCATGAGCTTTGTCGGTGGGCTCTGGGAATTATATTCATGCTTCATTCAAAGGTTGTTTTTTTCAATATCATTATTATATTATTAAAAAGAAAATGATTCTTGGTTTGAAAAAATTCTATGTGACACCCCTTATATTCCTCCATTTGTATTTATCTAAATTTTTAAATTTTTGAATTTTTAAATCTAAAATAACAGATTTTAAATATCTATACTAAAATCTTTTGTGTCCCATATCGGTTTCTCAATGAAACTTCACCTATTGAAAAGCTATAAATACCTAAAATCAATGTGTATTTTCTCATTTTTTGCTCCACCAGATTTATTTGGCCAATTTATTTATTAATCGGCCAAATAAATAACTATATTTTATAATTTAATTTAATGTAATTTGGTCAATTTATTAATTGACCGAATAGATAATTATTTTTTGTAGGAGTTTTATTTGGCCAATTTATTTATTAATCAACCAAATAAATAACAACTATATTTTTATAGTTTAATTTAATTTATTTTGGTCAATTTATTAATTGACCGAATAGATAATTATTTTTTGTAGGAGTTTTATTTGACCAATTTATTTATTAATTAGCCGAATAAATAACTGCTATATTTTTATAGTTTAATTTAATTTATTTTGGTCAATTTATTAATTAACCTAATAGATAATTATTTTATTAGGGAACAATTTATTAGTTGACAAAATAAATGGTTCCAAAATAGTTTGGATAATTTATTGGTTGACCGAATTAAATTTGGAAATAGTCTAATATTTTTTTAGTTAATTTGATAAAAAAATAATTAATTTCTAATTTGTCAATTAATTAGGTAGACGGGCTAATTCCCAACTGACGGGTACCTCAACTCGGGATCCCATGTGACACAAACGATTCTTGCTTTGAAAAAATCCTACGTGGCACCCCTTATATTCCTTCATTCATATTTATCAAAATTCTCAAATTTTGGAATTTTAAAGTAAAATAATAGATTTTAAATATCTATACTAAAATCTTGTGTCCCACATCGGTTTCTCATTGAAATTTCACCTATTGAAACACCTATAAATACCAAGAATCAATGTGTATTTTCTCATCTTTTATTCCACCAGTTTTATTTGGCCAATTTATTTATTAATCGGCCGAATAAATAACTATACGTTATAGTTTAATTTAATTTAATTTGATCAATTTATTAATTAGCCGAATAGATACTTATTTTTGTTAGGGAACCAATTTTATTACTAAAAGGAAAACGATGCTTATTTTGAAAAAAAATCTTACGCGGCACCCCTTATATTCCTCCATTCATATTTATCTAAATTCTCAAAATTTTGAATTTTTAAATGTAAAATAATAGATTTTAAATATCTATATACTAAAATCTTGTGTCCCACATCGGTTTCTCAATGAAACTTCACATATTGAAAAGCCTATAAATACCTAGAATCAATGTGTATTTTCTCATCTTTTGCTCCGCCAGTTTTTTTTTGGCCAATTTATTTATTAATCGGCCGAATAAATAACTATATTTTATAGTTTAATTTTTGTCAATTTATTAATTGGCCGAGTAGATAATTATTTTTTGTAGGAGTTTTATTTGGCCAATTTATTTATTAATCGGCCGAATAAATAACTGCTATATTTTTATAGTTTAATTTAATTTAACTTGGTCAATTTATTAATTGGCCGAATAGATAATTATTTTTATTAGGGAACCAATTTATTAGTTGACAGAATAAATGGTTCCAAAATAGTTTGGATAATTTATTGGTTGACCGAATTAAATTTGGAAATAGTCTAATATTTTTTTATTTAATTTGATAAAAAATAAGTAATTTCTAATTTGTCAATTAATTAGGTAGACGGGCTAATTCCCAACTGATGGGTACCTCAACTCGGGATCCCACATGACGCATTTTCATTCTTTATTCTTATTAGTTTTAAATTTTTCATTTTATTCATTTTTTTTATGTATTTTCTAAAATCTAGAATCGTCATCTATGAATTGATTTTTACGTTATTTGTAGTAGTGTTTCTAACTTTGCATAATTTATAATTATAATTAGTAAATATTACTACTATACAGTTAAGATGAGAATGAATAGTACAATCATTTTTAAGTTTTGAGTCTATACAAATTCTAAACGAGTTTTATAGCATTTATAAATCAAAATCGTGATCAACGGGCCAATTCTGACCGGAACCGTGTTGGTAGACGAGCCAATTCCCAACCGACGGTTACCTCAACTCGAGAAATTTTTAATTCTATGCTTTTTTCCCATGTATTTTCTAAAATCTATAATCGTCTTCCATGAAATAATTTTTACGTTATTTGTAGTTGGGTTCCCAACTTTGCATAATCTATAATTTTAATTAGCGAATATTACTACGATACGATTAAGGACGATAACGAATAGTACAATCATTATTTTTATTAAATTGTTGGATCTATATAAATTCTAAATAAATTTTATAAATTATGTACTTATAAATCAGAGTCGTGGTCAACGGGCCAGTTCCGACGCAGAACTATGGCGACACACTAGTATATGGATTTTTTTTTTCAAAAAGGAACACAAATGACTAATTTTTTAATCAGATTTTAAACAAGTACGAGTATATAAATTTCAAACAAGTTTGAATAATCCTAAACAGATCATCTCAAATTGTTTGATTAATCGTCTCTGTTGTAGAATATGTATGAAAATTGGTTTCCGACCAAGAATCGTGCGCGTAGAGGGGCAATTCAGTACTTGCGAGACAATTTTTTTTTTAATATATTATATAATTTTGATAAGGATATTTATGGTCAACTTTTATCTTATATCATAGACTAAATAATTTTATGAATCACAATCATTCCACATAAAGTTTTATAAAAAGGAAAAACTACCAAATACATAGTGAAACAATTCTTGAAGTTCTATTTTCAGTTAAAAAAGTTATTCTCGAAGCTGGTAAAAAAGAAAACGAATGTCATCATTTATTTCTCTATGAATATATTTGGAAGATGATTATTCATATAATACTACAATTTATAACTAAATTTTTATTTATAAATATTGTGTGAATATTTTTGGAATATAGTTATGTATATAATTAAATATTAATTTCAGGTAAAAAGAAAACAAATGCCATCATTAATTTTTGTGAATATATTTGGAAGATGATTGTTTATATAATTTAAAATCAGTATTGTAGTCAATAGGCCAGTTCCAGGTCGGAACCATCGGGGTAGACGCGATGATTGTGAAACGGTGGTTTAACTCTTTTTTAATCCTGTGTTGAATTCGATTATCTCTTCTCTCTCTCACTACTCGCTCTTTCTCTTGCCTCTTTTTCTTCATAAAAAGCTAAAAGATTCAGCTTAAGAGTCGCTTTCCTTTTAGAGAGAAATATATTTTTGCTCACATCGGTTTTGTAGAAGAATAGAGCTTTAACAATTACTAAAAGTAATGAGATTATATATTAGTTATAATTTTTAACAAACATGACTATATGGGTTGGAGACATAAACATGTGGTAAAATTACTTTTTAATTGAATTTGAGATGTGTTCAAGGGATATAAATTCTAAGCGAGTTTAGTAGATTGCATAATCAAATTATTTAACGCTAAAATAATTAACAAATAATATTTTTGTAAATCTATCACATATTAGTATTATTTAATAATTTTATTAATTTTTATAATTTTCCGTCTATTTTCAACGGGTTATACGCTAGTAAAATAATAAAAAAGAAATTCAATTGAAATATCCATTTAATAGTTATGGCGATTATGATAAGAAAAGAAAATCACTTTTCAATGAAAAAAACATTTGGTACAAAAATACCACTTTAATACTTCTCTGCATACAAAATAGAGAAGTCCCCATGTATAATTTGCCTCCTCAGAACATTCTAGAATCATATACAAGAATCTGCTATAGCCTTTTCAGGCTGTTGTTGGTTTTTTATTTCACATATACAGATACATATATATTTCTTTGCATATAATTACACAAAAATCATACAAATTTTGAGTTTTAACAAGATCTTTAAATTGCACACAAAATATCCATTTAATAGTTTCGGCAACTACTATACTTCTCTGCCTCAAAACATAGAAGTCTCCATATCCTTTGCCTCCTCGAAGAGTATGAGCAAAGAAAGTAGGAAAACATTTTGTTTCAACATCATAACAAAAAATCAATGGGGTGTCATATACATATAATAACATCATATATTTTATATACTGTTGTCGCATTTCTATTTTAATTACCAAACTGCTTACATATACATATGTTTCGTAAGAGCTAGAGGTTTTTCTAGGACAGTAACTTATGGGTTAGTCGGGATTCAGTACACCAAACTGCGGGCCTTCGATTTGAGGATACACTTTGTAAAAATTTACGTGCTCCGTTCATCACTAGTTACAACATTAAATGAGTCTTTTTTTTTTCATACAATAAGAGATGTTGAACGATGCAAGAGAGCATTCGGCTCAAACAAAAAAAGTGATTGGCATCCGAGAATGCACATAATCAAAATGAGATTACATTCTCCAAACGCAACTTTTATGGAAGAATTATAAGAGCAGAAACGGATCAAGAAGCGCATGGTCGCGCAGAAATACAACAGAAGCTCCATACAATATTCAGATAATATTAAAGAGAGGATACAAATGCTCATGTGTTTGATATAAACACAAATACTCTCAAATTCTAGACCGAGACAACTTAATCATATCGACATTATCAATAGTTTTAATTTTGTTGTAGTAGTAGCAGAGGAAATAATCTTATCGTACCATCAACATATCGTCACCTGTGAACACTTTGATTGGGGGAAATAATCCATATAAAATCCAGCTTTGAGAAATTCACGAGCAAAATTCAAGTTTTTGCTAATTACAAATAAGTCCAAAATTTCTCAACCCGTCAAATCACTTTGATGGGGACTCTTCACTATGGAATGATGAGAGAATTTGTGTTGAGGGAGAAGAAATCATTTTGTTTTTATTTAAAGACAAATTTCATGTAATTTAAAAATTGTGGGGAGAGTATTCACATTATCATCCAGCCATCCAATCAATTTTTTCTTGGCCGGATTTTTGTTTCCATGCCATGATTGTGTCACAGAGGAATAAAGGTCGGGCCATTTTTTTAATATTTCGAAAGGTGAGGCCACAATCTTCTTTTTTCTCATTATATCCCTTGTTTAAAAAAAAACTATAAAATAAGTAACTATATATTACTCTATCCTTATATATATGCCTTCAATATATAAGTTTAATAAAATAATAACTTTATCAATGTAGTGAACAATATCTGTAAACAAAGATTTAAAAAAAAAATAATAGATGTTTTTCAATTAAAGACAATTTTGGACAAAACAACTATGTCTCTTTCACTTGGAATTTCTATGTTATTAGCTCTAATTTTGTCTGTGAATTCTAGAAGTGTAGAATTTACAAATTAGCATCAAATTTCTAGATACTTATGCCTTTCACTAAAAAAATTGGGTACAACTCCTTATTATCACTAACATTAATTTTTTAAAAATTATATATTTGACGTTTTACTAGTCTAAGGCATTATAGTCAAACATCAAACTTTATTGAGTTTTGACACAATCTTTAATTGTTGCAAACAAAAAAAAACAGATCACCTTATGATGGCCACTTATTCTGGTCGACCAAATCCATAAATAGCTCCGCCTGGTTTGAAAATCCTTGAGGAAAATGGAGCTCGATATATTCACGAGATATCGGATTGCATAAATACAGATATATTGCTCGATAATACAGATATCGGTTTGAACCAGGGATGCCAAATTGGAAAATTCTTGTTTCTTGTTGACTTGAAATACTTGTTCCTATTCGAACTTGATATGTAAATTATTCGTGCTCATTGGTTGATTCGATATATCCTTGAAAGCATGTCTTGAATGTTACAGCTTTCTGTTGATATTCCCTTGTTTCCCCGAGCATGTTTCCCCTTATTTGAGTTGAGTGATGGATGGTTTAGTAGTGTTAGTGTTAGTACGTCGCACCTTGGGAGTCGGGGTGTGACAATGCAATGCGCTCAATCCTGTCATGTTTCCAAACGACTGAGGGATGGATCCTCCAAACTTATTGTTCGAGTCTGTTACGTTGCAAATAAAGCATTTATTTGAAGATTGGACAGTGAAAGACCCGTGTATGAAGGAAGACTACCGGAAAACTCATTCATTGAAAGTAGAAAAAGTTCGCAGGGTTTTTGTATCAGAGTTGGAAGGATTCCATCTTGATGTATATGTCATTCAACAAATAAAGATATTTATTATTCACAAGCAGCTAATAAAAACATTACTATCAAGTAATTAGACTCAAGGATTAGCACTATAAGAGAAGTGAGGTTTCCAATTTGCTTTGGTATGCTACCTGAATCATCATATTATGTAAGGATATTCATATACACGAAATATAAGTATAAATAAACTATGGAATATGTGTTATATATATATGAAAACGTGAGAACAATACATTTTTATCATATCCGTATTGCATGACTATTTCAATGCATAAACTGCAGTAACTGAATGAATTACCATTTAAATGCAGAAATTACAGCATTAATGCATCTTTAAATTTGGACCATGGATCAACAAAAATCAAGTGTCCAGATTTACTCTTATTTATCTAGGAAAAGTATTCTCACCTAATCCTATATAGTATATCGGAACCACTCTCATACCGACCATGGACACGAAGTTGGACTAATCAAGAGAATAAAAATAAATAACAAGAAGTTGGAAAAGATCTATACCTTTGAAACGGTTAGTCCATAGAACTAGTATACTAGCTTACTCAAACTTCTAATTTTTTTGTTTCTATTAATTTTAGAAAACCAACTTAGACTGATTTCGAAACTATAAAAACTTGTGCTGGGCTATTAAATGTATTGATGGATTTCTTTTCCTGTAAAATTTACTGAATCAACCTTACCGTCCATCTAAACTAATTAGAGAATAAATTACTAGCGTTATAAAAATATTACACATGACTCCATCTCCACCATTGAATAGGTAATAATCAATGGTCTTAGATTCACTCTACACAAGAAAGGAAATCATAAGAAAATCATTTTGCCTCAATTCTAAAGTCTGTTGAATGGATTTCAGTAATACATGTTAGAAAACAACTAAGAGATTTCAGGAATACATGTTAGAAAACAACAATATATACCCATTATTACATTCTAGCTCTGGAAACAAGAGCCTTAACATGTTTATTTAGTTCGCCCTCGATCTCCTTCTCCTTCGACCCACATGTCCTCTACGTGTTCTTCTCTTTATCCTGTAAATGCCGTAAGGCCACTCCACCAACCCTTTAGGCCTTTCATATCGGAAAATGAAATAACTAATAATAACAGCCAATACAAAACCAGATCCATAACCGGAAACAACAGCCTCCCAACAGAATCCCTCAAGATAATCAGAATCACCACCTTCTTGCGCCATCATCACTTCTGGAGGCGAAAGCGCTTCACATTTTTGTGTTAATGGAAATCCACATAATCCCGAGTTCCCTACATATGAGGTATTGTCAAATGTGGATAACTGGCCGCTGGTTTGAGGTATCTGGCCGGAAAGATTATTCATAGAAAGGTTCAAAATAGAAAGAAATGTGAGCTTAGTTAGCTGAAATGGGATTTCTCCGGTCAGTCGGTTTGAAGAGAGGTCTAAAGACTCAAGTGTAGACACTTTGCCAAGAGATGCAGGTATATGCCCTGTGAGGAAATTGCGAGACAAATTCAAGTGCATTAATGAAATCAGGTCGCCAATAGAATTCGAGATGGTTCCTGAAAATCTGTTGGAGGACAAGTTGATGGTCGTAAATGTTCTCAGAATTCTCGTAAATGATACTTCATTGCCCTTCAAAGTCATCGTCAAGGAATCAGTATAAGAAAAGTCATACCAATCCTGTTTTTTAGTGTGATTTTCCTGCACATCCATCATTGCTCTGAAATTCATGAGATATCCATTGGGAAAATTGCCAGTGAATGAATTGTGGGATATGTCGAAAACTTGCAGGTTCAGGAAGGGAGGCGTTGTACTCGTGGAAGTGAGGGAAGGAATGGTACCACTAAAGTTGTTGGACCTCAATACGAGGACGCGGAGATTTGTAAGAGATTCTGTCCAAAATGGGAACGTGCCTTGTATTCTGTTTTTTCCGATGTCAAGAACCTGTAGGCGTGCACAGTTGGCCAGAGATCGGGGTAATGCTCCTTCCAGTTTATTGCCCGTTCAAGTTGAGTGACTCGAGAACTCTCAAGTTTCCTAACTCAGGTGGAATGGATCCTTCTAAACTGTTGTTTGATAGAGATAAGCCTGTGAGTCCCCTCAAATTTCTCAATGTTGTCGGGATGGATCCATTGAAGATATTATTTGATAAACTGAGGAATTTCAGTGACCGGCACCTGCCAATTGATTCGGGAATAGAGCCTGAGAAATTGTTAGAGGACAGGGCTAGAAAGTTGAGATATATTATTTTTACAAGATTATAGACATACCTGCCAACTTATTATTAGAAAGGTCTAATAATTCCAGAGCAGTAAGATTCCCAAATTCTTTTGGTATATGACCTGAGTTGCATAATGGTATCGAGATTAAATTCTAAGAATAGTTGAAAGCGAAACACAACTCAATTGGTAAGACACTTCCCCTCCAACCTTAAGGTTTGCAGAGAAGTGAGGTTGCCCATAAGCTTTTGGTTGTCTTGTTACACTTGTCTTATTTCCTTTAATTGGGAAGGATTAGAGCCCAATTAATTATTCACTCTACACGTTTCATCCTATCATTTTCTGTGTTATTCATATTCACCTGCTCTACCCATTTTATTTTATTATTGTACTCACTTTATTTCACTACTGAATCTCTCTCTACCCACTTTATTTCAGTTTAATAAATATACTAAACACACAATTTCTCCCTAATTATTTTCTTCTTATACCCGTGCCAAAAATAAATAAGACATCTCTTGTGACACAAAGGGAGTACATTATGATTGGTCTTCTTTATCATACAATTTTTAATATTGTACATAAAATACAATATATAACTAAATTATAGATAGAATTGCTTCTATTACACACGATCTACACCAATTGCTAATAATAGTCAAAATAAATAATATTATAACTTTAATTTTGCAAAACATATACATATAGGGGTGAGCATGGGACGGTTAACCCACCATTTTCCAACAAAAAAACCCTTAAATGGATTAACCTACCATTTTCCAACAAATTAATACAAAAGCTTAACCCTTTATTCTACATATAGTGGGTAATAATACTATTCAGACTTCAAGTTTTGTTATTCCACCTTTATTAGTAATTAAATATTTAACTTCCAGTAATATTCATAAGCATTTTACAAGATTACACAATAAATTTCTCGATTTGTGCCATCCATTTAAAATGGGATGAATAAACTATTTTTAACCTATTTTATAGAAAAAAAAAATTAATAGGGGATCCACGTGCAACGCACGTGTCCTCCTACTAGTATATATATATACATATTAGAGATATGGTGAGAATAAATTTATATGAGAACTTGAGAATCATACATTTTAAATTTATTTTTATCACATCGGAAATGCATATATTGCATAAATGTAATGCATACATATTCTAATGTATAAACTGCAATAATATAATGCATTAACATCATAATGCATAAATTACACTAACCTAATGCATCATTAAATCTGAGTCATTGATTAAGAAAGATCAAAGAACCCAGATTTATTCTCAATTCTCACCTGATAGCATTTTCACCTCACCCTCTTCCTATATATAGTTTCCCTCTTCCTATATATAGTTTCTAATTTATATAGAAGAAATATTTTCTATACAGTCCTTCCACTATCATTCTCTATTTGCATTAGGAAATCATGGTTGGAATGAGTTTGTGTTTAAGTATTGCTAATTTGTGAAATATATTGCTTGTTCGTTGTTTGTTTGATTTTGCAGAAAAATGGAGTAAATCTTGTGTAAAAGAAGCACGAAGGATGAAAGAACAACTCGATAGGAGTTTGTGGGCGAAAACATATTCAAAGTCGGAGTTAAAATGTTAGAGAACGCGCCGATTTACAATGGTATACGATTGCATACGAGACCGTATACAACTACTGAGTCTACGGGATTGTCATGTGGCCGCATAGCGAGACGGAATTTTACGTTGGCCCTAACTCTTTTCTAATTCTTTCTCATTCGAATTTTGCTTGTTCCTCAAGTATAAAGAGACTCTAGGGCTTAGAAGAGACCGACTTTTTCACTCTTTACTACTTTTTGTTTTGGAGACTTGACCTTTTCTCCTTTTCAAATCTTGGTGCACCACACATAGGAGAGTTGTTAAGGAATAATCGAGCATTAAAGTTAGCAAAAGCACCTCCACTTAATTAAAATGAGTTTGATTTAAAATATCCATTGAAATCAAATCCATAATGTAATATTCTTATTTATTTGATTCCAAATTTGCTCTTTATTTTGTTTAGGTTAATTTCATTTTCTTTGTTATAATTAGTTAGGAGCAAAAATCCTTTAATCAATCTAAATAGTTGATGTATGTTAGTCGAAAGCAGTACTTCTGTATCCTTAAATTTAATCTCTGTGGAATACGATCTTGCTTCCTATGCACAATTGCACTCGTATACTTGCAGCGTGTTAATAAAATAGCAAACAAGTGGGAGCAATGGAATTTATATAGCTTAACCGAATTTATACACGCATTTGAGAGAGGAATATATTATGATGTATATGTCATTAACTAGGCAATTATTATGCATTGGATGTTGTTGTTCAATTTAGAAACATACGTGTCAATCTCCTCAAAAAAAAAAAAGAAAAAGAAAAGAAACATACCTGTCAGGTTATTATATCCAAGGCTTAGCCAATACAGAGAAGTGAGGTTGGCAATTTGCTTTGGTATGCCGCCTAAATCATCAAATTACCAAAGAGTTTTTATACAGTACCACATAACACTATTAATTTTAATTTTTAAAGTCATGGTATATTTAATATTAAATTACACTATTGCACACAAAATAAATATGTATACTTTAGGACAAATCTTATAGGGAACGCTTTTATAATAGTAATAGTGTACTCCAAAAAAAAAAAGTAATAGATGTATATACATACGAGAGAGGGAAATGTTAACAAATAATTATTGTTCACAATTTAATATACATGCATCGGATATTGATTTTCAATTAAGAAACATACCTATCCTTTTATTAGTCAAAGAATTTGTATTTGGTTCTTTTTTTTTGTTAGTCATCAAAGAACTTGTACTTTCCTTTTATTGACTTGACCTACTGTACATTCAAACTATTTAACCTTTATTTGACCTTAAATATGAGATTTTTCTTTCCATTCAAATAACGTTTACCAGATTTTCTTAAAATTCGTGATCACTGTTTTGCCACAAATTATTTGGAGATGCATGGTGTATATTTTCTTATATCTACTAAATACATTCTCAAAATAAAGTTAACCCAAACTATAGCTCAACATTAGGCTATTAAGAAGAACATACAATATTTTCTTAATTAGGTTAAAGGTGGAAAAGTTACTCCAATTGAATTTAAACTCAATGATTCAATAAAATTTTGATGGTAATAAAGAGAGTTCACATGCCTTTATTTTGTTAGTATAATAAAAAGAATACATTCATTGCCCCCACAATGAATTAATGAACAAAAGAAAATTAAATATACTAAATTAGAATCTAATAACATCCATTATAACGTAAACTCCAAATATCAAGAAATAATCGAACATTCTTTTGCCCTTGTGATCAGTCTCTCAGTAAAATTTAAAATGTAATTAAACTGAGATTGAATCTCGTTATCATATATGTTGAAAAATTTTCTCATCCTCACAACTTGTTGTCACCAAATTGAATTTGTGGTAGCAACAATATAAATGATGTTGCGTTTAAACTCCTTAATATAGCCAATAATAAATTGAGAAAGAAAAGGTAAACATCATGCTCCCTTTGTCCAGCTCATATTGTCTTATTCTATTTATGAAAAATAATTAATGCTTCAGAATCATTCAATAGTGATGAGACCTATCCATTTTCTATCTTTTTACTTTATTCTTAATCTCCATACAGAACGGAAACATGATAATATAAGCGGGCCATAGAAAGTACAATTTCCCAAATAAAGGCACTTAATTAGTAATAGAAAATATACACATTAGATAGGCATGTAAAAAATGAATGACTTTGATAATTTTTTATGAGTGCAATTTCATGTTTTATTTATTTTTCATAGTTTGTTCAACTTGTTATATTTTCTTGATAAATTGTTGGACAATTTCTCAAAATTTCTATGTTGTACCAATTGTAGTTGTTGTCGAGTTTCCAAACAGAAGAGAAGATGAAGAATAGTGAGGAGGGTGATTTTGTCATTTCGATCATAATTTTGTGGCCCTATTAAAGTGAAGATATGTATCTTAAGGTGGGGTCGAGTTGTGTATGCTAAAAAGAAACAGTATTTTAGGAACGAGCTTTGTGTAATAAAGGGTTATTAGATATATAACTTACCAAACAAGTAGTAGTTAAACCCATATATGTATTAGAAAAAGGCCTTATAGGATTTTAAGCTACCAAATATGGTCTTATAAAATTTTAAGAGTATGATTTTGATTAGTGGGCCGGGCACCAACTCATTTTTGGTGAACCCGGCTAGCACTTCAAAAATTCCATAGTGGTGCCAGTGAGATCGGAATGGCACTACCACTGTTTTATTTTCATTTTGTAATTGTTTATATTTATTAGATATTTCAAATAATTATTATTTTAAATGAAACCGCATTTTATTGAATTGAAATAAAAAAAAAACGTTACATTAAATGAAAATTAAACTAGCATGGAACTGAAGGTTTTATTTCTAATTAATAACTTGAATATGTATTAAACCAGATAAACTTCATAAAGAATATCGTGAATTTTATTTTATATACATGGAAACATATAAATTAAGAATAATGATGTAGACTCTCATCGTTCATGAATACTTCGTTTGTTTCTAAATAAGTTACAATAGTCAAAACTTACCGAGGAACTAAATTTTTTTATCCTTAATTTGGTGGGTATGTAAAAAATTTCAAAGTTGAAAACTAAATAAGGCCCGCCGTTAAATGAGAAGTTTTTTGCATCATTTTTTTAGAATTTTAATGTAATACTTCTAACCTCATTATTAATATTATTTCTTTCATATTTTTGAGAAGGAATAGTAGATGGAGTCTTGTCTTCCAACACTATTATCTTACGGAGTTTAAACTGCAATTTATTTCCTATTAATTAGTAAAAATCTTGTAACTGCAAAGAAATATTTAAAGCTACCAAATTGAAGAATTTAGTGGTGGAAACGCACAATTAGTAGTGAACTGGGATCTCTCCTAATGTTATTGCCTCTTCTTAAGTTTGACTTTAGAATATGTTAATTATTTTGATGGGCTTGATATAAAAATACTAATATCCATACATAATAGTAATACAAAAATTGATTTTAGATGGGAATTTAAATAACTTATTAGATATACGAGAATGGAGGATAATAATAATATTATTATAACAACTTTAGAATTCTGATTTGAGTAAAATTGTTTATCATTCATACACGAATAATAATGGCAATAACAATAATATGATATTATATTATTACCCTTAAGTTGGATTTATAATAGGGACATAATAGGTAAACTAAATTTTGTAAACAAGGCTCTTTTATAATAAGTATAGATATAGATAGATAGATCGTAAACTTGTTTTTTTTTTTAAAAAAAAAAGAGAGCTAATTGCAATATATATAATCAATAGTGGACCTTTCATTTAATGTAATTGATGGTTCAGATTTAATTGGGTTATTTTGCTGATTTTTCATACGTTTCTTTAGTTTGGGATATTTTTGCCTTTCTTTTATCTTATTAACTGAATTTTCCTTAACTAATGGGATCTATAATCAACATCATGACGGTTATTTTGTGGGACTTGTTATTGTAATCTTGAGTTTCCTTAATTATTGGGATATGATGATCCATTATTTTCTTTTAATCTTTTGTAGTCAATATTTCAACCATTCATTAATTAGTTAATATTTTCATAACTTACATTATGTCTTTGAAGTATTTTCATTAAGGGTAGTGATAATGGGACATAATGTCCTAGACATAATTGGTTTTTTTTGCCCATATAATTTAAAAACTGGTTTTGATCGAACCAGTTCTTCAATATTCGGTTTTTATTTTCATTCTCTTTTCTAATTTATCCTTCTGTTATTTTGGAATGTTTTAATTATTACCATAATCTTAATTAGGTATATATAATTGATAACCTTAAAATTAGGAATCACATAATCACCCAAAACAAACATATATCTTGTTAATTTATTTTTATTTATTTTGTTTTTTTAACAGCCATTTATTCGTTGCTAATGTGTATCCTATCTTTTCATTGTTTATTATTGTTAACTTTATACAAAAAATGAGCATATAATATATTTTTTAATACGAAAAAAATTACACTCCTATTTATGTAAAGTAGAATGAAAACTCGTGGTACCCTAAAATTTGTGATTAGTTAGTGACAAATACTGATGTAGCAACTATTTCAATAATTAAATATATGAAACATAATTAAATAAATAGAATAATATATTCTTAAACAACAAATAAAATTGAAAAATGCAGTTGGTGACATTTTTATATATTATTGTTTCAATTAACTTGTATTTCCCCTCAAATAAATGGTTATTTTAGAAATAACCACTTGCCCAAAATTATGAATTATAATATAGTATATTTTTAATGAACAACCAAATAAAAATAGTCCTGTAACAATAATTGTGAATTATATACGTAATTATTTAAATTACATATTTTTTCATTCACGTGATAATGGGACATATAATTAATTTGTTTTTGTATTGTCTAATTGTCATTAAAAAAATTAAAAACTTGTAAAATAAATTAATCTAGGAGAATATAGGAGAATTAGTTTTTCTGTGAAGTTTATATATATATATATATATATATATATATTATGAAAGAGTGGATTCTTATAAAATTTAATTTGTTTAATATATCTCTCTTATTATATTTATAGTAACGACAATAATATAAATTTTATTATGAAGGTAAGAATCCTAATTATATTAGAAATCTTCTAAACAATTCTAATACGGAACTTTAAAAAAAGAATTAATTATAAAAACATATATTGATCAAGAAGGAATGAAGGGGATATGTGTCGTGTTTTGAAATATATGATACTCTTGTTTTTTGAATATACAACATTTATTTAATTAATATGGACATTATTTGCGGTCTAAAATGAGTATGTTTTATAATTTATTTTATTTTATAGTAAGGGTAATGATATTCGGTCATACGGTGGTCAGCCGCGTAAGAAAAGGAAAAGTTGACTGTAAAAATGGAAATAATCACATTTCCCCCTAGGGTTTATGTTTCCCCAATTAGCGTATATTTTCATTTTCAAAACCTATATTATCATTTTTAACTTGTGTGAGCGGTCACAGTGTGACCAAATAGTACTACCTTTGTTTAATTGCATGAGAAACATTTAGAACGTACAATAATTTGATTAGAGTAAAAAAAATATATTAATGATTTCAAATGTGAAAATCAATCGATCATCGGCGGAGATGTCAGTATATAAATTGTGAAACGACATGCAAGACCATCCAAAAGTTTGGAAAATTATATTTTCATAACATTAATCATTCAAAGTGCATAATATTTAATATTTCTTACTTCCTATTAATATCTCCTTATTCAAATAATTTGTTGATTAATTATAATTGTAAATGTCAAATTAAGGTATTAATCAGACTAAATTATACTACCTCACTTCTGCCCTATGCCTTTTGAGCGCAAGAATTAACGAGATAGTAATCTAAAGGATGAAGTGATAAAAGTTATAGAGCCCACGCATATTTGTGAGAGATGGAAGTTTTAAAAAAAGAAACTTGTTATCAATAGTGGAAAAAACTCATTATTGAAATGTATTGATCGATTAGATGTTAGTGACAAAGGTGTAATGCATGGGCTAACGATAGAAAAAATAAAGAATAAAAACAAAGACTATTTTTTTAGAGGAGTTTAAGAAAACTTAAGAAGAACACATTTCTTTATATATAATCGACAAAAAAATATGGAAAGACTTAAGAATATGAAATTCTTTCTTTGTAATACAAGCTTAAGTTGAGTATAGAAGGCTAAATGATAAATATAATATTCAAAAGGCCGAGATGTTTCCTTATTAAATGTATTATTTGAACATTGATGATGTTATTTTGTTAATTAGATTGAGAAGGAAAAGCTTTCCCTATATATAATTTGAACAATGAATTACAGTATACAACTTAACTTTAGAGAACTCTCTTTTTATCAGACAATTGTGGTTAAATGATGCATCATAACAATTATCATTATCATTTAAAATTATCTTATTGAATTACTCAATTATATCAAATGAAAATAACTTTTCTACATCATATTTGTAATACTATAATATCCGTTCGATTTCTTATAAGTTCAAGGTTGTTAATCAAATTAATTACTCCCTTCGTTTCATCAGAGATGTCTTGTATTCTTGATATCTTGTATTCTTTTTTTGGTTGTCTTGTTACACTTGTCTTATTTCCTTTAATTAGAAAGGATTAGAGCCCAATTAATTATTCACTCTACACGTTTCATCGTATCATTTTATGTGTTATTCATATTCACCCGCTCTACCCACTTTATTTTATTATTGTACTCACTTTATTTCACTATTCACTCTCTCTCTACCCACTCTATTTCACTTTAATAAATATACTAAACACACGTGTTCTCCCTAATTATTTTCTTCTTAATACCCGTGCCTAAAAGAAATAAGACATCTCTTCAAGTTTTGTAATTCCACCTTTATTAGTAATTAAATATTTAACTTCCAGTAACATTCATAGGCATTTTACAATATTACACAATATTCTAGGCGGCGCAACTTAGACAGCTCAGAGGGTAAGGAACCCGTGAAATTGTTGGAGCTAAGGTCTAATGTTCGGAGAAACGTTAAGTTTCCGAGATGAGGAGCGAGGCTTCCCCGGAGCGTGAGGCCGGAGACGTTTAGGGCCACTACCCGATTGTGTCTCCGGCCGCACGTGACGCCGGTCCAGTTGCAAATGGATGTGTTGGTGGACCAGTTTGTGACTAAGATGCCATTATCAGAAGTGATGGAATTTTTGAAGGCAAGAAGTGCAGATTGATCAGTGGTGAAATTGGGAATTGCTCTGCTTGAGGTGAGAGGGAAGCTTTTGAGTATGAAAAGTGCAAGGAAGAAAGAAAAGGAAGAAATCTCCATTGAAATATTGTATGGTCAATATATTTGCATACTATGTGTGTCTTTATATAATAGGCTAAAGATGAGTTTTTTTTTTTCACTCTTTCACATGTGTTGATATTATAGATTAAGAGTGTGTTTACTTTGATTATAAATTTTTCAATGAAAAATAGTGGATAAGAAAAGATGAGAAAATATTATCATTTCCACACTTTTATATCACATGGTTTCTCACCGTCTCCCCATTTTTATGTCTTTTGTCCTATGGAAATTGTTATCATACTCATCCCTCGTGTTAATATTTTCTACAATTTGAGAGAAAATAATGAAAAAACGAGGCTGTCCGGAAAGATTATCCATCATGTCCGGAGAAAATTAACAACTGTAATAAACGTGTGAAAATGATGGAAAAATGGTGAAAATATTTGTTTTCCATCATATTCTTTCAAAGTAAATGCATACGATAGAAAATTTTCCTACACATGTTATATATCGTACGTACTATTTTTAATTGTGATTAATATTTATAATTGGTTGGGATGTAATAATATTTTTCATGAGATAAAAGGGATATAAAGGGATGAAAATGGAGGGCCCTTGTGATAGAATTCTATTTTCCATCATAGAGAACGTGAGATAAAAATAAAATAAAAAATTATGCATATTGTACTTGTTTGTCACTTTTCCTTTGCTTTTAATGCCAATTTAGTTTTAAGTGTACTTTGACCTTTTCATCAATTTTATTATACACTTATTAATTCTCTTTTTCTCATAGTATTCCCTGTACGGTCCACGCCAAAAATAGTGTACGTGGAAAGAATATTCATTCATCTAGCCTCCCTTCAATAAGATTTCTAAATCAAATCAAGACACAATTATCCATCAAAATTTTCAAATATATACGCCCATCGTCCCATTTCAATACTCATTTTTCTGATTATTTCTACGTCCTATTTCATCATACCCATTTTCTAGATTAAAAACACAGCACATAATAATAATATCAATAATAATAATAATAATAATAATAATAATAATAATAATAATAATATTATTATTATTATTAATATTAATAATAATAATAATAATAATAATAATAATAATAATACATTATTATAATTCATAAACTACCACACAAAACACATAAAAAAATTAACTTTTCACTTATCTCTTCTACTTAATTCGACATCCATAGATGTATATTGTTATGTATTGTTCGACATGAAAATTAAGAATAAGGGTAAAAAGATAAAAAGCGGGTAGATATCATTACTTTTGAAATGTCTTGAATAGTTCAAACTTTCCTAATTAATCTGGAAGATGACGATATGAGTAAGACACCTAAATTAGGAAAAGATTACAATATAAGTGGGTCGGAGGTAGAATATGTTTCTAAAAATTACTTTATCATTTCAACTTTATCATAAGCAATTTATCTTCTTAACATTCGTACTTGGCCAAATGATCATTATTATGAAATGTGATAAATGAATACTCCTTTTGTCCCAATAATAACATCTCGCTTTTTTTGTACTATTAGCATTGTCTCATTCTAAAAATAAAAGCAATTGGCCCTTCAAAAATTGTAAGATCTATCACTTTCTATCTTTTTAGTGTTGTTTCTTAATAATTGTGCTAAAGCAAGTGAGACATTGCTATTGGGACCGAAGGAGTAATATTTTATCATCCATACACATGTTGCCAATTATCTTCCCTCAAAATGCAGTTGCCATGTTAGACCGGCAAACTTCCTTTTTCTTTTGCCGTCAACCAAACGCCAAATTAAATCTTACAAGTCTTTGTGGAAAATCATAAATTTTCCAGTCATATTAAATGCTCGAAGTCACTATTTTGTTTTGTTTTGTTTTTATTTTTATATTTTTCCTTATATTCGATTAATTTCTACACGTTAAGAATAGAATATAGCAGCAGTGGACCAGTTTATATTCCACAACAAAATATAGGAAAGCTATGTTTTGTCTCAAGTAGATAAACGGACAACGACATTATTTAATACATTGACTAGTGTTGACTAATTAAATGATTTTCTTCGATGAAGCATGCTGAAATGGACTAGATATTTGAAAATTGTATACTGAAAAATAATGGTCGAATGAAATGAACAATATTCGATTAATATCTTTTATTCACTAGATATTTGAAAATTGAATACTGAAAAATAAATATAAATTTTAATTGAATATTTTCATGAAGAATATTAGTGTGTTGTAGGAATTTTTTGTTTCCAGATAATATTTGACGCACGTATCCCAAATTTCTATCACAAAGTAATTCCACAGACTAGTACAGCAGAAAAACCTCAACATGCAATTAAATAATCACACAATATCATCAATATATAAATTAATGCGACACCATCAAATTGAAGTCAAGCTTTTTGTTTTTCTCGTCGTCTAATTCTTTACATTGACAAGTCTTGGGTTGCATTCACATAGGGTGAAAAGGGGAAAAACGAGATATAATATTATTTTATTATTTTATATCTTATTTGGTTTCATTTTAGGAAAAAATTGGTGAGGAGGTTTAAAATTTCGGGCAGCCCCTTTTTCCTTGCCCAAAGTATTGAAATTATATCTAAGTAATTATGGTTTAATATTATATCTCTCATGTGTTTTGGACATTTCTTCCTTTATATTTTAATTTCCGTCCAAAGTGAACACGATATAAACATTGTGGTCCCGACCCACAATTATAATATAAATTTCTAATAGAAATGTAGGAAGTTAGAAATTTGTAATTATCGGTTATTGAAGGCGGCTAGCTTATCGTAACTGAACTTGCCAAAAGCACGATTATACACTCTATTAATTATATTTAAAAGAAAGACTATGCAAGTTGTCAAAATGCGCATGCATCTCAAACTTGAAAATGACTTGTTAGTGGTGGACTAGTGGCTAGAGACTAGCTACAACTCATTCGACCGCTTTAATGAATATTTTTGGCCAGGTCGGCCGGAAAGAAACTCAAATCTAAGTTTTCGCCTAATTCGGCCCGAAAATTGAAATATGTTAGGTTTAAGATGTTTCGCACGTGTTACTTTGATTGTTAGTAACATTTGTTACCAACATGTCTGGCATATTAAACCTTATATTAATTAATTAATTGTATAATATATGCTTTTCTTGTTGTATTATGTTTGCACGTTTTATGTGCAGATTAAGAGCAGCAACTAGATGGTTATGATTATAAAAGAAGTGGGATTTTCGAGTGAAGACCAAGGGAGTTATTAAACTTGGCATGAGGAGTCATGGAAGATAACTACCTTGTAATCGCCACTATCCACCTTCTATTCAACCTACTGAAATGAGTGGATCGCGGCAGGACGTCCAAATGGTGAGAGGGTGTAGATTAAAGTGCTCATCAGATGGAGGACTATAAATACCGCAAAAGATCCATTTCACGGGCGCGCGTTTCGACTTAGAAAAACTCTCTACAAATTTCAGTGTACTGCTGTTCGCCATTCTGTCTGCTGAGTGTTAGTAACATTACAACCAACATCTAATACATGACAGCAGATTATGAAATCTGCTAAATGTCGAAGATTTAGATTGTGATGGAGCAAATCACGAACGTAGATAGTCTTATCTAGATTAGTCTTCTTTTAGATTAGTCTTATTCAGATGTACTTATTCTTAGGCAAATCATAGGCTGTAAAGATATGTTCATCTTACTTAGTAGGTTGGTCTAGGATAGATTTAATCTTCTAAGGCATTCAATCCTTAAGCAAACCGTGTTGCGAAAAGGTTGGATGTTATTTCATTTCCTATATTGTAATCGTTGGTTTCGATATAGTTTTTAGCCGTAAGGCACCGACATGTTTAATCACCTACCAAAAGTATTTTATTGTGTTATTTACTTATTCCACTGCATGTTAGATTAGAAGTTATTAACATATGATCTAATGTTACTCTTTTGATTAACACAGTGTGATGATTTGTAGTAATTAGAGCACTGAATTCTAATAAGTGGTATCAGAGCCATGACTCGATACACTGAGTTTTGGTCCTAAGTGCTGCTTATTACTACATATTTTTTATTATTTTTGTTCTTTCATTTCTCTCAAGGAAGATCAATTACATTTTAACAAAGAGATCGGTGAAACTACTTTTTTTTGTTGTATTTTGTTTCGATTTGAGTTTGGATCTAATAAGATCATGATACTCTCCTGCAAGTTGTGTTGAAATATATGGTTTATAGACATGGATCTGCTTAATGTTGATAATCGTAGGATGACTATGATTGTTATGAAGTTCAACACGTTGTGAATCGTTGCTGCGAATTTTTCCTGTTGCGCATGTTACCAACAATCCTGTATTGAAGAAAATGTACAGAAATCTCCTTGCTTATTCCAGAAATTTTGAATTTTTACTAAGCTGAAGATGTTGGAGAAGTTATGCAGATGAATGGTCAACAATCGAGATGATGAGAGATCTCAATCTGAAAAGTTTTTGTGTTAAGTGATGATTCTCATTCTGAACTAACACAAGAACAAGTTGTGTTGATAGCCACATTGCTTTAGTGTTGATTCAGATGAAGTTTTAGACTACAAAGTGCACAAAGATGATGTTGAAGTTGAAGCAGTATACGTCGGTGTAATGTTGCTAACGTGATCAAATTAGTTCTGTAGATTATCAACGTGTTCAACGTTGTCGACATCCTATTCCAACATCCACGACAAAACTATATCTTGAAGAAGTCAGAGTGTTGTATTTTATTATCAACACGTTATGTAGCGTGCAAAGAAGTGATAACATAATACTTCTTAACAAGAGTCAGAGGCTGAGAAGATCATGTGTTGATACCGGAAATTCTTTCCACAAAAGAAGATCATGAAGAGAGCCAACAGAAGAGCAAAGTTGGAAATGTTGAAAGAAGTTTTGGTCAAACTAATGGATGTTGTTTGGAATATAAAGCCTGAAAATTCATATGTGTTGAATGATTTTCGTAATGCCTCTATGCTTGTGAGAGAAGTTTATTTTTATATGTTTATGAAGTCGGATAAACTAAAATCACATTAAAATTAACGTTTGAAATTAAGACTAGATTTTATATGTGTTGTGATGGTTGTACTTCTAGACATATTAAACCTTATTGTGCTAAGTACCTAAATGTTTTGTCTACTGACATTCCTCAGAATAGATGTTATGGATAAAACATAATGTGTTGGTTCGTGATGTAACATGATGTTGTGTGTTTGAAACTTGCAATGTTATCTATGTTTTTTTCGAAGCTAACATTACAGGTAACGAGCTCTTTGACAACATATACTTAAACCTCATACATGCTTTGAGTAATATCTTGCTAATTATGAACCAACAGTTGATGGGAAAGTAATATTTTGAGAAAATGCCAACAATTTATATGTTGGTAAGGAAGATAAATCATGACTAATAGAAGAATGTTCATGTAGGAAAAATAAAGGTATATTTTGATTGGTATTAGCCAGATGTGTAGCAATGACATGTTTGTCTTATCTGTAACACTTATGAAGTGTTTGACATTTTACACAATTATGTGTTGTTTGGTAGCAGATTATGTTATATATAATTGTTACAAACGTTTCAAGATAAACATTTGCTACATAGATAAACTTGATGAAGTTAATATCTAGCATGAAAGGCTAGAATGTATGAACTTGGAATGATTCAAGAAACTTTTCTCAAGTGAAACGGTCAGAAGTTTATCAAGCTTTCACAACTAAGGATGAATTTGTCTATGGTGCATGTCAGAATAGAAAACATACGTGTTACAACCGATGTTACCAACACAGCTCTACTAGATATTATGAACTACTTAATATGGATCTCATTGGATTTATTAAAGTAGAGAGTAATGAAGGGTTACGATGTGTTTCTGAATGTTGTCAAAACTTGACTCATCATGGCCTGAAAGTTTGATAATTCATTATTCTCTGATTTTATCTGTTGAGAGATATTACAGAAGTACAATAATGAAGACTCTTCATCACAATGGACTTGAAACTAAAGTTGTTAGTATAAGTTGAAGGTACCAACATGGAAAATCTGAATCTACCACAGACTAAAAATACCAACATGGAAAGTTGATATTGGTAACACATGTTGTTGTTTTCAGTAGAATCTATCATGTGACAATCCATGTATGTTTGATGGATGAAGTTTTATGAGCATTTGGTTGGGTACTCAAGAATATTGTATTTGTTGCTAAAATATTTCATCCGAAGTACTTTCATTGTTTTGGATGTTTTTACAACATTCTAATTATGATTGGAGTCGGGCTACTTTATTCTAGGAGCAACAAAAGGCTACTATTCATTGTTCGAGCCTTAAATGTGTACAACATGCGTACAAGTCTGATTCAAGTCAATATCATGTGTTTGATGATTCGACAAGCCTTCATGTTAGTGTTGATGTAGAAGATGTGTTACGTTGCATGAAGAGTGACACATATAAAATGAGATGTTATTCAATATCTGATCTAACATCAGATTCAACTCTAAAGTAACATGAACTGAAGTGAAGCAATCTTGAGGATGAAAATGTTGGAACAAATCTCTTTCAACATTCAAAAGAGAGAGTTCCGCCAAGAAGAACTTGAGGAGATCCTTGAACTCAAATCCTCGGAGAAGCTTTTGAATTAGTCTCCGTATCATAAAGAAAAACTGAGCATAAGATGTTACTGACAAAGAAGAGTATCAGTATGAGATGTTAGTATGTGTTACCAGGCTTACCCCCTGATCGTCAATTGGAGTTTTCAATCGATTTAGAACCCGGATCAGCCCCATATCCAAGGCACCGTATAGAAATGGCCCCAAAGGAACTTCAAGAGTTGAAGATCCAACTACAAGAATTGTTGGACTTAGGCTATATTCGACCAAGTGTATCGCCTTGGGGTGCTCCAATATTGTTTGTAAAGAAGAAAGACGGTAGTTTGAGGATGTGCATAGACTACCGAGAGTTAAACAAGATTACGATGAAGAATAAATATCCTTTGCCAAGGATAGATGATTTGTTTGACCAGTTAAAAGGAGTCGGTGTTTTCTCCAAGATTGACTTAAGGTCTGGATACCACCAACTGAAGATCAAGCAAGAAGATATTCCAAAGACTGCTTTTAGAACGAGATATGGACATTACGAATTCATAGTAATGCCATTTGGATTAACAAATGCCCCAGCAATGTTTATGGATATGATGAATAGAGTTTTTCACGAATATCTGGATAAGTTCATGATTGTCTTTTTAGACGACATTTTGGTGTATTCAAGAAGTGAAGCTGAGCATGAAGAACATTTAAGAATGGTGTTAGAAATGCTTAGAGCGGAAAAGTTGTATGCCAAATTCAGTAAGTGTGAATTTTGGTTGAAGGAAGTAAATTTCTTAGGACATGTCGTTTCGTCCAAAGGAATCAAAGTGGATATGAAAAAGGTGAAAGTTGTGCAAGAATGGAAATCCCCGACGTCAGTGCATGAAATCCGTAGTTTCCTCGGTTTGGCAGGATACTACCCGAGATTCATTGAAGGATTCTCCAAGATCGCGAAGCCAATGACGAGCCTGTTGAAGAAAGAGACAAAGTTCGAGTGGACGGAAGAGTGTGAAAGGAGTTTTCAAGAACTCAAGACGAGATTGACTACAGCCCTAGTTTTAGCCCTACCCGAGCCAGATAAAAGATTATATTGTATATACCGACGCATCTGCTCAAGGACTAGGATGTGTGCTAATGCAAAATGGGAAAGTAATTGCATATGCTTCCAGGCAACTCAAACCTCATGAAGAGAAGTATCCAACTCATGACCTGGAATTAGCAGCTGTCGTTCATGCTTTGAAGATATGGCGACATTACCTTTATGGAGTGAAGTGTGAAATATTCTCAGATCATAAGAGCCTGAAGTACTTCTTCGAGCAGAAGGAGTTGAACATGAGACAAAGAAGATGGCTCGAGTTGGTGAAAGATTACGATTGCAAGATATCTTACCATCTTGGTAAGGCGAACGTAGTAGCTGACGCGTTAAGTAGAAGGAGAAGGAAGAAAAATTCGGATGAGACCGAATTAGGATTCATTTTAACCGATGAAGTCGAGCTGATTGAAGAGTTTGCAAAGATGAGGATTGAAGTAATCGTACCCTCAGCGACAGTAGACCAAGTGATTGCTACCTTGGTAGTAATGCCCGACTTGAGAACCCGCATCGTAGAATGCCAAAGAAGAGCCGAAGAATTGGAAAAGCTACGAATGAAGGTGAGAAGAGAAGAAGTTAAAGATTTCGCGGAGTCAAGCGATAATGCGTTGTTGTATCAAGGAAGAATTTGCGTGCCTAATGACGACAAGTTGAAGAATGAAATAATGAGTGAAGCTCACGAAACCCAGTATACAGCTCACCCTGGCAGCACGAAGATGTACCAAGACTTAAGAAAACAGTTTTGGTGGAATGGAATGAAGATGGATGTGGCATTGTTCGTTGAAAAATGTCTAGCTTGCCAGCAAGTGAAGTCCCTACATCAGAGACCGTATGGACCCCTGCAACCGTTACCAGTCCCAGAGTGGAAGTGGGATGGAATCACAATGGATTTTGTGACGGGATTGCCAAGATCAAGAAAAGGAAATACAATGGTATGGGTGATAGTGGATAGGTTGACAAAGTCTGCTCATTTTATACCTATTCCACATACATATGGATCAGCCAAGTTAGCTGAGATCTACATCAAGGAAATTGTGAAGTTGCATGGAGTGCCGAAGACGATTACCTCTGATAGAGACTCAAAGTTCACAGCCCGTTTTTGGGAGAGTTTCCACAAAAAGTTGGGAACCCAGTTGCAGTTCAGCACTGCTTACCATCCCCAAACCGATGGTCAGTCCGAGCGAATGATTCAAATTCTCGAAGATATGTTGAGAGCCGTCCTGTTAGATAAAGGAGTTGAATGGGAAAAAGTTTTACCTCTTGTTGAGTTCGCGTACAATAATAGCTATCAGAACACGATAGGAATGACCCCTTATGAAGCCCTTTACGGAAAGAAGTGTAGATCACCGCTTTACTGGAATGAAGTAGGTGAAAGGAAAGTGTTAGGGCCAGAAGCGATTGAGGAAATGATGGAATCTGTGCGTCAAATCCGTGAGAAGATTAAAGAAGCTCAGAGTCGACTGAAGTCGTATGCTGATAATCGAAGATCCAAGTTGGAATTTGAGGAAGGAGATAAAGTATTTTTGAAAGTATCCCCCTCGAGAGGAGTATATCGTTTTGGAGTTAAGGGAAAGCTTAAGCCTCGTTTTATAGGACCGTACGAGATCTTCGAGAGGATTGGATCCGTATCGTATCGTTTAGCGTTACCGCCTAGTTTCGGAAGTTCGCATAACATTTTTCACGTGTCCCAATTGAGGAAGTACGTCTTCGATCCGAAGCACGTAATATGCCAAGAAGATGTCGAGATGAAACCCGATCTAAGCTACAAGGAGAAACCCGAAGAGATTTTAGACCATAAAGTCCAGCAGCTTAGGACGAAGTCGATTCCCTTAGTGAAAGTCAAATGGTGTCAGCATGATCTCGAAGAAGCCACTTGGGAACTCGAAGAAAAGATAAAAGCAAAGTATCCCGAGTTATTTTCTTAAGGTCAGTAAATTTCGGGACGAAATTTTTTTTAAGAGGGTGAGGATGTGATACCCCGAGCTTTTATACCTTCATAGAGCGTATAACTAACCGAGTGAGTTAAAAGATGAGAATTTAGGAATAAAAATTTTCTTTTCTAAACGAAGGGAAATGAGTAAAACGTTTAGAATGCTTTGTGAGTTTTGTGTGAATTTATCTATTCTATTTATCTGAGATGATGATGATGTAATACACTTGTTGAGTTATTTATGTGAAAATGAGTATGAGATTAATTTCCAGAAAAATCCCGAGGAGTTTGTTTAATTGAGATAGAATAAGGTTAATCGCCGAGAAATTTCTTTACACCGATGAACTTAGAATAGAGTTGAATTAGAATCTTTGAACCTAGAATTGCTTCTAAGGTCACTGAGATAGGGTAAGAGCTTATCCGAGAATTGAGAAGAGTAATGAGGATTTAATCTTTAAAGGATTAATAAACGGATTAATAAGCCGACTAAATTCCCTTGAGATTTAAAAGACTAAATGATCGAATTCGTTAATCTTTTAATTGAGACGTGAAATAGGATTGAGATGTTTAGTGTCGGAAATGAGACAAGGAGAGATTAGACTCGTGTATAGCATAAGTGAATTAATACAAATAGTTTTATCCGGAAAACCTTTACGACCTGGTAATTAACACCCGTAACGACACGACGAGGACAAGTGTCGACACACCTCTCTCCCTCTCACGCCACCTCACACCTCTCTCCCATCTCTCTCCAATTTCCAAGGTTAAGTGTGATGATTATGTCTTCTCCATGACATTACCAAAAGTTGCATGCAAACTACATCACATCTATCTATCAATCACTTTAAACAACTCCAACTTCCAACACTAACTTGTCATCATGCTTTATTCTTTATGTTGGAGTTCAAATTGCATGCAACCTATTCAAAAGAGAGAAAATTCATTCATCCACACTACACTCTCTCTCTCATTCGAACTCTCTCTCTCAAACAACAAAAAAAAACAACACATTCTCTCTACTCTCTCTATACCTCACGGCAAACACACACACTACACACACACATTGATTTTTCTTCCATGCAACCATGAATTCAAGCTTATCATCCATGGAAATGAAGTAGAAAGCATCATCCTCCATCCATTCCATTCATATCTTCAAGAAAAAGGTAAAAATCCTTCAAGCTCTTGAATTGAAATTCAAAACATCATCCCTATTTTCTTCATTTTGGCTCTTAAGCCCTAAAGAGATGGATGATTAATCTTTATGTTATTCTTTTCTTTGAGGATTCAAGAAGAGTTCTTTCTTCCATTCAATTTCAAGTTTTGAAGCTCCATTTTCCTTCCATTTCGATTCCAAGAAGCCAAGGAGAAGAAATCCATTTAATTTAAAGTATGATATTCATTTGATTAATTGTATATATGTATATCTCTACGTCCTAAAAGAAAGAAACTATGCATGCATGATATTTATTTATGTTTAGGCAAACTTAGGATGTGCTTGTGATAATCGAGTGAGAAGAAATCGTTAGGAGAATCGAACATTAGGTTTTAATCGGTGAATTAAGAGAAGAAAAAGAAATTTAAAACCCTAAAAATATGAATAATACCGAAAATAATAAGCAAAATAGGAAAATTGTGAATCCTTTGAGTTATTGATATTTTGATGCTTGATTTATTATTTTTATCATGTTGAGAATGAGATTATATGCATGAAAAATTGAGAAATAAAATGCACAAGGATATGTATGCATTACCGTGTGTTTTGAGGAAAAATTGGAGAATTTATGTTGTTGATTTTGTTGATGAATTGAGTGATGTTTTGACCATGAGATGATTGTATGATATGTTAATAAAATCATACATGTTGTTAAGTTAAGAAAATGGAATTGCATGTTAAGATTTTAAAGAAATTAAATGTGATAATATAGAAAAGATTGGATGTTTAGATATTATAATGTGTGTATAAGTACTAGTTTAAATTATGAATAAAGATAGATGTTTTGTAATAAAAGGATTGAAGTTAAAAAGCTTTTAAATGTTAAGAATTGAAAAATGCATAAAAAGATATATCAAATAAGTGTTCTTGTATGAAAACTTAAAAACTTGAAATTTTTAATAAACTACAACAAAAAGATATTTTGTAACTTAACTAATAAAATGAACTAGTTTTTATAAATGTTTATTGAATAATAAAGAAAATTATTAAGTAAGAAAGTGGTTTAAAAAGTTGAGAACAAAAAAGAAGAATTTATTAAATAAATAAGCAAGAATTGAAGAAATCGAGTTTAAAAGAATTAATCGAGAAGAAATAAAAAGGAAGTTTTAAATCGAATGGAGAAAAGACGCTAGACGAGTTAAGTTAAATACTCGTATAAGTTAATCAAGAAAGTAATAATAGAATAAGATATCAAGTAATGAGTTTGAAAGAAGCTAAATAAAAATAATTAATTGAGTACGTTGTTTTCAAACCATGCGAATTAAAATTAAACCGAAAGAAATTACCGAGTTAATAGCTAAAAAAAAATAATTATCGAGTTAAGAAATGAGAATCGAATTAGAAATAGATAAGAAATTCCAATTTCATAAGAGTTTAATAATAATTAAAGAGAATTTATATTAATTAAGTATGAGTTATAAAATACCTCATAAGATAACGAACTTAGAACAAAACGTTGTCTATAAAATAAGAAAAGATAGAGTAAGTAGTTTAAGCCTTTATAAAAAGAAATGCATAATTGAGTTGAGTTCCAATGTTTAATTTGAATAAATGTTAATGTGTCTTGAAGTTTGTTTGAATTATTTGAATTCATTATATGATTAAATAAGTGTTTAAATGCATGATATTAGTTATGATGTGAAGAATAATTGAATTATTTGTATGCAAGAAGATTGAGTTAACGATTAATAAATCGAGAATCGATTAAAGTCTTTGAAAGAAAACTCGAGTAATGGAATGTAGATAGACATCGTTAAAGTGAGAAAGTGTTAAGACGTTGATTAGTAATATTAACCAATTCGAGTAGAGTTAAGGATTTAAAGACGAGAACGCGAGATCCTTTAGAAAAGTTAGAGCGAAGAGAAACGACTCAAGTAGAAGTCCTTCAGTTGAGTCCAACGCCTTTGTATCCGTCTTTTGCGTATCTTATTTTTCCCATCGATGTCGAACTGTGAAGGATCAAGCCGGACGGATCACTAAGCAAGGAAAAACAGCCCTTAAGCCGCCTAGCTAAAATCTTCGGAAGTCAGGTGGGCTTTTCTGAACCAAAAACTATCGATGAGAATTAGTTATGCTATTGAGTATTATGATATGATTTTAAATGTGATTGACTTGCCGTTTTTATTAAAGTTGGTATGTGTTATCATCTGTATATGTGAAGATGTTATTATCCTGTGAAAGACACGAACCCACGTGTGGTATATGTTGAGGTGACTGTGAGCCTTGCTTCGGTTAGGCCAGTCACAGTGTTCGAGAAGGAGGCCTACTTCTCGACACAGTAAGATTGTTTGTGACAGATGATGCATACTGTTATGTTATATGTTATATTTGACTGCGCAGTCTGTTTTAAGTAAATGTTTTCAACATGCACAAGTAAACTGTTTTTAAACTGCTTAAGTACTTGTGATGTTCGGCAAAGCAAGTTCAATTGTTATAGCTTTAAAAAGCATCTTTATAGCAAATGTTTTGGCTTGTGTTCACTGAGTACGAAGTACTCAGCCATGCGTGTGTTTCTAAACATGCAGGTTGACTGGATGGCGATGGCATGGATACTCAGTGGTGTGGTTTAGTTCTTTTGGTTGAGTCGAGTTGAATATCTGATTGGCATTTGTACGTCTTCATACGTGCAGATGTTGGGTATTGATGCAAGTTTCCGCTGCAACCCTTTTGAATTGATGTCTGTTGATGCTAATACTTTGATACTCATGTTTTTGATTCCGAGTGTTGTGCTCGATGACTTTGAATATTTGTTGAATTCTTAAACTACTTGACTTGTGCTTCCGAGCTATAGGATCATTGACTTGGAATGTTGTTGATATACTTTTGGTATTCTCGTATTTGTTGAAATTTTATCCCCGTCAGCATGAATTACTTATTTAGATTTCCGTCATAAGTAATTTGAGATGCTCGGATATTACTTCGTTATGTTTTTGGAAGCCTAATTCGATTGCCTTATTTTTCATTATCGTTTTCCCCGAGCATGTTTCCCTTATTTGAGTTTATTGTTAGTTGTTTAGGCTTTGTTGTTATTCGTAAGTCGCACCTTGAGAGTCGGGGCGTGACGAGATTGACAAGAAGAGCACCAGTGGATAATGTTAGTTCGATGTTCCTGACATGACGAATACTTGTTGATGATCAATATTACTGATGTGAAGAGTACTCGTAGGGAATGTTAAGTCATTGACATGATATCCTGGATAAGCAAGAAGCAGATTGTATTACTCTTTAGTTGCAAATTTGAGTATGGGTGCTATCGAAGAAAAATCTGCTGAAAAACTTTAACATGGAATATCAGGTACTTTTTCCGATGTGTGATAAGAAGAGTTTTGTATGTCTGAAGTACGTACTCACAAGGAAGTAAACTATTGACTTCTTAATTGTTTTTGTCCTTAACATGATGGACGTAAATGTTAGAACTTATGTTGGTTTATATTGTTGGAACATACATATGTTGGTTCTTGAACTTGTTTGTGTTAATTAATAACTCATTGTTGATGTTAGTTGTTTCAACATAGTGATTTTCATGATGGGTTGCAAGAGTGTTAGAAGTGATTGTTCTAACATGATGAGATGTTGGGTGATGTGTTTGAAACATGTGTTTCAACTAATTATCTGAAGAATTTTCTAAAATTCTCTAAGAAAATCTCTGGCATGAATCTCAATCATGAGCAACAAAGAAAGTGAAGCTTTTCAAGTCTTTAAAACTTTTTCAACAGCTTTGATGCTCCAGAGTTTGTTCTGCAGCCAATCATATCTCTTAAGTGTTGAAATTCCTCAACATACGTGTTAGGAAAACTCTTCAAAATATGTTATCAGAATTGTTTCTTACACGTTATCTCGTTTCAAGTGTTATTTTCCACTTCTACAGAAGATGTTACCCTTGCCAAGGTTTTCTCTTGACCTAAGCTTAAAAAAAAAAAGCTTTGATACATTGGAAGCCGAACACATGGAGGTTGTTGTACCATGAAGAAGGTTGTGAAAACCAAACAAGTCATTCTCATATCAATGAAGGTATTTGAATTAGTTTATTTGAATTAATAACAAGAATTTATAGAATCTGCAAATGTTGATGTGAAGAAGATGACTGATGTTGGTAACACTAGTCAAAAGTACAAACCTTGTTGGTGAAGCTATTGGTGAGTCATCTCAAAGTCAAAGACTTGATTCAATCTTTTCAAAGAACAATTGAAAAGATTATCAATGTTGAAGAACATGAAGAACCCAACCCATAGAAGACGTCTAGGGTTGCAAAGGAAAAGAAAATGGAAAGGAAAGTGTCTGCACCAACATCTACTCTTTTACACCAAGATCTGCTCTTTTACCAACACCATCTTTTCTGACAAAAGCTCAGGTAACATATTTAACTCAAAATTATGAGTTAGATGAGTCTCATATTTTCACATGTTATTATGATGTTTTGATATCTTTAAGAATATGTGTTTGAAAGGAACTTTGCTTTTATGGTTTGAGAGTATGATGATATCATAACTCTTGAATTTTATCTCCATTAGATGAAAAATGTTGGGAATGTCTTGTTAAAGGAAGAATGGCAGAATATATGATTATTCTACGCCATTAATTCTCATTTTGGATTGGATGATGTTAGTCCATATATTGTGATTGTGTACAACGTTGGTAACACTTTTACTCTTTTATGTTTGATATGCTTATGTTATCTAAAATTACTTGTCCAGTTTTAAGCTGAAACCAATATGGTTGCATATCCAAATGTCTTCTCATTTTTGAAGAAACAAGAACTAAAAAAGAGATCCAATGTTGGAACGATTGAAGAACCTGGAGAGATAATATTGCTAACACTTGAAAGAGTCCAAGATATCTCCAAACAACTTGGACAAAGAGAAAAAGTCAAATCTGACTTTGATGAAATAGATGCAGAAGAGAAGCCCCTTGATGTTCAACTTTGTGCAGAAGATGAGGATAAGATGCTAAATGAAGAAGATGTGCTTACAAATGGTGAAGTTGAGCATGTTATCAACAACAAAACATGTTACCAACAGTCTGTGAAAAATATGTGACTGACACGTGATTTTTGATATGCAATGATGTGAATCTATATTAATTATGATGAAGTCATGTGTGTGATTATCACATATCTGATTTTCTTCATTTTTTTTAATGTTTGATGTATTTATGATTAATATATATGTGGATCATTTTTTGATTGGTGTGTTTTTCATATCATGTTTATCTCGTTCTTGTGTTGGTTAAAGTTTGTCTGGTAACACTAGTTAACAGGTTGAGATTGACTCGATTACAATTAAAAGGTCTTGACCTTTGAAAGATCTTCAATATTTTTTGGGAGTTTTCAATGATCTCTCCAAAATAGTATTCGAGTACAATGCTTTGATTTAGGGGGAGATTTTATATGTTTAGAACTTCTCTCTCTTTGTGTCAGAAGAAGTGTTTCCAACAATTTCTTCTTAATTTTTTTTTGTATAGTTTTGAATGAAAATTAATATGTTGAAAACATCTATTTTTATTCTTGTTGATCTATTTATGTTGGACAAATTTTTTTTTATGAACTTTGAAATGTGTTTGTTCACATCTTAAATTTCTATGTTATATTACTTTTGGTATATTATTTTTATCATACCTTGTTATTTTTGTCTATGATGTTCAGGTGTTACTGACTCCAGTAAAAGCAATGGAAGAAGATGTGACATCTTCCTCTAGTACTGTTTCACAACACGAAGAATGACATTCACAACCATCAGCTCGTGATGTAGATCCTGTCATAGGAATTGTAACAGACGAACCTAGCTGATTTGGTGGAGTAGAAACACATCAAAACATTACCAAACGTTTGTATGCTCTAGCAATTCATTCCTTCAACAAAAAAGAGGGAGTAGTAGGTGTTTCGGTTATGTTAAGTTCAATGTTATTGCTACTATGTTACTGTTACTCGGTTATGTTGTCGTTGTTACTGAATGTTATTTCCATGTTGTTAATGTCAGGTGGAAGACTTTATCATTTTAATTACGTTGGACACAGTTTTTTTTACTGAATGAATGATTTGAATATGGTTTGACATATTTTGGTTTCAGTTTTTGGTGTTTATAATCACATTTTAATTTTTCAACTATTACGTTGATATATGATTATCTTGAGTTTTGCATGATTTTAAAGGTTTAATTGCATGATTTAGAATACAAATTCGTGTGTATGATGAGCTTTATTGTTAAGTTTTGTTTTCTTGAAGAATTTGATACTCGAGGTTCGTTTTTGTGTATTTAAAGGAACTTTTGCCAAGGTTTGAAGAAGGAAAAGCTCAAGAGATGTAGTTTGGAGCTCGTGTGTGAAGTCGGTGCTTAATATGGCAATGTAAAGGCAACTCAACTCGTGTAAAGACACCAAGTGCATCAACGTTCTAAACAAACTTCGTTTTTGAGTCACTAGAATTGGATTAAAATGGTTGGATGAGTCAATAGCTTAATTCCCCATCGTTTTTAGTTGAGCAAAGGTCCTAGAATCAACCCCTATCTTATATTGTCTTATTTGATTGTTAATTGCTTAATTTTTCTTTGATTGCTCTTTGTTGTCAATTTCTTATTTCTCTTTAATTAATTTAGTGATCAACTTTCTGGCGCCGTTGCCGGGGACTATTTAGAATTTAGAGTATTAATGATCTTTGCACCAAGAGTACTAGTTCAAGCATTTCTTATTTTTTAATTTATTTTTGAATCTAAGTGTGTTCTTGATTGGTTTGTATAGGTAAATTGGTGCATGATCACAAGGAGAAAAGGAGGAGAAATCATTCCTTTAGACTTGGAGATTGAAGTCACCCAACGAGCTAGCCGAGAACAAAGAAGGAAAGAAATGGAGAACCAAAGGCCTAATAATATAGCCAACTTGGAGCGTCAAATGCAAGAACTCCGACGTCAAATGAATGAGCAATAAGCTCAAAGGGATAGAGTAGCACCGCCTACAATCAATCAAATGTTTGAGCCTCAAGTGAATATGTTCCAAAATGGAGGTTGGGGCAATCGGTGCAATGTCAACAATTTTGAGCTAAAGCCGGGGTTGATTAATATGGTTCAAGCGGAGTCATTTGGAGAAGGGTTCAATGAAGATGCAAATGCTCATTTGAGTGCCTTTTTGGACGTGTGTGAAACTATCAAGATCCAAGGGGTTTCAAATGATGTCATTCGATTGAGACTCTTCGGATTTTCTCTACGAGACAAGGCCAAAGCTTGGTACAAGACCCTCGACCGTTCGGAGATAACCACTTGGAAGCAATTGTGCCGACTTTTCTAGCCAAGTATTTCCCGCCTTCACGTGCTCAAAAGCTTATTTCGGACATCTCCCATTTTTCTCAATCGGGGGATGTATCAATCAATGAAGCTTGGGAGAGATACAAGGATATGTTGAGGCGATGCCCTCAACATGGATTTTCAAAGGAGCAGCAGATCTTGAACTTCTATCGAGGGCTTACTAATCATACTTGGGAGGTCGTGAATGCCACCGCTGGTGGAGGCTTGACTAACCGTCCTTATGAAGAAGCGGTCCGAATTTTGGAGGAAATGGCGGCTAATAGTTGTCATTGGCCTCAAGAGAGGAGTTCTTCAAAGAGAGTTGCCTCTGTTTTGGATGAGAGATATGATGATCTTCTTGAGCAATTCACCATGCTCAAGAGAGACTACGAGGCCGAAAGAAAACGAAGAATTGGATGTGAAGATGGTGGCCCAACCAATGCATCAAGGAGGTGAAGAGTATTTACAAGTTGAGGATGTCAACTATGTCAATCAACTACAACCGTTCGAGTTATCCTCCGTGGAATCAAGCCTATAATCCTAATTATAGGAATCCAAATTTGTCGTATGCTAACCCGAACAATGCTATCATCCCACCACCCGGATTCTCGGTTTCTCAAGGGATGATCGATGAGCCAAAGAAGCCCATGCCGACCATGGAGGAAATGATGCAACAACTTCTCCAAAACTAAAATGCTTTTATGGGAGCAACTGGGCAAAAGGTTACAAGTTTGGAAGAAACCGTATCGGCTTTGTCTAAATCGGTGAAGATGTTGGAAGGGCAAGTGAGCCAAATGGCTAATCAAGCGGCTTCTCAACATAAGCCGGGCCAATTTCCTAGTAATACAGAGGTGAACCTAAAGAACCAATGCAATGCCATCCAATTGAGAAGTGGAACGACTTACAAGAATTACCCGGAGTTGGAAGAGCAAAAGAAGGGGTGGTGAATGAAAAATTGGAAGTGGAAGAGCCCGTTCCTCTAGAGAAGAAGCTTCAAGAACCGATCAAAAAGCCTCCAATCCCAAAAGAGGCGACTCCCAAAGTTGTTCAACCAAGCAAGGAGGTGATTCTTAAAGCCCCTTTCTCTCAAAGGTTGGCAAAAGCAAAGATGGATGAAAAACCTGCTAAATTCATGGAGATGTTCCAAAAGGTACAAATCAACATTCCCTTACTTGATGCTTTACGAGACATGCCCAGTTATGCAAATTTTTTGAAAGATGCGGTCTCAAGAAAGAGGAAACTTGGGAGATTTGAGACCATAAGCTTGTCGGAGGAATGTAGTGCCGTGTTGCAAAGAAAATTGCCTTTGAAGCAAAAGGATCCGGGGAGCTTTGTTATTGCATGTGTTATAGGAGGTGAAACATTTGGAAGAGTATTGTGTGACTTGGGGGCTAGCATAAATCTCATGCCCCTCTCGATCTTTAGAAGGTTTGAAATCGGGGAGATGAAGCCCACGTCAATTGCCTTGCAAATGGCCGACCGCTCTATTTCTTATCCTAGGAGAATAGTGGAAGATGTGCTCATCAAGGTGGAAGAATTTATATTCCCTGCGGATTTTGTGGTACTTGACATGCCCGAAGACGACAATACTCCACTTATTCTTGGCCGTCCATTCTTGGCAACCGGGAGGGCATTGATCGATGTTCAAGATGGGGAGCTAACATTCCGTTATAATGATGAGAAGATGACTATTTCGATCTATGAAGCCATGAAGAAACCTCAAGAGTTGGAGCTTGAAGAGTGTAAGTTCATTGACTCTATTTCATCTTATTCTCAAGATCCATTGGAGCATTGCATTGTTGATTCTATTCAATCATATTCGGAATTGAATGAGGCATGTGATGAATTGTTGGAGTCTCTTGCCTATTTGGATGCTAATCAAGGAATTCCTTTGGAGGATTTGAGTTATCTAGATCTCTATACACCTATTGATGGAGGAGTGCTGGAAGGAGCACCCAAGCCAAATTCTTCTTCGACTTTGGAGTTGAAGCCTCTACCCGATCACCTTAAGTATGCATTTTTTGGTAAGGATGAAACTTTTCCGGTCATCGTCTCTTCATTTCTTAATGATGAGGAGTTGGATAAGTTATTGAGGGTATTGAGGAAGTATAAATTTTCTATTGGATGGTCTATTGCCGATATTAAGGGAATTAGCCCTTCTATTTGTATGCACCGGATCTTATTGGAGGATGATGCAAAGCCGAAGGTCCAACCTCAACGTCGTTTGAATCCGGTTATGCAAAAGGTCGTGAGGAAAGATGTCTTGAAGTTATTTGATTCCAGAATTATCTATTCTATCTCTGATAGTGAGTGGGTTAGCCCGATTCAAGTGGTTGCTAAGAAAGGCGGGGTCACCGTTGTAGAAGACGAGAGTGGCGAACAAATAGCCACTCGTTTGCAAACGGGTTGGAGAGTGTGCATCGACTATAGAGCGTTGCATGTGACCACAAGAAAGGATCATTTTCCTCTTCCTTTCATCGATCAAATACTTGATAGGCTAGCCGGTTATGAGTATTATTGCTTCTTGGATGGGTATTCCGGCTACAACCAAATTGCCATAGCTCCGGAGGATCAACATAAGACGGCTTTCACTTGTCCTTATGGTATATTTGCTTGTCGATGGATGTCGTTTGGTCTTTGCAATGCGCCGACCACTTTCCAAAGATGCATGATGGCGATCTTCCATGGATTCATCGAGAAGATTATGGAGGTACTCATGGATGATTTTTCCATTTTCGGTTCTTCTTTTGATAATGTCACACCCCGGTTCCCATAAACCGAGACGCGACAGAGGGGAACAAAGAGGCGGGAAAGAAAGGGGCTTACTTTTTGCACATATAACAATTTATTCACAAATTTAATGAAGTGAAGAGACAAAATCGCACTACACTCATTAAAATAAAATATGGGGTAAACCTGCGTCTAGCATAACAAAAGGAGTCGACCATCCACTTCACCAAATGATGTTATCATGAGGAGTGGGAATTCGAGCGTCCAAGAAAAGCTGATCACAAGGCACTCTCCATAAAAATAATAAATAACACAAGAAAAACATATTCACAGTTGCACAATTAAATAACATAGCGGAAGCACATAAATAGATACAACAATAACAACAACCCCTGCCTCAGCCTCGCGTCCCATCACCTGCCTCCCAACTTGAAAATATTTTGAAAAGATTTTGGGCGTGAGCACTAGTGCCTCAGTGAGTAAGATTTTATAAATAATTTTAATAAAAACAAAGCAGTTGGTATATCCAAGTTTTATTCGTAAACTTAGAAGGTTTCAAAACATAAAGCCACTTCTAAGATACGTCAAACCTTTTTCATTTGCACGCCAACAGTGCCGTTCTAGTGTTATTCCTATCATTTCGTGGTACGGTTACATTTCCCATTTCAACCACAACACAAGATCCCGGTCTTAACCCATCGGATCCGAAACATCTATCCTTCTTAGAAAACGATGGTGATCAACCCACCGAACTTCTAACCACGTGTACACAGTCCATTGCTAGTGTGTTAGACCAACAAAGGATCACGTTCGGTATCGTAGGAACCTTAAACACATAGAGCGCACTAAAACATTGTCATGGATAACCATTTTTCTTTTGCCTGAAATATCAGACTTTAATAACTCAAAATAATTTTTTTATATAATAAAACCCACCTGACGAATTAGGAATGCATCGGAGAACCTTGACTGGTATCCGAACCATCTAACTACTTCCAAGAAGACTACTAAATAAACTATTGATTATAAAATAATAAACTCTATATTTTCATTTCTTTCGAAATATATGGGACGAAGAATGACATGAGGTTACTATTTATAGAAGAAATAGTATAGGCCATAGGTATAGGGTTCGATAGTCATATATCTAACTTTAAGCAAATGAGGACACGTGAGAGGCAAGTTGGCCAATTGAAAATTAACAATCCAATTCATTATATATATATTACGAACTAAAATTATTATTAATTATTAACACATATAATAATATATAATAATATGCTAATGACTTCAATAACAATATAATAATATATTACATACTATTAGCACACTCAGTATACATACATGTTACGTATATATATATATAAATAAATAAATTCTTGTGATATTAATAATAATATATGGATTAATTCAAATATATATATATATATATATATATATATATATATATATATATATATATATATATAAAGATTCATATTTTTTTGAAAATAATTTTACTAAAAGAAAAATAGATTAGAAGCTCGATTTTTGAAAATATAATTTGTTGGAGTTCAAAAGATTTTCACGAGATGCTACTTTCTTATTTTTTTTAGATTCTAGAAATATCCAATATATTTTCTATTATAAAGGACTTTTCTAGGTTATTAAACTTATTAGGAAATTTAGGGGTATTACAGATAATTGTTTGGAGAATCTTTCTCAAGTTTTGCAAAGATATGAGGAAACTTCTTTATGTCTCAATTGGGAGAAATGGCATTTTATGGTGAGAGAGGGCATTGTTTTGGGGCATAAGCTGTCTAAAGATGGATTAGAAGTGGATATAGCTAAAATAGTGGCAATTGAAAAATTACCTCCACCGACAAACGTGAAGTCCATTCGGAGTTTTCTTGGTCATGCGGGATTCTATAGGCGTTTCATCAAAGATTTTTCCAAGGTATCAAAGCCTCTTTGCTCATTGTTGGAAAAAGATTCTATGTTTGACTTTAAATGATGCATGCCTTGAGTCGTTTGAAAAATTGAAGACAGCCCACGTTTCTACCCCCGTCTTGATTTCACCCGATTGGAATGAATCTTTTGTGCTAATATGTGATGCAAGTGATTGGGCCGTAGGGGCCGTGTTGGGTCAAAAGAGGGATAAATTGTTTCGAGTCATATATTATGCAAGTACGACCCTTGATTCGGCGCAAATGAATTATACCACCACCGAAAAGGAGCTTTTGGCGGTTGTCTATGCTTTTGATAAGTTTAGACCATATCTTGTGGGCACACATTCTATTGTCTATAAGGATCATGCGGCTATTAGATATTTGTTTGCCAAGAAGGATTCCAAGCCTCGTCTTATTCGGTGGATTCTCCTTCTTCAAGAATTTGATATGGAGATAAGGGACCGGAAAGGGTGTGAGAACGTCGTAGCCAATCATCTTTCTCGCCTTGAAAATCTGGTGGAAGGTGAAGATTCGAAGTTGCGGATAAATGAATGTTTTCCTGATGAGCAAGTCTTGAAGTTGGTGGATTATACTCCTTGGTTTGCGGACTATGTGAATTTTGTAGTTATTGGTGAAGTGCCGGGTGATCTTATCATTTATCAAAAGAAGAAATTCTTGCATGATGTGAAATTTTACTATTGGGAGGACCCAAATCTTTATCGTCGATGTGCCGATGGGATTATTCGGAAGTATGTGAAGCAATCGGATTGGGTGCAAATCATGGAATAATGTCATAGCTCTCCAAGTGGCGGTCATTTCGGTGCCCATCGGACCGCTATCAAAGTTTTTCATTCCGAGTTTTATTGGCTAACTATTTCAAGGATTGCATTGCTTTTGTGAAATCTTGTGATAGGTGTCAAAGAATGGGGAACATCTCCAAGAGAGACGAGATGCCACAAAATATTATGGTGGAAGTTGAATTATTTGATGTGTGGGGAATAGACTTCATGGGATCCTTTCCTAAATCTCAAGGGTACACTTATATCCTTCTTGCGGTTGAGTATGTGTCCCGATGGGTGGAAGCAATTCCAATGGTCAAGAATGATTCAAAGGCGGTGCTTAAGTTCTTACAAAAGAACATTCTCACTCGTTTTGGCACCCCTAGGGCATTGATAAGTGATGGAGGGTCGCATTTTCACAACAAGTGGCTTGAAGCTTGCTTTCTAAATATGGAGTGAAGCACAAAGTAGCCACTCCATACCATCCTCAAGGAAATGGTCAAGCCGAATTGGCTAATCGAGAGATTAAGCAAATCTTGGAAAAATCGGTGGTGCATCGAAAAGATTGGGCGAATCACTTGGACAATGCACTTTGGGCCTATCGCACCGCATACAAGACTCCTATTGGTATGTCTCCGTTTCAACTTATTTTTGGGAAATCTTGTCATTTACCCGTTGAGCTTGAGCATAAAGCGTATTGGGCCACGAGACGGATTAATCTTGAGTTTAAGAAAGCCAGATATACAAGGATTGAGAAGTTACTTGAGCTTGATGAGTGGAGAAACGAAGCTTTTGAAAGTTCTCGGATTTACAAAGAAAGGGCAAAAAAGTTCCATGATCGAGTCATTTGTTCCAAAGATTTTGCTCCCGGAGATGAGGTACTTCTTTACAATTCTCGTCTTCGTCTATTTCCGGACAAGTTGAAGTCTAGATGGACGGGTCCGTATGTTGTGTATAAGTGCAATGGCAAGGGGACTTATGAGCTTCTCAAGTCCAATGGAGAAACCTTTGTGGTAAATGGTCATCGTCTCAAGCTTTACATCAATTGTGAGCCGGAGCGGAATGTCACGGTCATACTTCTCAATGATCCGTGAAAGTGAGGTATCGTCTAGCTTTAGACGTTAAAACAAAGCGTTTGTTAGGAGGCACCCCAACACTTTTATTCGCTTTTGTTTCTTTTCTTTGTGTTTTTAGTTCTTGTTTGTTTGGTGGTTATTATGCATGTTGTTCTTCTCGTTTAGTGTTTGTTGATTTTGTTTTTCTTTCGTTTTTCTCAAAAAAAAAAAAGAAAGAAAGAAAAAAAAAAGACCAGCAAAAAAGCAAAATCGAATTTGCTCACTTTAATGTCTTTCATGCTTTATTGTTCTTTTTAAATGTTTAGTGATTATTTTATTGTTTGGGTGTTAGTATACTTTTGCAGGTTTTAGTTAAAAAAAAAAAAAAAGAAAAAAAAAAAGCAGAGAATAAAGAACGGGAAAGGAAAAACAAGCTACAGGAAGGAAATGTATTGAGCAGCCTGCATCTCGCCGCTCTGTCCAAGGCGACCGCATCTCCGGCGAGCAGCAGCCGCATTCCATCCCGCTCCCCACCAAGCGCCCGCCTTTCTCGTTGCGTATGGCTGCTGCAATGCCACCGTCTCTGCAGGTTTCTGCTCCGAAGAAAAGCGCCCGCCTTTCACCGCCGCGTTCCGTCCCGCTCCAAGAGAAGCGACCGCTCTTCCCTTCGCGCATAACTGCAGAGAGGAGTGCATTTCGAGCTCCTTATGCGGCTGTTTAGGCGACCGCTTTTCTTCCAACTTCAGCCGCGCCACCCACCGACCCGATTCGCCGGCCCGACCCGATCCTCTGCTCCACTGGGTTGACCCGCCAGGTAAGTTTCCTTTCTTACTCTCTCTTCGATTTTTACACTCTTTTTACCCACATTCACTTCGTTTCTTTCCCTCTTCCAAAGTTTCCCTACTTCACTTCTTCATCAATTGCAACCTCAATTCTTCATTGAAGGTACGCATTTCCTCACTTTTTTTCATTTTTTTTTAGTTTTATGAATTAACTGCATCTTTTAAAAGTTGTTAATCAATTTTTCCCTTAAGTTTTAGTGGGTTTGTGCTATATATGAAATTTAGGGCTCATTAAATCGGGGATTTTGAATTTGTCATTAATTTTTCGTCCAATTATAGCTCTAAACTAGTTGACCTGTTGGATTTCTGGATAGGTGGCGTCTGTGTATATGTTTTTGCTCATTCGTTTTAATGTTTTATGATGCTTGATGTGAGTGTTTGACTTTTGGCGATAGGGATAATGCTTTCGCTGATGATTGATGTTGGTTTTTAACTCTGTATCAGTGGTATTTCTTGGTCAGGATTTCGTGATAAGTGATAACTGAATGTCTTGTATTGAGAGTCACTTGGATCTAATCTAGGATTTGCATTGTTTCTTTTTTCCAAGTTTGGGGGAAATTGTACAATGGAGGATATCTTGTGCTTAATGTCGTTAATGAGGAGTGGGGGGAATAGTTTCAAAGCTTGATTTTCTGATTGATTTAGTTTCATTTGTAGGTACTTTGCAACATGGGTGTTAAGGGAGGAAAGAAAGGCAAAGCCAAAGCTCCGGCTCCCCCTAGTGAACCGGAATTACCCCCAGCCGTCCCCGGTGAGCCACGGTACTATGAGGTGCAATTACCTTCGAATGCCACAGTGGAGAAATGGAACAATTTACTCAAGATTCGGATGCGACCAAGCGCTTACATTTGCCCCGACACAATTGCAAAAATGGGGATAAAGGATGATATCACTCGGCTAGTACGTGCAACGCAATTGGAGTTTTTGTCTACTTTGGAGATCCAAAGAATCACATTTCAACTTGGCAATGAGGAGCGAGAGCTCTCCATTTTTGAACTTTCTCGCGTTGTTTGAAAGTGATCCCCATGGGTTAGAGACTATTAAGAGGTTTGACAATGATGATATGTGGTTGCCTATTTGTGCCGACAAGACTCCCTCTTTCTTTAGTGGGCGCTCCAAGGTTTCATCCGTCCGCAACCCGACATTTCGCTATATTCAACTAGTCTTGGCTCACACTTTTCTCACTAGGGAAAACATGAGCAATATGAGGGTGGATGAGCTTACTATTCTTTATTGCATGCTTCATGGGTGGCATGTGGATGCGGGGAGGATGTTGGCCAAACAATTCAAATCACAATCCGATCAAATGCCGGAGGGTAAGAGTGTTATTTGTATTGGGGGTTTGGTTACATGGCTTTCTCGCCGTTTTAAAGTGAGCCTCACGAATGATGAACTTGTGCCAAGTGACACCCTAGTGAATGTGGAGATGCTCCAAAACCACCAATGCGTGAAAACTTGCGAAGAACATATTCTTTGGTGTCATTTTCGGGACAAGCAGCTTTTTCCTTTGCCCAACCCTTCTCTTACTCACATCACCGACTTTGATGATAAAACTAATTGGAGAATGGATACCCCAGCTCATTTGACTCTCACGTTTGTTGATCCCAACAATAAGAAATCTCTTACCAAAGAGGAGGTGAAGGCGAAAACTGTCCACCTTCAATACCAAAGTGATGAAGGTGACAACTCTACCATGGCAAATGCTCAAGATCACGCCGATCCTTCTACTTCTATGCCAAAATTTGCCACCTATGAAGACATCCAAGCGGTGGAGAATCGCGTACTCACACGCTTAGATGAACACCGTGCGGCTTGGGAGACTTGTTTGGACAATTTTGCCATGGATGTCTTTGCTAGGATGGATAGGGATGAGCAAGCACACATTGCTCGCTATGAGGCACAACAAAGGGCGATTCTTGAGCAATTTAGGGAGTTGCATGACTATTTCCCTCCTCCACCATAATGATTCCGGATACATGTTGCTTTCCCACCACTCTTCTTATTCAAACTTATTCTTCCGTGTGTTGAATAAGTTTGGGGGGTTGGAGACGGTGGTTTTATTGCTTTAGTTGCTTTAGTCGTCTTTCTTTTTCGTTTTTGTGCTTATTGTTAGCTTAAGGTTGTAGTTTTTGAGTCTGTGTTATGTAAGCATGCTTAGTTTGAGATTGTTGATGAGGCTAATGATGAAAATGTTTTGATTTGAGAAAATGATTGCTTGTGGATATTGCATGGATTGTGGATCTTTGATTGATTTTCTCTCACGTTTGGCCTTTTTGAGTTTGAATCAAAATTAGCCCTTGTGAGGAATTGGGCCTTTATAACCTTGTTATGGTTAGCTTTCATTCTTGAGTGAGTTTATTCAATCATGCATGATTTTTCTGTAGAACTTGCGATGGTTTCTTCCTTGAGATTGTATTTTGTGCTTTGAATTTAGAAATGATCTAAAGCCATTGTTCCTTGAGCTTAAATTGCCCAAACACTTGTCCAAATGCACATAAAAATCTTTGTTCGCCTCTTTGAGCCTTTTGCCTTTTCTTTAAATTTGTTTTGGTTGGGGTTATTTTATTGAGAAAATTTGGTGAAGTTTAGAAGTGAAGAGAGAAAAATGTGTTGAACTTGGTTTGTTGGTATAGAATGCTCCTACTTAGCATAAGTTCTTAAAAAAAAAATTTGAGAAGTATTTCTTTCAAGTGACAAGCAAAGAAAAAAATAGAAAAAGGTGATAAAAGAGTATAAGCAAGTAGTGAAGCATGAATTCTGAAGTTTGACAAATTAGGTTTGGAATGAGCTTTATAGATTGAAAGCTTTGGTGAAAATTTGGGATTTTGAATGAAATATGAGAGTTTTGGGTGAAGTGTGATTCGTTTGGGAAATTTGTTAAGTCACTTAGCCAAAAACCTCATACCTAACCAAAGTGCCTTCATTACAACCCGATTAAGTCCTTGTTGATCTTTATTTGAAGCACTCATTTAAGCAATAGAGAGGTAAGACGAGTTGCAAGCTTATGGTAGAATGCATGTTTTGATTTGAATTGAGTGTATACACTTCCCGTTTCGCATTTTTGAGAGTGAGAGCATTTATTGTTAATATATTTCCTTTTGATGAGGATGATGACTTGAAAAGATTGAAAGTTTGAGATTATTGAGATACTTGAAGCATGAATTGTGATTTTCCATTTGTAGTTTTGTTTTGGAAAATTTTTGAAGCCATTATTCGTCAACTTCTCGTTTTAAGCATGCTTGTCGTTGGTCTTTCTTTTTGTTCTTGTTCGGGTACGAACAAGTGTTTAAGTTTGGGGGAGTTGATAATCTTGAGTTTTGCATGATTTTAAAGGTTTAATTGAATGATTTAGAATACAAATTCGTGTGAATGATGAGCTTTATTGTTAAGTTTTGATTTCTTGAAGAATTTGATAGTCGAGGTTCATTTTTGTGTATTTATAGGAACGTTTGCCGAGGTTTGAAGAAGAAAAAGCTCAAGAGATGTAGTTTGGAGCTCGTGAGTGAAGTCGGTGCTTAATATGCCAAAGTAAATGTGACTCAACTCGTGTAAAGACACCAAGTGCATCAACGTTCTAACCAAACTTCGTGCTCCGACAAAAGTGGCCGCTTAAAATAGAGCACGTACTTGTGCTCCATCTCAAGCTCTCGTATGAGTCAGAGCATATAACTGCAGAGGGACCTCAAAACGAGACACTTCGTGCAACGAAAAAAGCGCCCGCTTAAAACGGAGCACAAACTTGTGCTCTAATCCAAGCGGCCGCATTTCGACGTAATTTGGCTGCGCGCCCTATGCGAATTTTGTGTCAAAATTACCATCATACCCCTCATTTATGACTTGTCTTCTACTCTAGTTTTTTTCCCTATTTAAAGGGGGTCTTCCCTCATTTGTAAGACAACCTTTATTCCTCATTTCAATTTCAAATTCCAACTTTCTTCTTCTAGAGTTTGTGTTTTTAATTCAATTTCAAGGCTTGTGTTGGATGCTTTTGAAGAATCAATTGAAGATTTCTCCATTTGGGTTTAGTAGTATCTTTATTTATGGCTTTATTTCTTCTCTCTCTTGTCATTTCTCTAATTATGTCTAGCTAATCTTCTTAGTTGATTCTAGGAAGTTGTGAGGCTCAATTGATGGTGGAATTTCCTTATTGATGTTATTTTACCTTCCAATTTGTAGTTCATGCTTCTTGGTGCTTGTTTCTCATGTTAGAATAGGTGGCCTCTATTTTAGCATGCCAAGTATTTGTAAAAATGCCTAATCGGTTTTTATGATCATTGAATTCAAGTTTGCATGATATGAATGGTTAAGGGTCCTAGCGGAAGTTAATCTATTTATAGAAGGTTATAAATCTCGGGTGCTTTTGGGAGTTAATTCCTCGTCTTGAGTCTTGATCGAGATAGACGAGTAGTTGATCAACTTGCATATTCTTATCGAGAGAGAGTGTGTGCATATGTGAGTGATTCCTTCACTAGAATTGGATTAAAATGGTTGGATGAGTCAATAGCTTAATTCCCCATCGTTTTGAGTTGAGGAAAGGTCCTAGAATCAACCCCCATCTTATATTGTCTTATTTGATTGTTAATTGCTTAATTTCTCTTTGATTGCTCTTTGTTGTCAATTTCTTATTTCTTTTAGTTTGCAAATCTCATGAATCATGACAATTTTAGAGCTTGAATAGTATGAAAGTGCATAAACCTCATTTTCACTTTATTTTCGTTCAATAGTCCTCGAGGATCGATACTCGATTACTACTATTACAATTACTCGTTAAAGTTACATAATAGTTGCTAATTAATTTAGTGATCAATGTAGTCTTTTTGCTACTGCTGTGCAGTAACATCAGTCCTAACACTTCTACTTTGTCAATAAGCTAAGGGTTGTATTGGAGAGTCAGGTGTTGTTTGAGTTCGATGAAACTATGAAGCAGTATGTTGTTGATATGAATGTCTCTAACGTTCTTATCTTGTGTTAGCAGGTTTTTTTGTTAACATTATTCTTATAAGTTTCAGATGGTGTCGATGTCTCTCAGTTTCTTTTGAATTCTTGTTTCTAACATTATTCTTGCGCGTTTACATGTTACTAACAAAACTCTCTTACATGTTTCAGGGGGAGTTTCACACTTCTCAGTTACTAACATTTCTCTTACATGTTTCATGGAGAGTTTCGCACTTCTCAGTTTCTTTGAGTTTGTGTTACTAACACCAAATCTGTTTTAGGGGGAGTTATGCTACTTCTTCTTATTCATTTTTTTTAGAGTTGTCTACTCATGATTCCTTACATATGTGAATATGTTATTTTTTTCCTGTAAATATGTATATATGTAAATATCTCATTTAAGGAGGAGCTTTTTATTTCTCTCTAAATACATTCATTTATTCTTTATTCTTTATTTTGTAAATATTTTTTTATTTTGGGGAGGGTTTCCGTATAATTCTTTTATTCATTCTTGTTTCTTTGAACAGTTTCCTTTTGCTCTTTGAAGTTTTATTTTGCTTTCCATAAATTGAAGAGTTTACTTTTGCTCTTCAATATTTTTAATTGCTTTCAATAAAAATGAAGAGTTTCCTTTCGCTTTTCATTGTGTTTTACTTGCTTCCAAATAATGTGAGAGTTTTCTTTTGCTCTCACTTATGTTTTATGCATTTCTTTTTTTGTGCTTTTTCATTTTGTTTTGCAAGAAATGTTTTAGTGCAAGAAAAGATACATATACAATTAAGAGGGAGTTTGTTAGGTTTAAGATGTTTCGTACGTGTTACTTTGACTGTTAGTAACATTTTTTACCAACATGTCTAGCATATTAAACCTTATATTAATTAATTAATTAATTGTATAATATATGATTTTCTTGTTGTATTATGTTTGCACGTTTTATGAGTAGATTAAGAGCAGCAACTAGATGGTTATGATTATAAAAGAAGTGGGATTTTCGACTGAAGACCAAGGGAGTTATTAAACTTGGTATGAGGAGTCATGAGAGATAACTACCTTGTAATCGCCACTATCCACCTTCTATTCAACCCACTAAAATGAGTGGATCGCGGCAGTTATGGACGTCCAAATGGAGGACTATAAATACCGCAAGAGATCCATTTCACGGGCGTGCGTTTCGACTTAGAAAAACTCTCTGCAAATTTCAGTACACTGCTATTCGCCATTCTGTCTGCTGAGTGTTAGTAACATTACAACCAACATCTGATACACGACAACAAATTATGAAATCTGCTAAGTGTCGAAGATTTAGATTGTGATGGAGCAAATTATGAACGTAGATAGTCTTATCTAGATTAGTCTTCTTTTAGATTAGTCTTATTCAGATGTACTTATTCTTAGGCAGATCATAGGCTGTAAAGATATATTCATCTTACTTAGTAGATTGGTCTAGGATAGATTTAATCTTCTAAGGCATTCAATCCTTGAGGAAATCGTGTTGCGAAAGGTTGGATGTTATTTCATTTCCTGTATTGTAATCGTTGGTTTCAATATAGTTTTTAGCCGTAAGGCACCGACAGGTTTAATCACCTGCCAAAAGTATTTTATTGTGTTATTTACTTATTCCGCTGCATGTTAGATTAGAAGTTATTAACATACGATCTAACGTTACTCTTTTGATTAACACAATGTGATGATTTGTAGTAATTGGGGCACCGAATTCTAACAAAATATAGTTGTTACATTTACCAAGATGGACATAATCTGTGATCAGATCTACTTGTGTGACCAAATATATTAAATTGAATAACATTCCAGTAAAACCTATATATAAGAAGGTTAGAAGTAGCTATGGGAGTAACATAAGTTTTAGCTTGATTAGTCTTTTACTTTCTTCAAAAATGGCTACTTCACAAAATCATTTGTTGATTCCTGCAATCTTCATGCTCATATTAATGTCCCTCGATTCCACAGTTTTATTTCTTTTCATTAATTGATTCAATACTTAATTCTATTTCATTTTCAATCTAATTAATATCCCCAACTAATTACTAATTTTTTGTATACTAATTTTTAGTATCTAATCATTTATCAATGCTCTAGCTACTATAATTGTACCTCTAAACTTTTACCCAAATTTGTTGATTTAAAGAGGCTTTCTTATTTATTTTTATTTCATATATGTAGTTGCACAAATCAGAGTATTTTACGGACGAAACGGCGACGGACTGCCTCCACCGTCGCAAGTCATTGCCATTTTCAAATAGAATGGAATCAAGCGAATGAGAATCTACGAACCCTACCCACCGACCTTCGAAGCCCTTGGGGGCACGAACATCGAGCTGACGGTCAGCGCCCCCAACGACCAACTCTAACGCCTTACAAATCGAGCTTCCGCAGATGCTTGGGTACGCCACAACATATAAATATACCCAAGAGTTAATTTCAAGCACGTCGTCGTCGGCAACGAGATCAGCCCCATTAGGAACCAAGAGCTAGTCTCCTACGTCCTCTCGGCCATGCAGAACATCCTGACGGAGCGTTGTCGTCACACACTTCGCACAAATAATATTTATAACACCTTTTGCCCTAAGGTCACGAAGTCACGATATAAACTCACTTAACCTATGTCTAATCAATTTTACAGATCTTGACCAGAAGGCAAGATCTCCTTTCTCGATCAACAACGTCACGAAGACACTTCAGTGACGTTTCTGCCCAAGAAGCATTAAGAATAAATAGACCCAAGACAGCCAAGAGGTATGTCAATACCGACTGCTCTCCAACACCCTTTACCCTTTTAGGCACGAAAAACACTCTCGTGTTACTCCCAATTCCGTTAGTGACTTTATCTCAACATCTAGGTGGTGATCAATCACATGTCAATTTCGACTTAGTCTAATATTAATCCTAAGTGTTTCGGGAACAAAATTAATAAATGAACTCAAACCAATTCGACCTCACGAGTTTAGAACGAGTAAAGTATGATCACTTCATCTACATCCAATCTAAACTTGAGAATTAGCTAGACATAAATATAATTAAGAACGCAAAATAAATAAAGGAAAACATACTTCAATATAAACTGAAAACGGGTTGCTGCCCAGCATCCTAGTCAGCAACTAAAGGGTCTTGGCTTCAATCCAACAACTAAATCTAAAGTGCAGAAAATATAAACGAACGAAATAAACTGTAATTGCCCGTAGGACTTGTTCTTCCTCACTTCCACTCAAACTAGGATGCAAACTAATCTAAAACTACTGAATTCGAAGAGCTCCCGTACATGATAGAGTCGGTCATATATATAGGCGATGAGATTCTAGGGTTTAGGAAAGTTTCCTTGTTGAATAAGGATTCTTCCCATGCATATCATAACCTCCGCCTCTCTCTCTTTCCTTAGCATGCACGATCCTTCTTTCCTTACGTGGTAGATATCTTCCATGATTTGGCTCGGCTAGGATAAGGAAGGAAACATCCGATCCTTATCCTCTTCCTTGAAGGAAAAGAAATCTGCTGCTGCTGCTCGACTCTCATCTTGCCCTCTATCGTCTGCATCCTGCTTTGCTTCCGGTGTTGACCACGATCCTGGCTCTTCCGAGTACTCTGTCTGTTGGCCTTTAAGGATATGGGGAGGTGTTTCCTGACTTGTAGAAAGGATGTTTCGATGTTGCCCAGCTACAAGCTTCCAGCCCTATGCCCATTTGCATCGTATCGCCATCTCAGCATCTCAACAACAGATTTTTCATCGGATTTGCCCAGCATCCACCTGTTCTTCCCCTGCACACCATCTCTCGACTTGCGTGTCCTTCCAGACATATAACGACTCGATAAAGACTAAAAACACAAGAAAGACACAAGAAAAGATGGACACAAATATGGGTTCATCACACCCACACACTTGAAATGATCAACAAACACATATCTGCCATTCCCGATCTCGATGTCATTCATCTTTCTCAAGGTAGTTTCTCCAACATGTTGACCGGCATCTTCGGATTCCCCTTCAGATCACCATAGACCCCGACTCCATTCGCGAAGGCTATCACAAAGTGGCCACAAGTGCATCACAATGCCTGCTTTGCCAACACAATCTTGAGCTGCTCACCAAGGAACGCCGCGAAGTTGACTTTGGTTTTGGTGTGCATACACCACAGCAGATATCGCTCCTTGTTGCTCAAGTTGTTGCCGCTATCACTCTTGCCATAAAAGTTGTAGGCAAGGATGCGGTGGCAAAGTCTCAGGGCAGGCATTCTTAGCTCAGTACCCTTGTTGTTGGCTCCATAGTAGGGCGTCCCATTGCTGATCTCCTTCCACCGCTCCTCATAAACCACATCTCCTGGGGATGGCACCTTGGTCCTGGCCTCCATGAACTCCTTCCTGGCCAAATCTCGCAGACTCACCATCCTGAGAATCTGATTGAGGGCACTGACTTGAATCTCATACTTCTCGGCCAACAGCGAGAAGGAAATCATGCTTACCCCGTTCTCAGGGTCACTTGTTATTGCCGCCGTGCTATAAACTTCCTTGACTTGCTCCTCATAGACCTCCACAAGTCACTCCAAAAACTTACTCCAGCCGATCCCCTTGAACAACTCTCTTACTTCCTGGGCAACACCCAAGTTCTCGTAGAATTTGAAGTCGAGAACTCGAGGTGCAGTCACCTTCCACTCTTTGGGCTTGCTACACGTCATCACCGTGGGCCCCTTCCTCTTCTTCCTGCTCTTAGCACTTGCTGGGGTAGACTGGTCATCATCTTCTTCCTCCTCAATATCGTCGCCTTCTTCTTGCTCGCTGGCGGCAGTTTCCTTCGAAATCGACGGCTGAAAAGACCCGGCGTCCGAAGTAGCAGCCTTGTGCTTCTTCGCCGGCGTCCCCTCGCCACCGTGAGGGCATTTCTTAGCCACCTTGGCTTCCTTCTTCTTCACCGGACTTTCCTTGGCCTTGGTCTTCGCCTCCACCAACGCCTCCGCTGCCAGCGTTGCCGCCACTACGTCAATGGCTTTATTCACATCATCGTTGTCGCCTTCTCCCTCATCATCTTTTTCTTCTTCTTCATCCTCGCCGTCGTGTTCCTCCTCCTCTGCTTCTTCCTCTAACTCCCCTTGCTCAAAAACCTGCTTTGATTGTTTCTCCTCCTCCTGCTGCTTCTTCGCCTCTTCCATCAGGCTAGGGTTTTCGTCGCTCATCAGAAGCGTGGCGTCGACCGGCGCACTCTTGGGTACGGTAGTTCCGATCGAGATTTCTGGGTGTTGGTCGGCAGAAGGGTTGGCGGGTTCCATGGGTAATTTCCTCTTAGTGATGATTTTAGGCTTTGTGGTGGTGGTAGTGGGGTGTTCGGTGGTGAGGTCGATATTGGTTCCGGCAGGGATCTTGTTGAATTTGTTTTTAGGACGAGTAGACACCATTGTAGGGAATTTGGGAGTTTTGATGGAGAGAGAAGAGAGAAGATGAGAAGTTGCAGACTTGAAATCGGGTAGTGGGGGTATAGACGTGGTAGGGTGGTTTTAAAGGGCGCGTAGTTTTAGGGGTACAGTAACCGCCTCAATCGTTGTTGACCAACAACTTAGCTCTTGCCCAAAATCCTTGCTCCACTCCCACAGCTCCTTCCCTTAGAGTGGATCCTGATCTACAACCTGCATCTTGCTCAACATCTCCTGCACACTTAGAAATACAAATACACTCCGGAACAAACTTCCCATTATGGTTAGACTCGATCATAAAATGCTTGAAATAAAGTAAATAAGCCATAAACTAACTAAACTACACTAATTTTTTTGAATTTTCATGATTTTATGAATTTTTTTGGATTTAAATATTTGTGCGAAAATAAAAGAGAAAAGAAATAACGAGAAATTAAAAACTAACCAGGTTGCCTCCTGGACAGCGCCCCATTTAAGGTCTTGGGCACGACACCCCCCTCTCTAGAAGTCAGAGGTCCTCCTCGACAGGAAACCCAGATGGTTCCCCATCAACAAACTGTTCTTGCCCAAGATAGGCCTTCAAGCGCTGGCCATTGACTTTGAAAATCTTCCCGTTCTTGAGATCCTTGATCTCAACAGCTCCATTAGGGAACTGAGCTTGCACTTCATAGGGTCCTGCCCACTTGGTCGAAAGCTTCCCCAATGAAAGCCTAAATCTTGTTTGATAGAGCAGCACATGTTGCCCAAAATGGAACTCCTTTTCCTTGATCAAGAGGTCGTGGGTCTTCTTCATCCGTTCCTTGTATAGACCGGCATTATCATATGCTTGGAGTTTGATCTCGTCGATTTCCTAGATCTCGAGCTTTCTTGATTCCCCTGCTTCATTCCAGTCGAGGTTAAGCTGGGCAACAGCCCAATGCGCACGATGTTCTAGTTCCACGGGCAAGTGACATCTCTTGCCATAGACCATGTGATAAGGGGACATGCCAAAAGGTGTTTTGAAAGCAGTCCTATATGCCCATAAGGCATCATCCAAGCGCATACTACAATCCTTCCTTGTTGTGCCCACAGTCTTCCTCAAGATCGTCTTGATTATTCTATTAGACAACTCCGCTTGTCCATTGGCTTGTGGATGATAAGCTCTTGATACGCGATGAGTGACTCCATACTTCTTAAACAAGGCAGTCACCGTGGCGTTGCAAAAATGAGTCCCTTGATCACTGATTATAGCTTGAGGAACGCCAAACCTATTGAAGATTTGAGTTCTCAAGAAGTTAGAAACCACCTTCGAATCATCCTTGTAAAAAGCACGAGCCTCTATCCACTTCGAGACATAATCTACTGCTAATATGATGTACTTGTTGCCTTTGGAACTTGGCAATGGTCCCATAAAATCCATGCCCCATATATCGAATACTTCCACGGGCAAGATCGGGATCATGGGCATCTCGTTCCTTCTCGTGATGTTGCCTTCCCTTTGGCACTTCTCGCACATCTTGACCCACTCGTAACAGTCTTTAAACAATGTTGACCAATAAAAGCCACACTCCAAAATCTTCCTTGCAGTACGTTGGTGCCCAAAGTGTCCTCCACACTCCTTGTTGTGGCAATGCTCAAGAATGTTTCTTTGCTCTCTATCTTCGACACACCTCCTTATTTTCTTATCCGCACATTCCCTCCATAAATATGGTTCGTCCCAAATATAGAAACGACACTCATGTTTAAGCTTGTTCTTCTGATAACGTCCAAGATCTGAGGGAATTTCTCCAGTCACCAAGTAATTCACGATATCAGCATACCATGGTTCATCTTGGGCAAGACTCAGATGCTCGTCGGGAAAGGTCTCCTTGATCGGTATCCCATCGTCTGACTGGAGGATTCGACTTAGGTGGTCGGCAACTTGATTTTTGGCACCACTCTTGTCCTTGATCTCTATGTCAAATCCCTGCAATAAAAGAATCCATCTAATCAATCTTGGCTTGGACTCCTTCTTGCTCAATAAGTACTTCAGCGCCGCGTGGTCCGTGTACACTATGATCTTACCTCCAAGCAAATAAGATCTAAACTTCTCAAAGGCAAAGACAATGGCCAACAACTCCTTCTCCGTGGTGGCATAGTTGCATTGGGCTGGGTTCAACGTCTTGGATGCGTAATAGATGACATAGTTCTCCTTTCCGCGTTTTTGCCCAAGAACTGCTCCTACGGCATAACCACTGGCATCACACATTAGCTCAAAAGGAATCCCCCAATCCGGAGGTTGGATGATGGGGGCAGTGATCAAGTTCTCCTTCAAGGCATGGAACGCCTTCTTGCAATCCTCATCGAACTCCCATGGTACTTCATGTTGAAGTAGTCTCGTCATTGGTTGGGCGATCTTGGCAAAGTTCTTGACAAATCTTCTATAGAATCCAGCATGCCCTAGGAATCCTCTTAACTCCTTCACGGATCTTGGGTAAGGCAATTTGGCAATGATGTCGATCTTGGCCTTATCCACCTCAATTCCTTTTCCCGATATAACATGCCCCAAAACTATTCCTTCCTTGACCATAAAATGGCATTTCTCGTAGTTTAACACTAGGCTCTTCTCAACGCATCTCTTCAAGACTCGATCCAGGTTGTTAAGGCATGTGTCGAAGGTCTTTCCGTAGACAGTGAAGTCGTCCATGAAGACTTCGATGCACTCTTCAAGAAGGTCTGAAAAGATGTGCATCATACACCTTTGGAATGTCCCTGGAGCATTGCATAACCCGAACGGCATCCTTCTATATGCAAAAGTGCCAAACGGGCACGTGAAGGTGGTCTTGCCTTGATCCTCATCGGCAACCCAGATCTGCATGTAACCAGAATAACCGTCAAGAAAACAATAATAGTTATTACCAGCTAACCTTTCAAGCATCTCATCGATAAAGGGCAAAGGAAAGTGATCCTTATTCGTCTTTTGGTTGAGCTTTCGGTAATCTATACACACTCGCCATCCAGTTTGTAGTCTCATGGCCACCATCTCGTTCTTGTCGTTCTCAACAACTTGAATTCATGACTTCTTGGGCACCACGTGCACAGGGCTCACCCACCGGCTGTCAGACACGGGGTAGATGATCCCTAAGTCAAGAAGCTTGAGTATTTCTTTCATTACCACTTCTTTCATGGCTGGATTCAATCTTTGTTGTGGATCTCTTACTGGGGCAGCATCCTCCTCGAGCAAGATATGATGAACACAGTCCAAAGGGTTAATGCCCTTAATGTCGGCCAATGTCCATCCTATGGCCTCCTTGTACTTGCTCAGCACCTCACCAACTCTGATCTCCTCCATGCTCGATAACTCTGATGATGTGATCACGGGCAAGGTCTCGTTCTTGCCAAGATAGATGTATATCAGGTGCTTGGGCAAAGGCTTCAGTTCCAATGTAGGTGCTTTTTGTAATGATGGCACCAACCCGTCCTCCGGTTTTAGTTCAGGGATATTGAGTGGTTCAAACCCTTGAGGCTGGATGTTGCCCGGAACCCTGGTGTAACTGCATTCCTCTACATCTACTGGTTCTTCGTTCTGGGCAAGATCCTCTTCTGTTTGCAAGTTGGCATCCTCTCAAGAACTGTTTGTTGCCTAAATTCCTCTACTAACTCTTCGGTCTCATCATGAGGTAACTCCTCAAGTTCCTCATCAAACTCATCAAGGGGTTTTTGTTCCCCTTCATCCTGATCTCCATCATTTCCAAGGATGTTTTCAAATACGTAATTCTCCAACTCTTCGTCCGTGGAGTAGTCCTCATCGGTAGAGTCGAAGCTATGTCCATGAACTGACTCATCTCAAAAAAATTTCTCACTTTCGTACTCATCTCCTTCGTAGAATTGCATCAAAGCACCATCTTCCTCATTATCCTCATGCTGATCAGGATCCTGGTCAAGATCCTAAACTTGGTTGAATTCTGCCTGGATTGCATCTTCACTGTCTTCTACGAAACAACTAAAACTATTCAAAGTCTCCATTTGCTTTCCACATGCACTGAGAGTGTTGAGGTGTTCCAAGGCATCATCTTGATTTTGCTTATAAGCGTCGAACTCTACTACTTCTCCTGCTACTTAGACTGTCAACTTCTCAGTATCGCAATCAATTTTGGTACATGCTGTCCTCAAGAATGGCCTCCCAAGCAAGACCACTGGGTTCTTGATTGCTTTCTTTCCCATGTCAAGAATATAGAAGTCGGCTGGGAACAGAAGATCTCCCACTTTGACCAACACATCCTCCAACACTCCATCCGGGTAGACTGTGGATAAATCTGCTAATTGGATGGCAACACGTGTAGGAGAAAGAGGTCCAAATCTCATCTCGTCGAACATGGCTCTTGGCATCACATTTATCGAAGCTCCAAGATCAAGCATCGCCTTGGGTATTGACGTAGTACCAATCGTGCATGGGATAGCGAACATGCCTGGATCCCTCTTCTTGGTCGGGATCTGGGAATTCATTAGGGCTGACACATTCTCCACATGGAAACGAGCATTATCTGGGTACTTTGTCTTCTTTTGGCACATCTATCGCAAAAATTTTGCGCATTTAGGCATAGATTGCAATGCCATCAACAACGGTAGGTTGATCTCCACCTTCTTGAACACCTCCATCATGTTCTCCAACTCCCTCTGATCATGATCACGGGCAAAACGTCTGGGGTATAGGATCTTGGCCTTGGTAGTGCACGGAACGGTCCTCTTGGCCAAAGCTTCTGCTTCTTTTTCAGCCTGCAAAGATTCCAGCATCACGTCATCTTTGTCAAATCCCAGTTTAGATCTCTCCATCTTTACGTAATCAAACAAGGCTTCATCCTCCTCATTATCAAAGACTGGGTTCTTGTTGGCCTTTATCCCTTCTTCACGCTTTGCCTTCAACTTCTCGTAGATGTCATTGATATCTCCTGAGCCCATCTTGGTTACCTCTACTCGCGTTGGTTCCTTGGGTTGGGTCCTGGGCAACATCTCTGGCAAATTCTTCCCACTGCGCAACGTTACAGCGTTGACTTGCTCCTTGTTGACCTCTACCTGAGCAGGAAGTCTGCCTGGCTTGTCTTCTACCAACCTTGACAATGTTTGGTTGATATGAGTCAATTGGGCTTGAAGGTTGTTTGATTGTCCTCGACTTTCTAGTTGGAAGTTCTCAAAGTCTCTCCTCAGCCTTTGGTTTTCATTGGTAAACCTCTCAATGGTCTCCTTCATGAATTCCGTTTTTGCTGGTTCTCGATGTGGAGGTGCATAATTATTTTGATGATGAGGTTGTTGTTGAGGTGGAGGCACATATTGCTGTTGTTGCCCAACAGGCTGCTGTGGTTGTTGGTGGGCAGGAGGTATCTGATAATGGTTGTTGCCATACCTCAGGTTCTCGTGCTGATTCTGTCTATAACCATAGTTATTGCCATAGTTATTGTTATTGCCATACTGGAACCTTTGTTGCCCTCCTCCTTGCTGGTTCTGACCTATTGCCTTCACCTCTTCTCCTTCTTTCACGAACCAACTGGGACATTCTGAGATGACATGTGATGTTGCCTGGCATACTTCACACCTCTTCACAGCTCTTTGAACTTCCTTGCCATTGACATGCTTCTTCAAATCCTCCATCTGGCCAGACATCTTGGTCATGAAGTCTTTCATGGTGCTGACCAAGTTGTCTTGGTTGCCCTTGCTGCCTTCGTACCCTTCTCTTGGGATATCATCTTCATCTCGGGATTGCTCAGCCATGGCAGCTATCTTCTTGAACACTTCAGATGGTAGTTGATCGACTATTGCTCCTCCACACGCTGCAATGATGTATTTTCTCTCTGATGCCCTTAACCCCTTCAAAAAATACTCGATCAAATCAATATCCTGAATCCGATGTTGAGGACATCTTGCCAACAACTTCTTGAACCTTTCATAGTAGTTATATAATGACTCACTTCCTCCCATCTTGATCGATGAAATAGCATTCCTCCCACTTTGTATCCGGCCTACAAGTATGTATTTGTCAAGAAAGGCTTGTTGCATCTTATTCCATGTGTCAATGCTCCCCTCTGGCAAGGTGTAAAGCCACTCGCGTACCCCGTCAAGAAGTGAGAATGGGAACGTGAGCAACCTTACGTAATCAGGAAAGGTGTCTTGGGCAGCATCTTGGTTCCTAACAGCTTGTCTATCCCCATTGTTCCTGGTAGTAGTAGTGGCATTGTTCCTTACTGTGCTAATCACCATTTCAAAGTTTTGAAGATGGGTTTGAGGGTCTTCTCCAGGATGGTCACTGAATTTGGGCAGTATGTGTATCAGCGGGTGCTTGAGCTCCCAATTGCCATCGATGGTGGGCAACTGGATACTTGATGGTCTGATTCCCTTGTTGTCAGGGAACATGATCTGACGTATGGTTCTCTCTAGTGTTCCTGCCATGATTGTTGATGTTTCTGTTACTGCACTGGATGTTGACTTCTCACTATTTGAACTTTATGTTGAGCAAGAACCGACTTCTTGCTCAGTATCCTGATCGTCTGTCAAGCTCTGCGACTCTGAAGGTTCGTTGACGCCTTCCTCCAGATCTCTTTTCTTCTTGCATTGTTCTGCTCGATTTCTCCTAGCTATCACCTCCGGGCAAGCACCGTGATCTTGTGGATCTCCGTCATTTCGTAGATGTGGCTTGGGCATAAACCGTGCTCACAAACAAGCTAGAAGAACAAACTAGCTTAGAAACCAAGTCCCCGGCAACGGCGCCAATTTGACGGAGCGCTGTCGTCACACACTTCGCACAAATAATATTTATAACACCTCTTGCCCAACAAGATAGTAGTCAGCGGCAAGCGGGATCGTACCCAAGGGACTCGGCGTAATTTGCTCTTCTTATGTTGTTCACAAAAGGGTTTTGGTTACGAACCTGAACTCAACAAGTAAAACTATCAAATAACAAAAAAGGGTTTAGATTGGGTTTCGAATCCATGATCATAATTACTCTTTACTCGTTCATCGGTGCAAGGATATTCAATTAACTGATTTTATCACTTGGTTTAAGGAAAAGATTAGCTTATACCCTAAGGTCACGAAGTCACGATATAAACTCACTTAACCTATGTCTAATCAATTTTACAGATCTTGACCAGAAGGCAAGATCTCCTTTCTCGATCAACAACGTCACGAAGACACTTCAGTGACGTTCCTGCCCAAGAAGCATTAAGAATAAATAGACCCAAGACAGCCAAGAGGTATGTCAATACCGACTGCTCTCCAACACCCTTTACCCTTTTAGGCACGAAAGACACTCTCGTGTTACTCCCAATTCCGTTAGTGACTTTATCTCAACATCTAGGAGGTGATCAATCACTTGTCAATTTTGACTTAATCTAATATCAATCCTAAGTGTTTCGGGAACAAAAGTAATTAACGAACTCAAACCAATTCGACCTCACGAGTTTAGAACGAGTAAAGTATGATCACTTCATCTACATCCAATCTAAACTTGAGAATTAGCTAGACATAAATATAATTAACAATGCAAAATAAATAAAGGAAAACATACTTCAATATAAACTGAAAATGGGTTGCTGCCCAGAATCGTAGTCAGCAACTAAAGGTTCTTGGCTTCACGCCAACAACTAAATCTAAAGTGCAGAAAATATAAACGAACGAAATAAACTGTAATTGCCCGTAGGACTTGTTCTTCCTCACTTCCTCTCAAACTAGGATGCAAACTAATCTAAAACTACTGAATTCGAAGAGCTCCCATACATGATAGAGTCGGCCATATATATAGGCGATGAGATTCTAGGGTTTAGGGAAGTTTCTTTGTTGAATAAGGATTCTTCCCATGCATATCATAACCTCCGCCTCTCTCTCTTTCCTTAGCATGCACGATCCTTCTTTCCTTGCGTGGTAGATATCTTCCATGATTTGGCTCGGCTAGGATAAGGAAGGAAACATCTGATCCTTATCCTCTTCCTTGAAGGAAAAGAAATCTGCTGCTGCTGCTCGACTCTCATCTTGCCCTCTATCGTCTGCATCCTGCTTTGCTTCCGGTGTTGACCACGATCCTGGCTCCTCTGAGTACTCTGTCTGTTGGCCTTTAAGGATATGGGGAGGTGTTTCCTGACTTGTAGAAAGGATGTTTCGATGTTGCCCAGCTACAAGCTTCCAGGCCTATGCCCATTTGCATCGTATCGCCATCTCAGCATCTCAACAACAGATTTTCCATCGGATTTGCCCAGCATCCACCTGTTCCTTCCCTGCACACCATCTCTCGACTTGCGTGTCCTCCCAGACACATAACGAATCGATAAAGACTAAAAACACAAGAAAGACACAAGAAAAGGTGAACATAAATATGGGTTCATCTCACCACCGCCATCGAGACGGAGTTGATCGATCCGAGCACAAACTATTCGCCCTCGAAAGGGGAGTTCATGCAGGAGGTAAAACCATACATGAGATCCATTCTTCAATTTCTGGTCAATAACAACAGCCCTTTATTCGTCAATATATATCCCTACTTCGCCTACATAGGCGCCAACGGGGCGGTGCCGCTCCCGTACGCTCGTCTACAGCCTGACGGTGGCTAAAATACGCCAGACGGCCGTTACGACAATCTTTACTGCGCTCTGTTGGATGTGATGTACGCCGCCGTTGAGAAGTTGGGCGCGGCGTCGACGCTGCAAGCAGACGGCGGCATCAGGAACGTGGAAATTAAGGGAAGGGAGAGTGGGTGGTCTTCAAGGCGCGGGCGAAATCCGGCTAAAGCGACGGTGGCTGCTCAGTCTGGAGAGGCGGCGACTCCTCAAAATCAAGCAACCTATGTTAATAATTTGATTTGAGTTGTGAAGCGTGGGACGCCGAGAAGGCCTAACTGGCAGATTGAGACGTACATTTTTGTGATGTTTGATGAAAATTGGAAGTCCGACAATGAAGAAGAGAGGCATTTTGGGATTTTTGACACAAATGGGAACCCTAAATTCCCAATCAATTTTAATTAATTGAGGGAAAAAGTTAAGTTTTATATGTGCATGCAACTTATGATGTAGTATAAGTTATATGATGATAGAATAAGTGTTGCATATGGTACTGATGTTGAAGCATTTTATAGTGTAACTATGTTTATGTGTTCGAGCTTTTTCTAAAGACAATAAAATTGGGAGAGTGCTCTTTAGTTACAAAGAGATTTAGGGCAATTACAGTTGCAAATGGATGTGTCGGTGGACCAGTTCATAGTCATCTAGTCACATAGACGGAGTGTAATAATAATTTTATAACCAACTTAGTCAAAATAAAATTATCTGTTAAAAGAGTCAAATACTTCTTCCTTTCCATTATAAATGGCTCACACTTTTTGAGTAAATATATTAAGAAAAATGTGTAAAAGATTGAAAGTGGGTAGCATGTATACTTTTAGGGTGCGTTTAGTTTAAGTGATTAGAAGTAATTGATAAATAATCATATATATATAATCGTATGTTTGGTTTGTATGATTAGGCCCGTGATGGATAACTAGGTCCTTGATCATATCAATCAAGTGACTGATAAACTATCCTTCCTATTTTGCGTGATTATTAATCACTCATCCAAATCATTTGAAAATTTCCAACTTTGCTCTTAAATTTCCCCCAATTTTCAACATCAATGTTCAAACTCTTATCTGTCTCTTACTCTCCCTCTCTCTTCAACTCTGTGGCAGGGACAACAGACAATAACCAAGGAAGAATCACTGTTCCTACCTGCCCTAAGTGTAACAGAATGCACTTTGGTAATTGTTTGGCAAACATTGACGGTTGTTACAACTGTGATCAGAAAGGACACGTAAGAAGAAATTGTCCGAAACCATTACAACTAGTAGGATCGAATCAGTATGGTCAGCCCCAACCCTTGAGAGCTAATCAAGCTCAGCTACATCCGCAACAACAACAGTCACAACATCAACAAGAGCAGAATGCATGGACATTTGTGAATGGGCCAGAAGCACAAGACAAGGGCAAGGGTCATTAGGCAAGTAATTGGCATAACTCAGGCTGGTAGTAGTCTAATTTTGTATAAGTCCTCGTTAGAGGCAAAACAGTACTCGTTCGGCGTATATGTATATATGACCCCGTGAGTGGGCTTTGACTTCGTGATAATTTCTTCTAATCGTGTTAGTTCAACTTGTTTAATAAGGAACTTGTTTAACTTGGGAAGTTAAAAAGTTTATAGAACTAGTATCGGAGTTATTATTTGTTTCAGTTTTGTGAAATTTTTAAGTGGAAAGAAAAAGGGTTTAGTAAAGTAAGTAAACGCTTAAAGTAAAGAGTTAATGAAAATGTTTGATATGGATATAACCCATGGGATGGAAGGATTATGATTGTGGTATCAATTACCATCCAGGAAAAGCTAACGTCATAGCTGATGCGTTGAGTCGCAAGACTCCAACCAAATTAAGGTGTCTCTTCATCGAGGAAGAAACACTTGTTCAGAAAATTGAAATAATGGATATAGAAGTGCTCGATACACCTACAACAATAACTAACCGAATAGCAGCACTAGTAGCTACACCAGACTTATGAGAGAGAATTTTAAGTGAATCCGAGAAAACGATTCAAGTATTAGAAGAAATGTTAAGGATGATAGTGTTAGATCAAAGTCTAATAGTTATCAGGCTACGATAAGTATTATACCTTACAAGGCCTTGTATGAAAGAGAGAAAAATCTAGAACTAGATTCGCTCGGTGAAGTGATAGATCAATTCTTTCGTCAGATTCGAACCAAAGAGAAGGAAGTCTAGAAGTGAAGAAAGTCTTAACCGATATATGTTGATCAGACTTAAATTTAGAGAATGAGGACAAGATTTTCCTCATAATTTTCATGCTAAGGATTATTGTGATTATTTCTTCGCGTTTAGTATAAGCTTAGACGAAGCTTTATATACGATTAGTAGATATCTTGAAAAAGATAGGTTTCAATGTTATATAGATTGGCCGTGTCGCCAAGTCTATGAAATGTTATTATGTTTGCATATCTCGTATGAGAAAGTACGTGTTCAATTCTAAACAAGTGACCCGCCAGCAAGACGATGTTCTTGATTAAGTTATAAGTTATGAAGAAAGACCGCAATCGATCGTGGATTGAAAAGTGCGAGAGTTAAGAAGTAAGTCGATACGATTAGTAAAGCGTTCTGGAATTATCACGGGCAAGAAGAAGCTACGTGAAAACTTTTGCGAAGGAGGTAAGCAAATTTCGGGACGAAATTTTTCGTTAGAGGGAATACCCCGGATATTTTCTTCCGACGAGAAATAGAAATTTTCTAATTTATTAAGGCTTTGCACGCCTAAGTTAAGGATTTTCAATTCTAAGACTAACGGTGAAATCCGTTTTTGAAAATAAATTCCAGAAGTCGGTTGAACGACTACTGTATTAGGGTTTTCGTGTCCGATAAAATTTTCGCCCGAAAACTCAAATCGAGAAACCGTCTTATTTTACATTCACTCTTTTTGCGAGACGAGTAAGTTAGTAAAAATCCGTTTTTATTATTTTTTTCCGGATAAAATTTGGACTGTGATGTCCCGACTTTTTATCGGATTTTGAAAAACGAATTATGTTTTTCGAGTATGTGATTTATTTCTAATCTAACGGACGAATTAGATTTCGTCGAATACGTAACAGACTAAGAATTTATTTCTCGATTTTTAATACGTCGTATTAGACCCAAAAACGAGATATTTTTGACTAAAATCCTATCCTAAACTGCCACCTTACCCCCTAATGACTCACACCTTGTGAGTCATCCTACTTTATGCTAAATATCTAATTATCATTAGTCATCATCCTCCTCCCTCCCTATGCCAAAACCGCCACCTCCCTATACCATTTCTCTCTCATTTTTGTTCTTCATCCTCCATTGAAAAGCTTCAAGTTCTTCAAGGTTCATTATCATAGATCATTCATCATCCATCAATCCTTGAATCCAATCACATATTTGTGAAGGTAATCATCTAAGCTATCATCCTATCCATTTAAAATTTCAATTCTCTTTATTTATGTATGGACCGATTTTTCTTGGAGTTGGAAGTAGGATGATTTAAGCTTTAATACTTGTAATTTGATATATAGAATTGAATTCCTATGGTTGAATTTAAGAAGAATGAAATCTCCCTTGTTATAGTGTATGACCGAAAATTTTAAGGGGTTAGGGTTTGAAGATTTAGTTTGATTTTTTGGATGATTGAATGGTGAATTAATGATCTAAGGATTAATAGATGGTTGGAAATCGAAAAAAGAAATCAATTCCCCTAATTTTTGAAGAGGGCCGAAATTGAGGGGTTAGGGTTTGAGATTTGTAATTCAATTTATGATGTTGGAAGTATTAGATGATGATATAATTTAGTATTTGATGAATTGGTGATCGATTATGAGGCTTAGTATCATTGATTGATGAAATAGAACAAGTATGTTCAAAATTGGATTTTTAAGTAAGTAGCAGTGGATGAAATTGGTGATGATATGCATTAATGTAGTAGTTAATAAAGTAATTAAGTCGCAAATTATGATTTAAAATTGAGGATTGATATAGAAATGAAATGGTTTTGGTATAGTGCTTGATTAGTTGAAAGACGAGGAAATATACGTCGAGTTTTTAATCGAGAAATGTGAAGGAGTTTGTCATAAAAGATTGTACATGTTGACTGCCTTAAGATGGAATTTTCGTGAGAATAAAAGTGGTATATCATTAGTTGAACCTAGGAAGTCGTGTGTCGAGTTAACGAGCACTAGGGTTCCACGCGGACTGTTTTGCGACCTTTCACGGAAACTGTTATAACTCTTAGCTCGCTTAACGAAATCGAGATCCGTAAATTGGAGAGTAAACTAGACATCCGTGGCTTTCTTTTGATATAGGGAACATCCCCTTTTTCGAAAAACTCTGTTCTGGATGGACTTACTGATCTGTACAGTAATTTCAAGAACCTAGTTTCTTAAGTTGAATTCTTTTCAACTTGCTTCCTTTTGATCTTCTAAGTCGTTATGAGTTATCGACTTCCGTTATTAACCGACCTAAGTGTCGAGTAAAGAACCGAGTTAGTTCTAGATGAGAAGTGTTTGAGTCTCGTTTCTTTAATCACAAAGAGATTAGTTAAAGTGCAAAGGCCTAAAAGTCCTTAACCGATTCCGAATTTCTATTTTCTTTATTGTCTCGACCGCTTGTTAAAGTTTGATTATCTTACGTTAGAAGGAGGACGTCGAGATTAGAAGACAGGACGGAAGACAGAAGGTTAAAGTTTGTTCTGTAAATGATTGAGGTGGGCTTTTCTATCAAAATAAAATGAGCGTTGCTCGAAAGTGTTTACTTGTTGCTTTAATAAGTGTGTATTAAAGTAACTATCAGTGCATAGTGAATTTTTTTATGTGAATTCTCTTATGCTTCTCTGAGTTAGCCCACATAGTGCTATCCAGAGTATTGGATTCTGAGTTAGCCCACAGAGTGCTATCCAGAGATTCCAACTAAACGATCAGATTCTGAGATAGCCCACAGAGTGCTATCTAGAGGGATAGATTATGAGTTAGCCCATAGAGTGCTATACAGATGATCGGATTCTGAGTTAACCTTTAGTGTGTTATCCAGAATTAAGTGTTGTATGAGTCTTACGAGTGTTTATGAAAAGATGCCTGATTAATCTATACTAAGTATGATATGTTTTCGACAATGTGCCCACTAAGTGCTTTATGTACTTAGCCCTGCATGTTTATTTTTAAATGTGCAGGTTGAGTGACGAAGGCGGAGAAGGTTGAGTAAAGGTCGTTTATAAGAAAGAAGAGTTGTGTTATCATTTAAGCCTCGATTTCACATTTGAATTGTGTTATCATTCTATGTTTTTCCGCTGCAAACTAATACACTTTTTGTTGTGTAATCTATCGGTCTAAGTTTTCATACTTTGAACCAAGCTTACTCTGAAACAAATATGTCGAGTGATCCTTCGGGATTGACTCCCTTTTTATTCAATAAAGTCAAGTTCATAGTAGTTTCTGTTATAAATGTCTGTTCATTCAGTTATTCCCCCTTCTTCCCCAGCTCTTTAATCCAATCCCTAGTCGCACCCCGGCTTGGCCGTCTCTCGGGATTTGGGACTGTAACAGATTAGGCCCGTAATGGATAACTAGGTCCTTGATCATATCAATCAAGTGACTGATAAACTATCCTTCCTATTTTGGTTGATTATTAATCACTCATCCAAATCATTTGAAAATTTCCAACTTTGCTCTTAAATTTCCCCCAATTTTCAACATCAATGTTCAAACTCTTATCTCTCTCTTACTCTCCCTCTCACTTCAACTCTGTGGTGTCTCTCTCTCTATTTATCCTAGGTTAATTAAAATGATAATCGGTCTAACCAAACGTATGATAAAGAATCCAAAAATACTATAATCCTATCCTATTTATCAATATCATCTATCATATCTTTGAAACCAAACTTGCCTTTATAAGGTTAATTAACTTTTAGGGTGCGTTTATTTTAGTTGTAAAAGTTTCATGAAAAATAATGAATAAGAAAAGATGAGAAAATATTATCATTTTTACATTTTTGATCTATCACATGTTTACTATATTGGAAAAGAAGATTGCATCACATGGTCCCTCATCCTCTCCCCATTTTTATGTCTTTTGTCGTATGGAAAAATATTATCACACTCTTCTCCCATGTTAATATTTTCAACAATTTGATTGAAAATGATGAAAATGGGGCTGTCCGAGAAGATTATTCATTTTGCCCGGAGAAAATTAACAACTGCAATAAACGTTTGAAAATAATGAAAAAAAGGGTAAAAATATTTGTTATTCACCATTTTTCATCAAAATAAACGCACACTGATCTTTTTCTGATTGTCACTTATATTGGTATACAAAATGAAATATGGATCACTAATAATTGAAGATGCGAGTAGCCAATTACTCCATATATCAACCCTAAAAAATTGCCCCAATCTCCACTCCACTCCTAGCCATCTTAGACAATACTGGCAAACTTCCATTTTCTTTCGCCGCCAACCAAACGCCAAAATAAATTTGACAAATTGTTGTGGAAAATCACAAAAATTCGTTAATGCTAAAAGTCATTTCTTGTTTTTGGTTTCTAGATCCGCCGCTTCCTTAGCTGTCTGGTTGATAGAGAGGAACCTCCGAAGTCAGTGCATGGTTTTCGGATTGGAATACCAAATCGATGATAAGAGCAGCCATGATGCTCACTACAATCATCCCATCAAGCTTAATTTTCCCGACAAAGCAGCAATTGAGGGTTCTGCTAATGGTTTGCTTTTCCTACACAAATATTCTAGTCTTAATGGTAAAGCTTACGTATGCAATCCGATAACTCGTGAATGTATCCAGCTCTATTTCCCTCGAGATTTAAGAAAATCTGCCAATTATGGATTTGGGACAGGCAAATACAAGGTGGTCTGTATTGAGAGTAATACAGACCATTGTGGAGACGCATTGAAGCACCTAGCCCCTCGTTTCTGTATCCCGCTCATGCTTGTGGTGCATTTGTTAATGGCAATCTGCACTGGCTAGTATTCGATTCGAATGATTCCTTTTTTACTTCTTGTTTTGACCTTGAAACAGAGTGTTTTACCACTTTCTCTGTTCCTCCTGTTGAAGAAGCTATGCGTTTGTCTGTTTTGAGGGATTGCCTCTGTGTGTATTATCACACATCCCAAGATGATCTCGTTCTCTTGTTGATGAAAGAATACGGAGACGATAAATCTTGGACTAAGGAATATGTCATCAACTTAACACCTGATTTTGGTGGAAATAACTACTGTTATTTCTACCCTCTCACTGTTTTCAAAGATGGGGATGTTTTGATGCTATGTAATGGGCGAGTCCTCGTCTACTACTCTAACAATACAAAAACTACTCAGCGAATTGGAGTCTTTGATGCAGGGGATGCCTATATCACTCCAAGGCTTGTCACTCCTAGCTTTCTCTCACTCAAGAGTTTCCCAAAGGAGAAAGTGATCTCATTAGATTATTTTCATTTCGATATCCTAATCTAATCTGCATTTGTTTTCTAATCAGTGTAGAATTTGCTTATTTGTGTAGTCTTGTTGATCATCCTAATGTAAGGGTTTTTCTAAATGCTATAGGCATTTGTTTTCCAGTCAAGGTTATGGTCTGGTATTTTGTATGGTGCTTATTTTCAGCCTAATGTAAAGCTACTTTGAAATGCTAATATGCATTTGTTTTACAATCTAGGCAATTGTTCTCATGATCAGTCTAATGCTCTTTGTTTATGCAAACCAATTGTTTTCAGCCTCACTGTCTTCTAGAATATCTGTTGTTCTCGCATTTTCAAGTTGTCACTTATGGATTTGAAGCATGTAAAATATCTGGCTAACTTAAGGTGGTTAAGACTTTTGGGGAGCCAATACTTGATCGATCCTGAGATGTGCCAGTGATAGTACCGGCCTCTTCTTGGGCCTGATCTAAGACCTAATCTGATTGGGCCTATATATCAAAGCTCGGCCCATAGAGTTCGGCCCAAGTAAAGTCATTAACGAAGCCCTACTTTGGAAGAAGATCGAATCCTATTATGGAAGGGAATTGGATATGCACGTACCAGGAAATAAGATATGTATAAGGAATCCGAATCCTAGAAGGTTTAGGGCTCAATTCAAGGCCTATATATAGATGCTAGATTAGAGGTGTAGATACGTTCAAATACTCATTGTACTCTCAAGTATAATAAAAGCTCTCTATATTCTCTCCCGTGGACGTAGATCACATTGATCGAACCACGTAAATCTTTGTGATGTCGCATTATTATTATTATTTGCTATCTCTACAAACCCTATATCTATCATTGGCGCCGTCTGTGGGAACTCGATCGACGGTTCTTTGGTAGCAGAACTATGACGGTAACGCGATCACGAAACGTGCGAGAGGACCAAAGCCAACGTGGGAATCCCAACGAAGCAGAAAGTCGCCCCACGAACAGGGGCAATCGCCAGAAAGACAGCTCGGTCCCAAAGGAGGGGCACGCCAATAACCCTATGGAAGAGGATCCTTTCAAAGGGATGCCCGCGCTGGAAGACATCCCTCAGAAGGGTCCACAGAAATCAGGATCGAAAGGAGAGGATTTTCTCGACGACTTCGACCTCGCCACTACATACGCTGCGACTGAATTCGCTAGAGCGAATAGGGAGAGCTTCAAGCGCTTCCTCACAACAGCTAGGATGCCCCCAATATCCGAAGCTAGGGAGAGTTCCACACGGAAGTCTATACCCAAAACTCCACATCATTCCAAAACGCAGGAGCCCGAGCTGAGGAGAAAGCACGACACTCGGCAAAGCCCACTCCGCCGCCGGAGCTCCAGCCCGCATCGGAGTCCCAAGCAACACCATCTCCCAAGGCGACATCGTAGTCCAGGCAGGGACCGAAGTCCGAGCTATTCCAGAAGTTATAGCCCCAAGGTAAACCGACACCGACGGGAGGGAAGATTAGCCCGATTCGTCAGCCCGTTCACCGACGAGCTGCTTGATGCCAAGCTTCCCGCGACGTACAAGTTGCCCAACGTACCACCCTACAATGGGTTGGAGGACCCCCTCAATTTCTTGACGCGGTTCAAGTACATCATGCAAAACCAGGGCCTCACAGAAGAGCACATGTGCAAGCTGTTCCCAGAGATGCTGGTCGACTACGCCCGAGCTTGGTTCGACGGCCTGCCGACTGGCAGCGTAGGGTCCTGGGCCTACCTCGAAGGAATCTTCAAACAAAGATTCCTTATGAAAGTCCAAGCTCGCCGAGACACGGCCTACCTCCTGTCCGTAAAGCAAAAGGACAGAGAGACCATAAGGGAGTACGCCTCCCGATTTATGCAAGAAAGCTTGAAGATCGATAAAATCGACGATGTTTTCCTCATCTCGGCTTTCCGAAACGGGGTCGCTCCTGGGTCCCTGAACCAGGAGCTCGCTAAACAGAAACCCGAGACGGCCCAGGAGATGTGGAGAATCGTGTACCAGTTCGCGGACGGCCAAGATGCGGACCGGTTGAAGCGGGAGGAAACAGAGAAGAAGAGGCCTGAAGGTGATCGGGGCCGGAATGATCGTGATCGGAGAAGTGCCCACGAACGCCTTCAGCGGGGACCTATCCAATCCCGGCTCGGACCTGGACCTATCCAGTCCCGGCTCGGACCACGGCCGGGGTCGGAGCCCCCTCAGCGACCTCCCTTTATGAAAACAAATACGGAGATCTTCGCACTTCATGAGGACTGGTTCACAAGTCCACGCCCTATGTCGGGGTCAAAACCTCGAGATAAAAACAAACACTGCTCCTTCCACGACGACCACGGGCACTACACAGAAGACTGCCGCGACCTCGCAGTGGAAATAGAGAGGTTAGCCCAAGAAGGAGCTCTGAAGAAGTACGAGGCCAGGGGAAAGAAGAACAGAAGGGGGAAGCGAAAGGGCGGACAGGGCCGCTGCGCTCTCGATAATAAGCGAGCTAAAACCAGTCATGATGAGGAGGATGACGACCCTCAGAGCGGCGTGCCACAGTACGACGGGGTGGTGTCAACCATCTCCGGGCTAACCCCGGGCACAATAAAAACTAAGCTGAGGTCTGAAGCTCGCAGACCACCAATTCCATCGGAAGAGGAACAGACAAAAAACAGGTTCAAGAAAGGCGAAACAGTCACCTTTTCCGAGGACGATCCTGTACCTACAGCAACGCCCCATAATGACGCCCTGGTAATACAGGTCGGAGTGGCCAATAAGATTGTCCACCGCGTATTTGTTGATAGTGGGGCCAGCATCAGTATCATCTTCCAACATTGCTTGGATAGGATGGTACTCGACCCAGCTCGGGTTAACTCAGCGCCCCTGCCCCTCAAAAGTTTCACGCAGCATGAAACGCGACCTGAAGGGATCATCGCGCTTGATGTCGCCATTGGCAGCCCGCCAACCAGCGTCAACAAGCTAATCCACTTCTACGTGGTCAAAGCGAACTCCTCGTACAACATCATATTGGGTCGGGATTGGCTGAATGCGGTCCGAGCCATTATCTCGCCATACCACTTGTTGCTGAAGATCCCGACCTCGGGTGGAATCCTAACTATCCGAGGCGACCAGAAAAAGGCCAAAGAGTGCATGCAAGTTGCCCTTCGAGGTCAACCGCAAGCATAGCAATCAAAGTATCCCGAGGAGTTGGAAGAGGCGACAACGATTTCTGACACCTCGGCGGAACAAGTCCCCTTATCCGAAGAAGAACCTACCAAATTTGTCAAGGTCGGCTTTGCAGGGGGACCCCAAACCCGCCTACAGATAATCCAGCTCCTTAGGGAATACAAGACGTCTTTGCTTGGTCGCCAACGGACATGACGGGGGTGTCCTCGGACATCATTACACATAAGCTCAACATCGACCTGAGCTCCACCCCAGTAAAGCAGAAGAGAAGAACATTTGCTGCCGAGCGGAACCAGGTCATCTATGATGAGGTGCAACAATGGCTGAAAGCAGAGCTACTATTCGAGGTCAAATACCCAATTTGGCTATCTAACCCGGTGGTAGTCAAGAAAGAAGGAGGGGAGTGGAGGATGTGTGTGGATTATACCGACCTCAATAAAGCTTGCCCAAAGGACTGCTACCCCCTCCCCAACATCGACGAGAAGATTGAATCCTTAGTGGGATACGAGGTATTCAGCTTTCTTGACCTTTACAAGGGGTACTATCAAGTCCTGATGGATGAGGAAGATGCGATCATGACAGCTTTCGCCACGAGCTTTGGGGTCTTCGCATTCAAATACATGCCCTTCGGGTTGAAGAACGCCGGAGCGACTTACCAACGAATGGTCGACTTCCTCTTCCGAGATCACATTGGCGAGATCGTCGAAGTGTATGTAGACGACATTGTCGTCAAAAGCAAGGAAAAAGCTTCAGCGGTGGTCGATCTACGAACGACACTTGACGTGCTAAGGCAGGCAAACCTCAAGCTGAACCCCAAGAAGTGCACTTTCAACGTGCGATCTGGGAAATTCCTAGGGTGTTGGATCTCGCCGGAAGGACTCAAAGCCAACCCGTTGAAAATCAAAGCCGTCCAGAAAATGAAGGTACCCCGAACTATTCGCGACGTACATAAATTGACAGGCTGCATAACTGCGCTAAGTCGTTTCCTCTCAAAAGCCGCCGAGAAACAACTTCCGTTCTTCAAAATCCTCAAGGAGGCACCGAAGTTTGGATGGGGACCGGAGCACGAACTAGCTTTCGACGAGCTAAAGCGCCACCTTGGAGACTTACCAACTTTGTCAGTCCCCAAAAAGGAAGAATCCCTATCCCTATACCTCGCAGCGTCGGAGGAAGCAATAAGCGCAGTGTTGGTCCAGATGAAGGAGATCGGCAGCTACCGGTGTACTTCGTCAGCAGAGTCTTGAAAGATCCAGAGACAAGATATCAGCCCCTCGAGAAGTTCGCTCTAGCCCTGGTAAATGCGGCTCGGCACCTAAAACCTTATTTCCAAGCTCACCCAATACAAGTTTTGACCGACCTACCACTCCGGCAAGTCCTTACTAAACCGGAAGCTTCAGGAAGGATCGCAAAATGGGCAATCGAGCTCGGAGAGCATTCCATATCATTCGTCCCTCGCCGAGCTATAAAAGGCCAAGCTTTAGCAGACTTCCTCGTAGAAGCTCAGTACAACGTCGTGAATAAACCAAAAGAATCCGAGGCCAAAGCAAAACTCCAGAAATACCAGAGAAGACTCCCCCAGACTGCTAGGAGATGTACGTGGATGGAGCCTCGGGGAAGAAAGGGAGCGGAGGTGGCATACTCCTGATCAGCCCGGAAAAAAAAGAGTTAATATACTCACTGCGATTCGAGTTCCCCACTACGAACAACGAAGTGGAATATGAGGCCCTCATTGCCGGACTGCGTCTTGCCCAAACACTCCAGGTACGAGCTATCCAAACTTATTGTGATTCCCAAGTAGTGGTCAACCACGTGCTAGGAAAGTATGAAGCAAGGAGTGAGAAGCTGAAGAAATACCTGGAGAAAGTCAAGCTCCTAGAACAATCCTTCCAGTTCTTCAGGATAGTTCGCATTCCTCAGAGCCAAAATACCCGAGCTGACGAGCTAAGTAAGCTGGGGAACTCAACCGGCTCAACTCTAATAGAAGAAGTTCGGAATCGAAGAATAGAAGAGGCGGAAGTCAACGTAATTGAGGAAGACGACCCGAACTGGATGACCCCCCTGAAGAAATATTTGGAGAGCGGGGAGATTCCTGAGGACAAAACGGAAGCCAGAAAAATCCTGGCTAAATCCACGCAGTACGTCCTCGAAGGAGGAATCCTTTATCGAAAGTCATACCTACAGCCTCTCCTAAAGTGTGTGGGACCAAGGGAAGCGGACTACGCACTGAATGAAGTGCACTCCGGGTCGTGCGGAAGCCACATCGGAGCTCGGATGCTAGCACAGAAAATCATGCGGTGGGGGTAATATTGGCCAACAATGGTAAAAGACGCGGAAGAATTCGTGAAAAAATGCCTGAAATGCCAGCTGCACGCCAAGGAGACAAGGGTACCCCAGACTGACCTCTCCACTATACAGAGCCCGTGGCCATTTGTGGAGTGGGGCATTGACATCGTGGGGCCGTTCTACCCGGCCCCAAAACAAAAATGATTCTTAATAGTCGCCGTCGACTACTTTACCAAGTGGGTCGAAGCCGAACCTTCCACAAAAGTCACAAGTGAGAAAGCCGTCGACTTCGTTTGGAAGAATATCGTGTGCCGGTTTGGAGTTCCAAGAGTCCTCATCTCGGACAACGGGACGCAATTCACGAGCAGAACATTCCAAGAATTTTGCAAAGGACTCAATATCCAGGAAAATTTCACCTCGGTCAACCGACCTCAAACTAATGGCCAGACCGAAGTCACCAACAGAACAATAGTGAACGGACTCAAGGCCCGCTTAGAGAAGGACAAAACAGAATGGATCTACAACCTCCAAAACGTCCTGTGGTCATACAGGACTACACCCAGAACTCCAACGGGAGAAACCCCGTACCGTTTAGTATACGGAACAGAAGCGGTCATACCCGTAGAGGTCGGGGCACCAAGCCCCCACACTATCAACTTCTCAGCGGAAGCCAATGAAGAGCAGCGCCGAACCGACCTAGATTTACTCGAGGATAAGCGGGAACTAGCCAGCATAAAAGAAGCTCGGTATAAACAGCAGATGACCCGATATTATAATCAAAGGGTCAAACCCCAGCAGTTCCAGGCCGGTGATCTTGTGCTTAGAAACAATGAAGTAAGCCATTCGGAGAAGCTCGACAAACTTGAAGCCACATGGGAAGGGCCCTACAGAGTGCACGAAGTCCTCGGCAAAGGAGCCTACAAAATCGCCTACCTTTCGGGCGAGCTGATACCCAGAACGTGGCACATCGCCCACCTAAAGAGGTTCTTCGTATAAGCAGCAGAGTCTTGCATTTAGAGTCTTAAGTTTTTTCGTCTTTTCTTTTCTTTTTTAAGTAATAATGTTTTGTTTTTTTTCGAGCTCGTCAAAATTTGCTTCGCTTTTCCTTTAATAAAGTTTCTTTTCGTTTTGCATATTCTCGTGTCTTTTAATTTGCTTATACGAAGTATCCAAAGACAAATTCCCTCATAAGGACGAACTAAGGTTCACTTCCGAGGTCAATAATAATCCGACATGGGGTAATTATATTCTAAAAAATGCGCATAAGAAACCCTTTTTAGGGTCCGAGCTCGCCTCCCTCAAAAGGGAAGATCCGACGAGGTCCGAGCTAAACTCCCTCCAAAGGATAAAATATTCTCAACAGGGGTCAGAACCAAGTTCCCCCGAGAGACTCATAACACGAGGTCTGAACCAAGGTTCCCTTGTCATACAAAGAGGTCCGAGTTAGACTCCCTCCACAAAAAAAAAAGAGAAAAGAACGAATACAAGGAAGAAACCTTCACGAAAAACAGGAAGTCCATCATAGACAATATATATTACTTTGTAATTGACTAATTACAAAATTGCATGTACATTAATTACAGGAAGAAAAAGCTACTCTACGGAGGGGGATTTGGCCTACTGAAGTTGAGCCATCGGTCTTCGAAGGAAGTATACCCCAGAAGGTCGTCAATGGATATGCGACCTCGTCCCCGACCTCGATTCCTTCCAGAGAAAAAACCACGACCTCGCGACGTCGCTGAACTCCGTCCCACGGACCGGCCACCGCGGCCCGGTCCAGCCTGACGTCCACGAGGAGCAGCTCTAGCCGCGCGAGCAGGCATAGTCCGGGAAGACGACGGAGCAGACTCATCCGCACTGTTGGACAGGAAGGCACGCAGTTTCGGCCGGCGGGATAGCACGCATTTATACAAGCTCGCGCTTTCCTTGAGCATCTCAAAAGCCCCTTGAAGCTCAAAAGACTCGGGACCGCATGCTGTTTTCAATTCAAGATATTGTTCCAGTAGCTCCTTCGTCTTCAGTTCCGCCTCGAAGATGGTCATACCACCGTTGCGGTGGATGATATCCTCGTATTCGGCATGCTCCTCAACGATCTTCTCGTGGTCCTCCAGCACGCGCCCAGCCCTACCTCGGGCTACTTCCAACTCTTCCTCCGCATGAAGCAACTTGGCCTGAAGTAAATCTGCGTGCTCTCGACAAGCGACCTGCTTGACCTCAGCCTCCGCGCAGAGCGACTCGAACTTAACCCGCCATTTCTCCAGCTCAGATTCTTTCAACCTCAAAAGAGCGCTCTTTTTGCCAAAAAGTGCCTCAGCTCGGCGACATTTCTCCATCCATAGCCGAGCTAGAGATCGTTGTTCGGATAGATCGTGAGAGAGGAGATTTATTTGCTTATGCAGAGAAGCTATATCAGGGAGATTAGAAATCTACACACAAATGAAAATGAAAAATTCGTCTATTCACAAACGTCTGAGTACAAATTACAAAAAAAAAACAAACAAAAAATCTAAGGAGCATCGACCTCCTTGTCCTGAGAAAGTGGCTGCACGGAGGGGGGGTCCTGCAAAGAACCATCAGCGCCAGCACCACCGAGGTCCTCTCCATCAGCCGAGGCCTCACGCTCCTCTTCATCCTTATCTTCTTCTTCGTCATCACGAAGAGAATCGAAGGCGGTATCCAGGTCGGAGTCCCGATCTACAGAGCAGTCAGCAATCTGCTCGGCAGATAGCAGCTCAGACGAGCTGGCGAGACTCTCCAAGACAGGGAGCTGACCGAGGTAATCCCGGACCACTCTGGCGTACCGGGAAGGGAGAGTATCATCCTCAAGGCGCTCGAAGCCGTACTTCGCCACATCCGGATCAGGGAAATCCTCGGCGGCCTTCTCCAAAGCGGCCATGGCGAAGTTCCCATTGATGAGTAGGGCCAAGTCATTGGCTAGGCTGGAGAAGCTCTCCGACAGCAGTAGCCTCTTCGTGTAGGCCCGAAGAACCTCCCCTTGGCTCGCCGCGAGCTGGACCTCCCGGTCCTTCGCCGCATTCAGCTCGGACTCCAGCTTCTGAAATCGCTCGGCCTCAATCCGAGCCCTCTCTGCCTCCGCCTCGGCCTTCGCGAGCTGAGCGACCAGCTCGGATCTCGCAGCCTTCACCTCCTCCTTGGCCCCCTTCAGCTCGGCCTCAGCCTTCTTCGCCCTGGCGATGACCACCATCAGCTTCTCAGAATACTTGCTCTTCTCGTCCTCGTGTCTCGCGGACATCTCCCCAACGCTGTTCTTCAGCCACCCCACGACCGTATCGATGCCCAGGAAGTACAGTTAGCTACACAGGCAAGAATTACGGGAAATTATGTACTAAAGGCAATGTCTTCACCTCGGGAAAAGGCAGATCGGCCAACTTGTTTGAAGGAGCTGCTGGACTCGCGTCGCGGCCCGAGATCTCGAGAATCTCTACGTCGACATGGTCTCCGCCCTTGGCTCGTTTCTGAGGTGGCATAGGGACAGTAGCGCGAACATTCGCCGTAAGCCCAGCTACCTCAGAGTGCGGAGCTAAGTCAGAGAATCCCCCGAGCTGACTCTGGTCGGAGGGGCAAGCGGATTGAGCAGTCGACCTTGCTCTTTTGGTACCGCGAGCTGCGGCCTTGGCATCGCCCCCCTTTATCTTCCCGAAGTTCTTCACTGCAAAAACAGGCAAGAAAGGAGTAAGGACGACGAAAATCAAAAAAAAAAAAAAAAAAACAACCCTAAGAGGACTAGCGGGGCCTCACCCGTCAAAGGATCCACCATCCTCTGGGGCTCGTACGGGCTTAACCCCGCTTCAGCTAAGGAGTCTTCACTGTAGCGCCCCTCAAAAGGACCGTGATCCCTCATCGCTCTCACAGCGGACCCTAAAGCTTTATCCACCTCGCCAATTACCCACTCGCGAGGCTTCTCTACCCTCCAAACAAAGTCGACAAAACTATGGTGACGACAAAAGAAAAACTTCGTGTGCCACTTATCCACTTTATTTTGAGTTCGCCCCTTGAACTCAGCTCGGGCAGTAGCATAGTACCAGCCTGCACTCTTTTTGAAAAGGAAGAGCTCGTGAATGAGCTCGGCAGAAATTTGATAACCCTTATCAATCGCCGCAAAACCTAAATCGGTAAATTGCCTAAAGGAATTCGGCATTATCTACCCTAATGCTAATCCCAGCTTCTTCTGGAGCTCGGAATGGGGCTCGGGGAGGGGCACACGAAGACCAGCGTGTAGGCTGTCCTCATAAATAGTAACAAACCACATTGGGGGAGAGCAGGCCCTATCCTCTGGGCGCGGTTCTATTAATTCAGCATTCGAAGGAAAATTATAAGTTTGGGCAAGCCACCTAATCCTAACCTCGTCTAAGGATGAGAGGTAATCGGCCACCTTCCCCTTCGCAAATGGGGGCACTTTTAAACTTTCCGTAGTGGGTTCAGAAGACTCTACGGTAAAAATCCTAAACTCTACGCTATCGGCGACGGCCCTTGCCGGAGAAGAGTCACTATTACTACTAGACTGAGAGGGGGAGGCCATACTTACTTGTGAAAGTGAGCGGAAGTATTCTGGAGCGGTCGTGAATGGAAGTTTCAACGGCGTGAGCACCGGCGGCACAGCGATACGGGAAATTGAAGCTTTTGGGGGGATAGAGAAAAGTAGAAACATGATTTTCTGGGACGGAAATTTTTTTGATATAGCGGCGGATATGAAACAGCGGGATAGGGGAGACGTTTCAAATCCCACATTATACGTATTTGAATCCCGCCGCTACCCATTATACACGTGTAAACGTGAGCCCGCATTTCTCGGAATATGGACCGTCCCTCCACCAAATTCAAAACAGCCCGCTACTTTTCCCTCCCTTTAAGTTCGGGTATAGGCCGCGTCTATGCAAGCGACCTGAGCAACATAACCAAGCCGCTGAGGGCCAATTTAATCATCTCGTTCTATCTGCTAATTCAGCTCGGGCGATAAGCTCGGCAATCCAGTTCGTACAGGTGATTTGCGCGATCAATCACCTCGGGAAATTCGACCTCGTAGTCTGCATCTACATGTCTGATGTGATAGTACCGGCCTCTTCTTGGGCCTGATCTAAGACCCAATCTGATTGGGCCTATATATCAAAGCTCGGCCCATAGAGTTCGGCCCAAGTAAAGTCATTAACGAAGCCCTACTTTGGAAGAAGATCGAATCCTATTATGGAAGGGAATTGGATATGCACGTACCACGAAACAAACTATGTATAAGGAATCCGAATCCTAGAAGGTTTAGGGCTCAATTCAAGGCCTATATATAGATGCTAGATTAGAGGTGTAGATACGTTCAAATACTCATTGTACTCTCAAGTATAATAAAAGCTCTCTATATTCTCTCCCGTGGACGTAGATCACATTGATCGAACCACGTAAATCTTTGTGTTGTCGCATTATTATTATTATCTGCTATCTCTACAAACCCTAGATCTATTAGCCAGGTGTACACTTTTGGAACATTATCATACAGAAGCTTCCCACTTGATGCTCTGCTCGAGTACAGTTCTGATTTGACCGATGCATTTGTTCATGGACAACTTCACTTGATATATAATGGATTTTGTTTCTTTGATCTTGAAACATTGTGTTTTAGCACCATTTTACCTCCTTCTCGTACTGTATGTGGTCGGGAAAGGTCTATGAACTTGGACTAAGGAATTTTTTCATGAGCAAAAGCCTCGTGAATTTCCTCAACCTAGTTTTCTTGATGGATGTTACGCTGTTTGCACTACCAAGTGTTTTAAGAAAATCTGGAACCAATCAATGTATGAGTGTGTTGTAAGTTCATCATTGTTACTTTCTGATACCTCCCTACATTTTTTTCATGAAACCATTTGCTGAGTTGATGTGAGCTATTTCTTCTACAGCATGAAGAGCTAGCTGAAGTTGCTGTAAATATTCTGGCTTTTCTCTTTCGGTTTTGCTCAAGGCTTGTGTTGGGTTTACATTGCTCTATGCTATCCCTGCTCTTCTCTGATTGCTGCAGACGATCAATGAGCTCGATCAGCACTTGTGCTCTACTTGGTTATATTAATGTTTGGTTGTCGATATCTTAGATATGTAGAAAAGGAAGCTAATGAAATGGACATTGAATCTATTTTTAGGTCTTAAACAATAGAGATGGCTTTGGAAAGTGTAAGACAATTAAGAAATCAAAATTTTGAAACTTTTGCAAACAAAATATTTGTGCTGCAGTTGACCTAGGAATGGTGATATAAGTAAGTGATAAAACTGGTGATTGTGTTTTACTATTGAAAACTAGCTAGCACTAAATAAAATAAGACCTGTGCAAAAGGAAAAACAACTAAGAATGTAATAATCCAAATTGAAAAGGTGCAATGGAGTTTGAAGAATTGAGGTCATTAATGGAGACCAAAATACTATCCTGAGCTTTGCCATCCTCTCTCATGTGTCCACAGAGCATTGTTAGTACACCATAAACATCGTCACCTCGAGTTGGGATTGAGATAGGCTCCCGCCTTCACCATCTTCACAAACAACCGTATTGCCTCTTCCCCATATCCGTTCTGTGCAAAACTAGCAAGATAACAGTCAAGGACACTTCGTCAAGCACCTTAGCAGACTCAAATATCTGCCACGCCTCCTCCATGCAACCACATTTCGAATACATGTTCATCAATGCATTTTCGATGCAGAATCTGATTGATAGTTTGATACCCCAACTTACAAACTACACCATGAACTTGAGCACCCTCCTTGAGCGCGTGCAGTCCAGAGCAGGCCGTAAGCGCAGCCAAATACATCAAATCATTCAGTCACACCGAAGCACGATACATTTCAATAATAGCTAAAGAAGCAGAGGTGGTGTAGGACGGCGGAATTTCACGATGAGACATCTAATGGCACTCATCCATAATACTAATGAAGCCATTCTTTTTTTTTTTCGTGGAAACCCGTACCCGCTAATTTGGTGTGCACTGGATAAACCTGCGTTGAATGATTCAATTTACTTTTCTCTATCAGTGTGCAGACGATCAGTGTGCTCGGTTATCTTATCAGTAGGTCCAAAACGCACAACAACTCTTATTAATCTTCTAGCACATCTCCACACACAGCAAATATGCAGTAAACAAGTCAAAGAAAATATTTTTTTTCATCTAACGTCTGAAATTGATGAAGAAATAAAAAATCTATCCAAAGGCTGATTTTTGCATTGAATCAACTAGAAATTCTAATGGTCCTTTTCTTCTTTTTGAGCAATTCCTACTAAACATAACATCTGAGTTAATTTTGTTTAAATTAAGTTTTTCTTATTTATTCACATAGAAAAATAATGTTATATACTCCCTCAATCCACGAAATGGTTGTCATTTTTGCTATTTAAGTTTGTCCACGAAATGATTGCCACTTTACTACTTCACTCACATTTATTGTGGGATCCTTACTCCATTCACAACAATATTCACTATTATACACTACTACCTACCATTTTCTTAAACTCGTGCCGTCCACAATGTGGCAACCATTTCGTGGACGGAGGGAGTAGTATTTATTAAAATTTTCAAGGTATATGTGACACATACGTTAATTCATGCCATGTATAATACAAAAATGTGAAATTGATTTTGTCATACTTGAATGTAACCCGACAAAATAATTCTCAAGTTTTGATCTTATGAATGCAGTAAAATATATACTTAACATGGGAAGAACCATCTCCTGCATAATTGGTTGCACACTAGTTGTTATTTGATAGATTGTCTTGCTCAATTATCCCGAGGATGACAAGGAAATTTATCAATTTTAACTCATAAAAATGGTATTTTGATTTAAGTTCAATTTTTCATTGTTAGTTTAGTTAGACACCCATTACTAAGATATTTGTCGCTATAATTTAAATATAATTATATTTTACTATTTTCTTTAATAGTCAGCACATTTTCACGAGAGATTCAAAATCACAAAATATAGAAAAATAGTGCCTAATAGTATTATGTTTTTTTAAAATCAAATATAATCCTATTATATATTTATCTTACTAACAAAATATATTAATTACTATTCAACGTTAAAATTATGGATTTTTTGGTGTGACACCTTTGTACAAAGTAGAAACACTTTGTAGAGAAGAATGTTTTTTTAGGATGGTAACTTTTACTGTTTTTCAATTATAGGCCAAAATTTTGCGGGCTTTCAATTTTAGGACAATATCTAAAATATTGATCAATTTTAGGACAAAATTGAGCTCGATCGGGCTAAGTCGCACTTCACTCTCACCTGAACCCAAATCTTCGGTCCGATTCACACTTGGGTGCCAACTAGGCGGTCCATTCATCAATTGTATATATTATTATTACAAATAAAAATCAATTATTCACCCTACAAAGTAAACTCGTCTAGAAAAAGAAAACAAAACCACACCAGCCGCCCCAAGAGTCGATTATGTCAAGTACATTTAGTTTGGGCAGTAAAAATTCTGATTTGCAATCGATTGTGACTAGGGTTCTTCAGCTTTGGGGTGGTTGTTGTGTGTTTTTGTTTTCTTTTTCTGGACGAGTTTACTTTGTAGGGTGAATAATTGATTTTTGTTTGTAATAATAATATATACAATTGATGAACGGACCGCCTAGCTGTCAGCAAAGTGGGAATCAGGCCAAAGATTTGAGTTCACGTGAGAGTGAAGTACGACTTAGCCCGATTGGGCTCAATTTTGTCCTAAAATTGATCAATATTTTAGATATTGTCCTAAAATTAATTAATATTTTAAATATTGTCCTAAAATTGAAAGCCCACAAAATTTTGGCCTATAATTGAAAAATGGTTAAAGTTACCGTCCTAAAAAAAAGCTCTTCTCACACTTTGTATCACTAATAGGCTATTAGATAATATAACTCGATTTTTATAGAAACTAGTATTTTTGTTCGGCTAAATTGCAAAAAAATACCCCACCTTTTATCAAATTCTCGTTTAAATCTCCACTTTTTAATTTTTGCAAAAAAATTCATCACCTTTCATTCTTTCTCAATTGCATCCCTCCGGTGGTTTTCCTCAATTTTGTTGCTGATGATGTTGAAGGCGGTAAATCTTATATGGCAAATCGACGGCAAGAATAAAACAATGTAGTTTAAGTAAGGCCAAAACGTCATCGTTTTGCTGCAAACAGACACTTATATTTAGGGTCTAGATATCATACAAATCGAAATTCAATTTTTTTGGTTTTCTCTTCTTTCCTCTTCACCCCTTTGTATATTTCACGTTTCAATCGTTCATGGCTTCTTCGTATTCGCACACGGGATCAATGAATACATTGAATTTCGAACCTCAGAGGCTTTGCAAATGTGGAAATCGTGCGAAAATGAAGCCCTCGAACTCTGTGGATAACCCGGAGATAATGAACGATGTCTAAACCCTAAATATAAAAGTTTGTTTGCAGCAAAACGACGACGTTTTGACATTAATTAAACTTTGTCGTTTCATTCTTGCCGCCGATTTGCCATGTACGATTTACCGCCTTCCACATCAACAATAAAATTGGGGAAAACGATCGGAGGGATGCAATTGAGAAAGAATGAAAGGTGAGGAATTTTTTTGTAAAAATTAAAAGGTGGGAATTTGATAAAATGTGGGGTATTTCTTTTGCAATTTAGCCAGCGGGTAGATTAATTAAATTAGTAATATGTAGTTAATACTAAATATATTGCAACTACATATATTTATATAAACGTTGAAAATTTCAACTCAGAAAATTTAACAATATTGATTAAGTTAGTAAAATGTTTTACATCTATTTAATCGAAACTTAAATAAGATTATTTTCTTGAATATGATGTGAATTTTGTTTGAACAACTTTTGTTTAATTCCAAGAAATCATATTTCTCCTTTTACCAAACACTGTATAATAGCATTATAAATCTAAAAACCTAACAGAAGACGATAACAATAAAGTGGCGTCAAGAGTTTAAACCTAGAATGTGGTCGCCGCTTCTCTAGAGAACGATCGGTGGCGCCCCGGCCCACCTTCATCACTGATGAAGCCGGATGACTTGATTCAAAATTCACTGTATATTTGCGATTAGGATTAGTATGGGTTATTATTTTTCAAGCAACGAAGAAAATTGAATGTCCGCCAACAAATAATGTTCAAGAATATTTCAATTGGCCGCAGTGTAAAAATAATTGACGAAAAGATTTATATATAATTTACAAAACTGAATGGTAGTGACTATTGTGGACAATGCTGTTGGATCATACTATATTGTTACTTTTGAAATCGGACACATGTGCTTGAAATAGGTAAAAAATGGTCCCACTTATTTCAAAATTTTCTTCCTACGCATACCCCTTCCGAAATATCAATTTCACACACACTCGCTCCCAAATTTTACTCTCATCCACACCCAACTCCTAAACTTGTGAATTTAAATTGGAATTAAACTTTTATAGTTAAAATTTAAAAAGTGAATGTTTATTAATAACCAAAATGTCAAAACTATGAAATTAAATTATTAGTTAAAAAATTTTATCAAATCCCTAAATTTACCATTGTGTGGGTGGACATAGTCCGTCCAAATAACACTATACCCTAATTAATAATTAATAATATAACAAAAGAATATTTTTCCGGGTAAGATCAAAATCTTTGTTTTAATATAGATGTAGATGGGCCAAAAACGATGCGATGGAGAAAATAAATAAAATCCAAGCCTATTAAAGAAAAAAAGAAATTCTATTAAATCAATTAAATTAGACCCCAGTATAAATATAATACATAAAGAAATAACAAATCTTAGGGTTCTTTCAACGCAGACATCTCCAAATCCTTATTCATCATCTCCGGCCAACCTTCTCTTCAATTAATAATCGCCGCCGCCGCCGATAGTCTAAAAGAAACCGGTCTTCCTCCTTTAACCCGTAAATCTATTTTCATATCGTTTTCCGATTGATCTTCATACGAGAAAAGTCGCGAGATTTACACAGAGATGAAGCAGGATTCGATCAAATATCTTCCACCAGAAATCATCACCAACATCCTCTCGAGATTCGATGTTCGAACCTAGCAAGTGCGTCTGCAAACCATGGCTTGATTTTCTCTCGACTGATGAGTTTGTCAAGTTACATCTCTCTAGATCCGCCGCTGCCTTAGCTGTCTGGTCGGTAAAGTATGATTATGAACGCCCAAGTTGGTGCACGGTTTTCGAATTGGAATACCAAATCGATGATAAGGGCAGCCATGAAGATCACTACAATCTGCCCATCAAGCTTAATTTTCCCGCCAATGTTGCAATTGAGGGTTGTGCTAGTGGTTTGCTTTTCCTACGCCCTTATGATCAAAATGGTAGGTATGTATGCAATCCGATAACTCGTGAATATATCAAGCTCGGTTTCCCTCGAGAATTTTTAATTGGTGGATTTGGAGTTAGCAAAATAAGTGGCCAATATAAGGTGGTGTGGATTAAGCAGAGTAAATCTGATTGTCGTGTTTATACTCTCGGAACAGGATCTTGGAGACGCATTGAAGCACCTGGCGCCTCGTTTAGTTATTATGCCTCTTCTGCTACTGGTGCATTTGTTAATGGCAATCTGCACTGGGTAGTATTAGATTCTAATGGTTCCTTGTTGACTTCTTGTTTTGACCTTGAAACAGAGTGTTTTACCACTTTCTCTGTTCCTCCTGTTGAAGTAGCTATGCGTTTGTCTGTTTTGAGGGATTGCCTCTGTGTGTATTATCCCACATCCCAAGACGATCTCGTTCTTTGGTTGATGAAAGAATACGGAAACGATAAATCTTGGACGAAGGAGTATGTCATCAACTTAACTCCTCCTGATTTTAGTAGATATAGATACTCACGTATATGCCCTATTCATGTTTTCGAAGATGGGGATGTTTTGATGCTATCGGATGCGCGATTCTTTTTCTACTACTCCAACAAGACGAAAACTGCTCAAAAAACTGGTGTCTTTGATGTAGGGGATAATGACTTTGTCACTTCAATGCTTCTCACTCCTAGCTTTCTTTCACTCAAGAGTTTCACGAAGGAGAATGTGATCTCATTATGATTATTTTCATTTCGAAATGCTAATCTAATCTGCATTTGTTTTCTAATCATTGTAAGGGTTTTATCTAAATTTTTCTATATGCATTAGTTTTCCAGTCAAGGTAATGTTCTAGTATTTTGTATGGTGCTCATCTTCAGCCTAATGCAATGCTAAATTTTGAAATGCTAATATGCATTTGTTTTACAATCCAATTTCTAACGACTGCATTGAGCTTCATTATTTTTCATGAAACCATTTTCTAAAGTTGCTGTAAACTATTGAATCTAATGAAATGGATATTGAATCTATTTTTAGCTCATAAGCAAGTGAGATTGCTTTGGAAAGTGTAAGAAAATTAAGAAAATAAATTTTTTGAAACTATTGCAAAACAAAGTATTTGTGCTGCATTTGACCTAGCAAGGGTGATATAAGTATGTGATAAAAATAGGTGATTGTGTTTTACTACATAAACTAGCTATCACAAAATAAAATAAGACCTGTGCATAAGGTGCATGGAGTTTGAAGAATTGAATGGAGACTAAAATACTATCCTGGCCTTTGCCATCCTCTCTCATGTGTCCACACAACTTTATTAGTACACCATAAACATCGCCACCTCGTGGATGCATTTAAGCAGCAACAACAAAATTGTGAATCTTCTTATCACTCTCGATCCAACTTACACCCGGCTCTTTTGTTACTCCTTTCTCCTTCATTTTCTTGATTGTTCTTGCTCGTTCTTTTCATCGCCCTCTACAAGAGTAAATGTTGGCCAAGGAAACTGATAAGGTTCATATGTTCTTGATATCAATATCTTTCTTTACTTTAGATTAATAATAATATTTTATCTGTTTAATACTTGTTTAGTCGTTTAGGGTTTAATAAGTAGGTTAGACCGGGCTTTTGTCTGGGCTCCAAGTTATTTACTTGGGCCACAAGTCATTTGTAGTCTTTAAATAGTTGTTTAGAACTGGAGTTAGGTATCTTTGGAGATAATTTGTTTAGGGAGAGCGTAGCTGTAGAGCAGATTTTCTCTGAGGGCCTCGTTCGAGGAGTGTTTTAATTATATTTTCTTCTTCTCTTTCAATCAATCAACTTTTCACTTCTTCCATTCTATATATTCAGTTATTCAGATTATTGTTCTCTGTTCCATTGGTTCAATCACCCTTAACTCTATCGATTGGTCCGACTTGCCGGATTAAAAAGATGGAGAGAACGATAGAGAAGGGTGTTGAGTTTGTTGACTCAAGTTCGGCAACATTTGATCGCATTGTGGCAAAACTCAATCTCATTGAGGAGTTGGTAACAATTCGATTAGGAACAACCTCGCATAATCCTTGTAGCCAAAATAGTGCCAAAGTAGCCATGTTGTCGCTGCCTCCAGTTTCCCAATATCACATAGAAAAATAATGCTATAAAGTATTTATTAAAATTTTCAAGGTATATGTGACATATAAATTTTAATTCATGCCACGTTTAATCCAAAAATGTGAAATTGATTTTGTCATACTTGAATGTAACCCGACAAAAAAATTCTCAAGTTTCGAATTTATAAATGCAGTAAATACACTTAATACAATTTAATTCATATGTTAAATTTAGTGCTATAAATTTCATAAATTTTCAAAACATATACTTATATAATTGTTGTGATTCAATAAGTTTTCATAATCTATTACAATTTAATTAATCAATTCGTCCATCGCACGGGACAAAAATACTAGTTTGAAATTAAATTTGAGAAATTATTTCTCAATTCTCCCATCTTCGTTTACTATGATCATTATGATCTAAAAACCTAACAGAAGAAGATAACAAAGTGGCGTCAAGAGTTTTAACCTAGAATGCAGTGGCCCCTTCATCTAGAGGATGATTGCCGCTTCATTGTATATTTGCGATTAGGATTAGTACGGATTATTATTTTTCAAGTATAGAAGAAAATTGACTGTCCGCCAACAGATAATATTCAACAATATTTCAATTGGCCGCAGTGTAAAAATAATTGACGAAAAGCTTTATATATAATGTAAGAAACTGAATTTAAAAAAACAAAGTACGAAACTGAATGATTGTGACTATTGTGGACAACAGTTGGATCATATTGTTACTTTTGGAATCGGTGGCATTGGTTCGTAGAACTAAACGATATAATAATAGTAACAATTAATAATTAACAATGAGAATATCTTTCTTGATAAGATCAAAAACTCTGTTTTAATATAGATATAAATATAGATACACATGACCAAAAACGATCCTATGGAGAAAATAATTAAAAATCCAAGCCTATTAAATAAAAAAGAAATTCTATTAGGTCAATTAAATTAGACCCTATTATAAATAATAAATAAAGAAATAACAAATCTTAGGGTTTTTTCAACGCAGACATCTCCAAATCCTCATTCATCATCTCCGGCCAACATTCTCTTTAATTAATAATAGCCGCCCCGCCGCCGATAGTCTAAAAAAACTCGTTCTCTGGTTGATGAAAGAATACGGAGATGATAAATCTTGGACGAAGGATTATGTCATCAGCTTAACTTCTCCTGATTTTTGTAGATATACATACTCACGTATATGCCCTATTTATGTTTTCGAAGATGGGGACGTTTGGATGTTAGGGGATGGGCGATTCCTTTTCTGCTACTCGAACAAGACGAAAACTGCTCAAAAAACTGGTGTCTTTGATGTAGGGGATAACGACTTTGTCACTTCAATGCTTCTCACTCCTAGCTTTCTCTCACTCAAGAGTTTCCCGAAGGAGAATGTGATCTCATTATGATTATTTTCATTTCGAAATGCTTATCTAATCTGCATTTGTTTTCTAATCAGTTGCTTATTTGTGTAGTATTTTGTAAAGCTATTATGGTCTAGTATTTTCTAATAATCTTTATTTATTCAGCTTCATTATTTTTCATGAAACCATTTGCTGAGTTGACGTGAACTATTTCTTTCACAACATTAAGAGCTAGCTAAATTTGCTTATATTGTGGTTTTTCTCTTTCAGTTTTGCTCTTATTATTCTTCTAGCAACTCTTCAAGCACAGACAGCAAATATGCAGTAAACAATTCAAAGAAAGTATTTTTTTCATCCTGCCTATATTAATGTTTGCTTGTCAATATCTTGGATATGTAGAAAGGGAAGCTAATGCAATGGACATTGAATCTATTTCAGCTCTTAAAACACTTGAGATGGCTTCGGAAAAGGTGATATAATATGTGACAAAAATAGGTGATTGTGTTTTACTATTGAAACTAGCTATCAAAAAAAAAAAAAGACCTGTGCATAAGTGAAAATAATACAAGTATCAAAATTCATCAGGTTCATGTACACCGAAGCACGATACATTTCAATAAAAAGCTTCAAGCTTCCAAGATAAAACTCATTCTGTGCCGTCGTCCAAGTAACAACATTCCTCTCTGCCATCTCATCAAACACACTCATCCCCAACTCCAGAGACCAGCATCTGAAATACGACGTCGTTAAAGCACTCCCGACTGTTACATCCTTCTCATAACCACTCTAAATCGCCAACGCATGTATCATCTTCACAACATCAAGCACCTCCTTTCCACCAAAAGCCGATAGCACAGAAGTTAAACTCGCATGATCAAACGTATATTCCATAGAGCCTAACAAAAATTTGAAATACCCAAACCCGGTTTCCAGTTTTCCCACTTTGAAGAAACCCGCAATGAGTGAGTTCGAAGAGACAGTATTTCTAATCGGCATATCGTCGAAACAGTTTAACTGCTTCGCGAAGTTGACCGTATTTGCAGTACATATGGAGTAAGCAGTTGTAGATCACCTAGGCAGTTCTACGAGCGAGTGGAGCTCCGGTGTCAAAATAAGGAGGGCTCTTGATGACGCAGGCGTGGAGGTGATAACCAAGGCGGAGATTGCCATCTGTTCCGCAAGAATTGATGAGTTGGCCGAGGTTGGAATCCGTGAAGGAAGAGAAAGTATCTTTGGAGGTTTGAGGTGAAACGTGGAGAGAGAATGTTGAGGAGCGACGCCATGAAAGAAGCAGAGGTGGTGGTGGAGGACGGCGGAATTTCACGAAGAGACATCTAACAGCACTCATCCATAATTGTAGAAGATGATAGGAAGAGAATCTATAATATCAAAGTAGAAAGAGTTGAAGGAAAATAGAAGTACATATTCACGAAGTTAAAGTCTGAAGATTATACATTCAATGAAAACAGTAGTATTCTTCTTAGCTCACTTAGCTATTTATACTAGATACTAATACTATATTGCTTACAAAGCAAGCTATACCAATACAATATGAGCCGTAGGATAGCACGGATTCATCATAGCTTCAACGTCCACGATCATATCTTCGCATGCTGAGTTGTCTCACTTTCCACCTCATCTTCACGTGCAACATCATCTCCTTCGCATGGCTTCATCCTTGCTGGCAGGTGAGCTGTCTCATTCATGCATGAAGACTCATGCATGCTGCTCCTATAACCCCCCGCAAGGTTAGCATGTACGTCATACAAGCCAACCTTGGAAAGAAGTAGTCGAAATCTGGGACCACCAAGCGATTTGGTGAAGAGATCTGCCAGCTGCAAATGAGTAGATAGATGAATAGGATTAACAAATCCTAATTTAAACTGATCACGAACAATATGGCAGTCGATTCAGCTTCGGCAGTGGAAGCAGAGAAACTGTACTTTGCTTTTTGCACTTCCATGAGACCAATGAATTACCAAGGAAGATGCAATAGCCAGTAAGAGAGCGTCGGGATAGAGAACAGGCCCCCTAATCAGCATCACCATAAGCAGAAATATGAAGATTGGAATCAGCTGCATAAAACAATCCCAAAGAAGGACACCCTTTAAAGTATTTCAGAACATGCAAAGCACCCTGCCAATGATGATCACAAGGTTTTGCCACAAATTGACTTAATTGCTGGACTGCATATGAGATATCTGGCCATGTAAGATTCAAATAAAGTAACTGCCCAACTAAACACCTATAAGGTTCAGCATCAGAAAGACGAGGACTTGAATCCACACTAAGCTGCATACCTTGTGGAAGTGGAGTAGAGACAGACTTGCAACCTATGAGTCCTGCCTTCTCTATAAGATCGAGTATCTATTTCCGCTGATTGAGGCATGTACCTGCTGCCCCTCGAAGAATCTCCATGCCAAGAAAAAACTTAGCCACACCCAAATCCTTGATGGTGAAAGCATCATCCAGAAACTTCTTTAAAGCTACAATCAATGATTCAGTAGGACTTGCAATGAGCACATCATCAACATATACAAGAAGGCAGATAAAAGAATTTCTAGAACCTTTGACAAAGAGACAATGATCACTGGAAGACTGAGTAAACCCATTAGAGAAAAGCTTCTGACACAATTCCATGTTCCACTCACGAGAGGCTTGTTTTAATCCATATAAGCTTTTCACCAACTTACAAACTTGTCCCTTCTTAGCTTGATGATAACCCTGTGGTGGCTGCATATAAATCTCATCATGCAAGAAACCATGCAAGAAAGCATTGTTTACATCAATTTGATGTAAAGACCAGTTAAGATTGGTAGCAACAGCAATCAAAAATCTCACAGTAACAAGCTTAGCAACCGGTGAAAATACCTCTTGATAATCAATCCCAAACTGTTGATTATATCCCTTGGCAACCAATCTTGCTTTATACCTTTCTACACTTCTTGTACACCCACTTTGATCCAATTGCTTTCTTGCCTGCAGGTAAAGTAGTTAATTCCCAAGTATTATTCTGCTCAAGAGCTTGAAGCTCATGTTCCATAGCAATTCTCCATTCTGGAACTCGATTAGCTTCAGCAAAAGAATGAGGCTCTTGAACTTGATCAATATGAACAAGAATGGCTATATATTCATCTGTCAATGCAGAAGAAACACAATATGGAAATGTGGGTGGAATTAATGATCCAATGGATTGTGAAAGAGTAGAATTACAGTTAACATGGCCCACAAAATCTTGCATCCAAGTAGGAGGTTTGCGAATGCGAGTACCTCTCCTGGGAATGTTATCAATGTCCATGGGATCAACTGTCTCACTTAAAAGGAAGATTCTCAGCAGGACTGATCTTTGATCCGAGAAAGGAGAAGAATCCATGGCATGTGGATCCAATGGATTGGGAGAAGAAACAAGAATAACAGATGTCATATCATCAATCATCTGAGAATCTTGAGGTTCTTCCTCATCAATATCCATCATCTTAGGCAAACAATGGTCAAAAACATCATCATTAGAATGTGAATAAGCAGCAGAATTTGGCAAAAACTTCACATCTCTTGAAGTAAAAAGCTTCTCATTCACCATATCAAACAACAAATATCCCTTTTGATCCAGAGCATACCCAAGAAAAATGCATTTGAGACTCCTGTCATCAAACTTAGAACGGTGTGGAGATAGATTTACTGCATATGCTAGGCAACCAAATGGTTGAATATGAGAAAGATTAGGTTCCTTCAGCAAAATAACATAAGGACATTCCTAGTTTAAGACTCTACTTGGCACTCTATTCAACAACCAAGTAGCATTTAGTATTGACTGTGGCCAGAATTTCTTTGGGACTTGATTCTGAAGCATAAGAGATCTAGCTACCTGTAATAGAGTCCTATGCCTCCTTTCTACTATGCCATTCTGCTGTGGACTATAAGCACAAGATTTTTGATGAATAATTCCATGTGAGAGACAAAACTCATGCATCCTTTTCTTTATGAACTCACTACCATTATCAGTTCTTAACACTTTGACTGCAACACCAAACTGTGTGTGAACCATTTTGATAAAACCAATTAACACAGAAGACACTTGTGCTTTATTCTGCAATAAGTAAGTCCAGATACACCTGCTATGATCTTCTACAACAGTCAATATAAACTTAGTATTTGTAATATTCTCAGCATAGTAAGGTCCCCACACATCAGCATGTATAAGTTCAAATATTTACTGACTTCTTCTCTGTAATAATGGAAAAGAGCTGCGAGGTTGTTTGGATTTAAGACATACCTCACATGCTAGAATAGATGCCTCTTCTGAGCTTGTCAAGACTTGGATGTCCAAGTCTGAAATGCCAACTGATATAATCTCCTCCAGATCCAAGCTCCAAGTGATTCACATGTTGTGGCATAATGGATTCCATGATGTATAAGCCATCCAGCATCTTTCCAATACCAAGAACCTGCTCATTCTTGCTTCTCTGTACTATGCAATGAGTGTCAAGGAAAAGACATTTCACTTGAGACTCTCTTGACATTTTGGCAATAGATATTAAGTTGTGAGTAAATTCAGGTGCATACAACACATTTTTGAGTACTATGTGATCTGTCATCTTAACCTCCCCCACATAGTGTACAAGTTTAGGGGAACCATCTGGTAGATAAACCTCAGTAGGAATCTCAAGTATCTGCATCTCAGTAAAGATATCATAGCTCTTGCAAACATGCACACTTGCACCCGAATCTATAATCCATGCATTTGGTTTAAGTTTGTTCACAATGCTAAAAGCAAAATTTCCTTCTGCAGTAGCTAATGGCTGATGTCTATCTTGTATCATGTTGACATCTGATTTTGAAGTTCCAGGTCCCTGTTTCTGCATCAAGCTACCCATGCACTTGGCAATCTCATTCTGTACCATTCTCTCAATGTTGCTATTCATCTCTCCTTTCCCTTGATGATCTGAGTTCTCATCAAAATCAAAAGGTGTATCTACATGATTCACTCTAGGCCTTCCTTTAACATTCTTCAGCTTTTTGTACCATTCTGGATAACCGTGTAGCTTGAAGCAGTCAGGTACTTCATGCCCAGGTTCTTCACAATAGGTGCATTTGAGTTTTCTCTTCTCCTCCTTGCTAAGCTTCTTCCCCTTAAATCCATTATGATTTCCAGTATTAGAGTTAAAACCCTTTCCTCCTGCATTTCTGTGCATTGGCTGATTACCTCCACTTGTATTCATTGTTAGAGGATGATGAACCTGTGAGATGTGTTCTGAAACCAATTTATGCTCCTCTATTTGCAGAATCATTGAATATGCCTTGTTAACATTAGGCAAAGGCTCCAGCAATAGAATCTGCCTATGATGCTCTCAAATTGCTCATTTAACCCCATCAAAAACTTTATGAGCTTCCTTTCTTCCTCTCTCTTATTAGCCACGCTTAAACTACCACAGGTACACTCAAGAGGAGGCAGAGACATATTCAACTCATTCCACAAAGCACTTAAATGATTAAAATAGAGCATCACAAATTGATTTCCTTGTGTATAAGCTCCAATTTCCCTCTCTAGTTTATATATTTTGGACCGTTGCTTTTACCAAACCTGTGCCCTAATGCCTCCCATAATTCCCTACTATTATCAATATGTATGAAGGCATCAACAATCTCCTTAGAAATAGCATTAGTAATCCAACAATAAACTAGGTGATCTGCTTTCAGCCATGCTCTATAGAAGTGAGAATTCTCAGGAGGTTCTGTGATATAACCATCAATTATCTCCAATTTGCTTCGAGCACCTAATGCTCTACGTATGGATTTACTCCAATTAAGGAAGTTGTTGCCATTAAGCTGAAAAGGAATCAATTGAATACCTGGATGATCGTTGTTGTGGATCATCAAAATCTCCTTGATCTGTGCTTGACTCAGCTCAAACTCATCTGAATCTCGCACATATTGTCTCCTCTGATCTGTTTCAGCTTGCCGGCTTGTCTCTCCTTCATCTTCAGTTTGCTGATTATCCATTTGGCCTTCTTCTTCATTCACGAGATCCTTCCATTTGAATGCTCGATTTCTTTCCATTGTTCAATTTCGAAAAACTGATCTTGATACCATGTAGAAGATGATAGGAAGAGAATCTATAATATCAAAGTAGAAAGAGTTGAAGGAAAATAGAAGTTCATATTCACGAAGTTAAAGTCTGAAGATTATAGATTCAATGAAAACAGTAGTATTCTTCTTAGCTCACTTAGCTATTTATACTAGATACTAATACTATATTGCTTACAAAGCAAGCTATACTAATATAATATGAGCCGTAGGATAGCACGGATTCATCATAGCTTCAACGTCCACGATCATATCTCCGCATGCTGAGGTGTCTCACTTTCCACCTCATCTTCACGTGCAACATCATCTCCTTCACATGGCTTTATCCTTGCTGGCAGCTGAGCTGTCTCATTCATGCATGAAGACTCATGCATGCTGCTCCTATAATAATACAAATGAAGCCAATCATTTTTTTTTTGTTTTTTTTTCGTGGTCCACAGCCGCTACGTTCAGTATGCACTGGGTAAACCCACGTTGAAAGGGAATGATTCAATTTACTTTTACATAGAAAGGGAAATTAATTTAGTGACCTTGTTTAGTGACATTTTAATGTTTACTGTATGTTTATAATATCTTATAAGCTTAACCAAACATCCCCATAAAAACTCATTAAGTGATTAACTATGCAAGAAAAAAGAATATAGTAATAAAGGACAAATAAAATGTTAATCTAATCTGCATTTGTTTTCTAATCTGTTTAACGGTTTGCTTTTATGTGTAGTCTTCTTGATCAGCTAGTGTTAAGCCGTCTCTAAATGCTAATATGCATTTGTTTTCCAGTCGAGGTAATTAATGGTCTAGTATTTTTTATGAAGCTCATCTTCAGCGTAATGTAAAGCTATTTTGAGATGCTAATATGCATCTGTTTTCTAATCAAGGCAATTGTTCTCATGATCTATTGTTAATGACTGTTTTCAGCCTCATTGTCTTCTAGAATATCTGTTGTTCTCGCGTTTTCAAGTTGTCACTTATAGATTTGAAGCAAGCATGGCTAACTTAAGGTGGTTAAGACTTTGCCAATATTGGTTTTGAGATGTGTCTGTTCTCAATTAAGAAGTCTAAACTCGTGTCGGGTGCACACTCTTGGAGCTCATAGAGAAGCATCACACTTGATGCTCTTTTCGAGTACAGTTCTCATTGGATGGATGCATTTGTGAATGGACATCTTGATTTGCTATATGATGGATAGTTGCTTGAAACATTGTGTTTTTAACACCTTTTCACCTCGTACTATTTATGTTCATGTGATTATTAGTCAGGGCATTTAGGTTGTTATTTGGTCGATGAAAGCATATACGGTTGAGGATTCTTAGACTAAGGAATTTGTCATGAGCAAAAACCTGGATTTTACTCGTGAATTTCTTCAAGCTGGTTTTCTTGATCGATTTTATGTTGTTTGCCATATCAAGTGTTCAAAGATGGAAATATGTTGATGGCATGAGAATTTCTGTCCCCCTTCTACTATTCTAACAAGACTATAGCTACTGAGAAAGTCGATATGTTGAAATTGTCTCTGTCCAGAATTGAAAGTATTAGTATTTCTGGATTCTTGAAGTGCAGTTTGCTTTGCAGTCACATGAGCTCTTTTACTGAAATAACAATAATAGTAGTAGGTTTTAGCTTCTCTCAACAAATTGTGTTCTTTCAATAGTGTTACCGAAATAATCCTTCACTTGTCGAGCTTCCTCTGAGTAGTGACTGAGAACTTATTACACTTTGAAGTACAGAGGAAAGCAAAAAAAATGTGAGCTCGTTGGCATTGGATGGTATCAGAATGCATTCGTTATTTTTGAAACATAATGTTTTAGCACATTTTTCTTCTCTTGCTTCTTCTAAGAATTTGAATGTGATGTTTTCAAGGATTGCCTATGTTTTGGTAATAAACTGTGACCATTTTTATTTTTCAACACTGCAATGAGGCCTACGTCAGCTAACATTAAATTTGAAGTACAAATGTCTTCATTTTACTCAATCTATAATGGTGTTCATTTTGCAAAACATATCTTCAAGTCAAATGGTTCGTGTAACTTTGATAATAACAAGTGTGATTTGTTGTACCGTGATGGTCTATGGTTCGAATAACCCTAACAATGTGGAAGTTTGTTATGCTACTTATTGAAGAGTTATGGGATTCAAACCCTCAACACTGTGGTTCGTAGCCACGTTCTCTAATCCACATGCCACTAGCGCTTATCTTCTTTGAATATATTAATGCTGCATTTGTGTGATTATGAATATCTTCATTGGCTTGTATGATTTAAAACTTCTACTCTTGCTTTTAAGATGTTGTACAATTAGGATGACTAGCACCTCCAAAATTATTTAACTTCGATTTTTTTTTTGGTGTTTATCGAGCAAATCTTAATTGGAGAGAATTTGGAGCAGAAAAACTTAAAAGAGCAAAGTGAAACCATCTGGAAATTGTACATTAAATTGAAATTGAAAAACATTCGAATAAAAAAAAAATTAAGAGAGCAGTGTTATTAAAAATAATGTGAACTTTGAATTAATGTTATTCGAATTAATGTTATTCAAATATAAGCTTATGATTGATTAAAACTGATAAACATAGGAGGCAAATCCAAAAATTTGGAGCAAAAAACTGAAGTTGCATTGATTAAACAAACATTAAGTACACTTTATAAACACAAATTTTAATGTAGTGATAACAAACACAATAATTCGCATACAAATAAATATTTGAAGATTTGAAGTAAAATTTGCGGGTTGCGATCTCTATGTTCTCCTCTGATTCGCCTCTTCAACTTGTTCTTGAAGATCTTCAAACAACTTTCGGGATTTTTGGAGATTTAGTCTCCTTGATCTTGATCGGATTTGAAGTTTGGACTTATAACGTTAATCTGGAGGGCCGACGCCTTGTTTCTGGATCAAACGCTAGATTTGGGACACTTTTGGTGAAGAACTCGTTAACTCCACGAAGAATGCCTTGAATGCTGCGAAGAACGCCTTGAATGTTGTAGAGAATTTTTCTACAACTCTTGAGCTCTTCAATATGATTTTGTGGTGTCCACTTGACCTCTCCAATCACCCCTATTTATAGGTGAAAATGTAATGGACTTGGTGGGCTTTTGGACTCCAACAAAGGCTTTAGGGCTGAGGTGGTACAATCCTATTGCCTCCTCAATTTTGGTAATTATCTCCATCAAATATTTAACTTAATGACCAAGAAATGACACTTGTAAATTTCTAATTCGTCGAGAATCTCCATCTTTTAAATATCAATTTATATTTATTTAATTTAGGATTTATCTTTTAATAAAAATCCTAAAATATAAATAAAATATAAAATTAATATCTATTTATTTTCTTTCATGAATTTTAATACGTCTACAAATGCCCCCTTAAGACTTGTTTGTAGACAACTTGTCTTGGAAACAAATAAGTCTCAAGACTTCTGAATTTTATTAGATAGTTTAAACTCGTATCAAGGAGTTCTTTGAGCTTTGAAGTGTGAAAATTTATACTCATTTCATAGAGTTCAATTTGAGATTTAAGTTTATAAATAGTTTATACTCGTATTTAGGAGTTCTTCGACTTGAAATTTGATCTTATAAATAGTTTATACTCGTATTTAGGAGTTCTTTGATTTTGATATTTGAATTTATAAATAGTTTAGACTCGTATTTAGGAGTGTTTGAACTTGGATTTAGACCTTTATAAATTGAAATTTTTCTTCTATCTCGAGCCTATATTTCCCAATTTCGAGAACCCCATTTACAATCCCTGGCTAAGTTTGTACAATTAATATAATTAAGCCCAAACAAATAGCTAAATCAAATAAACATCATTGAGACTTCATCTTCTGGCCCAAATTATTTACCCAAACAAATAATTGTACTTCTGCACAAATCTTTCTTTCCTCGCCGAATTTGCACCCCCATTTTTCCGAAAGCTTTTGCGGCACACTTTCCTTCCCAAGAATTTAATAATATTAAAAGGTTTTATTCTTATTTGAATTCTTGCTAATCAAGCAACTCGTTTCTTCCTAGGCCTTCTAGAACTAGGGATTATCATTGTCCAACACCCGTATCTCCGCCGCATCAGGCCCATGAAGAGGTCTATATATACACTCGCCCCTGCTATTGTTTGTATTCGCACAACGCAAATGAATTTTGAGCTTTTCAATTCTCCTCCTCTGCTGATTTTATCGAAATCTTCAGGTAAATACCATCCTCTGTTTATTGCATTCAATTTTTCCAAGTCTCACACCACCTGTTTATCTCTAATCTCCACCAGAGAACTACTTTTCTAATTCTCACCAATTACTTATTTTGTGATTGAATAACAAATCTCCATATAATCGTTGCCAGTGCATTTGTGCATAAAACAAGTTTAACAAATTGATTGAAAGAATAATTAATTAATTAATTCTTTATGCTTAACCAATTTGCCACGTCTTCTTCTTTTTCCTTTGTTGAGCTTTGGCACGTCTTTTTTTCCTTTTTGCAGATAGCAACACAGACTTAGGATTAAATTGCGATTTCTTCGGCGAAGTTTCTGAACCTTTACTTAAGTCTCACTCTTATAATTTTTTAAATTCTATTCTTCTGGACGAATACTTACTATGCCGACTTCGGTTTGCCCTTGTTTTGTGCAGCTGGCACGATGGTTTACTTCATGAACATTGTCGAGAACAAAAGGACTTATTTACTCACTTTGGATGACAAACGTCAACACTTGGAGAAGGCAACGCGTTTGAGGATGCACAAATCTAGCACCCATGATCAATGGCCGAAATATTCAACTTCGCTCCATACCAACGGATGGTGCCAAAGCCACGAAGTGGGAAGATCTCTATCTATTGTTTACTTTCTTTGCTCCACTCATCACCATTCTATGGGCAACTCGGAACCACTACCGACCTTGGGAAGACGCATGATGGCCGAAAAGGCTGCATGTGGAGAGCGCACGAGATCCTTGATGGCCGAAAAGGCTGCATGTGGAGAGCGCATGGGATCTTTGATGGCCGAAAAGGCTGCATGTGGAGAGCGCACGGGATCCTTGATGGCCGAAAAGGCTGCATGGGGAGAGCGCACGGAGTTTCCTGGAGAAGCACACTTCATAAAAGGCTTTTGGGAGTGGACGGAAGACGTACTTTGCCGCTGCAAAGATGACCTTCAAGCGAGCGGACTCTACGATGCTGTTTATACCTCCCTCTTCACTTATGATCGCAACGTGGTAGTTATTAAAGCCTTTTGCGAGTCCCGGTGCCCGTCCACCAACACTTTACTAACTTCGACCGGGGAACTTTCAATTTCACTTTGGGATCTTCATTACTTGTCCGAACTTTCTATAGACGGTATGCTTTATGATGAGGTGGTTCCATCCGCGGAGGAGATATTCAAGAGAGGATCCGCTATCTATCCGAGTTGCAAGCACTTGCTTCACGGCTACCATATACTTCGGAAAAAGGCGAGAACTCCCACCACTTCGGTTTCTGTTGATGAATGGATCAGATTTTGGTTCAAGGACAGCTTCAGACATCCAAGGCCTCCAACTCGAAAAGAGTCTAAGGGGAAGACGCGTCCTAAGGTAACTCACAATCCAAATGGGAAGCTTCAAGGGCATGCAGCGTGGACTTCTACTCACAAGGTCCCATTCATGGACATAGGCGCTAGAGATCACCAAATGGAGGAAGCTTATTTGGCGGCCTGCCTTGCTTGTTGGTTGAGCACTTTCGCTCTTCCCGAAGATGACGCAAACGTAATTCGGCCGAGTACTTTCTAGATGGCAAGCACCATGGCGAATAGGAACAAGGTTTCACTAGATGTCCCTGTCTTGACGAGCATCTATAGGGGTCTTAACAAGATCTCAAAACTTCATGACCTTACTCAAATCGATGCAGTCTTTCCCATTCACTTCGTATATGGTTGGTTGGTGTTTTACTTCAAGACTCACTTCCCTCTTAATGATAAGGTGTGCGCGCCTCGAATGGTTCAATTCTCGGGTGAAGGAGGAGCAAGGAACTACAATATGGAAGATGCACGAAAGCGGATTTACAAATATGATCAAATTGCTTGGAACTCCACCATGATCGAGAATAAAGAAGTTACTTCATACAAAGATGACAAGAAAGCAAACGAAGTCGATTGTCGCTTCTTTATGGCCATCCGCTCCTTGACTTGGCGACTTGGTGAAGAATTTATTATTGAGCCTTATAGTCCGCATCGTTTTGGCCGTCGGTTTGGATATTATCAGCTTCCTCCCGGCATCCTCAAGAAAGATGTTCGTAGAGCTAACTTGGATGATGGCATTCAATTTTGGCGGGCTTATGTGCTTGAAGACTCCCAAGCTAGGGCCATGATCCCGAGCTCGCTTCAAAACCCTAAGAAGTTCACTTCACCTGGATACAGGAATTGGTCGCACGAAGTCTATGGAGAGTTTGTTGAGAAGAAATTTAAGACCTCGGCCCAACTTCAAGAACATGATGCTTCCAAAGAATGTGGAAAAGATGAACAAGTTGTATTACAAGTGAGCGAGGAGAAAACAACTTTGATTCCGTTAAAAAACTCAAGGAAACGGGAAGCACCTTTAGACGGACCTTCTAATGGAAAGCGAGAAGCAGCCGAGTCTGACTCTGCTAGTCGTGTTGAGCCTTGTTGGAGGCATGAGAAGCGCCCTAAGTCTCCAGAGTCTATTGAGAAGTCTCAAGACTTTATGGAGGATGATGCTCAAAGTGATCAACACCAATCAAATATAGTTGCACAAAAGGTTCACATCTGCACTTTACTTATATTGATATGTTTTATCGTTGCCTATTTTAACTCTTTTTTTTTCTTTTTTTTAGGTGATGAAGAGTTTGGGGATGGATGATGAGGAAAGCGACGATGAAAATCATGTGCCTATTCAAGATCTTCAACCAAAGAAGGCCCCTATAGCCGAGAAGCCGATCTGCAAACCTCCACTTGGCGCTGTTTCAGAATTCCATAGCAACAACATAGTTGATGATGAGATACGGCTATGTCTACAAAGTATTTGGCACAAGCTCCGAAGCAAGATAACAAAGACCGAAGCTGATCTCATGTCATCTATTGAAGACGAAATACGGATTGGTGTTTCTCGTATGAAGAAATTTCCCTATGGTTTTGATTTCTCATGCCTCGAAGATAGCATTAACACACTCTTTGCGAGAGCAACCACTTATGACAAGGAAAGGTCCGCATCTCATGAAATTGGAGAGATTGCTACTCAACATCACCAAAGGGACAAAATCCGTCTCCGTGAAGCTCGCGCTAAGGAACAGACTGATATCGCCAAGCTCAAATCCGATCAAGCTGAACTTGCTGAATTAGAGAAGCGCAAGGGTGAGTTGACAATCGCCATAAAGAGTCAAGAGGAATCACTTCAAGCGGTTCGTGCGGATATGAAGGAGCTCAAAGAAAAGATTGCGAACTTCAAAACTGCCCCCTTGGTTGATGAAGCAGTCATGGAGAACGTAAAGAAGGCCAAGACCCTTTTGGAGGCTGCTCAAAAATCTTTGCAAGATCAAGACCCATTTGCTTAGATATAGATTGTTTTATTCCCCTTTTCGTACTTTTTTTTTCGTATTTTGCTTCTTTTCCTTTTCTTTAATGTTGCACTTTCTTTTTGTCATTTCCTTTTGTTGAACTCTTATGCGATGAAGTATTTGTTTCTTTCTTTACCTTGCTCTCGTATGAATGTGTCTTTATTTCATCTTGAATACTTGCATATTTATTTCATGCCCCCAATTCGAATGTTAACGCAATCGTCCAACTTGAAGATCCAACTTGTAGGAAATATAGGATTATAACTGAACTTAGAATCTATCCAAGCTGCCTACATACATCTTCATATAAAAAGGATCAAGTCAAACGTAGTTCAAAAGGGTAAAACTTAATTTAAGTTTTAAGGGGGGGGGGGGGGGGGGGGAGGGGGGGGGGGGGGGCGTATGGCGTACACAGTTTATACTCATGCGGGCCAGGAGTGACTATTTATTTAACCACTACATAGACAAAGTGGAGTATATATTATAGTTTAGCCACATATATTTACCTTTTGATGGAAAAGTTAGTAGTTTAACCACGTACACTTTCATTGGTGGGTGCATTTACACAGTTTATACTCATGTGGGCCAGGAGTAACATGCAGTTTAAGCTCGTGCGTCATGGAGCGGGCTTCTTTCTCTTTCTTGGCTTTTCTCCTTTTCATTTTTTTTTAATGTACACAGGTAGCACTCCAATCTTCAAGGATAGTAGCGCTTTAAGAACTTCCCATTAATCGGACCAACTCTCACACGTTCTTCATCTATCAACTTGTATGCACCGTTGGTGTAAACTTCGGTGACGACATAAGGCCCGTCCCATCTAGAGGCGAATTTGTTTCCAACACGATGAGTGGTGATGATCGGCCTTCTCACAGCTAGCATTAAGTCTCCAACTTAAAAAGAACGCAACCGCACATTCTTATTAAAAGACTTTGAGATGCGAGCTTGATAGCATTCCAATCTTTGTTGAGCCTCCAACTGCTTTTCATCCAAGGCTTCCAGCTCTTCAAGCCATAGGCGAGCATTCTCTTCTTCAGTTAAGCCCTCTTGGATAGCAATCCTTAGCGATGGAATTTGTTGCTCGAGAGGATTCACCGCTTCTACACCATACACCAAGGAATACAGGATCGCTTGTGTCGGAGTTCTATAAGTCGTTCTATAAGCCCACAGTGCTTCTCCGATCTTCTCATGCCAGTCACGCTTCGTCTTTGCGACAACCTTCTTCAACAAATTGCACAAAGTCTTGTTAAAAGCCTCGGCCAATCCATTAGCCGGCGCGTTGTACATGGATGACTTCCTCTGCTTAAACCCAAACTTCTCACATAACTTGTCAATGAAGGAATTGCTAAAATTCTTCCCATTGTCGGTGATGATGTATCGAGGGATCACATGACGATAGATGATATGACCTTTGATGAAATCAGCAACATTCTCCTTCTTCACTTCCTTCAAAGGTATTGCTTCGGCCCACTTGGAGAAGTAATCCGTTGCAGCCAAGATGTATAAATGCCCCTTTGATGATTTCGTCAAAGGTCTAACGACATACATGCCCCAAGCATCAAAAGGCTAAGACGCGATCGTGGGGTGTAGCAGCTCGGGTGGTTGATGAATTAGATTTGCATGAAACTGACAAGGCTTACACCTTCGAGCATATTCCATGCAGTCGTTTACCATGGTTGGCCAATAATAGCCCATCCTCTTGATTCGAAAGTGCAACTTCGGGCCAGATTGATGAGCACCGCAGATCCCGAAATGTGCCTCTTCCATGGCTTTTGCAGCTTCTTCCTTTCCCAAACATCTCAAGAAAATTCCGTCAAACGAGCGCCTATAGAGCGTGCCTTTGAAGTATATGAAGCGAGCAGCACAACGACGAATATCTATTCTTCTATGTGGATCGCTTGGCAACTTCTCATACTTCAAGTAGTCAACAAACACTTGGCGCCAATCTTCTTCTTCTATCTCAAAGACTTCTACGACATTACTTTCGTCATCTTCACAATCTTCCTTTTCATCCTCAAAAATAGGTGGAACAACCCAATTTTGGCAAACTGGTACAGAAATCTTTTCCTCAGACATAGTTATTGTAGAAGCGAGTTTGGCCAATGCGTCAGCTTGCTTATTTTCACTTCTTGGAACATGCCCAAGTTCCACATCTCCAAGCCATGCGATGATGCGTTGAGCATACTTGACATATGGCAGCAACTCTGGCTTTTTTACTTCGTACAATCCAAGTATTTAGTTTACCAATAACTTGGAATCTCCATAAACCTTCATATGCAATCTCTTTGTATCCACAGCCATCTCTAAACCAATGATCAATGCTCGATACTCCGCTACATTATTGGAGCAATTTTCAGTCAAAGTGAAAGAATAGGGCAACACTTTCTTTTCGAGTGTAATAAATACAACTCCGGCTCCAGCTCCCTCTCTATGAGATGCCCCATCAAAATACATAATCCAAGGAGGGAAAACATCAATCAACAACACGTCTTCATTAGGGAGATTATCAGTTAACTCCCACTCGGCCGGTAGTGGATGATCAGCCAAGAAATCCGCTAGAACTTGCCCTTTAACCGCCTTTTAGGGAACATAAACGATTTCGAATTGTTGTAACTGCAGGTACCAACATGCAAGCCTATCCGACAGAACTGGTTTGGACATGACATATTTTAACGGATTTTCCTTAAAAACTAAGCACACCGTGTGAGCTTGGAAATAGTGTTTCAGCTTTTGAATCGAGAATATCAAGGCTAAGCATAATTTCTCGACTGGCGAATAATTGAGCTCATTCGGCGTCATCGTCCTACTCAGGTAGTACAATGCATTCTCTTTCACATCTTCATTAACTTGTGCAAGTAATGCCCCCATAGAGCGCTCTTGAGCAGCGAGATACAAAATCAACGGACGGTCCGCAACCGGTGCAGCTAGAACAGGAGGTTTCATCAAATAATCCTTGATGCTCTTAAAGGCATTTTGGCATGATTGATCCCACTCGAATGGTATACCCTTCTTCATGAGCCGACTGAAGGGTTGACACCGTCCGACAAGATTTGAGATAAACCTTCTTAAATATGCCAACTTTCCTTGCAATCTTTTTAACTCATGTATATTTTAAGGCTCCGGCATCTTCATGATCGCATCGATCTTAGCTTGTTCGATCTCTATACCTCGATGGCGGACAATAAAACCAAGGAATTTTCCAGACTTCACTCCAAATGCGCATTTTAACGGGTTCATCCTTAGCTCAAACTTTCTCAATCGTTCAAAGACCATCCTTAAGTCTTGGAGATGATCGCTTCTTGCCTTCGATTTCACAACCACATTGTCCACATAACACTCAATGTTTTTTATGGAGCATGTCATCAAATATCCTTTTCATGGCCCTTTGGTATGTGGTGCCAACATTCTTCAATCCAAATGGCATAACAACGTAACAGAATATTCCCTTCGGAGTACGAAACGCTGTCATCTCCTCATCGACTGGCGACATGCAAATTTGATTATAACCGGAAGATCCATCCATAAAATATAAAGCTTCATGTCCGGTGGCAGCATCAATCATCAACTCAGTGATAGGGAGTGGAAAATCATCTTTAGGACATGCTTCATTCAGATCTCTAAAGTCAACACAAACACGGATTTGTCCATTTTTTCTTCCTTACCGGTACAATGCTAGAGATCCATGTTGGATACTTCACCTCTCTAATGAATCCAGCTTCGATGAGCTTGTTAATTTCGGCTTCAATCAATGGGATCAACTCCGGTCGAAATCGACGTTGAGATTGCTTGACAGGCTTTGCCCCCCTTTTTAATAGCTAAGTGATGAACATCTATCTTTGGATTCAAACCAAGCATCTCCTTGTATGTCCAAGCGAATATGTCCCTAAACTCCTTCAAGAGCTCAACATATGCATGCTTCTCATCCGGCAGTAATAAAGTGCTGATGTAGGTAGGTCGTGGATCATCAACAGTACCCAAGTTGACCTCTTTCAATTCATCGACGGTGGCTTTCACACCGTCTTCAAATTGTGGGGGCGCTATGTCCGCATCTTCTTCTTCAACGATCCCTTCTTCACAAAGAGTAATGTGATGTGATGAGGCGACTTCTTCAACGGTCTCATCATTCCTTAGCACAGGGGTTTGGAAATCTATGTGCAGCCTCAATGTTCCATCTCTTTGCCTCATTATAACGACCTCTCTCATATCACTTACTCTAACAGTGCCGCTTCTAAGTAGATGAGTGATCTCTTGATGTAAATTGTTGCGAACAGCTTGATCTTGAGCAGTTTGATTTTGAGCACTCTCGATAGTGTAGTAAGATGATGCCACACTTTCTCTATCTTCTTCTTCTTCTTCTTCATCTTTTTCAGGGACTTGTGTATGAATGATTGTCTTCATCTCGGCCTTCAACACATCCTCACATGACACTGTCAGTATAGTACTTCTTTCAATGCGAGACGGGACGATACTTCTCAACCTTTGGGTTGCCCCTTGCTTGGTTTTTTTATTTTTGCCAAGTCTTTTGAAAACAGACACTCATTTTGCCCATCCTTCTCCTAACCTCTTGAAGGCTGATACCCTTTTAACTTCCTTCTTTTTGAAGAGACTTGATGTAGATGACACATCTCTTTCAAATATATGGTTGGTAGTTGCCCTTTTGATCGCAATACGAACTGGACCTCGTGTGATGAATCCCAAGCCTGCTTTAGTACCTTGGACTACAGGGCCATCTTTCTTTGATGCATTCATGCCTGTCTTTTGTTCAGGCTCATGCTGGCTCGTAACCTTCGAATTCTCCTTGGGATCGTATCCGGCTTTCACAAGCAGTTCATATGCCCTTGGTCCAAAGCACTTAGCAACTTCAGGACTTGTAAGTTCGCCATGCTCCGTAGCACTACTTTGTTTTGACCGAACAAATCCTCCAAATGATTGTTGAGCGGGTTTCATAGCATCAATCCTTGTCAAAGGCATAGTGAGCCCGTCTAAAGGCTTATCCTCTTTCTTGCACCTTTCAACTCCCTCTTGGCATTGAACTTGTGCTTCTTTTGGAGTTTTTGGCTTTACCATGTAGTACTTTGCTTCGGCGAAGTATGATTTGGTTTCCGCAAAGGGCTTATGATCACCAATAACTGTCTTTACTGCACCATCTTGGTAATATTTGAAGCATTGTTGCCATGTTGAGGGGATGACACCATATTCATGCAATCATGGTCTACCAAGAAGCATGTTGTACGAGGTTTTTGCATCAATTACTTGGAATAACGCGGTTGATCTCATATCATCAATCAGTAAGTCCAACCTTATTGTCCCAAGAGCTCTTTGTCCTTCGTAATTGAAACCATGAATTAGCAACTGACTGCTTGGGAGCTCCTCAACTTGGATTCTTAACTCTTTCAAAGTTCTCAACGGCAATATGTTTACCGCAGATCCTCCATCTATGAGTACTCTATTCACCCTTTGCTCATTGGTATAACAACTCACGAACAGAGGTCGGTTATGAGGCTCAGATCCAAACTATAAATATTCATTGGAAAATTCCACCATCAACGCCTCTTCATTCTCTTGATTTACTACTCCGCAAAAAGCTTCGTTATCTTCTTCTATGCTTTCGGCAGTGATGAGGTTTGCCCCGACATTGTCTTCTTCGAGCGTTATTTTTCCTTGTCTAGCCAGTTGCATAACCTTGTCCTTGAAGATGAAGCAATCATGTATGGGATGACCCACTAACCGATGGTACTTGCAATATTTTGGATCATCAGTCTGCCCGGCTTCATTCGGTCGCTTCATTTCAGGCAGTTCAACAAGTCCCTCCTTGATTAAGTCATCAAATATGTCAGAGACATCCGAATCTAAGAAAGGATACTTCTTTTGCTGTTGCTCTTTTAGAGTCGGCCTCATTTGCCCCATGTCTTGAAAAGTATTAGGCTTATCCTCTTTATTGACTTCTTTCCTTGCAAACTTAACACGAGTTGCTTTCACCGCCATTGATTCTTTCTTTGGAACTTTGTCAAAAGAGTTGCCTCATTTCTTGAATTCTTGCTTCTCTTTAAATCGACGGGGTTCTTGAATAGGCGGTCCTCCTTTCTTGAATAGGATGCCATGCTCAACTCCATATCATGTGCTCTTGTGGCCAACTCCTCGAATGTCTTGGGTTGAATCCCACGCAGAATATATTGCAGGCCCCAATGCATCCCTTGAATACACATTTCAATGGCAGATGACTCGGACAATCGATCTTTGCAGTTAAGGCAAAGGTTTCTCCATCTATTGTTGTAGTCAATTACTGGCTCATCTTTGAACTGCCGGGAACTTGTGAGCTCCACCATGTTGACCGTCCTTCTAGTGCTATAAAATCGATTGAGAAACTCGTGCTCAAGCTGCTCGCAATGGTCGTTTGAGTTTGGCTCTAAATCCGTGTACCAATCGAAAGCATTCCCTTTAAGTGAGCGAACAAACTGCTTCACCAAATGATCTCCAAAGGTGTCGACATTATTGCAAGTTTCGATGAAGTGAGCTATGTGCTGCTTTGGATTACCCTTTCCATCGAACTGCTGAAATTTGGGAGGCTGATAGCCGAGGGGCATCATTAAGTTATCAATTCTTTGAGTATATGGTTTTGGGTAAACCAATGCAGACTTAGAACTCCCATCGAATTTATCTTTTATGGTTCCTTCAATGAGTTGCTTGACTTGTTCGATTGAGATGAGATTGCCTGAAGCGGATTTAGACTCTTTATCATCCGACTGCTTCTCTTCACGTCTTTTGGATGCATCATCATCCTCTTCTTCATCTTCCTCTTCCTCTTCATCATCATTCTTGGATACCCCTTTTCCTTTTACAAGCTTTAGGATCATAGCATCTTGTTTGATCATACGCTTGTCCATAGCCTCCATCATCGCCATTAGACTTGCTATCTGCTCCTCTAAACCTGTAGCACCGGCTGTCATAACAGACACCTCAGATGAGTAATTCTTCGCTGAACAGTCTTTGGAGGATTCGAAACCATCACTTGCATCATTGCCATCTTCCTTGACGTGTGGCTCCTTCTCCATGGCGAAAGTTGACTTGGCAGCTTTAGCAGCTTCTGCAGCTTCTTGCAATATCTTAGCTTTCCTTCGCGTCATCATGCCGCCACCTTCCACAAGGTTCTTCGAAGTGAAGTCATTAGCACCTTCCAAAGGCTTCTTCGAAGTAAAGTCACTAACATCCTTAGCTTACGGAGACATTCTTCAAGATTTGGGGAAGAATTGAGATGAGAGGTAGAGAAGTCCCACCGGGCGTGCCAAAATTTGTAAACACAAATTTTAATGCAGTGATAACAAACACAATAATTCGCGTACAAATAAATATTTGAAGATTTGAAGTAAAATTTGCGGGTTGCGATCTCTATGTTCTCCTCGGATTCGCCTCTTCAACTTGTTCTTGAAGATCTTCAAACAACTTCCGAGATTTTTGAAGATTTAGTCTCCTTGATCTTGATCGGATTTGAAGTTTGGACTTATAACGTTAATCCGGAGGGCCGGCGCCTTGTTTCTGGATCAAACGCTAGATTTGGGACGCTTTTGGTGAAGAACTCGTTAACTCCACGAAGAACGCTTTGAATGCTGCGAAGAACGCCTTGAATGTTGTAGAGAATTTTCCTACAACTCTTGAGCTCTTCAATATGATTTTGTGGTGTCCACTTGACCTCTCCGATCACCCCTATTTATAGGTGAAAATGTAGTGGACTTGGTGGGCTTTTGGACTCCAAGATGGGTTTTAAGGCTGAGGTGGCACAATCCTATTGGCTCCTCAATTTTGGTAATTATCTCCATCAAATATTTAACTTAATAACCAAGAAATGACACTTGTAAATTTCTAATTCGTTGAGAATCTCCATCTTTTAAATATCAATTTATATTTATTTAATTTAGGATTTATCTTTTAATAAAAATCCTAAAATATAAATAAAATATAAAATTAATATTTATTTATTTTCTTTCATGAATTTTAATACGTCTACAAATGCCCCCTTGAGACTTGTTTGTAGACAACTTGTCTTGAAAACAAATAAGTCTCAAGACTTCTGAATTTTATTAGATAGTTTAAACTCGTATCAAGGAGTTCTTTGAGCTTTGAAGTGTGAAAATTTATACTCGTTTCATAGAGTTCAATTTGTGATTTAAGTTTATAAATAGTTTATACTCGTATTTAGGAGTTCTTCGACTTGAAATTTGATCTTATAAATAGTTTATACTCGTATTTAGGAGTTCTTTGATTTTGATATTTGAATTTATAAATAGTTTAGACTCATATTTAGGAGTGTTTGAACTTGAATTTAGACCTTTATAAATTGAAATTTTTCTTCTATCTCGAGCATATATTTCCCAATTTCGAGAACCCCATTTACAATCCCTGGCTAAGTTTGTAAAATTAATATAATTAAGCCCAAACAAATAGCTAAATCAAATAAACATCATTGAGACTTCATCTTCTAGCCCAAATTATTTACCCAAACAAATAATTGTACTTCTGCACAAATCTTTCTTTCCTCGCCGAATTTGCACCCCCATTTTTCCGAAAGCTTTTGCGGCACACTTTCCTTCCCAAGAATTTAATAATATTAAAAGGTTTTATTCTTATTTGAATTCTTGCTAATCCAGCAACTCGTTTCTTCCTAGGCCTTCTAAAACTAAGGATTATCATTGTCCAAGACCCGTATCTCCGCCGCATCAGGCCCATAGCCCAATAGCTTCTTCAACGCAGCAATGAAGGCAAACTTCAATGGGGTGCAAGAAAGCTACTGCAGCTGAGTTTGGAATGTGCTTGAAGTCTATGTGGAAGGTTTGGAACAGGGCAGGAGCTCAGCTTGAAGAAGGACAACCTGTAAATTTAAGAAGCAATAAAATAGGGTCAGTGAGAAGAAAAACCAAAGCATTTGATGAAGAGAAAGTTAAGGCCCTCTCAGTTCTGCAGAGTACATCATTGAGGCTTATTGCAGCATATACGGGAGTTAGTAAGAGCCAAGCTCATCTCTGGTACAAACAAGACAAGCTCAAGGAACATACAAATGCAATTAAACCATTCTTCACCCCACAGAACAAGTTGTGCAGATTGAATTGGAGCCTAAGTCAGCTTGAAAACATCATTGAAGATGGGAAGATCAAGTTTAAGAGAATACAAAACACAGTACATGTAGATGAGAAATGATTTTACCTTACCCAGGCAAAAGATAGGTACTACCTCTGTAAGAATGAGAAGCCACCACAAAGACAGTGCAAGTCAAAGAGGTATATCAATAAAATAATATTCACTGCTGCAGTTGCAAGCCAATCATTGATGAAGATAGAACAGTGATATTTGATGGCAAAATAGGAATTTTTCCATTCATCACAAAGGAGCCAACCATCAGAAATTAAAAAAACAAACAGAAAGGCACCATTGAAACCAAGGCAACGAATAATGTTACAAGGCCGGTCATGAAACAACAATTACTCAACCAGGTAACACATACATATGCATTGACTCATTTCAAGGCATCAACATATATAAGCATTGAATCACATAAAGGCATCAGCAATGATTGATTGCATCATTAGCATAGGCAAAGATCAAGTAGTAGTATTTGCAGGTTCAAGGCATCAGCATATGTAAGCATTGAATCACATAAAGGCATCAGCAATGATTGATTGCATCATTTGCATAGGCAAAGATCAAATAGTAATATCTGCAGGTTCAAAGCATCAGCATATATAAGCATTGAATCACATAAAGGCATCAGCAATGAATGATTGCATCATTTGCATAGGCAAAGATCAAGTAGTAGTACTACATGTTCATAAATCAACATATATAAGCATTGAATCACATTAAGGCATCGTCAAAGGCTGATTGCATCAATTGCATCATAGAAAAGTCAAGTAGTAGTATTTGCATAGATTTTATCAACATGTATATGCATTGAATCATGCAGTTGGTACCAGCAATTAAAGACAAGTGGCCAGAATGTCTAGGAAAGCATATATACATCCAACAAGACAATGCCAAACCCCATATTCTGCAAAATGACCCTGAGTTTCAAGCAATTGCAAATACATATGGTTTCTATTTCCAACTCATAACCCAACCAACTATCATTCCAGATACAAATATCAATGATCTAAGCTTTTTTAGGAGCATTCAGACACTTAAATATCAGAAACCAGCTGCAAACGTTGATGAGATGATCACTAATGTCAATGAAACATTTAACAATTACTCACCAGAAAAGATGAACAAACTTTTCCTAATACTACAAGCTTGCTATAGGGAGATCGTGAAGGTCAAAGGAGGGAACAACTACAACATTCCTCATATGGAAAATAATCACTTAATTAGGGAAGGAAGATATCCAGATTGTTTTGAAGTTGATGAACAAGTGGTCAGAGATGCATTGGAGTACTTAAACCTCGAGGGCAATGCAGAGGACATGATGTACAGTTTAGATGACATTGTAGAGTCATTGGATGTAGTGGCTTTAGAAGATTGAAGGAAGACAAGAGATTGGCAGGGTTTTGAAGACTGAATGAAGGTTTACAGGGACAACAATGTGTAATTTTTTGTTTTTGACTTGTTTGGAATGTAAACTAAAAGTTATTCTGCCTATATGTATTGACTTATCATTTAGATTAATAGATGAATGCAGCAATGATGCCACCAAAGTATTTGAGTCTCCAAAACTAGGGAAACAATCACCTAGTGGTGGCATCAAATACAAGCAAAAACATTGCATAAACAATGCATAATTTGCACAAGAAAGCATCAGCAAGGAAGCATTGCATCATTTGCAGTAGCATTCAAGGCAACCATTCAAGCATCATTGCATAAACATTTGCATAGGAATTCAAGGCAACAAATATCATCACACATCAAGAGCTCACAACAAGACAGATTCATCATTATAAAAGGCCATTAGAAATCAAGACATAACCAACCCACATGAATCAGAAATAAAAAATCCATGAATTCACATAAATCAGGCATTACCAGCCATGAATTAACATAAATTAGGCATCACAGCCAATCCCCCAAGTTTAAGAAATGAAAAACCTGATTCAGAGTAGAAGAGGGATCTGAATCAGATTCCACATCAGATTCATCAATAAAATCACCATTGAGAGAGGCGGCACAGTACAGTTGATAAGGATCGAGGGTGGCTGCCATCGATCCACCAAGAACACTGGGGATCTCGGAATCACCCAGAGAAATTGCAAATCCATCGGATTCATCGCTAGGAAATAGAGTTTCTGCCTGAAACTCAGTTTCCGACACAATTTCATCATATTTCTTTGTCGGATCTGTGGGAACTGAGGTTGGTTCCCACCTCGGTGGAACCCATAAATCCTCGGCAAAATCAGGTGTATCGCGGCGGAGCTCATAAGGGGTTGGTTCCATAACTTTTCAAATCCTATTGAATCGGAGAAGAAAACGGAGAAGATTAGGGTTGCAGAGAAATTGGGGGAATAGCGGCGGAGGAGAACAGAAGTGAGAGAAGGAAGAGAAAAGAGTAGGAATTAGGGTTGATGATTGAAAAACTGAGAGATGTATCAAGAGAAATGAGAGGAATTTGGGTTGTTTTGGGGTGTTTGGTAATTTAGTTTGGGTTTAGGTTAATTAGGAAATTAGATAAAGTATTAAGTGGGTTGGGTTAGTATAAGAGATGTGGGCCCAAATGGCAAAGGGTTGTAAAATTAGATGAGTCATGGGGTTATATTTGTAAAAAAGTGAAAGTGGGTACTCTTAAATTGGACAAGAAAAAAGGGGTAAGTGGGTACTCTTAAATTGGACGGAGGGAGTATAAGTTTCAACATCTTATAAGATGGCACCCCTCCAAAAAGAAAAAAAAAATCTTGTTGTGTAGGATGAAAAACATGAGAGGAGTAGATAAATTTATTTTTCTGGAGCTTATTTTTTGAGCTTATAAGTTGTTTAGGATCTTACTTTGTTAAGTTTTAATAGTTTATATGCTTATAAATATCTTATAAGCTTTGCCAAACATCCCTTAAAACTCAACTACATAACAAGTTTGGAAATTTAGAGACCATTTATCCTTTCTTTGATGGTCAGTACATACATATTCATGAGAGATTGAAAATCACAAAAATATACGCCATCCGTCCCACCATGCTTGATCTATTTCTTTTGGACACTGAGTTTAAGGAGAAAATAATTAAAAGTAGAAGTTCCTTTTGAACACTGGGTTTAAGGAGAAAACAATTAAAAGTAGAAGATATGTTTAATAGAGTTTTTAGAGTGAAAATAAGTGGGTAGAGAGAGAGAGAGAGTGAATAATGAAATACAGTAGAATACAATGGGTAGAGATAGATGAAATAATTAATGTCACAAAAAATGAAGTGGAAAAGTAGAATGAAAGGTGTAAAATGGATTGCTTAACACATTAATCATCTCCTAATTATTTCTAAAAAATGAAACATGACAAAAATAACGGAACAAAAATAAATTAGTGCCTAATAGTATTATGTTCTTTAAATTAAATATAATCCTATTTTTTATATATCTTAGTAACAAAATATACAAATTATTTGCTAATTAATTACTATTCAACGTTAAAATTATCAATTTTATTGGTGGTGATACTTTTTACAAAGTTAAAATTACTAATGGGCTTTTACATAATATTGCTAGATATTTAGAGAAATGGGCCAACAAATTAGCGACCCAACAGAAAAAATAAATAAAAATCCAAGCCTATTAAATAAAAGGGTAATGATGGTTGGCCACACGGTGGCCAGCCACACGCGTCAGAAAAGGAAAGTTGACTCTAAAAATGGAAATAATCACATTTTTTCCCTAGGATTTATGTTTCCTAATTGGGGTGTATTTCCATTTTCAAAACTTATATTACTATTTTTAGCTTGTGTGGTCGGGCACAGTGTGGCCAAATATCACTACCCTAAATAAAATTAGACCCTAATATAAATAAAGAAATAAAGCTGCCATCTCCAAATCCTAATTCATCATCTCCGGCCAACCTTCTCTTCAATTAATAATCGGCGCCGCCGCAATTCTATTTTCATATCGTTTTGCGATTGATCTTCATACGAGTAAAGTCGCGAGAATTTTACAGAGATGGAGCAGGATTCGATCAAATATCTTCCACCAGAAATCATCACCAACATCCTCTCTAGACTCGATGTTCGAACCATTGCACGTAGCAAGTGCGTCTGCAAACCATGGCTCGATTTTCTCTCGACTGATGAGTTTATCAAGTTACATTTTTCTAGATCCGCCCAAGTCGGTGCACGGTTTTCGAATTGGAATACCACATCACAATTATCCCATCAAGCTTAATTTTCCCGACAAAGCAGTAATTGAGGGTTCTGCTAATGGTTTGCTTTTCCTACACAAATATGATTGGCGTTATGGTGAAGCTCTGTATGTATGCAATCCGATAACTCGTGAATATATCCAGCTCCATTTCCCTCAAGATTTACGGGAATCTGCCAATTATGGATTTGGGACAGGTAAAATAAGTGGCCAATTTAAGGTGGTCTGTATTGAGAGTAATACATCTGATTGTCATGTTTACACTCTCGGAACAGCATTGTGGAGACGCATTGAAGCACCTAGCGCCTCGTTTCTTTATTCCTTTTCTGCTCATTGTGCATTTGTTAATGGCAATCTGCACTGGGTAGTATTCGATTCGAATGATTCCTTGTGCACATCTTGTTTTGACCTTGAAACAGAGTGTTTTACCACTTTTTCTGTTCCTCCTGTTAAAGAAAATATGGGTTTGTCTGTTTTGAGGGATTGCCTCTGTGTGTATTATCCCACATCCCAAGACGATCTCGTTCTCTGGTTGATGAAAGAATACGGAGACGATAAATCTTGGACAAAGGAATATGTCATCAACTTGACACCTGATTTTAGTGGAAATATCCACTGGTATTTCTACCCTCTCAATGTTTTCAAAGATGGGGATGTTTTGATGCTATGGAATAGGCGAGTCCTCGTCTACTACTCCAACAAGACAAAAACTACTCAGCGAATTGGAGTTTTTGATGCAGGTGATGCCTATATCACTTCAAGGCTTCTCACCCCAACCTTTCTCTCACTCAAGATTTTCCCAAAGGAGGAAGTGATCTCATTATGATTATTTTCATTTCGAAATCCTACTCTAATCTGCATTTGTTTTCTAATCAGTGTAGAATTTGCTATTTGTGTAGTCTTGTTGATCATCCTAATGTAAGGGTTTTTCTAAATGCTATAGGCATTTGTTTTCCAGTCAAGGTTATGGTCTAGTATTTTGTGTGGTGCTTATTTTCAGCCTAATGTAAAGCTACTTTGAAATGCTAATATGCATTTGTTTTACAATCTACGCAATTGCTCCCATCTGTCTAATGCACTTTATTTGTTCGATCCAATTGCTAATGACTGTATTCAGCTTCATTGATGCTCTGCTCGAGTACAGTTCTGATTTGACCGATGCATTTGTTCATGGACATCTTTACTTGCTATATAATGGATTTTGTTTCTTTGATCTTCAAACAATGTGTTTTTCTTCAAGCTAGTTTTCTTGATGGATCTTATGTTGTTTGCCCTACCAAGTCTTTTATGAAAATCTGGAACCAATCAATGTATGAGTGTGTTGTAAGTTCATCATTGTTACTTTCTGATACCTCCCTACATTTTCTTCATGAAACCATTTGCTGAGTTGATGTGAGCTATTTCTTCCACAGCATGAAGGGCTAGCTGAAGTTGCTGTAAATATTCTGGCTTTTCTCTTTCAGTTTTGCTCAAGACTTGTGTTGGGTTTACATTGCTCTATGCTATCCCTGCTCTTCTCTGATTGCTGCAGACGATCAATGAGCTCGATCAGCACTTGTGCTCTACTCGGTTATATTAATGTTTGATTGTCGATATCTTAGATATGTAGAAAAGGAAGCAAATGAAATGGACATTGAATCTATTTTTAGGTCTTAAACAATAGAGATGGCTTTGGAAAGTGTAAGACATTTAAGAAATCAAAATTTTGAAACTATTGCAAAACAAAATATTTGTGCTGCAGGTGACCTAGGAATGGTGATATAAGTAAGTGATAAAACTGGTGATTGTGTTTTACTATTGAAAACTAGCTAGCACTAAATAAAATAAGACCTGTGCAAAAGGAAAAACAGCTAAGAATGTAATAATCCAAATTGAAAAGGAGCAATGGAGTTTGAAGAATTGAGGTCATTAATGGAGACCAAAATACTATCCTGAGCTTTGCCATCCTCTCTCATGTGTCCACAGAGCATTGTGGTGCATTTGTTAATGGAAATCTGCATTGGGTAGTAGTCGATTCGAATGATTCTTTTTTGACTTCTTGTTTTGACCTTGAAACAGAGTGTTTTACCACTTTCTATGTTCCTCCTGTTGAAGCAATTATGCGTTTGTCTGTTTTGATGGATTGCCTCTGTGTGTATTATCACACATCCCAACATGAACTCGTTCTCTGGTTGATGAAAGAATATGGAGACGATAAATCTTGGACGAAGGAGTATGTCATCAAGTTAACTCCTCCTGATTTTCGTAGATATAGATACCCAGCTTTATGCCCTATTTATGTTTTCGAAGATGGGGACGTTTTGATGCTATCGGATGCACGATTCTTTTTCTACTACTCCAACAAGACGAAAACTGCTCAAACAACTGGTGCCTTTCATGTAGGGGATAATGACTTTGTCACTTCAATGCTTCTCACTCCTAGCTTTCTCTCACTCAAGAGTTTCACGAAGGAGAATGTGATCTCATTATGATTATTTTCATTTCGAAATGCTAATCTAATCTGCATTTGTTTTCTAATCAGTTTAAGGGTTTTTCTAAATTCTTCCATATGCATTTGTTTTCCTGTCAAGGTAATGGTCTAGTATTTTGTATGGTGCTCATCTTCAGTCTAATGTAATGCTATTTTGAAATACTAATATGCATTTGTTTTCTAATCAAGGTAATTAGCCCTCGTGATTCTGTCTAATGCTCTTTAAATATGAGTACTGTTTTCAGCTTCATTGTCCTCTTGAATTTGTTCTCTCTCATTTTCAAGTTGCCACTTGTTGATTTGGAGCAAGTAAAATATCTAGCCAACTTAACGTTGTGAATGCGGATTTCTTATCCTGTATGATTTTATGTTTGTAGACTCATGTTATTTATTTTCATGCTTATTTTTATAAAGTATTAAGTGGGTTGTAAGACTATCTACATCCCTTGGAGACCATTAGCGGTTTTCAAGGGGTGCTCCAGCACTAGAGCACCCTTAGAGACCCCTACCCCTCCATCCCAACGGTGTCTAAAGGATGCTCCAGCACAATATTAAACAATTCCCCATTTTTATTTATTAAATAAATTCATGTAATTTCATTAATAAAAATAATATTACATTAATTCAAATAAAAAAATTACATTGATTAAAATAAAAAAAATTACATTAATTAAAATGTGGACTACTCCCGTAGAGGTCCAAATTTCTGGTAAACGTGCTAGGTAAGATCATTGGTAAGTCGTCTCTCCAATTCTCCACATCCTCCCGCTCGTCTTCGATGATCATGTTGTGCAAAATAATGCACACGAACATGATGTCTCGGAAATGCCTCGTGTACCAGCACCGACCCGGAAAAGGCGTGGATGCAAGCCACTCGCTTAGCTCGAGCCCATCCCGAGAGTTCGAGCACGCCTCGAGGCGCGGTGGCTTGCCACGCGGTGGCCTCGAGCTACCCCCGTCTCGAGCCACCCTCGAGCATCCGCCCTCGAGGCGCGATGCGGATAGTCTAAAGCCTTGATCCAAAATCGTCTAATATGAATGCTTCAATTCAATTGAGTATGCATGATGGAATCTTGTTAAATCAAGCATTCAGTAATAGCACGAGACAATGTACTAACACAAATTAGAAATACAGCACTTTGTATCGTTAATTGGCTATTAAATACTACTCCCTTCGTCCATGAATCATATCTCTATTTGGGTTCCGACACGGAAAATAAGAAAGCTGATAAAGTTGTTTTGAGTGGGGTAAAAATTAGAATGTAGTGGTAGTAGAATAATGACAAAAAAATAGTGGTAATGACAAAAAGGTAGTGGTATTGACCAAAAAGGTAGTGATATTGACCAAAATGGGAATAAAGTTGTTATGATAATCAAAAAGTAGGAATAAAGTTGTTGTGAGGTAGGACTATCAATGGCAAAGGATAGTAAATAAAGAGAAAGTAGGAGGGTGTGATTGTATAAAAAGGTAAGTAGGGATTTGATTCATGGACACAAAAAAGTGGGTAACTAGGGATTTGATTCGTGGACGGAGCGAGTATTGCTCACTTTTTATAGAAATGGAAGGGATGTCAATCTAGCCCAAAATCGATGGGTTGACCTGTGTAGACCGAAGAAAAAGACGGGTTACGGCCGAAAATTTCTAGCTCGAAATTATTTTATCCTGATTGATCCAAATCGAAAAATAGTCCGAGCTTGATAGGGCTAGCCGAATATTTATGAATATATTTTAATTTTTTAATTTCAAGTATGTTCACTTTTCTATATTTTTACTCCAATATTAAATAAAAAAATATTATGCAAAAATCAAAATACATAGATAACCATTTAAATGAAAATGTATGTCAAACTACTACTCACAAGTTATTTATTAGTTACTATATAAAATGGAGTTGGAACGACATACAATTTTGCATAGAAGATCGAGTTTGTTAAATGAGAAAATATGATTTATATTTTATTACAAAAAATATAATCATGAAAAAATTTATGGTTGCTAGCTTTCTCGTAAACATTCTAGCCCTACGGGCTAGCCCGAAAACCAAAGATTTAGAATTAAGGCTGAAAAGTTTTAGCTCAAAAAAAAACTTAGCTCGATTAAACCGATACAAAAATAATCGAACTGATTTGATCAAATATCTGCCACCAGAAACTATCACCAACATCCTCTCAAGACTCGATGTTCGAACCATTGCATTTAGCAAGTGTGTCTGCAAACCATGGCTCGATGTCAGTGCACAATTTTTGAATTGGAAGACGAAATCGATATCGAGTTTAGCCATGATCATCACTACAATCATGTCATCAAGTTTAATTTTCTTCCCAGGGTAACAATTGACGGTTGTGCTAATGGTATGCTTTTGATACAAAAATATGGTGAAAAATGCTGAAGCTCTATATGTTTGGAATCCATAACTCGTGAATACATTGAGCTCCATTGTCCTCAAGATTTTTTCGTTTCACGGGTTTTAGTCATTTATGGATTTGAGTTGAGCAAAATAACTGGGCAAAATATAAGGTGGTTCAGATTATTTCTTGGTCTGATTGTCATGTTTATACTCTTGGAAGTGGATCGTGGAAACACATTGAAGGACCTAGCTCCTCGTTTTGTTATGACACTACTGCTTGTGGTGCATTTGTTAATGGCAATCTACACTGGTTACTGAAAGACTCAAACAACACTTTGTGGACTTGTTGTTTTGACCTTGAAACAGAGTGTTTTAGCACATTCGCTATTCCTCTCGTTCAAGTAACTATGGGACGTCCTGAGGGCTTGTTTACATTGAGGGATTGCCTCTGTGTGTGTGATCACACATTTGAAAATGAGATTGCTGTCTGGTTGATGAAAGAATACGAGGACGATAAATCTTGGACAAAGGAATATGTCATCAACTTAACTCCTCATAATTTTAGTAGAGATGGATACACATTTGTTTACCCTATTTATCCTTTTCTACCACTCCAACAAGACAAACACTACTCAAGAAAATGGCGTCTTTGATACAGGAAATGCCTATATCACTTCAATGCTTCTCACTCCTAGCTTTCTCTCACTCAAGAGTTCCCCAACGGAGATTGTAATCTCATTATGATTGTAAAGCTATTTTGAGATGTTAATATGCATCTATTTTCTAATCAAGACAATTGTTCTCATGATCTGTCTAATGCTATTTGTTTATGCAATCCAATTGCTAATGACTGTTTTCAGCCTCATTCTCTTCTAGAATATCTGTTGAATGAAAACCATGACGGTAAGATGGTCAATTGCTTGGTTTGGGTAAGAAAGAAGAAATGACAGTAGGGAGGACGACCACTTGAGAGGGAATTGCAATAAAATTTGGCAATGGTCCTTGAAGAAGGGTATGATTGAGTGGTCGTAGGCTTTCACAATCAAGTACTCCCTTTGTCCCGCTCAAATTGTCTCACTTCCCTTAAATGAATGTCTCACTCAATTTGTCACATAACAAATAAGGAAAGATATTACCCATCAAAATTGGTGGGACCTACCCACTTTCTATCCTTTTACCCTTAATCTCCGTACCGAAGAGTAAGGAGACAAAATGAACGGAACGGAGGGAGTATTGATTAATGCACTTAATGGTCTGTTGGTTCCAATCGAGTTTGAAGTGAATATCATTGATTATATTAAGGAGTTGATGTCGATAATTGGGAATGTAAGATTTGTCTACAATCCTTAGATGTTGAATCAAGCTGCACATTATATGGCTAGAGGTCCGATAAGTAGTTTTTACAATGAAATTCTCGGTCATATTGTAATCTATGTGTAATTAATTGTTACATTTGATTCCTTTTAATGAAACGCTAAGACTATCTGTAGTGGTGATGTCTCTTTGGGGTGTCTCTAAGGATTTTTTGGAGATAGAGACAGTAAGCTGCAGTGGGGCTGTCTCTTTGGGGTGTCTCTAAGGATTTTCTGAATTTGTATTTTGCATTAATTTTAACAAGAAAATTTGAAAAATTCATTAATATTTTGACAAATAACTAGTACAATACATTAATTGAAATAAAACAAATAAAAAACATTACATTAATTGAAATTAAAAAAATAAAAAACATCCTACTCGTCAACTGCTCCAAATCGGCTCCAAAGATACTCGATCAAATCATTTGTAAGCCGATGGTGCTTCCTCACATCTCTCAATGCGGCTTTCCGTTTGAGAAAATTCTTCCATGATTGCGGAACGGGGACATGAGTGACATTACTGCTCGACGTCGTTTCTGTGTCCTCTCTCCAGTTCTCGACGTCCTCCCTCTCGTCTTCAATGATCATGTTGTGCAAAATAATGCACGTAAACATGATGTTGTGGAGGTGCTTTGTGTACCAACTTCGCACCGGGTTCCGGATAATTCCCCATCGGGCCTGAAGAACACCGAATGCCCGTTCGATATCCTTCCGCGCCGCTTCCTGCATCTTCTTAAACCGCGCCGCCTTCTGGTCCGTTGCAAGCGGAGGAGCCTTGATCAGAGCAGCCCAATCCAGGTAGATCCCATCAATTAAGTAGTAACCACCGTCGTAGGGCTTTCCGTTCACCACGTCCTGGCACGGCAGAGCACATTCTTCAAGCACGTCCTCAAATAGGGGTGACTGATTGAGGACGTTAATATCGTTGTTGGAGCCGACTACTCCAAAAAAGGCGTGCCAGATCCATAAGTCTTGAGACGCCACGGCCTCAAGAATCAAGGAAGGCACGCCTATATCTCCTTGAGTGTAGGCAGCCGACCACGCCTTCGGGCAATTCTTCCACGCCCAGTGCATGCAATCCAAGCTACCGAGCATCCCCGGAAAGCCGTGTCTCTCCTCGTGCATCCGCAGCAACCGAGCGGTGTCTTGTACATTTGGCCCCCTCAAATACACGTCATCGAATAGGTGGATGACACCTTCGCAGAACTTCCGGAGGCGCTAAGACGGCCGGTGCTATCGCCGATCTTCAAGCATTCGTCGAATGTATCCGGAGCTCCACCGGTGGCTAGTTGGCGAATGGCCATTGTGCACTTTTGCACCGACGTGAGGCCCCATTTGCCGGTTGCATCTTGCTTCTGTTGGAAGTATCGCACATTCTGCTCCAACGCGGTGCAAATCCTCAAGAACAGGTGCTTGTGCATCCGAAAACGCCGGCGGAAAAATGTTGGGCCATACGTCGTGTTGTCGTTGAAGTAGTCGGCCATCAACTGCTGCAGGGCCGCCTCCCGATCGCGGTGTACGACCATCCTCTTCGCCTTCTTTTTTTTTCTTTTTGGCGATGAGTCAAGTTGCAGCAGCTTGGAGGTTGGTCACCATCGATATAATCTCGTCATCAGTGCCGTGGGAAGAGTAGCCGGTTGAGGAGTCGGACGACGAAGACATTTTTTTTTTTGCAAGAAATTTGAGAGAAAACTAGAGAGAAAAAGAGGAGGAAGATGAATTTGGTGTGGAATAATTTGTGGTATGGAGGTTGGTATTTATAGGGATGAATTAAAAAAGAATGAAAAATCGGCTGTATAGCCGTTTCAAATTTGTAGCCGTTGGATCTCTCTAGCCGTTGTACAGATTTTTCATTTTTTTTTTTATTTTTGGCGCGTGCCTTTTTAAAAAAATATATATATAAAATCGGCATCGCGTGAAGACCACGCGCCATCTCGAGACTGTCTCGTCGCGGCGAGACGGTCTCGAGCCTCCGGGTTCTGCATCGGGGTGTCTCGTCGACGGCGGTGTCTCGAGACCGCCGACGAGACACCCGCTGTGGATCGTCTAATGGTTTTAACCAAACAAAATAATATTATCTCAAACAAAAAAATTATTGCTCGATTTTAATTGAAATGGGCGTACAAACGACCCAATAGAAGAAATAAATAAAAACCCAAGCCTAGTATAAATAAATTTTAGTATTAATAAAACTTAACCCTAGTATAAATAAAGATAGGGTTTCGTTTTAACACATACATCAACAAAACGGCGCACACTCACAACCAAAAATTCATCATCTCCGGCCAACCTTCTCTTCAATTAGTAATCGGCGCTGCCGCCGCCGATAATTTCAAAGAAACCGCTTTTCCTACCTAAAGTTTATACCCTTTAGCCCGTAAATCGCTTTTCATATTATTATACGAGTATAGTCTCGAGATTTACACAGAAATGGAGCAGGATTTGATCAAATATCTACCACCCGAAATCATCGCCAACATCCTCTCAAGGCTCGATGTTCGATCCATTGCAAGTAGCAAGTGTGTCTGCAAACCGTGGCTGGATTTTCTCTCGACTGATGAGTTTGTCAAGTTCCATCTCTCTAGATCCGCCACCGCCCTAGCAGTCCTGACGATGGAGGAGAACTCGAGCCGGTTCACAGTTTTCGAATTGGAAGACGAATCGATGTTTACAGCAGCCATGATTGTCACTACAATCATCCCATCAAGTTTAATTTTCTTCCCCACATGGTAACAATTAAGGGTTCTTCTAATTCTCATCGCGACCTGGTAAAAATTGAGGGTGCTGCTAATGGTATGCTTTTCTTGCACAAATATGGTGAAAATGCTGAAGCTCTGTATGTATGCAATCCGATAACTAGTGAATATATCGACCTTCAATGCCGTCAAGATTTTCTCGTTTCACGAGTTTTTGTCATTTATGGATTTGGGTTGAGCAAAATAAGTGGGCAATATAAGGTGGTTCAGATTATTTCTCGGTCTCATTGTCATGTTTACACTCTTGGAACTGGATCGTGGAGACGTGTTGAAACACTAAACGCCTCATTTCGTTATAGCACTACTGCCTCTGGTTCATTTGTTAATGGCAATCTGCACTGGTTGGTGGATGATGCAAACCGCACCGTGTGGACTTCTTGTTTCGACCTTGAAACAGAGTGTTTTAGCACGTTTGCTGTTCCTCCTCTTCAACTAACTATGGGATGTCCAGAGGGCTTGTCTGCTTTGAGGGATTGCTTATGTTTGTGTGATCACACATCTGAAAATGAGATCACTCTCTGGTTGATGAAAGAATATGGAGACGATAAATCTTGGAGAAAGGAATATGTCATCAACTTAACTCCTTTTGATTTTAGTAGAGATGGATACACATTTGTTTACCCTATTTATGTTTTCAAAGATGGGGATGTTTTGATGCTATGGAATGGGCGGGTCCTTTTCTACTACTCCAACAAGACAAACACTACTCAAGAAATTGGTGTCTTTGATACACGGAATGCCTATACCACTTCAATGTTTCTCACTCCTAGCTTTCTCTCACTCAAGAGTTTCCCAATGGAGAATGTGATCTCATTATGAGTATTTTCATTTTGAAATGCTAATCTAATCTGCATTTGTTTTCTAATCTGTTTAACGGTTTGCTTTTTTCTGTAGTCTTCTTGATCAGCCTAATGTTAAGCTGTTTCTAAATGCTAATATGCATTTGTTTTCCAGTCAAGGTAATGGTTTAGTATTTTGTATGGTGCTCATCTTCAGCCTAATGTAAAGCTATTTTGAGATAGTAATATGCATCTATTTTCTAATCAAGGCAATTGTTCTCATGATCTGTCTAATGCTCTTTATTTATGCAATCCAATTGTTAATGACTGTTTTCAGCCTCACTGTCTTCTAGAATATATGTTGTTCTCGCGTTTTCATGTTGTCACTTATGGATTTGAAGCAAGTAAAATATCTGGCTAATTTAAGGTGCTTAAGACTTTTCGTTTTGAGATGTGTCTGTTCTCACTTCTCAGGAAGTCTAAACTCGTGTCGGGTGCAAACTCTTGGAATGGCTCATAGAGAAGCATTTCACTTGGTGTTCTCTTTGGATGGATGCATTTGTGAATGGACATCTTCATTTGCTATATGATGGGTTTGTTGCTTTGATCTTGAAACATAGTGTTTTAGCACCTTTTCACCTTGTACTATTTCTGTTCATGTGATTATTAGTCAGGTCATTTATTATTTGGTCGATGAAGGCATGTAGGGTTGAGGATTCTTAGGCTAAGGAATTTGTCATGAGCGAACACTTCAATTTTACTCGTGAATTTCTTCAAGCTGGTTTTCTTGATGGATCTTATGTTGTTTGAAGTGTTCAAAGATGGAAATATGTTGATTGCAAGAGAATTTTTGTCCCTCTTCTACTATTCCAACAAGACTAATGCTCTTTCAAAATTTAATGTTACAATTGCTTATAATTTCTCTTTTTTTTACTGTTAAAATTCTATGAAATTAAACAAAAATAAAAAGAATAATCGAGTAATGAAATTGTAATATCCCGAATTTTCTCGATAACTTAAGTGTTTTAGAACCCTTTTACAATATTATAGAAATAATTAAACTCTAAAAAAACTTAATTATGTAACAATTTAATCCTTTCCAGCCAATCTATACTATTGAATCTATCTATCCGGATCTATAGGCAAGGAGATTAACAATAAGCTAAGACCCTTAGGAGGTAGTTATAGGAATTCCCGAGACAGTGCCCAGATCGTTACGCCTTTCGTGCGGGTCGGAACTTACCCGACAAGGAATTTCGCTACCTTAGGACCGTTATAGTTACGGCCGCCGTTCACCGGGGCTTCAGTCGCCGGCTCCCCTGTCATCAGGTCTCTCATAATTGGCTCTTAAGATGATATATCCTTTCAAAATATATTAATAGTATAAAAATATATAAGTTATATGGAACAAATATAGGAAATGTAATATACATATACTTTATATTATATTAGTTAATATAATTACATGCCATATTATATTATTAATCAAGTTATTAATATTATTATATAATAGTTATTAGTACAACAACTAGTATATGTATATTATGTACGAAATATATGTATTATGAATTGAAAATTTCAACCAAATAAGCATGCACCGTCCAACCCTTGATAAAATAAAATATATGTTTATCCATTTCACTTAAAAGATGACTATCTAATGCTATTTTGGTGATTTGTCACGCCTATTTCACTGAATCTGCACAGCTATATACGTGACTCATGGAAGCTATACCTACTTTTCCTTACTATAAATACGTTGATTGCCTTCGTCTTTCTCACCCCATATCTTCTAAAAAGTTTCATAAGAATAACGTTATATTTATAAAAGAAATAAGAAAATCAAGTTCTGTACCTTGTGAAAGAAATATCATCAGTCTACTAGTTGAGAGCAGTTTCTTTCCCAGTTGTTTTCGAAGTTAGCACAAATGAGAAATACAATACTTTATACTCACTCTGATCCCAAAATTATGCATAGTTTTCCTTTTTCGTCTATACTTCAAAATTATGTATAGTCCATTTTAGAAAATAACTCTTCCAATGTCACAGCCCCAAATCCCGAGGGACGGCAGAAGCCGGGGTGCGACTGGGGTTGGATTAAAGAAGCAGGGAAGAAGGGGGCTAATTGACTAAACATACATGAAAAACATCGATAAACCATGAATAAGACTTGAATATAAAAGAAAGAGTTAATCCCTAAGGATTACTCGACAAAAGTACAATAAAGAAGCTAAGTTCATATTTACAGATTTAGACTACAGAGTATTGTTCAAAAGTACATCTCAAACAGAAATTCAAAGTTTGGCAGCGGAAGGGTTCTAACTAAGCATCCTACCCTTTAACTCAACATCAACCGTCGCCGCTCACCGTCGCTTCAACCTGCACATTTAGAAAACAATGCAGGGCTAAGTACAAACGTACTTAGTGGGCACGATGCCGAAATCATAATCATAAATATGGCATTTCATAAGCGTAGCACATCGGAGTTTTATTGAAAGAATCCGTGTCTACTAAACATTTTCTGACTTTTTCTCATAAATCACTCGCGCGAGCATTTTCTGACTAATGTTACGTTCAATCTTGACCAATTCTAATTCACCGTGGCTGGTACCCCTCAACAGGATATCACATACACCACAGGTTACAAAGTGCACTAACTCTGGAAAGCACTTAGCAGCTAACTCAGAGCCGATCGTTAGTTAATCTAAAATAGACTAACTCTAAATCTAGAAAATACGAATGTTGACTCAGATAGATACAAGAGAACTCACATAAAACATAAAATAGTTCATGCCATAATATCACTTTGAAAACACAGATATCAAAGCGATAACGAAAGATTTTCCGAGCATTGCTCGTTTTATTTGTATATAAAAGCCCACCTTGATTTACAGAACTTAAAGCAAAACTTCCAACTTCAGATCTTGTGTCCTTTCTCTACAGTTGGCTTTCTCCCTCATCGTAAGATAAACATACTTAAAAACGGGTTGTAAAAGATAATCGATTAAAGAGAATCGAAGCAAGTTTTAGTTGTTTCATTCTTTAGGCATTTGCACGCTTACTAGATTCGTTTTTACTTAAAAAGGAAACGAGACTTGTACCAATCTCGTTTAGAACTTGGAAGATCTCATACTCGACTCTCGGGTCAGTAGAGAAGGTAGTCGGTATCTTAATACGACTTTAAAGATTAAAAGAAATTAAGTTGGAAAGAATCAACTTAGGCGATTTAAGGAAATTTCTCGTTTATTACTTCTTTAACAAAAAGATAAGATATAAGATCTCGACTGGTTTTCATCACTCAAGGTCCTGTACTTGACTCTAGGGTCAGTAGGGAGATGTTCGTTAGATAAAAACGGTTTAAACGATCGAAAGAAACTAAGTTATGAACTAAACAACTTAGAAAACAAGGAACTGAATTTTCACTGCGCAGTCCAGTAACTCTGGAGGCTGTCCAGAACAGAGGATTTAGAAACAGGGAGTGAACCCTGTACCATTAGAAAGCTTAGGAAGTCTAGTTCGCGCTCCAATTTACGGATCACAAATCCGATAAATGAGCTGGAAGTAATTACAGTTTCCGGCGAGAGTCGCAAAACTGCCGTGAAAACCCTAATTGCTTGATAGGTTCGATGTATAATGTTTTAGGTTCGTTTTAAGCTCTCGTATTCAATTTTTTAGAAACTGGACTCTCAAGGCAGTCATCACGTACTTCCGTACGTGACAAACTCCTTCTCAAAACTCGCTCAAAAGCACGACGTTCTAAACGTCGGTTTTTCACTAACAAGTACTAAACCAACAAAAATTCAAAACGCGTTCTAGTTCTCGATTATAACTATAGCCCATATTATATCAACTCGAAAGCTTATGACGTCAACTAGAAAGTTGTTCTAAATTTCATCATAAATAATAATATCAAATTAGAATTCCCATCCGACTTCTCAATTATTAGTTACAACTAAATGTTCCTCCTCTTCAACTAACTATGGGATGTCCAGAGGGCTTGTCTGCTTTGAGGGATTGCTTATGTTTGTGTGATCACACATCTGAAAATGAGATCACTCTCTGGTTGATGAAAGAATATGGAGACGATAAATCTTGGAGAAAGGAATATGTCATCAACTTAACTCCTTTTGATTTTAGTAGAGATGGATACACATTTGTTTACCCTATTTATGTTTTCAAAGATGGGGATGTTTTGATGCTATGGAATGGGCGGGTCCTTTTCTACTACTCCAACAAGACAAACACTACTCAAGAAATTGGTGTCTTTGATACACGGAATGCCTATACCACTTCAATGTTTCTCACTCCTAGCTTTCTCTCACTCAAGAGTTTCCCAATGGAGAATGTGATCTCATTATGAGTATTTTCATTTTGAAATGCTAATCTAATCTGCATTTGTTTTCTAATCTGTTTAACGGTTTGCTTTTTTCTGTAGTCTTCTTGATCAGCCTAATGTTAAGCTGTTTCTAAATGCTAATATGCATTTGTTTTCCAGTCAAGGTAATGGTTTAGTATTTTGTATGGTGCTCATCTTCAGCCTAATGTAAAGCTATTTTGAGATAGTAATATGCATCTATTTTCTAATCAAGGCAATTGTTCTCATGATCTGTCTAATGCTCTTTATTTATGCAATCCAATTGTTAATGACTGTTTTCAGCCTCACTGTCTTCTAGAATATATGTTGTTCTCGCGTTTTCATGTTGTCACTTATGGATTTGAAGCAAGTAAAATATCTGGCTAATTTAAGGTGCTTAAGACTTTTCGTTTTGAGATGTGTCTGTTCTCACTTCTCAGGAAGTCTAAACTCGTGTCGGGTGCAAACTCTTGGAATGGCTCATAGAGAAGCATTTCACTTGGTGTTCTCTTTGGATGGATGCATTTGTGAATGGACATCTTCATTTGCTATATGATGGGTTTGTTGCTTTGATCTTGAAACATAGTGTTTTAGCACCTTTTCACCTTGTACTATTTCTGTTCATGTGATTATTAGTCAGGTCATTTATTATTTGGTCGATGAAGGCATGTAGGGTTGAGGATTCTTAGGCTAAGGAATTTGTCATGAGCGAACACTTCAATTTTACTCGTGAATTTCTTCAAGCTGGTTTTCTTGATGGATCTTATGTTGTTTGAAGTGTTCAAAGATGGAAATATGTTGATTGCAAGAGAATTTTTGTCCCTCTTCTACTATTCCAACAAGACTAATGCTCTTTCAAAATTTAATGTTACAATTGCTTATAATTTCTCTTTTTTTTACTGTTAAAATTCTATGAAATTAAACAAAAATAAAAAGAATAATCGAGTAATGAAATTGTAATATCCCGAATTTTCTCGATAACTTAAGTGTTTTAGAACCCTTTTACAATATTATAGAAATAATTAAACTCTAAAAAAACTTAATTATGTAACAATTTAATCCTTTCCAGCCAATCTATACTATTGAATCTATCTATCCGGATCTATAGGCAAGGAGATTAACAATAAGCTAAGACCCTTAGGAGGTAGTTATAGGAATTCCCGAGACAGTGCCCAGATCGTTACGCCTTTCGTGCGGGTCGGAACTTACCCGACAAGGAATTTCGCTACCTTAGGACCGTTATAGTTACGGCCGCCGTTCACCGGGGCTTCAGTCGCCGGCTCCCCTGTCATCAGGTCTCTCATAATTGGCTCTTAAGATGATATATCCTTTCAAAATATATTAATAGTATAAAAATATATAAGTTATATGGAACAAATATAGGAAATGTAATATACATATACTTTATATTATATTAGTTAATATAATTACATGCCATATTATATTATTAATCAAGTTATTAATATTATTATATAATAGTTATTAGTACAACAACTAGTATATGTATATTATGTACGAAATATATGTATTATGAATTGAAAATTTCAACCAAATAAGCATGCACCGTCCAACCCTTGATAAAATAAAATATATGTTTATCCATTTCACTTAAAAGATGACTATCTAATGCTATTTTGGTGATTTGTCACGCCTATTTCACTGAATCTGCACAGCTATATACGTGACTCATGGAAGCTATACCTACTTTTCCTTACTATAAATACGTTGATTGCCTTCGTCTTTCTCACCCCATATCTTCTAAAAAGTTTCATAAGAATAACGTTATATTTATAAAAGAAATAAGAAAATCAAGTTCTGTACCTTGTGAAAGAAATATCATCAGTCTACTAGTTGAGAGCAGTTTCTTTCCCAGTTGTTTTCGAAGTTAGCACAAATGAGAAATACAATACTTTATACTCACTCTGATCCCAAAATTATGCATAGTTTTCCTTTTTCGTCTATACTTCAAAATTATGTATAGTCCATTTTAGAAAATAACTCTTCCAATGTCACAGCCCCAAATCCCGAGGGACGGCAGAAGCCGGGGTGCGACTGGGGTTGGATTAAAGAAGCAGGGAAGAAGGGGGCTAATTGACTAAACATACATGAAAAACATCGATAAACCATGAATAAGACTTGAATATAAAAGAAAGAGTTAATCCCTAAGGATTACTCGACAAAAGTACAATAAAGAAGCTAAGTTCATATTTACAGATTTAGACTACAGAGTATTGTTCAAAAGTACATCTCAAACAGAAATTCAAAGTTTGGCAGCGGAAGGGTTCTAACTAAGCATCCTACCCTTTAACTCAACATCAACCGTCGCCGCTCACCGTCGCTTCAACCTGCACATTTAGAAAACAATGCAGGGCTAAGTACAAACGTACTTAGTGGGCACGATGCCGAAATCATAATCATAAATATGGCATTTCATAAGCGTAGCACATCGGAGTTTTATTGAAAGAATCCGTGTCTACTAAACATTTTCTGACTTTTTCTCATAAATCACTCGCGCGAGCATTTTCTGACTAATGTTACGTTCAATCTTGACCAATTCTAATTCACCGTGGCTGGTACCCCTCAACAGGATATCACATACACCACAGGTTACAAAGTGCACTAACTCTGGAAAGCACTTAGCAGCTAACTCAGAGCCGATCGTTAGTTAATCTAAAATAGACTAACTCTAAATCTAGAAAATACGAATGTTGACTCAGATAGATACAAGAGAACTCACATAAAACATAAAATAGTTCATGCCATAATATCACTTTGAAAACACAGATATCAAAGCGATAACGAAAGATTTTCCGAGCATTGCTCGTTTTATTTGTATATAAAAGCCCACCTTGATTTACAGAACTTAAAGCAAAACTTCCAACTTCAGATCTTGTGTCCTTTCTCTACAGTTGGCTTTCTCCCTCATCGTAAGATAAACATACTTAAAAACGGGTTGTAAAAGATAATCGATTAAAGAGAATCGAAGCAAGTTTTAGTTGTTTCATTCTTTAGGCATTTGCACGCTTACTAGATTCGTTTTTACTTAAAAAGGAAACGAGACTTGTACCAATCTCGTTTAGAACTTGGAAGATCTCATACTCGACTCTCGGGTCAGTAGAGAAGGTAGTCGGTATCTTAATACGACTTTAAAGATTAAAAGAAATTAAGTTGGAAAGAATCAACTTAGGCGATTTAAGGAAATTTCTCGTTTATTACTTCTTTAACAAAAAGATAAGATATAAGATCTCGACTGGTTTTCATCACTCAAGGTCCTGTACTTGACTCTAGGGTCAGTAGGGAGATGTTCGTTAGATAAAAACGGTTTAAACGATCGAAAGAAACTAAGTTATGAACTAAACAACTTAGAAAACAAGGAACTGAATTTTCACTGCGCAGTCCAGTAACTCTGGAGGCTGTCCAGAACAGAGGATTTAGAAACAGGGAGTGAACCCTGTACCATTAGAAAGCTTAGGAAGTCTAGTTCGCGCTCCAATTTACGGATCACAAATCCGATAAATGAGCTGGAAGTAATTACAGTTTCCGGCGAGAGTCGCAAAACTGCCGTGAAAACCCTAATTGCTTGATAGGTTCGATGTATAATGTTTTAGGTTCGTTTTAAGCTCTCGTATTCAATTTTTTAGAAACTGGACTCTCAAGGCAGTCATCACGTACTTCCGTACGTGACAAACTCCTTCTCAAAACTCGCTCAAAAGCACGACGTTCTAAACGTCGGTTTTTCACTAACAAGTACTAAACCAACAAAAATTCAAAACGCGTTCTAGTTCTCGATTATAACTATAGCCCATATTATATCAACTCGAAAGCTTATGACGTCAACTAGAAAGTTGTTCTAAATTTCATCATAAATAATAATATCAAATTAGAATTCCCATCCGACTTCTCAATTATTAGTTACAACTAAATGTTCCTCCTCTTCAACTAACTATGGGATGTCCAGAGGGCTTGTCTGCTTTGAGGGATTGCTTATGTTTGTGTGATCACACATCTGAAAATGAGATCACTCTCTGGTTGATGAAAGAATATGGAGACGATAAATCTTGGAGAAAGGAATATGTCATCAACTTAACTCCTTTTGATTTTAGTAGAGATGGATACACATTTGTTTACCCTATTTATGTTTTCAAAGATGGGGATGTTTTGATGCTATGGAATGGGCGGGTCCTTTTCTACTACTCCAACAAGACAAACACTACTCAAGAAATTGGTGTCTTTGATACACGGAATGCCTATACCACTTCAATGTTTCTCACTCCTAGCTTTCTCTCACTCAAGAGTTTCCCAATGGAGAATGTGATCTCATTATGAGTATTTTCATTTTGAAATGCTAATCTAATCTGCATTTGTTTTCTAATCTGTTTAACGGTTTGCTTTTTTCTGTAGTCTTCTTGATCAGCCTAATGTTAAGCTGTTTCTAAATGCTAATATGCATTTGTTTTCCAGTCAAGGTAATGGTTTAGTATTTTGTATGGTGCTCATCTTCAGCCTAATGTAAAGCTATTTTGAGATAGTAATATGCATCTATTTTCTAATCAAGGCAATTGTTCTCATGATCTGTCTAATGCTCTTTATTTATGCAATCCAATTGTTAATGACTGTTTTCAGCCTCACTGTCTTCTAGAATATATGTTGTTCTCGCGTTTTCATGTTGTCACTTATGGATTTGAAGCAAGTAAAATATCTGGCTAATTTAAGGTGCTTAAGACTTTTCGTTTTGAGATGTGTCTGTTCTCACTTCTCAGGAAGTCTAAACTCGTGTCGGGTGCAAACTCTTGGAATGGCTCATAGAGAAGCATTTCACTTGGTGTTCTCTTTGGATGGATGCATTTGTGAATGGACATCTTCATTTGCTATATGATGGGTTTGTTGCTTTGATCTTGAAACATAGTGTTTTAGCACCTTTTCACCTTGTACTATTTCTGTTCATGTGATTATTAGTCAGGTCATTTATTATTTGGTCGATGAAGGCATGTAGGGTTGAGGATTCTTAGGCTAAGGAATTTGTCATGAGCGAACACTTCAATTTTACTCGTGAATTTCTTCAAGCTGGTTTTCTTGATGGATCTTATGTTGTTTGAAGTGTTCAAAGATGGAAATATGTTGATTGCAAGAGAATTTTTGTCCCTCTTCTACTATTCCAACAAGACTAATGCTCTTTCAAAATTTAATGTTACAATTGCTTATAATTTCTCTTTTTTTTACTGTTAAAATTCTATGAAATTAAACAAAAATAAAAAGAATAATCGAGTAATGAAATTGTAATATCCCGAATTTTCTCGATAACTTAAGTGTTTTAGAACCCTTTTACAATATTATAGAAATAATTAAACTCTAAAAAAACTTAATTATGTAACAATTTAATCCTTTCCAGCCAATCTATACTATTGAATCTATCTATCCGGATCTATAGGCAAGGAGATTAACAATAAGCTAAGACCCTTAGGAGGTAGTTATAGGAATTCCCGAGACAGTGCCCAGATCGTTACGCCTTTCGTGCGGGTCGGAACTTACCCGACAAGGAATTTCGCTACCTTAGGACCGTTATAGTTACGGCCGCCGTTCACCGGGGCTTCAGTCGCCGGCTCCCCTGTCATCAGGTCTCTCATAATTGGCTCTTAAGATGATATATCCTTTCAAAATATATTAATAGTATAAAAATATATAAGTTATATGGAACAAATATAGGAAATGTAATATACATATACTTTATATTATATTAGTTAATATAATTACATGCCATATTATATTATTAATCAAGTTATTAATATTATTATATAATAGTTATTAGTACAACAACTAGTATATGTATATTATGTACGAAATATATGTATTATGAATTGAAAATTTCAACCAAATAAGCATGCACCGTCCAACCCTTGATAAAATAAAATATATGTTTATCCATTTCACTTAAAAGATGACTATCTAATGCTATTTTGGTGATTTGTCACGCCTATTTCACTGAATCTGCACAGCTATATACGTGACTCATGGAAGCTATACCTACTTTTCCTTACTATAAATACGTTGATTGCCTTCGTCTTTCTCACCCCATATCTTCTAAAAAGTTTCATAAGAATAACGTTATATTTATAAAAGAAATAAGAAAATCAAGTTCTGTACCTTGTGAAAGAAATATCATCAGTCTACTAGTTGAGAGCAGTTTCTTTCCCAGTTGTTTTCGAAGTTAGCACAAATGAGAAATACAATACTTTATACTCACTCTGATCCCAAAATTATGCATAGTTTTCCTTTTTCGTCTATACTTCAAAATTATGTATAGTCCATTTTAGAAAATAACTCTTCCAATGTCACAGCCCCAAATCCCGAGGGACGGCAGAAGCCGGGGTGCGACTGGGGTTGGATTAAAGAAGCAGGGAAGAAGGGGGCTAATTGACTAAACATACATGAAAAACATCGATAAACCATGAATAAGACTTGAATATAAAAGAAAGAGTTAATCCCTAAGGATTACTCGACAAAAGTACAATAAAGAAGCTAAGTTCATATTTACAGATTTAGACTACAGAGTATTGTTCAAAAGTACATCTCAAACAGAAATTCAAAGTTTGGCAGCGGAAGGGTTCTAACTAAGCATCCTACCCTTTAACTCAACATCAACCGTCGCCGCTCACCGTCGCTTCAACCTGCACATTTAGAAAACAATGCAGGGCTAAGTACAAACGTACTTAGTGGGCACGATGCCGAAATCATAATCATAAATATGGCATTTCATAAGCGTAGCACATCGGAGTTTTATTGAAAGAATCCGTGTCTACTAAACATTTTCTGACTTTTTCTCATAAATCACTCGCGCGAGCATTTTCTGACTAATGTTACGTTCAATCTTGACCAATTCTAATTCACCGTGGCTGGTACCCCTCAACAGGATATCACATACACCACAGGTTACAAAGTGCACTAACTCTGGAAAGCACTTAGCAGCTAACTCAGAGCCGATCGTTAGTTAATCTAAAATAGACTAACTCTAAATCTAGAAAATACGAATGTTGACTCAGATAGATACAAGAGAACTCACATAAAACATAAAATAGTTCATGCCATAATATCACTTTGAAAACACAGATATCAAAGCGATAACGAAAGATTTTCCGAGCATTGCTCGTTTTATTTGTATATAAAAGCCCACCTTGATTTACAGAACTTAAAGCAAAACTTCCAACTTCAGATCTTGTGTCCTTTCTCTACAGTTGGCTTTCTCCCTCATCGTAAGATAAACATACTTAAAAACGGGTTGTAAAAGATAATCGATTAAAGAGAATCGAAGCAAGTTTTAGTTGTTTCATTCTTTAGGCATTTGCACGCTTACTAGATTCGTTTTTACTTAAAAAGGAAACGAGACTTGTACCAATCTCGTTTAGAACTTGGAAGATCTCATACTCGACTCTCGGGTCAGTAGAGAAGGTAGTCGGTATCTTAATACGACTTTAAAGATTAAAAGAAATTAAGTTGGAAAGAATCAACTTAGGCGATTTAAGGAAATTTCTCGTTTATTACTTCTTTAACAAAAAGATAAGATATAAGATCTCGACTGGTTTTCATCACTCAAGGTCCTGTACTTGACTCTAGGGTCAGTAGGGAGATGTTCGTTAGATAAAAACGGTTTAAACGATCGAAAGAAACTAAGTTATGAACTAAACAACTTAGAAAACAAGGAACTGAATTTTCACTGCGCAGTCCAGTAACTCTGGAGGCTGTCCAGAACAGAGGATTTAGAAACAGGGAGTGAACCCTGTACCATTAGAAAGCTTAGGAAGTCTAGTTCGCGCTCCAATTTACGGATCACAAATCCGATAAATGAGCTGGAAGTAATTACAGTTTCCGGCGAGAGTCGCAAAACTGCCGTGAAAACCCTAATTGCTTGATAGGTTCGATGTATAATGTTTTAGGTTCGTTTTAAGCTCTCGTATTCAATTTTTTAGAAACTGGACTCTCAAGGCAGTCATCACGTACTTCCGTACGTGACAAACTCCTTCTCAAAACTCGCTCAAAAGCACGACGTTCTAAACGTCGGTTTTTCACTAACAAGTACTAAACCAACAAAAATTCAAAACGCGTTCTAGTTCTCGATTATAACTATAGCCCATATTATATCAACTCGAAAGCTTATGACGTCAACTAGAAAGTTGTTCTAAATTTCATCATAAATAATAATATCAAATTAGAATTCCCATCCGACTTCTCAATTATTAGTTACAACTAAATGTTCGTCTCTTACGCGATTTTACGACGCTAAACTACGTCTAACGTGAAACATTTTCATGCATGCAAACATATCATAACATCATTATAACTCAACTTATAAGGTGATCTTTATCTCTTATGTTTCATTAAACATTTTTAGAAAATTCTCAATTAAATTCCATAATCAACTAACATGATTTACAACATAAATCAACCAACAAATCATCACTTATATCAAACATGTGGAAACCTCTAATTATCCTATATCTTTCGGTTTTCATACATATGTTAAGGGGGTGATTTTCTTCCCCAATTAACTACATTTATTTACTAATCAACCTCTTTTATTATCAATTAATCAATTGCAAATCAATTATCAATTAACATACAAAAACCTCTAAATTCATAATTCAAACCCTAATTGACTTCCACAAAAACATAGGGCTTTCAATTCCTCTTCATTCTAATTACTAATTAAACATCTACTAAGCATGAATCAATCATCAAATGAAGAAAATTAAAAATCCTACAATTTCCCTAAAAATCTCGGCATTAACATAGGATTTAGGGTTCTTGTTTTTGTTCCACTTTAATCCCTAATTATCCTATCTAATACATCTAATTTCATTATTTCAAGATCACAACATCTATATCACCACTTCTAAAATTTCGATCAAATGGAAAATAAAAAGAAAAGGGTTTTGGATGGATAGAATTAAAGAGGAGTTGAATACCTTAAGATTTAACAAAGGATGTAATAGGTTTTGTTGGATGAATGAGGACTTGTGTGGTTTCTTCTTCAAGAACTTCAAGTGTCTTCAATGGAGGTGAAGAAAAGAAGATGAAGAAGATGAAGATTGAGAGAGAGTGTGTGTGTGCAGCCGAGAGAGTGAGAGAGATGGAAGAAAAAGATTTTGTTTAATTGTTGAAGACATGATGAAATTGTTGAAAGTGTTTAAAGTGTAGGTTAAGGTGTCATTAAACTAGACATGGTCAAACATGCATGTCTTCCACCTATTTAGGTGATGTGTCGGCTGCATGGAGAAAATTTTAGAGGGTTAAAGGTTTTTCCGGCGCGATCCGACGTTACGGAAAAACGAACGACGGAAAAAAAACGTTACTCGGTACAAAAAACGTCGCGATTTGATTTGACCTTAAATTCTAACGTATGAACTTAATTGGAAGATAAATTTACAAAAATTATTTTGACAAAAATTCGGGACGACACAGTCCGAGTTTCGTCCGGAAAAAAACATAAAAACGAACTTTTTCGGGCGTGTTCGTATCGCAATTTCGTGATTGTAAAATTAGACGGTTTTCCGTTCTTAATTTACGAACTAAAAGCTTTTCGTACGCGCTAACCCTAAATACAGTAGTCGTCTAGCTAACTTCTGTAATTTATTTTCAATAACGGATTCGGCCGTTAGTTTTAGAATTCAAAAAAAATTATAAACTTAGGCGTGCAAAGCCATTTATTTGGTTAACTTTAAATATTAAGAACGTAAGGAATTTACGGGGCATTACATCCACTTATTACCCTTATAATAATGTGGAACTCTATCTCCACTTATATCTACTTTTTCTCAATTTACATCTCATTTTTCAAAATTTTCTTAAATTTCGTGCCACCAAAACTATGCATAATTTTGTAATGAGCTATTAAATAATACTCCCTCAGTCCCCAGTTAGGATGATGCGAGGTCGTGCACAAGTTTTAAGAAAAAGTAAATAAATATTAGGTAGAGATATTTTAAGTTGAGGATAAGACCCATTTAGAATGTGTTGTTAATTTTTTAATGGATGCAAAAACTTTATAAGAGTAAACATATTGAACTTTTATTGAACTTTATCAGCAGTCTACTAGTTGAAGAGTTACGGGATTCGAACCCTCAACACTGGTTCGTAGCCACGTTCTCTAATCCACATGCCAGGAGCGCTTATCTTCTTCGAATATATTAATGTTGCATTTGTGTGATTAATGAAGATCTTCATAGGCTCGTATGATTTAAAACTTTTACTCTTGCTTTTGCCTCATTCTCATTGCTAATCGTACTTGAGAGTCAATCTCTAAATTTTTTTTAGGTTCACCAATAATGATGAATTTTCGATAAAGGTAATAATAACTTAAATCATGTAGTCTCTCGTTCCGTTCAACGTGGTTCGTTTTCCTTTCTGAGCGTCCCATTAAACTTGGCCCGGTTTCGCTTTTTTTTTGGGCAAAGATTAGACTTACTAACCCACTCAACTTTACTTTTACAAACAACATTTTATTGTTTAACTATTATTCATACAATAGTCAACAATATACACTATTTATATTTAATTTCCTTATTCTTATTCCGGAATGAAAAGAAATGAACCAAATTGAACATGATTGAGAAAGTATAAATAGATAAACACAAAAATTTGCGTGTGACCGGTCGCACCCATGCGACCGCGCGTGGGGCGCACGCGCTCAGATTTTTTCTTTTCTTTTTTTTTTTAATTTTCCTGTTTTCCTTTTCTATTTTCAGTTTGTTTTTTTTTCAGATTTTAATTTAATTTTTTTTTAAATCTACTTTTTTCACTTTTTTTTTGTTTGCCTCTTCGTTTTTTTGTTTGCCGCTTCTTCTTTGGTCAAGATTCGAGTGAGGGGAGCCGAAGGCCTCGGAGCAAGCCGAAAAAGTCCAAATTGTTGTCCGCCGATTATCCTTATATTTGTAATCGGAGCGAAGACGGAGCCGAAGGCGGAGACAAAAAAAACTGAAATTAAAAAAAAAAATATATATATATATATATATATATATATATTGACCGGGTCAACGGATCAAACCCGAGTTGACCGGGTCGACCCGGCCCGGACCCAGTCGTACAGCAAATGGGAAGTCGCATGGGAGACCTCCTCATAAATAAATAAAACAATAAAACAATTCTAATATCCCCACCGCATAGGCGGATATCCTCCCCCCTCCCTAACTCTTTGTGTCGCTCTCTCTCTTGTGCGAACAACAACGAACAACCACAGCATCATAACATCTCTATTTCTCTCTCGCTTTTCTAACCTTCTAACTACTCTTCAATTAATGACATATTATTATTTCTGCAGAGTAGTTGTTACGCCCCATTTACTATGATTGTAAAATTTCTGAATTTTATAAGGGGAAAAATCAGCAAAATCTCATTAGAAATTAAACAAACAAAAACTCATGAAATTATGAACAGTCCTTGTTAAAAAGTTACTATAAATATCAGATAAATTGGGACAGACGGAGTAACTTAAATCATAGTTTGTTCGTTCTATTGACAATATCCCCCATTCTTTGCACACAGTTATTAAGGTGCAATAATAAAATATAAAATTGACCCATTATTTTTGACAAATTAAATGTTTTATCTATAAAAATGGAAGATTTTAAATGAAACAGACTGAAAAAAGAAAACTTAAATCTATATCTATATTACCTATTATAAAAGAGCGGATTCTTACAAAATTTGATTTGCCTAATATACCTCTCTTATTATATTTATTATAAATCTATATTATTAATTGAAATATTAAAACAATAAACAGTAAATAATTTATGAAAAACCCAAAAAAAATAGATGAAGTGAAGCTTTGCTTTGAGGATCCTAATTATATTAGGAAAAGTAAAGAGAACAAAAAAAAGAATAATTATAATCACGTCTCTATGTAGAATGATGTATATCACAAATTAGGATATAGAGTTATACATCATCATATTATAAACATAAGTTTATCCTATCCTCACTGTGCTAATAATTTAATTTATTAAGTGATTAATTAGCTCAACTATTTATATGTCATTTATGACTTTTTTATTTTAGTATCTCTACTTTAGGAGACATAATGCTTTAATTACAAGGATAATTCACAAATCTAACATAAACTCCTTTTTTTATGTCGTGAAAACCGCAGCCGTAACTTTCGGTGCGCACTGAATAAACCCCCCGTCTCTAGCAGTAGTCTGCAAACCACACAGGACAGAAAAACTACATTTTCCAAATATTGGTGTGACAAGCATAGTCCTCTTAGTCGGGAAGTTGTTCAATGAAGTTATGATTAAATTACACTACATATATTTGTGCAACGCCATAAGTATCAAATGCATCACAATATGGACTAAATATAATAAGTTTCATCATGGCCATTAAAATTTATCATATGTATAAACCCTGCAAATAAAACCCTATAATAAATTTAATAAACCTACAATATAAATTGAAAAAAAAATTATATTCACGTGTATGATAAATTTGTCATAAACTATTGCAATATATAATACAACTAGAAAATTTTTATAAACCTTGATGAGGATCGATAATCCTTAACTAGAATGAATAAATTTTAATTAAAATTAATACATTTGTATTGGAATTAATTTATTCTCCATCGGAATAAAAAAACCGTAAATAAAAAGTCCAAATTGTTGCCCGACAATTATCCTTATATTAGTAATCGGAGCGAAGGCAGAGCCGTAAAATCGGAGCCAAAGTCTCCATCGGAATAAAAAAAATTGTAAATAAAAAAGAAAAAAAGAAAAAAAAAACTAGAAAAAGTTGGTGCATGTGGATACTATTCGATGTGCATATGAACATTAAAAAGTGTGCATATGGATATATTGAAGAAAAAAAACTAAAAAAAGTTAGTACATATGAATACTATTCGGTGTGCATATAAACATTAAGTGGTGTGCATATGAACATATTGCGCGTGTTGTGCACGCGCCACGCCAGAGACAAGCTCTAAATATACAAGAAACGAGAAACACTAAAATAAAAGAATCACCCGTAATTAAGAATTTATTGTAATTTTGAGAAACGTGTATATATTTGTACTTTTTTATGGATATATATCTTTATTGATAAGCAGTAAAAAAAAGAAAAAAAAAAAATACTCTAGCGTTACAAGTAGAGCCCGACCCAAGCCTGGCAAAACGATATATATCTCGAATTTCTCGCGACGTTTCATGCCACCACTCTGCCGCAGCGCCACCACATCAGCAGCGGCCGCCGCCACCTCCTCCATTCTCTCTCATAACAAGATCTCTGGTAAGACATATACACAATCTCTACTCTTTGTATTTTTTGCTTACTTTTCTGTGTAATATTCATCTTTACCCTAACTTCGTCATTTTTTTTAAATAAAAGAGGACCATCAATATGTTACATCTTTACCCTAACTTCGATATTTATTTTCTGCACAGACTAGGGTTTAGGAGTTTGTTTTCGGTTTAGTGGAATTTTCAATCAATTTCATATGCTGGAACATTAAATTAATTGGTCTAGAGTTTAACATTATAAACTTTACTACTTGTCTTTGATAATGGAGAAAAAATATAAGAAAAAGAAAATTTGAAAGACATTAGACATGGATTCAAATAAATTACCTAAAGAAAGTGAAGATGAGTGAGTAATTCTTTAATAGTGGTGAGTTTTCTTTAATCAGGAGGTAGAGAATCACAACAAAAAAGAAGGGCCTTTCTAGTAAGCCGGAACTGGACCAAGAATTCTTCGAAAATCTGCCATCAGAAATCATTATGGATATCCTCTCAAGACTCCCTCTTCGATCCATCGCATTTAGCAAATGTATTTGCAAATCATGGCTGGCTTTGCTCGAGACGGATGAGTTTGCCAAGTCCCATCTTTCTAAATCCACCCCTGCCCTAGCTGTCTTGACATCGAAGGGGATGTCAAGTTGGTGCACATCGGAGGGGGAGTCAAGCCGGTGCAGAGTTTTGGAATTGGAAGATGAAATTGATGCTAAGAGCAGCCATGATCATCACTACAATCGTCTCACCGACTTTGATTTTCCTCAAAGAGTAGCCATTGAGGGTTCTGTTAATGGTATGCTTTTCCTCCGTAGATATTTCCGTTGTGAAGATCTGTATGTTTGGAATCCAATATCTCGTGAATATATCGCGCTTCGCTACCCTGAAGAAACTTTCATCCGAGGAGTAGCTTGTGGATATAAATCAGTCATGTATGGATTTGGGGCGAGCAAAATAAGTGGCCAATATAAGGTAGTTCGGATTATGCTGGCATCTGATTGTCATGTTTACACTCTCGGAACAGGATTATGGAGACGCGTTGAACTACCTGGCACCTCGTTTGAGTACGATTCGTTTACCTATGGATCTGCTCCAATTCTAAATGACAATCTTCACTGGTTAGTGTTAGATTCAAACATTGCCTTCTCGATTTTTTGTTTTGACCTTGAAACAGAGTGTTTTAGCACATTCTTTATTCCTCCGACTCAGGAAATTACATGTATGGTGAGCCTTTCTGTTTTGAGGGATTGCCTATGTTTCTGTGATAGCTTGTCCTTAAAAAAGATTGTTATCTGGTTGATGAAAGAATATGGAGACGAGAAATCTTGGACTAAGGAATATGTCATCAACTATAGTCCTGTTTATTGTGGCAACGCATACCCTATTAAAGTTTTCAAAGATGGTGACATTTTGATGGTATGGGATGAGGAGTTCCTTTCCTACTACTCCAACAAGACGAAAACTATTCAAAAAATTGGTGACTTTGATGGAGGAAATTACCGTATCAACTCAATGCTTCTAACACCTAGCTTTCTATCACTCAAGAGTTTCCCAATGGAGAATGTGATCTCATTATGATTATTGTTATTAATCTGCATTTCTTTTCTAATCAAGGTAATTAATGGTTTGCTTTTTTGTTATGTCTTCATTATCAGCCTAACTTAATGCTATTTACATAATCAATGCTATTTCTTTCTTTGATCTTGAAACTCTTTAGTACATTTTATTGCCCTTCTTTTTCCTAAAAGTAGGAAATTTGGTGTGCAGCTGTCAATGGGAGAACTGCCTTTGTCTTTGTGAAGATACATCTGTTGATCGAATGGCCATTTGGAGCAAGGAATTTGTCATAAGCAGCCTCCCGTAGCTAATATTACGTTTTTCCTATCAATTTTATTAGTCTGTGACATCTTTTTGTCAGTTAGTTTCTCGATTTTGTTATGCTACTCCTGCAAGACTAAAACGGCGCGCAAAGTAGGTTGATAGTTAGTTTCTCGATTTTATTATGCTACTACTGCAAGACTAAAAGGGCCCAAAATTTTGGTTGGCAGTTAGTTTCTCGATTTTGTTATGCTACTACTGCAAGACTAAAAGGGCGCGAAAATTAGGTTGGCGGTTAGTTTCTCGATTTTGTTATGCTACTCCTCCAAGACTAAGGGGATGTTTGGCTGAGCTTTTAAGCTCGTTAAAGCAGCTTATAAGCTGTTCATTATTAAGGATTTAGGAACTTACAAGTTGTTTTAAGGAGCTTTTAAGCTCAGCCAAACACCCTCTAAAAGGGCGCGAAAATTATGTTGGGGATTGAGAAATTCTTTACTCCCTCACTAATGATGTACTTTTGTGAGATTGCTTCATACGAGATTAATTGCAGAGGTGCTTCTTTTTGGACCGCTAGTTGAGAAAGTGTATGAAACTATTAACAAGAAAATGCAGACATGAGATGCTTTGACAATTAATACTTTGGAATATGTTACAAAGACTTTAATATAACTATACTGATAGAATTCGAATATGGCCACAAAGTCTTAAGTCGCGCCTGTGAACCTATTATAAAAGAATGTATTTCTTACAAAATTGGAATTACATAATATATTCCTCTCATTATACTTATTTTAAGGGTAATATTGTAAATCAATATTATATATTAATGTTCTAATTAAACTTAAAATAGTAAGACTTCTCATATGTACGATGAAGTTTTATCCTAATAAAACTATTCTACGTTTTATACGTGCAAAGCAAAGGAATAAAAATAAAGAAAAGGAAAAAATAAATAAAGAAAAGAAGAAAAAATGTAAAAACGAGATTGCTCCCCGTGTAATCGCCACCCACAAAATCCTTTATAAGAAAAAAAAATAACACACAAAATTAGTGAAACCCTAATTTCCTCTGTTTCAGTCCCTACCTACAAGTAGATTCATACAAATCCTGCACCAGAATTCTCAACTTATATATATCCCAAGAAGCGCTCTAATTGTATACAAACATGGAGCACGATATGTTCAAATATCTACCATCAGAAATCATCAACGATATCCTTTCAAGACTCAATGTTCGAAGCATTTAGCAAGTGTGTTAGCAAATCGTGGCTCGATTTGCTCAAGAATGATCAGTTTGTGAAGTCCCATCTTTCTAGATCCGCCGCCACAGCCACAGCCCTAGCTGTCTTGACGGGGAGGAGGAAGTCAAGTTGGTGCACAGATTTCGATTTGGAAGACGAAATCGCGGGAAATATATTGAGCTCCGTCGTCCTGAAAAAGATTTAATCACGGGAAAAGCTACTTATGGATTTGGGACAAGCAAAATAAGTGGTGAACATAAGGTGGTCTATATTAAACATAACAATGGTTGTTATGTTTACACTCTTGGAACCAGATCGTGGAGATGCATTGAATCAACTTGCGCCTCGTTTGATTATGGTGGTACCGGTGGTGCATTTGTTAATGGAACTCTGCACTGGATAGTATGTTCGAACGCCACCTTGTGTTATTTCTTGTGAAAAGAGTAATGAGCTAAGAAAACTGAATTCCATACATTCTACGTGAACAGAGAGTTTGGGTACAAATCCTATATATAGGATAGTGAGCTGACTCAGCAGCTTATTCTACAAGCAAGAAATAAACACGACTGTCTAAAACTGAGAAATGCGACTTCTAGTCTAAGAAAATAAAGACAAGGAGAATAGAGGTCATGGCACGTGAACAGGAGCACACTCCCTTTATTCTTGATTCATAATACTCCCCCTCAAGATGGAGAGTAGATAGAACGAAAGTCCATCTTGCTCAAGAGAGATTTAAGAGCAGGAGAGGCCAATGGTTTCGTGAACAAATCTGCTAGCTGATGTGTGTTCTTGATGTGAAGAGGCTTGATCAATCCTGATAGATAGTGGTCTCGAATTGTGTGGCAATCGATCTCTATATGCTTGGTTCTCTCATGAAATGCTGGGTTGGACGTGATGTATACTGCAGCCTTGTTGTCACAAAACAAAGGCACTGGTTTGGATTGCACCACTCCAAAATCTGTCAGAATCTTCTTCATCCAAACTATCTCACAACTTGCTTGTGCCATTGAGCGATACTCTGCTTCTGCTGATGAGCGTGAGATAGTGTCTTGTTTCTTGCTTCTCCACGAGATGAGAGATGTGCTAATAAAGGAGCAATATCCAGTGATAGAGCGTCGAGTATCTGGGCAAGCCGCCCAATCTGCATCTGCAAACATAGAAAGATCAAGTGAGGTATTATTGGAGTAGAACAAGCCATGCCCCAAAGTTCCCTTAAGATATCTCAGCACTCGTTCTGCTGCTTCCATGTGTCCTTGGCAAGGTTTTGCCAAAAACTGACTAAGTTTGTGAACTGCAAAAGTAATATCCGGCCTTGTGATCCACAGATAAAGTAGTCTTCCAACTAGTCTTCTGTAAGGCCTTGAATCAGCAAGATACTCTCCCTCTTCTTGTTTAAGTGTCTTGCCAGATTCCATGGGAGTGGAAGTTGGTTTACACCCAATGAGGCCAACATCATTCACCAAATCCATTGCATATTTTCTCTGACAAATGTATATGCCAGTGGAATTCCTTGACAACTCAACTCCAAGGAAGTATTTTGGAACCCCAAGATCCTTATACTTGAAATGAGATCCCAAAAATTCTTTGAAGGCAGTAACAAGCTTGTCCTCATTACTTGCAAGAAGAATGTCGTCCACATATACCACTAATCCCAAGAAGCTAGATCCCTGATGTTTATAGAAGAAGGAATGGTCTGAAGCAGACTGTTTTAGACCAAATTTGGCAAGAACTTCAGAGAACTTAAGATACCACTGTCTTGATGCCTGTTTTAAGCCATATAGAGATCTTTTCAACTTGCAAACACATCCTGCAGGATAATGCTCCCCCTCAGGAGTGAGCAAGCCCTCAGGCAACTCCATGTAAATATCCTCATCAAGTTCACCATAAAGAAAGGCATTATTGATGTCTAGATGACACAAAGTGCAAGCATGATTTTGACAGTTATAGGTTTAACAACAGGGAAAAAGGTGTCAACAAAGTCAATACCAGCAATCTGAGTGTAACCCTTAGCCACAAGACGAGCTTTGTATCTGTCCAAGGAACCATCAGCAAAGAATTTGATTCTGAAAAGCCATTTGCATCCAATGGCAGTTTTCCCAAAAGGAAGTTGTGTAATGATCTAAGTCTTGTTGCGAATGAGGGCATCAAGTTCCAGTTTAATAGCTTTCATCCATTCTGGATAAAGAGCAGTTTGAGCATAGCTTTTAAGTTCAGGTAAGGCTGAGATGCAGCATATGAAGAAAAGGTAGGCAAGAGTGAGTTTAGAGTAGGACAGGTATTGGTTAAGAGGATAAAGGGAGGTGGTAGAATTGATGGAGTTACAAACAAAGTGTGAAAGATAAGCACGAGGTTTACTTACTCTGCCAGATTTTGTAGTAACTACAGGAAGAGAAGGTGCAGGAGGAGAGGAAGAAGAAGAAGTACAGGATGATGGAAAAGAAGGTGGAATAGAAGAAACACAGCCAGGTGAAGAAGAATGTGAGGGAGCAGATTGTTGTGTAGGTGAAGTAGAAGAGGAAATAGATGAAGAATTAGAAGGTGGAAGATGAGAGAAAGGGAACACAGACTCATGAAAAACTACATTGCGGCTAACAATGATGGTGTTAGTATCCACAAGCAGTAGTTTATAACCTTTGTACCCAGATGGGTATCCCAGAAATACACCCTTTATAGCACGAGGGGAAAACTTATTCCTATCTTTGTCAAGTGTGGAAGCATAACACAGACAACCAAAAACTCTGAGATGAGCATAAGAAGGAGGTTTGGCAAACAACAACTCAAAAGGTGTAACATGGGATGGAAGAACAGAAGAAGGAATCCTATTTATTAGATAAGAAGCTGTGAGCACACATTCACCCCAAAACTTAACTGGAAGATGAGATTGAAATAAGAGACTTCGTGCTACATTTAACACATGTTGATGCTTCCTTTCTACCCTAGCATTTTGCTAAGGTGTAGAGACACAAGAATGTTGAACAACAGTGCCATATTGAGAGTAAAGAGAGTTCATGTTGACCTCAGGAGCATTGTCACTCCTAACACATTTGATATGTTTGTGGAATTGAGTGGACAGTGTGTGGAAAAATTGGGTTAAGACTCGTCTGACATCAGACTTAGCTTTCAGCAAAAAAGTCCAAACAAATCTGGAAAAATCATCTACAATAGTCAAGAAGTAACAATAACCCTGTGGTGTAGGTGTTTGATAAGGTCCCCATACATCATAGTGCACAAGATCAAAAATAGATTCAGCATTATGAATGGAATCAGGAAATGGCAATCTCTTTTGTTTAGCCAAAGGACAAATCTCACAAAGAGAGTGTTTACAAAAATCAAGGTTCAATACAGGAGACATAAGTTGGAGTTTATTGAAAGACAAGTGGCCTAATCTAGAATGCCAAACATCTGCACACACAACAGATGCAACTGAGACACTTGAATTGACTGAAACAGAGTAGTTGGTATCCAAGACATAGAGATTTCCAACTCTTCTACCCTTCCCAATCTAGGTCCCCTGTGAAGCTTCCTGAACATGACACAAAAAAGGAGTGAACAAGACTGAGCAGTGTGAGCTGAAGGTGAGAGAACTAACTGAGATCAGATTGTAGTTAAAAGAAGGTATATATAGCTCATTCTCAAGTTGAATGGAAGGAGTTAATTGAATTGTGCCTACTCTACTAACTTGTACAGAATTTCCATTAGGGAGATTGACACAAGACTGGGCTATGGGAGTGGAATGACTAAACATAGTCAAGTCACAACAAACATGATGTGTGGCACCAGTGTCAAGGAGCCACAAAGACTGAGGATGATTAACAGCATTAGTGGAGGAATAGAGAGAGATATTACCACTGAAAGCTGGAGAAGTAGAGTGTTGTGTAGGTGAAGGAGCAGGGGAAGAAGTCACAGAGGTGTGGGAAGACTGCATCTGCGCCTGAAGAAATTGAAGTAACTGCATGCATTGCTCATTGCTCAAAACTGATCCAGCAGGAGGTGCTGAATTAGAAGCTCCAACAGATGAAGGAACATTTCCAGTATTGACATTAACTTGATCTGATGTAATGTACCCCTCTTCAACTTGATTAACTAATCTATGAGGTGGAGGTGGTCTGCCATGACCTCTCCCCCTACCTCTAACAAATCCAGGAGGATATCCATGAAGATCAAAACATTTATCTATAGTGTGATTTGGTTTTCCACAATGACCACACACAACTGAGTCCTTACCTCTTCCTCTACCATAACTAGCCGTATTAGCATAAACAGTGGGTTGTTCACTTACACTTTGACTCAATGGAACACTAACACCAACTTCAATAGACCTCTGCCTTTCTTCTTGGATAGCTAACGCAAATACCCTCGACAAAGACAACATAGGACTCACAGATAGAATATGAGATCGCAGCTGAGCAAATGATCCATTCAACCCTTGCAAAAATTTCATACAACATTCATGTTCCTGATGCTCATTCCATCTTCTAGCACTACCACATCGACAATTGGTGCACGTACACCATTTAACTGGTTGGAAATCCTTATACTCATCCCACAACACATGCAAATTAGTATAATAAGTACCTACATCACTTGATCCCTGTACTAAACTCAGTAATTGCTGTCTTAGTTGATAAATTCGCGCGAGATCACCATGAGAAAAACGCTCTCTCAGATCTGTCCAGATCTGAGCGGCTTAGTCAATATACATGAGACTAGAGCTAATATGAGGCACAACAGAATTCCTCAACCACGACACCACCATGCTATTACATCGCACCCATTGCGAATAAAGTAAATCATCAAAATCAGGTTTAGGAATAGTACCATCAACAAACGCTACCTTTTTCTTCGCGATTAGCACCGTGAGCATCGATCGATGCCAGGTATTATAGTTAGGACCGGTGAGTTGTTGCGTTACTAGCACAATTCCCGGATTATCACTCGCATGGAGAAAATATGGACTGGACTGATCTTCACCCACCGGGATCTGATCTCCTTTAACACCGGGACGACGATTGGCCATTGATGATAAGAAAAATTAAAGCAGAGAAATCACAGCGGAAAAGATTCGCTCTGATACCATGAAAAGAGTAATGAGCTAAGAAAACTGAATTCCATACATTCTACGTGAACACAGAGTTTGGGTACAAATCCTATATATAGGATAGTGAGCTGACTCAGCAGCTTATTCTACAAGCAAGAAATAAACACGACTGTCTAAACTGAGAAATGCGACTTCTAGTCTAAGAAAATAAAGACAAGGAGAATAGAGGTCATGGCACGTGAACAGGAGCACACTCCCTTTATTCTTGATTCATAATATCTTGTTTTGACCTCGAAAGCGAGTGTTTTAACACATTCTTCGTTCCTTCTTTTCAACCAAGTGCGATTTTTCGAAGTTATTGGGGCTTATCTGTTTTGAGGGACTGCCTACGTTATTGTGATGGCATATCCCGAATAGGTGAGATTGTAATGTGGTTGATGAAAGAATATGGAAACGAGAAATCTTGGACAAAGGAATATGTGATCCGTATACCTGATTTTGATTTATATGAAGCCATATTTGCTTATCCTATTAAAGTTTTCAAAGATGGTGGCATTTTGATGGTGTTGGATGAGCAGTTCCTTTATTACTACAAGACAAAAACGATTCAAAATATTGGTGTGTTTAATGGAGGGAATAACTATATCTACCCAATGCTTCTCACTCCTAGTCTGCTGTCTCTCAAAAGTTTCCCGATGGAGAATGTAATCTCTTTTTGATTATTTTTCTTTCGTAACAGTAATATGCATTTGTTTTAATGGTTTTGCTTCTTCTTTTTGCTGTTTAATGTTGTTTGCTATCCAAATAGCAATCAATAGTAAAGGCTCCTCTTCTATATTCAGCTTCATTGTCCTCAAGAATTTGTTTTTTCAGCATTCTCAACTAGTCTTCTGATTTGGAGCAAGCAAAATAACCCGAGTATTGAGTGTACTCGGAAAGAGCATAAGTCGGATGATGCTGCGTTGCAGTACAGTTTGGATGAGACGGGTGAAGTTGTGATTCTAATGGCTCCCTAAGGTTTTTCATATTTTGATCTTGAAACATAGTGTTTTAATTTTAATTTTTTCTTTAGTCTCAGTTTCTTGTGTTTCAGTGTAATTTTGTAATTGTTAGGATTTATTATGCACAATAGGATATAATTAATTTTTGGGTAAATTTCAGTTTTAATCTTAAATTATTCACTTAGCCTCAGAAATGTCATGAACTTTCAATATTATTGTAGATAAAAGATCTAGACTATTGATATTGTTACAAAAAATGCTCTACTCGCATTTCTGTCAACAGTGTGATGTGACGTGGCAAATTAAAACGAGGTCGTTTTTTCCATAATGTGTTTTTTCAAGAGATAATCCATGTGGAATAAAACATGTGTAAAACAATAAGGAAACAGAAGAGGAAAGGAGAGGATCGGACGAATGAATTCCATGGAGAAACCAATGGCCAGAACTGATGAGTGAGAAATCAGGAACATCTAGAAGAAACGATCGACAGCTTCTCGAAGTTGAAGCAATAGTTGGTCCATGTAATCATCAAGAAACAAAGAAGCTAGAAACTTGGCCCATGTAATCATCAAGAAACAAAGAAGCTAGAAACATTTTATTTTGTTTGGGTCCATTCTCTTTTTTAAAGAAAGCCCTCATCTTATTCTTCTGCATTCTCAATCCTCATTTCTTCCTTTAGATTGTTAGATTCATCAAGAAGATGGGAGAATAAATTGAATTAATGAAATAGACAGTCATGAATTAGTGGGATGATGCTCCGTTGGAGTACAATTTTGATGAGATTAATTGGTATAAGATATGGACTTCCTAAGGCTTTCATGTTTTAATCTTGAAACAGAGTGTTCATGATTTTATTTTATTTTTTACTCTGCTCTCAATTTCTTGCTTTGTAGTTTAATTTTGTAATTGTTAACTAATTGTATTACTTTTGATAGATTCATAAAGATGAAACCAGAACAAAATTTAATTAGTGTTCCGAAGTTGCAAGAGACTTTGTATGAGTATTATAATTGTATGAGGTATTAATGTGCAAGAAGATTTATGTTTGATGAATTTCCATTCGTGGTCTGCACTTCCATCGAACAGCTTGTAAGCACAAAGTTTCTGCTCCTACTTTCAGATTTTCGGCTTGGATCTTTACCACACAGTTGGCGTGCATCTTTTGAGAGAAAACAGTCTTTATTCGAACAAACAATCTTTACTCATTTTTTTTTCTTTTTTTCATGAAAAACATTCCTTATTCTTACAATAAACAGTCAACGGTTCTTACAAGATTGATTGCAGGGGTGCTTCTTTCTATTTGAGAAAATGTATGAAACTATTAACAAGAAAATGCAGACGTGAGATGACAATTAAAACGTTGGAATATGCTTATAAAGACTTTGACTATAACTATATTGAAATGGAAAATGTCAGCTTGTTCTGATTTTGTGCTATATTTCTCAACATGAGTGTGTAATTTGTTCTTTGTTGAAGTTTCTTCTTGAAATTGCTATTTGTGATCACAATATTTGTAATATATTAATGCTGTTTTCTTTGACCAGAGAGTGACAACATTCAACTAGGTTGAATGCTCTCTACGCCACTACAAAAAAGACTGTCTTGCAACGGAATTTCACCACAAAACTTCCCGGCGGAATTTCATTAGGTCGTCAACAAATTAAAGCATAAGAATTTCTCTAATCTCTGCCACTCAATGAACCAAGATTGCTTCACAAATCTACCATCAAGAATCATTATCGACATTCTCACGAGGCTCCCATTTGAATAGGTTGTCGATCAATTTAACTTAGTACTCCCTCCGTCCACGAAAATTATAAGAAGTTTTTTATGGTTGAGTTTTAATAAAAGTTTGGTAGTATTAACTAAGTGGAGAAAGTGACCCAATGAAAATTGTAAGAAGTTTTTTGTAATAAGAGTTTTAATAAAAGTGTGGTAACCATTAAGTAAGTAGAGAAAGAGATAAAAAGTACACATGATGTCATATTTAAAAATGGAATAAAAGAATATTTTGGAAGAAATAAATTATAGAACATAAATTAAACATTACATATTAAAAGTTTCAAAAGACTTCCTTAAATATTAAAGAGAGAGAGACATAAATTATAAAATTACATTTTCAGTTCAAAGATAAGGTATTTTAAGTAATAATAGTATCAAATATATAACATAACCCATATATTCGATTTCCTATGTTCATTTGGGGTAGTGCCGAATTATTCAATTTAGTTGAAATTTCTCTCACTGGTCAAAAGGAAAGTTGAAATGTTGTAAGTTAATGAGATATTAACCATATTGCAAGTATAATCGAATTTCCTACTCCAATTTTGTGTTTCATTCTCTACTCCTTGTATTGGTTGAACTACATGTGGCATTGAATAAGGTTTATTCCACCTAAATAGGGTATATAATTATATTCAAATTGTCAAATGTCAAAAATTCGACGAATGGAATAAAGGATGAAACACCATAAGCAGTAGAGGATCCAAGTTGTAGGTAAGTTAATGAGACAGTAACCATATATGAAGTACAAAAGGATTTAATTTGATTGGAGAAAGTTAAGTTCAAAAACATCACTGAAACAAACAATTTATTTGCATGTTACAAAATGAGACATTTTTTAGAATTTATTGGTCTGAAAAGCAATTCAACATCTAATATATTTTATTAAATTAATAAATTCAACGCAATTATTAAAAATATATATAGAGAATATTTATCGGGTGTATTCAAGGCGGGGATCTATACCCCCATACCCGAGCTGACCCGATGTGAGTTTGAATACTCAAAACCTCAAAACCCGACCCCAACCCCAAAATTTTGCTTCACCCAATACGTGAGGATACCCGTAGGTACCCGAATCCTTATGTACAATTGTCATCTCTAGTACTGAGACACAGTTAACTTAGTTGTTCTTTACAATTCAATTAAAACATAACCCGTCTCCATATGTTGCACTTTGGTATATCAATTTGATAACAATGACATCGCTTGTTTTTAACACTAACAACATATATGTGTTGTTTTTTTTTTTAATACGATCCGAGTCTCGTGAAGTAATTAGTTCATAGTTAATCCATATTATATGTTTTCGAGATGTTCATTTTCCATCTAGTGTGTAACCCGTCGAGTTTCGACATAAATTATTTTATATTGTAATTTATAATTATAAACTTAAAAATAATTTCAATAATTTATTTTGAAATATTATATTTTGACAATAATCATTGCAAATAAGTGTTATTTGAAAATTTATCTCGTTGCAAATGTTGCATGGAAGATCGCCTTATCGCAAATAAATGGTATTGAAGGATCATCTCGTGTAGTTACAGATGATTGTTATATGAAGGATCATCTCGTCTCGTGTAGAATAAATATATTTACCTTAAATCACTTCATATTGTAATTACAAATATAATTAAAAAAAACTAATTCAATAATTCTATACGTACACACTTGAACCGGAGAAAAATCGATCGGTTCCAACATCAATCAATTTTTAAATTAAACCCATAATTAGTGTTATTAAATTGCATGTGGTTGATTTTGGCTCCAAATTAATGATGTTTGTTTCTAACTATCTTCGTCGCTTAAATCTCCCTCCTCCAATTTGTCTCCAAAATTCTTACCACCCATTCCGCTCTTCGAAAATTCAATCCCATTCAGACCCCTTCCCTATACGTTACCAGGGTTTAACTAAAGCTACACAACATATTCAGAGATTTCAATCATATAATATACTTTTCTGTCCATGTCACTTTTGCTATTTATGTTTGTCTACGAAATGGTTGCCACTTTTGCTACATCACTCATATTTATTGTGAGACCTTTACTCCACTCACAACAATACTTACTATTATCTACCATTTTCTTAAAACCCGTGTCATCCACAATGTGGCAACCATTTCGTGGACGGAGGGAGTAAAAAATAAGAAAGAAAAGACAAATTAATTTTTTTTAAAGAGAAAATACAAATTAATTAGATAGATCTAGATGTAGAATACGTAAGTGTAGATATTGTAAATAGTGTAATTTGTGTGGTATCTAAGAACATGCACTACTGAAAATTTCAAGTGCTATTATAATACATCGAATAAGATTTCTTTATTGTTCAAAATCATGCCTAAAAATATGGCAACTAAAAAATACATCTATATTATGAGGATGAATATATATATATATATAGTTAAAAGTTTTTTCAGGGCAATAACTTTGGGTGATTTGCAATTTCAGGATAAAGATTCGCGGACTTGCAATTTAAGGACAATATGTTTCGAAATAAACACTAGAAGGACAAAAATAGCCCGATCGGGCTAAAAAATAATTTTTGGCCCGATATCCAACTCAGGGCAGCAGACGCCGAATCAAGCTTTCAATTGTTGCAGCGATTCCAGATGAAACTAGCACAGCAACATGTCAACGCCCAAAAGTTGTGCTCTTCTTCTTTTTTTCATTGTGGCATTTTCTCAAACGTCTTGTGTTCGTGAGTTATGAGAGCATCTACTCCAAACCTGCTGAACAGCAGCATGTAGCAGCCAATCCTTCGAAACCGTGAAGTCAAATACATCATAGCAGCAATAATATTATGGACGTGAGTTATAAGACAGCATCTACTTCCACATTTACCTTCTTTTTTTTTTCCATGCAACATTTAACGAACATGCTGTGATCATGCTGGGTAGGAACGATGTCACTGGTTTGCCTTGGTAGGAAGGATGACTTCGTGTTTATATGCGTTCAATTTGCCTGGATTGAAGTTTTGTTTTGTTTGAATTTCTACCGAGAGGCAAGCAGTTTACGAGTCCGACTTTTTACTCTACATTCTTCCAACTTCAAGTTTATGAACCTCGTGTTTGTTTTGTTTGTCGTATGCATTATTTTTAATTAATGGTGAGCACATGACCATTTGATAGCCGTTGGTGAAGAGAATTTAGATAATAAGAAAAGAAAAAATATGAAAATTCCACGTCCGCATACTAATGAATGTGGGCTTAGGGATCTCTACTCCTTTTATAAAGAAGATTCTTATTTACACCGTATACATAATTTGTTTTATTTTTATTTATAATAGAGAGAATATTGGGGCGGGTTTGGGGCAGCAATCTATATACCCCTCACTAGATCCGAAATCAACTAGGGTTTTAATGTTCTATATCCGAAATCAACTAGGGTTTTAATGTTCAAACCAGGTCCTACAATTATTGCAATCTATATACCCCTTACTAGATCTGAATTATTGCAAATCAGCCAAAATTATTGTCCTAAAATAAATTAAATATTGTAATTGTATTTATCATTAACCTAATGATCCTTAGCACTAATTAATGAATAAATTAAATGATTATTTGAATTTTTGAAAATCAAATCATATCTTTTTTTTAAGGAAATCAAATCATATCTAATTTACATATTCTATAATTAATATCAATCAAGTTGGAAAAACAAGAATGTACAAATAATTAGATTAATTTATTTTACAATATTTCTTTCATTTTTTTAATGACAATTAAACAATAGAAAAACAAAACTATTATAGAACACAAAAATAAACAAACTATATAACTCACAATTGTCGTTGCATGACTATTTTCGATTTTGTTGCTCATTAAAATATACTACATTATATTTTATAAGTTTGGGCAAGTGGTTATTTCTAAAATAAACATTTATTTGAGGGAAAATATAAGTGAATTGAAACAATAATATAAATTGTCACTGACTGCTTTTTCTATTTTATTTGTTGATTAAGATTATATTATTCTATTTATTTAATTATTGAAATAGTTGCTATATATTTGTCTCCAATTAAGCACAAATTTTAGGGTTAACACGTGTTTTCATTCTACTATACATAAATAGGAGTCTAATTTTTTTCGTATTGAAAATACATAAATTTTTCTCACTCTCTCAAGTCTCAAAGAATACTGCGACGATTCACCACCGCTCCGCCGCATAGCCACCTCATAAGCCACTGCGGGCGCCATTCTCTGGTAAGATAACATCTCAATTGTCAGCTCTTACATAATTTTTGGTTAAGTAAAATTTTGAATCAATGTATGAATCAATTTCTCAGATGACACTCTAAACTTTACTACCTGTTGTATTTGTTATGATAGAAAAATAATTAAGAAAACTTGAAAACAAAGTTTAATTTTAATACGTTGTGTTTATCAGTGAGATAACGAAGCATTCTTCATAAACTGGCCATCAGAAATCATCATCAACATCCTAAATAGTACTGTGTGTATTCATTTAATAGGAAGGTGAAGAATCACAAAAAAAAGAGGGACCTTCTATGCAAAGCCTAGCAATGGACCAAGAATTCTTCAAAAATCTACCATAAGAAGTCATTATTGATATCCTTTCAAGACTCCCTATCGGAAGCATTATAATCTGCAAATGTGTTAGCAAGTCATGGCACAGTCTACTTGGGACCGATGAGTTTGTTAAGGTCCATCATTCTGGATCAGTCCCCTGTCTGGTTATTGGAACCCAAAACATTGGATTTTATGAATTGAATGATGATCTTGATCTTGAACACCATGAGTTCCATGCAGCCTTCAAGTCCAATTTGCCTTGGGTTTCATTGTTTGGAGGTTCGGCTAATGGGTTGCTTTTTTGGGTCGGAATAGATGTCGAGGGCTCTTATAACCTTTACATATGCAATCCACTTACTCATGAGTATGTTGAGATTAGGCTACCAATAGTCTATTTGAGTTGTATGGAAGTCTTTTATGGATTTGGCGCTAGCAAAATTACTGGCCAACATAAGTTGGTTGTGGTTACTAAATACGAGTGTCATGTATACACTCTTGAAACTGGACTGTGGAGAAGCATTGCACCCGGTGACCCTCTCAAGTGTGCTTCTTTTTTTAAATCCGGGGCATTTATAAAATGGGAATATTCATTGGTTGGTACTTGATTCAAATTGGTCGTCTCCGTTGATTTCCTGCTTTGATATTGAAACTGAACTTTTTAGTACTTTTTCTTATCCCCCTCTTCCGGAAGGTAAGGGATTTTGTCGCGATATGTCTGCTCTGGACCATTGCCTATGTGTTTGTGGAAATACAGGTGATGTAATTGTCATTTGGTTGATGAAGGAATACGGGGTTGAGAAATCTTGGACAAAGCAAATTGTCATCAGCAGTCCCTTAGATGTAGATTGTCGAGTTTGTCCAATCAAAGTTTTCAGAGACGGCGACATCTTAATGGTAGTGGATTCCACAATGCTGTTCAGCTACTCCGCCAAGACCAAAACTGCTCGAGAAATAGGTGAGGGAGCAATTCTTCACACCCCAACCTTTCTTTCACTCAAGAGCTTTGGAACGAAGAATGTAAGCAAGTTCTAGTTTTATGCTTTTGAATGCAGTTCCCTAGTCATATGGATTTTTAGCTAGGTTCTAGGTTATGGCTATTGTTGAATACCTGCCTCTAAACTTCGTTTTTAGTGAATTATTAGGTGTTTTAAGCGAAATTATTAGGTGTGTTTAGATACTTTGAATGTAGTATTCGGTTCTTGGCGTTGCAACTTATGATGTGGCTGGATATCTGCCTGTTCTTGAACATGTATGATGAAACTGCATTATTCCTTCAAGATCTTTGAGGTATTTTAATGATTATAATTTATAAATGATTTGATAATTTGATTAAACAAAAATAGTTTACACGTCATTTAACTAATGAAAAAGTTTAAATTTCACTCTAAATTTAATATTATATAAACTCTATTAATTTCTTGGAATGTAGCAACAAAAATAAATAAATTTATCCTTAACAAAAAAAAAAGAAAACAAAAAATAGATAATAATCAGAAAATTAAAACCCTAATACCCTTCTGCTTGCCATCCACGCTCCTTTAAACATAGCTAGTGCTGCCTCCTCCCTCTTCTCTCTCCATATCCATACAATCTTAACACAACAACCCCTAGTTAACAATTAAGATTAAACTAAAACACAAGAAACAGAGCCATGTTTGAAGATCAACTTGAGAACTGAGAAAACGAATGTTGATTAATTCACTAATGATTGGACATTTGGATTGCATATCTAAACAACATTAATTAAGCAGATCATGAGGACTACAACAAAAAGCAAATTCATTACCTTGATTAGAAAACAAATGTATATTAACATTTCCAAAGAGAAATAATCATAAAGATAGTACATTCTCCATTGGGAAACTCTTGAGAGAGATAAAGCTAGGAGTGAGAAGCATCGAGTTCAAAATGTAATTCCCTCCATTAAAGACTCCGATAGCTCGAGTAGTTTTCGTCTTGTTCGAGTAGTATAAAAGGAACGTGTCATCCCATATCATCAAAATGCTACCATCTTTGAAAACTTTAATAGGGTAAACACATAGGCGTCCTCCATAAACAGGATTGAAATCAATGACATATTCCTCAGTCCAAGATTTTTCGTCTCCATATTCTTTCATCAACGAGATAAAAATCTGTGGTCTGCCAGATGTAGCATAGCCATAACATAGGCAATCCCTCAAAACAAACAGGCCTAATAGAATTCCTTGAAGAGGAGGAATACAGAATGTGCTAAAACACTCTGTCTCAAGGTCAAAACATAAAATACATTTGTTGTAGTTTGAATCGACTACCAACCAATGCAGATTGCCATTAACAAATATACCAGAGAAGCAAGAATCATACTCAAACGAGGCGGTATGTGGTTCAACGCGTCTCCAGGATCCTGTTAACGGTAATTACCCTTAACGCATACCACCTTATGTTGACCACTTATTTTGCTCGCCCCAAATCCATAAGCAGCTCCTCGCAGCATGAAAAATCCTTCCGGGCAATGGAGCTCGATATATTCACGAGATATTGGATTGCATATATACAAAGCATGAATATTGACCTCATATTTGTGTAGAAGAAGCATACCATTAGCAGAACCCTTAATTTTTACTCTGTGGGTGAAATTAAACTTGGTGAGATGATTGCATTCATACAGATGATCAGCATTCATCTCATCTTTGAGTCGACAAATCAAACCATGAGGAGAACCTTTGTGAGCAAAAATGGAGCAATGGTCAAAGCTCTGATCAACATCAATCTCTTCTTCCATATCAAGACAGCTACGACGGAGGCGGATCTATAAAGATGGAACTTGACATACTCATCAGTCTCGAGCAAATCCAGCCATGGTTTGCAAACACACTTGCTAATTGCAATGGTTCGAACAGAAAGTCTTGAGAGGATATCGGTAATGATTTCGGATGGTAGATTTTTGAAGAAATCTTGCCCCATGTTTGCTTGTGGTGAAAGATTTCAAGTTATGGAGAAGATTGTATGGAGAGAGAAGAGGGCGGAGGCAGCACTGGACTATATAAAGGAGCGTGGAAGGCAAGCAAGAAGGATTAGGGTTTTAATTAATTGTCTGATTATTATCTATTTTTTTCTTTCCTTTTTCTTGTTAAGGATAATCTTGTTCCTATATCCACGAAATTGATACTCCTTCATATTCATATATATGTAGTCCATAACACCCAAATAGATAGTAGCCTAGGTCGTAGTTGGGCCTAGTCAGGCCCAAAACACCCACCTATTTAGTAGTCCGGCCCAATTATCAAGTCTATAGTTTATTCAAGAATCAAGAGATACAGTTAATCATACTCCCCAAGTCCCAGAAAATCAAAATCAAATTGACTCGAACTAACACGAACAAGAACAACCAAGCAAAAGGTGAAGAACCCAACTGGAATGAGTGATAACTGAGAAACTATTAACCAGAATTGAGAAAAAAGCAAAGTGAAAAATCAATCTGTTTCTCTATAATGAGAAAATTCAAATTACTTGTAACATAATAGTCTTGGAATGCTCGATCTTCTCTCTCCATACAATTTACGCCACAAGTTTAAATCTTTTACCCCAACGGTTCTCAATTTGGAGTTTTTGTATGTATACAAAAATGGAGCAAGATTTTTCTAGACAAATCTGCCTCAAGAAATCATCATGAACTTCCTCTTAGGACTCCCTATTCCAACCATTGCAATTAGCAAGTGTGTTTTCAGATCATAGCAAGTTTGTGAAGTCCCATCTCTCTAGTTCCGTCGCCGCCCTTGCTTCGATTTGTCTATGTAAAAGTGAGGTGAATGCTGATGCAGTGTATGAATGCAATCCACTCGCCAAGTTTAGTTTTCAGTACAAAATAAATATCATTTCAGTGATTTTTTCTGAAATTACTTTGTCCAATCAAATAAAATCCTTTGTAGTTCATGATTACTAAACTTGGCTTCCACACTTTGCAGCGTATATATAAGACATTCAAACATATCGAATTTTAAACCATGCATGTTGCATAATCAATCATGTAAATTTCTCTTGTAAAAGGTATATCCATAAACTAACTGTAAGTTAAAATCCGAAAAATCAATTTCTGATGTAGCAATAAAATGAATCATCAATGTCAATAGAATTTATAATAGCGAAGTTTATGGATGATAATTAATCTCTAATTAATCCCTTTGTTTAGATTTCAAAGAGGAAAAAAAAAAAAAAAAAAAGAACTTAAAATTATTTTCTAATTTTTTGACGCTGATTGTACCCAAACTTTTGCATACTAAAATAAAGAACCAACGAAATAAAAATATATTAAAATATGTGAATGATAATTTTTATTTTTCTTTAAGATATCACGCTATTTTGTTGCACACTGACTTCTTCTTGTGATTTCTCTAGCTTGTGTTGGCAAATATGTGATTTTCTACCTCGAATTGATGTTCTATGACCGAATCTTTGTGAATTTATTCGATGTTCTATGCCCGAATCTTTGTGAATTTATTCGATGTTCTATGCCCGAATCTTTGTGAATTTTAAAGCGAGTTGGAAATTATGTATTAGCTCAATAATCTTTAAGCTTGTATGTGATCTTGAAACTTGAGTGTTAGAATTTGAGCTCATTCTTTGTATTTCTTTTGCTCTATGTTTTGAACAAGTGTTGTGTTTTGCTCTAAAAAAGTAGCAGATTGATTTCGGTGCTGCTATATGGTTCCATTCTCTATCTTTGATAACTTCCTCTTTATGTGTGGCTGCAAGAAAATAGAAAATCTTCAATTTCATAAAGATGGACAACTTCACCAAGCTAAAGTGCAACCTTATCTTTGTGATGTCTGGTGTGGCATGGAAAATACAGAATATATAGGAGTAGGAGAGCTAGCTCACCTCAAGTGTAGCAGCATCTAACCTCCTCACATCCGAGCTTGACACCGTGTCGTGTCAAAGCAATCTTCGCATCCTTGTTAGCCTAATAACCAGAGTCAATGTCAAAACATGCTTGTTACTTTCAAGGAAAAAGCATATCTAGAATGGTGAGCTGAGTGAAAACATTGAACAATCAACTGTCTATTGGGATCAGATCATCAAATCACTCTCAATTCTCTCTAGTAAAACAGAAAATGAGAGAGAAAGCAGATGCCAAGTAGTTAACAAGGAATTGTATTGCAAAGAAAGCAGTATATGTAGAAACAAAATCAGAACAAATTATAGGTAGGTCTGTCCTAAATAAAATTGTTGAACCCCACAAAACACGCATACCGGTTTCAACTTAATCTCCTCCAATTTGAAAATTGCCTTCAGAAGTTTTAAAATCCATCACTTCGAAATGGGGCGCTTGAGTTATCATGGCTCCGACGGTCTCCACTTCACCAGTAGCAACTTCCTTTGTAGTGAAGGTCAAAAGCAACATCCCCCCATTGGTCAACACTAGCTTCTCCACACCCTCAAACTTGTAAACTCCCTACATTCATAAACTTAAGATATTAAATCAATGTTAAAGATCACACGGTTTTTAAAGAATAAAACAAGGCGGCATTATTTACTCTAGGTGATAGGATAGATTGATATAAACCTAAGATTGATTATACTATCAAACAAGTTCAAAAGTAATCAATCTATCAAAGTAAACATTAGATTGGCCTACAATAATTTTATCTATTTATCCTATCGCCCAAAGTAAACACCCTTTGAATCTCTTTCCATCAAAACAATTAAAGCTTGCAACAAGCAATACCCAACTTCTAAGTCCTAATTAACTACAGAAAATCAACTAATGTGATAAACCCTAATTATGATGCAAAGAGCAAATCAACTATAGAAAATCAACTAATGTGATAAACCCTAATTATGATGCAACAAGCAATTCCCAATTTCTAGATCCTAATTAACCATAGAAAATCAACTAATGTGATAAACCCTAATTATGAATTAGCCAGTGAAATTTAACATGTATAATAATGAGTGAAAATGTACCTTGCTTTCTTGAAATTTGTTGAATTCCCCAATTGCAAATTTGGCTGCCTTTCTAGCTAAAGTGTGGGCCCTCTCGTCCTCGAGATTCTGCGGAAAGAAAACACGTAGATGTGCCCAAGCAGGGACGACAGAGAAATCAATGCCCTCATCCACGCCGTAACCCTAGATCAAGAAAATTAAATTAAATCAAATCAAACCAACCTACATAAATAAATAAATGGAAAATCAATTATACCTTGGTGGAGCGCACTTGATCGAGGAATTTGATAGTTCGAGGGAGCATATCAATACCCTTGTAATGCTCCTTGAAACGAAGCCAATTTGGTTCAAGATTTTGAACACGATGCATAATTGTTTGTTCCCAATTCTCATATTCAATGGGGAAACTTTGTAGGAAGGGCTCAATCAGTCGTAATTCGTTGTCGGTGGGATGATCATAACACAATTTGTAAGAGCAGCCACAACGGCAATGGCGTAGCCCGGGCGAAGGAGTTGAAGCCCGGGCGCCATGTGGGCTTTCGCCGTTGGAGGTGGCGAGGGCGGGCGGCGAGCATGGAGCCCTGGCGCTGCAGAGCCCGTGGGCGAGCGAAAGAAGATGGAGGGGAGAAGGGACACGCGTCGCCTCCTCCTATTTTCTGTTATTTTTTTTTTTTAATTCTGAAATGAAAAAAAAAATTAAAACATGCAACGATTTTCAAATTCAACGGCTTTTTTTTCCCTATAAATATATCACATTCATCCCTTAAACATCTACACCTTCCCTATTTCTTCATTCTCATTTCTACATTCCCACAAAAATTTTCAACAAAAAAACATTCTTGAATTCTTTCAAATAATATTGAAAAAACATGTCTTGGAATGGAGAATTCTTCGATCTCAAAGAAGATGAGAAGGTAGTGGAGGAGGTACTCCAGCTGGGTCAGCAAGCCATTGATCTCTACCGCGAGCACTTTGAAGATGACGACGAAGCAGAGTCATCGAGCAGAACGTACATTCACAGGAATCGTGAAGAGGCCGAACAACGCCTTATTCGCGATTATTTTGCAGAGAATCCGATTTGGGGCGAAAATGTATTTCGCCGCCGATTTCGCATGAGCAGGAAGTTGTTCGTGCAAATAGCCGCCACTTTGGTTGCTCGGGAGCCTTTTTTTGAACAACGTCGAGATGCAACTGGAAGACTGGGGCTTCACCCGTGGATCAAATGCACTGTTGCTTTGAGGCAACTCGCCAACGGTGGATCGGCCGATCACTACGACGAATATCTGCACGTTGGACCAACAACGAGCACACTATGCCTCAAGTATTTTTGCAAGGCAATCAGAGATGCGTTTGGTGACGTATATCTGCGGAGGCCAAACAGCGCTGACGTCGCCAGACTCGTAGCAATGCACGAGGCAAGTCATGGCTTTCCTGGTATGATCGGAAGCATCGATTGCATGCACTGGGTATGGAAGAATTGCCCAACAAAATGGCGAGGTTCGTACACAGGACGAAAGGGTTATCCTACTATCATCCTTGAAGCAGTCGCCTCACAAGATTTGTGGATTTGGCATGCCTTTTTCGGTGTCGCCGGCAGCAACAACGACGTCAATGTGCTCAATCAATCCGATGTCTTCGCCGATATTCTCCATGGGAGAGCCCCGCCAGTCACCTTCGTCGCAAATGGCCGCGAGCATTCAATGGGATACTATCTCGCCGACGGTATTTATCCGAAGTGGGCTACATTCGTGAAGACCGTACGAGCTCCAACTGATCCAAAGAGATGCCGATTTGCAAAGATGCAAGAAGCTGCACGAAAGGATGTTGAAAGGGCTTTCGGTGTACTCTAAGCTCGTTGGGCAATTATAAAGGGCCCTGCTCGGTTGCATTTTCGAGAACACTTAAGCGACATCATGTACGCTTGCATCATATTGCATAACATGATCATCGAAGATGAGGGACACCAAGCAATTCAATTTGTTCCGGAAGCGAGCGCAAGGGGCGACAAGGAGGTTAATACTGCACCAGTAATCATGGGTGGAACGCGTGAATTCGAAAAATATATTGAGAGACGAGCTCGCGTTCAAGATGCAACGGCCCACGAGCGTCTTGCGGATGATTTGATTGAAGAAATTTGGTCGCGTTTCGGTCCGCTCAACTAGCTCTAGCTTTATTTTCAATATTATTGTATTTTTCGTATCTGTTTTTCAAATTCAATAAAATTGTTCGAGTTTTAATCGCATCTCATAGACTGATAATTAATTTGTTATATATTGCAAAATAAAAAATTAAAATTAAAAAGTAAAATTAAATAAAAATCAATCATTGCATAGCCCTAGGGGTCGAGCTTCACCATAGTGAAAATTTCAAGCCCGGGCTATCAATCATTGGGACCCCACCAAAATACCCTTAGCTCTAGGGCTTCGGAGCCCACTGTTGTGGATGCTCTAAGGCTCCCATATATCATAAAAATTAATATCGTTACGATGAACAAAAAGAAGATCCATTGTTATCTGCAAATTAGAATGGAATTTATTAATGTCAATAACCAAAATATAATAAACTAATTCACACAGGCTTAATAGCGCGGCAGAGGGGGGAGATATATATAGATGTATAGGGAGAGAGAGACCTTTTCTAGCCAGGGTTTTCCCATCTAAATTTTCTTTTCTTTTCTCCTTTTTTTTCCTTGACGGTCAAATTAATTTACTTATATTGTATCACAATCGATTGGGCCATTTAAGGAAAAAAGAAAAAGTAATGTTAAAATATTAGATACCATAACATAAACGACATTACGACAGATTATATAATTGTGGTTGTTATGGACTACAATATATATACATATATCAATAAAGAATTTTGAACATATATATACATGATGATGATAAATTTGCGGCTAATATCTCTTAATTATATAAAAACTCTATCAATTTCTTGGATGTAGCAATCCTTAACCCCAAAAAAAAAAAAAAAAAAAAAAAGATAACAATCAGAAAACTAAAACCCTAATCCCCTTATGCTTGCCTTCCACGCTCCTTTAAATATAGTCCAGTGCTGCCTTTCTCTCTCCATACAATCAATCTACGCCATAACTTCAATTCTTTCACCACAAAACAAACATGGGACAAGATTTGTTCAAAAATCTACCATCTGAAATCATCAATGATATCCTCTCAAGACTCCCAATTCGAACCATTGCAATCAGCAAGTGTGTTTGCAAACCATGGCTGGATTTGCTCGAGACTGATGAGTTTGTCAAGTTTCATCTTTCTAGATCCGCCGCCGTCATAGTTGTCGTGACGGCGGAGGCGGACTCGCTTCGTTGCTCAGTTTTTGATTTGGAAGACGAAATCGATGTTGATCGAAGCCATGCTCGTCGCTACAATTTTTATCAAAGAGGTTCTGCTCATGGTGTGATTTGTGTAGTTAAAATTAAGGTGAATGTTGATGCTGTGGATGAATGCAATCAACTCACCAAGTTTAATTTTCCTCACACAGTGAAAATTCAAGGTTCTACTAATGGTTTTCTTCTCCTACACAAAAATTATGGGAATGCTGAAGCTATGTATGTATGCAATCCAATATCTCGTGAATATATCGAGCTCCATTGCCCTCAAGGATTTTTCAACCCACGAGAAGTTGCTTATGGATTTGGAGCGAGCAAAATAAGTGGCCAATATAAGGTGGTGTGTATTACGAATAACTCTGATTGTCAAGTTTACACTCTTGGAACAGGATCGTGGAGGCCCATTGAAGCACCTAGCGCCTCGTTTCGGTATTATTCTTGTTTCTCTGGTACATTTGTTAATGGCAATCTGCACTGGTTAGTGAAAGATTCAAACGGTACATTGTGTATTTCTTGTTTAGACCTTGAAACGGAGTGTTTTAGCACATTATTTGTTACCTCTATACGACCAATTCCACTGGGCTTGTCTGTTTTGAGGGATTGCCTATGTGTATGTATGTGTGATGGAGATGCGTTCATTATTTGGTTGATGAAAGAATATGGAGACGAGAAATCTTGGGCAAAGGAATATGTCATCAACTTGAAAAATCTTCCTTATTTTGCTGCATATGTAGATCTTTACCCAATTAAAGTTTTGAAAGATGGTGGCATATTGATGGTATTGAATGGGCGGTTCCTTTACTACTACTCCAACAAGACAAAAACTATTCAAAAAATCGGTGTCTTTGATGGAGGGAATAGATATATCGACTCAATGCTTCTCACTCCTAGCTTTCTCTCTCTCTCAAGAGTTTTCCAATGGAGAGTGTAATCTCCTTATGGTTATTTTATTTTTCTTCTTGTGATGCTAATCTGCATATGTTTTCTAATTAAGGTTATGATTATTTTTGCTTGCAGTCCTCAATTCCTCATGATCAGCTTAATGGTGTTTGAATATGCAATCCTAATATTCAATCATTATTAACTATATTCAATCTTCATTGTTCTCGAGAATTAGGTTTCTCAGCATATTCTTTGGAGCAACGAAAATATATAACTGGCCAACATGTGATCAAGAATTAATGTCTAAACCCGAGTGTCGGGTGTACTCGAAGGGAGCATAAGTTTGATGATGCTCTGTTCGAGTACATTTCTGATGAGACCGGTGCAGTTGCGAATTGAATTCTTCGTTGGCTGGTATTAATTTTACTTCAAAGAGCTATCTAAGGTTTTCTTGCTTTGTTCTTGATGCATGCATAGTGTTTTTAGCAAATTAATAGTGCCTGAAACGGAGGAACGTCAGAGTATTTCTTTCTCATGTTTTATGTAGTATATTTTATTGTGATGATTATATTTATTTATCTGATGACAGCTTAATCAAATTTATCTCTTCCTCAAGTTTATGTATATTTTATTAGACTACGTGCAGTAAATGTAATCCGGGATCAACTTCACGACAATATTTACTTTTTCTTAATTAGAACAAGAATTACACACGTTTATCGGAATTAAAAGTGTTACATTCACAATAATGTGAAAACTCAGTTGAAAACTTGTTATATATAATCCATTATCTGATGAGAGCTTCATCAAATTCGTAAACAAGCATCCAATACTAAACTCTTGAAAAGCTTACACATGTTACTCAAGATAACAACTCATAAATGTAAAAAAAAAAAAAAAAAAACGAGAGTTAAAGTATTGAAGTACTACTGTTCAAGTTCATGAACTAAATATAAAACGGAGCCAGGTTCTTTTTAATAAATGGAGCTGTAATGGCTACCGAACTTGAAAAATTATGAACAGATAAAAATTTAATGATTTTGAAAAATTATGAAAAGATAACATTATAGTGTTTTTTTAATAAACAGATGTGGAAATTTGAGTAATTAGCAACTTATGATTCAAGAAGAAGGGCAGGTTATTAAGCTTTGTCAATTCATGATTGCGTCAAGGTGCCAGAATGATCGAAGGTTGCTGAGTTTACTTCGAAGCTAGTGATAGTTTTAGCTAGTGAAGTTGAGTTGTAAGCTTGAAGTTTTGTATTCTTTCATTTCTTCCATTGCTGAAATAAAATTTATTTACCAAAAAAAAGTAAACACATGTGTAATGTCTGTCAAATTCGAAAAATTATCGGAAAAATATCTTGTGAATACTCTCTTATTTCCAGTGTGAGAGGATTTAAAATTGGGGGTGAAACCAATGTTTTAAAACCAAATCGGACCGGTTCAACCGGTCTCGGGAACAAGCCGTGGTATTGGTTGGATCAACCTTTAAATCACTTTTTTTTTCATGAAATGGAAACCCGCAGTCGCTACTTTTGGTGCGTACTGAATAAACCTCTTAAAATAACTTGTGTGTACAAAATGTTGTTGGACCACCAAAACCGGCTCAAATTTAATTCATATGACTTGTTTAACATAAAAATATTTATTAATTGAGATAGCAATTATATATTGTTTTACAAATCAATAGCATATGAAATTTGAATCTAACACTGAGGTGCTTACAGACTAAAATGTCCCTTCTGGGGACTTGTTTGCTACATTCTAAAATTGAATTTTTGGAATTTTTTTCAGGTAACTTTTGTTTGATTATACAAAATGATTGCTTATTTTTATTTATTTTTATACACCCTAATCGCTTATTCTAACCGAAAGTTTTTAGGCCTATATTTGTTTATGCGCTAACAATAAAAGTTGAAAATATAAACACTATTATTGTACTCACGGAGGGTATTATTTATCAATATAAGTATTAATAATTTTTCTCTATTTAATTATTTAATTATATGTTATTCCATAATTGCTGCATGTGGTGCGTAAAACGTCTAAATTGTATTTTGGTAGTGGTTCTCTCTTGATATGTGCTGTTTCATTAATCTTGCAATAGGAGATATTTAAGCGGTGCGCCAACTTTAGTTTGTAAGCAGTATGATGCATGTGTACTATGATTATCTATAGATCAAAATCGGAACCGAAAAAAAAATTAATTTTTTTTAAAAAAAAAAACTGCATTCAAAAAGTCAATTGTTAGCGTTGACCGTTGACCAGTCAAATATTGACCGGCTCAGACTTGTCCGGGTCGGTTCGGTTCTGGAACTATTGCACCGTGTAGGTGTACACAGGAGTCCGACTCATATTTTATTTATTTATTAAAAACTTCGATCACGTTTAAATTGATTGAACTAATTAACCGGTTTAACTTCCGATTAGATTTTTAAAATATTCAAAAAGTTAGCTTATCCATCTGCCACGTGTCATGTAGTTGATGGATTCCTAAATTGAATTTCCTTCTCGAAGCTATATATCATTTTCATTTTCATTTCCCCCCTTTTTCTCACTCTCGAACCGCACTGACGACGGGTCACCACCGCTCCGCCGCAGCGCAGCTTCTTCAGCCACCGCCGCCGCCGCCGCCATTCTCTGGTAAGATAGCATCTCTCATTTGAAAGCTCTGACCTGTGTTCTTGCATTTCTTTACATGAATTTGTTCTGCGCCAGGCTGGACTTCTGCTCTTTGTATTAATTAATTGCTTACATATTTAGTTATTTACCCAATTTCCTTTCGTTCTGAATGATTGATAGTAGAGAAGGAGGAATTGGATTAATTGCTGCAATTTCGGTATTTATCTTTCCAACATTCGATTTTTCACTTCCGCCACGGACTAGGATTAAACGTCTATTTTGGGGTTAAGTTTCTCAGATTAATGCTCTAAACTTTACTACCTGTTGTATTTGTCGAGGTAGAAAAATAATTATGAAAACTTGAAAGAAACTTGAAAGAAAATTGGATTTAAATATGTTATGTTTGTCGTTGAGATAACGAAGAATTATTCATAAACCAGCCATCAGAAATCATCATCAACATTCTAAATTGTGTGTGTTTTCTTTAATAGGAAAGTGGAGTATTATGAAAAAGCGGACCTTCTAAGTAAGCCTGCAATGGACCTAGAATTCTTCAAAAATCTACCATCAGAAGTCATTATTGATATCCTCTCAAGACTCCCAATTGGAAGCATTGGAATTTGCAAATGTGTTAGCAAGTCATGGCTCGGTCTACTTGTGACTGATGAGTTTGTTAAGCTCCATCATTCTCGATCAGTCCCCTGTCTGGTTATGGGAACCCAAAACCTTGGAATTTATGAATTGCAAGATGATCTTGATCTTGAACACCATGAGTTCCACGCGGCCATCAAGTTCGATTTGCCTTGGGTTTCATTGTTGGCAGGTTCAGCTAATGGGTTGCTTTTCTTGATCAAAAATATAACCGGGGGCTTTGATAACCTTTGCATATGCAATCCACTTACTCGTGAGTATGTTGAGATTGAACCACCAAAAGTCAACTTTAAGTATCTGAGATTCTTTTATGGATTCGGAGCTAGCAAAATGACTGGCCAACACAAGGTTATCATTTCTCGTAATAAACGATTTACTAAATCTGAGTGTCATGTATACACTCTTGAAACTGGACTGTGGAGAAGTACCATTGCACCCGGTGACCCTCACATGTATTCTTCTAATTACGGGGTATTCGTGAATGGGAATCTTCATTGGCTGGCACTTGATTCAAATAGGTCACGGTTGATTTCTTGTTTTGATCTTGAAACGGAACTTTTTAGTGCATTTTCTTGTCCCCCTCCTCTGCAAGGCGAGGAATTTTGGGGCCAGCTGTCTGCTCTGGACCATTGCTTATGTATTTGTGATAATACACGTGATGATGGAAAAGTCATCTGGGTGATGAAGGAATATGGGGTTTACAAATCTTGGACAAAGAAAATTGTCATCAGCGGCCTCTTTGGTAATCGTTCTCTAGTTTGTCCAATCAAAATTTTCAGAGACGGGGACATCTTAATGGTAGTGAATATCAGAACACTATTCTGCTACTCTGCCAAGACTAAAACTGCTCGAGAAATAGGTAGGGGAGCAATCCTTCACACCCCGACCTTTCTTTCACTCAAGAGCCTTGGAATGGAGAATGTAAGCAATTTCTAGTTTTTTCCTTTTGAATGCAGTTCCATAGTCATATGTCTCTAGGTTTTGGCTAATGAAATTAGTAGGTGTGTTCAGATACTTTGGGTGTGTTCATGTAATATTCGGTTTTATGATGTGGCAGGCTTGATATCTCCCTGTTTCTTGAATGCCAACATTTGAATATGATGAAATGCATTATTCCTTCAAGATCTTCGAGGTATTTTAATGACTATAAATGATTGATAATTTATTTATTTGACAATTGATTGGAGATAATTCGTAGTTCACTTTGACTAGTATAGGATATACTATTTCTATGCAGATGTTGAATTGCTCATCACACCAATATGTCCCTCCTCCCATAAGTAAGGTGATTGTTTCTGAATTAATAAATTCTTTAAGATGTTGGATTTTATCGCACGGTACGGTCGGTTGTACCAGAAAATTGTGTGTGTGTGTGTGTGTGTGTGTGTGTGTGTGTGTGTGTGTGAGAGAGAGAGAGAGAGAGAGAGAGAGAGAGAGAGAGAGAGAGAGATTTCAACTAAGTTGAACAATTCCGCATTACCGCGTTTCTAAGAATACTATTCCAAGATCGCAAGACAAGTCTTTAATTCTCCATAATTTTCTAACATATAGATACTATTAAATGTTCCAACAAAATGAATTCCAGTTATATATACAAAACTGATTTAACACAAATAAGAGAAACCTCTAACCTTTTCCACAATGAACCAAGATTTCTTCACAAATCTACCATCAGATATCATCATCGATATCCTCTCCAGACTCCCCATTCTAACCATCCTACGTTGCAAGTGTGTTTGCAAGCCATGGCTCGATTTACTCGGGAGTCACGAGTTCATCGAGCACCACCTTTCCAAATCTGCCCCCGGCCTGGCCATCTTTCAACAAGAGCGCTCATCAGAATTCTACGAAATTTACGAATTCGAAGATCTTGATCTTAATCTTGACCATGATCGTCACTACAATTTTGTCACAAACTTCAAACTCCCCTTTCATGGACTCATACAGGGTTCATCCAACGGCTTGCTTCTTCTGTGCGATCTACGATGCTTCAAACCTGATGGTCTTCTTATATGCAATCCGGTCACCGGTGAGTATGCTGAAATTCATTGTCCTCACGAGTTCAATTATGCATATCCTCAAGTCTCGTATCATTCAGATTTGGAGCGAGCAGAATAACCGGTCAGCAAAAGGTGGTTCGGGTTTTCCATGATTGTATACGTGATCAAGACACGTCTAAATTGCTAAGGCTATCCACAGCCCTTAGAGAACTCTACCCCTGCAACGCAAGGGTGCTCTAAGGGTGCTCTATCTTTAATATTAAAAAATTCCCCATTTTCATTTATTAAATTAATTCATCTATTTGTAAATAAATTAAAATACACTAATTAATAAATAATACGAATTTTCCATTAATATTTGAAAATTAGAAAATTATATGCCGTTGACAATAAAAAAAAAACACTACATAACTAAAAAAAAATAATACATAAAACTAAAAATTACTTAAAAAAACTACGCCCACCCCCGACGTGCCTTCACCTCCTCCACCATCTTCCGGTGAACTTCCTGCTGCTCCGGCGTCATAAATCTCGTGTCCCTGGAGACAATATCCAGGTCCATCTGATCACGTCGCTGCTGAAAATACTCGGACTTGAGGCGTGCATTTTCCATCTTCGCCCGAGCTGATTCCCGCATCGCCACCGCGATCTCATGCTTGGTCTCGGCGAACTGGCTAAGTCGGGAGCTAACTCGATCCATGACGGAATCGTACTGGGACGACCCTTCGACCGGCTTCTTTCCTTTGCCCCTTGTCCTGGCCCTTGCCGCATCTCGACCCTCCGGTCGAGAAGGCGTACTTTCTCCTTCGGTGGACTGGGCCTCCTCTACCGATGGCTGGGATTGAGAGGATGTGTAGTTGCCCTTCGCCGTAGTCATCGTCCTCTTCATGGACGGTACGTCGGGGAAATTGGCTTGGTGGAACTTGGGGTTTTCCCTGAGGATCTCCCAAGCCGTGAAATAGCGGAAGGCACGCGCCTGAGCATTTGCCTGGTAGATCTATTGGGTCTGGTTTTTTACAAACTGGTCATCGACGCCGCTTGGCCGGCGAGCATTTGCCTGCTGCCAAGCCGAGATCCAGTGTTTCACGGCAGTCTGGATGCGGCCGAAGAAGCTCCTCACGGCTTTCTTGTTGAGCTCCAAGTTGAATTTCTTGTTGAAGCGCTCTTGGATAGCGTCCCAATATCTCTCGCCGGACTGGTCGCATCCGACGATGGAGTTGTTGGTCTCCTCCACCCAAATCTGTGCAATGTAGGTGGCTTGTTCGTCCGTGTAGTTGTGTCACTTGGACCGGACGGGTTCCTCGTCATCTTCGGCGGCAGCGGCGGCCGAGGTGGCAACGGCTTTGCCCTTCCCCTTCTTCTTCCTTCCTCTGGCAGCGGGCTGGGACGGCGGCGGGGCGAAAATGATGCGATCCTCGGTGTTTGTCGCCGGACTGTCGGAGTCCGGAGAGAACGACGGGTAGGATTCGGCGGAGGCGGCGGTGTTGAGGTTGATTGAATCAAGCCCTGCCCCCGTGTAGAAATTCGCGTCGTCGGACATGTCGGGATACCACGCCGACGAATATGGGTTGTTGGGATCCATAATTATTTTTTGAGAAGAAATGCTTGAAGAATTGTGGAAGAGGAAAGAATTTGAGAGATGAAAATAAAATGAGAGGTGTGAAAATGAGAGAGGTGAAGAGAGTATTTATAGGTGGTAAAATGAAAAAAAAATAAAAAATAAATAAAAATAAAAACAAAATCCAGCCGTTGTCGGAAAACAACCGTTGGATTTAAATTTTTTTTAACGTTGGCGCATGCAACTGATGTTTTTTATTTATTTTTTTTTAAATCGGATGGCGCGTGTAATGCACGCGCGTGCTCGAGCTGTGCTCGAGCTCGTCTCCTCCGCCTCGATCTTGGCTCGAGCACCCTTGCTTGAGCCGCGATGTGGATAGCCTAAGAATTTTTAAATCCGATTGTCAAGTATACACCCTTGGAACACGATCATGGAGAAGTGTATCCCCCGGTGCTCCGTTCAAGTACAATTGTCGTTCCATCGGGGCATTTCTAAATGGAAATCTTCACTCGCTAGTGTTTGATTTAAATGAGAAGCCCATGATTTCTTGCTTTGATCTAGAAACAGAGGAATTTCGCACCTTCTCAACTCCTCCTCCGAGTAAGGAAAGGAATCTCATGGGCGTGTGTGCTTTGGGCGATAACCTATGTGTGTGTGATAACTCATTCGATAATGAGATCGTGATATGGTTGATGAAGGAATATGGAGACGAGAAATCTTGGACTAAGGAATGCTATGAAGTTTTTCGGCCTATCAAAGTATTCAAAGACGGCGATATCTTGATGGTAGAAGAATTCTTCGTCTCTTACTTTTCTAGCAAGACTAGAACTATGATGTTGATCAACATGTTCGAAGGCCGTTCCGGTGGTGCTAATGTCGATTCGATCCTTCACACCCCAATCTTTCTCTCTTTAAAGAGTTAGGGAATGGAAAATGTTAGCTACTTCTGATTTTTGTGCTATTTCTCAACATCATTCTATAATTTGTTTTTTTTTTTTTTTTTTTTTTTTTTAATTGAAGTTTGACGTTATTTGTGCCAAGAAATTCAGTTGTCGAATCAAGAAATATCAGTTAATCTATCAAATTTAATTTGCTGTTTTCTTTGACCATAGAGAGAGACAACATTAAAATAAGCTGAATATATTCAAATCAGACTACTACTAGTGTGTAACCCGTCGAAATTCGACGGAGTCACTTAACATTATAATATATTATTTAAAAAATATAATTAAATAATTTATTTAAAGTCATAGTACGACGACAAATCACTAAGAGAATTGTTATATATACAATGATAATAATTCAATGGAAAAGAAATGGAGCGTATTCAATTTCTCAATAATCAATATTCTAAACTAATTAATATTGTAAATGCCTCACAATCTATTAAATTTCATCGTACATCACGTTAATTGTTGTGTCATGCGCATTATCATCATCATATCAAAATTTTGAGATTTTTGTTGCTAGTGACTCGTGAGATAGCAACGTACAACTGGTTATGACTAAACACAAGTTTCAGCAGGTACAGTTCCACGTTGGAAAGAGATTGACCCTGAGAAAGATTCGAAAGGCTCATGATCACTCTTGCTATTGGAAACTTCCTTTTTTGAAATTAATTTGGCTTCAATTACACGGTCCCCAAGTTTACTTACTATCATCTTGGTTTCACTGCAAAACTCATTCGACAGATTGATATTTCTAATTAGCATGATGATGTATCCCTCCTTCAATTTGATATTGTGAATGAGCAACCCCGAACACTTAATAGTGTGCGACTCGTCGAGGATCGATGGAAAATCACTTTCTTTATAACTATATAAGTATAAATTTAAAAAATTAGTTTTATATCAAAGTGAAAATATTGCGACAATTCATTAAAAGAGTGTTACACAACATATCAAATTATAATACAAATTAAGAAGGGATAATGTTACTCTATTTGTTGTACCCATATTGTCAACTAAAATCACCAAATTTATATTTGTCTCAAACTCAACACAATTTTTATATCTGTACATATCCCAAATCTATGAATGTCAATGGGTTATGTATACCCATCAAACATCAAACTATAGATTTTGTTTATATGTACTCATCTTATATCTAAGGAAAATTAAGTTGACTACCCAAATCGTGTCATACCTGTTAGATAATACCCTTTAAATTACCAGCTAAAAATTCAAAAATGCTATAAAATCAACAATAAATAGTACCCTAATTATTGAATAATAATATAAAACTTTATTAAAATAAATATCAAAACAAATACCAACTAACGAAATATCTAACATGCGTGTCATACAATCGATATATCTGGTGTAGTGTTCAAATAAGATTACAATATTATTTATAAATTGAATTCATTCATTGTTATGCCTACCCAAACCTAAAAGAAACTTTGGAGTATCTTACCTATGTGACCTATATAAATTGAACGGGTGAAGTATTATATGTTTGTTTGTCTCGTATTATAATTGTCATTTCCAAAAACAAATTTTAAAAATAATAGAAGTTATTTTCTACGGCAATTCATGGCAAGCGGAAATGACAATAACAAAATCAATTCTCTAATCATACAATACAATCTATAAAAGAGAAACTGAACTACTCATACATTTAACAAACATTTCAAATCCTTCGACTTAGACTTTTCGTCGCTCACATCTTTAATAGTTATTGTCTACTTTGAAATGGCTCCCTAATCCAAAAAAAAAAAAAAATCACCACCATCACCTAAGAATGACAATGGGTCGGGTACCAACTCGTTAAACATTGCTCAAACCAAAATCCATTATAATTTTCTCAACTCTTATCAGCGCCAAACCTCATTAAAGTTTAACTTTTAAACACATCCCAAACCTATTGGATAATATCCACTAATTATCCGATAAAAACTCAAATAGTAAAACATGCATATCAATATTAAATAGTAAAAAAAATAACAATTATAGTAATTAAAAACATATGTAACAATTGGAAAATTTCATTAAAATAACCTCAAAACAAATTCTTACTAACAAAATGTTTGATGAATCAATCAACATCTATATAAAATACTAAAATTTTCATCGTACATCCCAATATTGTTAATATTTATACTAATATTTATATTGTACTATGAAATTATGTATATAATATTTTTTATCTTACATATATTTAAATTGATTTGGGTAGTGGGTACCCGGAGGTAATTGTTCAAATTTGACCCAAAGCTGATCATGTGTTTAAATGCTCAATCCAAACTCGTTCCAAAATTATTAAATAATTTCTAAACCTATAACACAAGGGTTTGGTAGGCGGGTACCCATAAAAACCCGACTAATTGTCATCCCTACCATCACCGCTCATTCTAACCAACTCAGTCTCTTGGCACCATAATTTCATCACGATGTTGAAAAAAAAGGGGTTCGCTCATGCTCATCCTCGTTGAAAATAAATGTTATATGAGTGGGCATGTCGTGCATTAACGGACAATCATTTTAGGTTGTAAATTTATAAACAAAATTAAACAAATAATTCAATATTTATTTGAAAGTTATAATTTGAACAATCATTGTAAAGAATATCTTGTTAGGCTATAAATGTTTCATGAATGATCATTTCGTTGCAAATAAGTATATATGAAGGATCATCCCTTTGAATTTATTAACGGGAAATCGCTTTACGTCTTTATTTATAAATATTATTTAAAACTAATAATATAATACTTTATTTTAATGTGATAGTAGTATAATTGATAGAACTAATCTCTAAAGATGGATATATAAGATTTGAGTTAAATGGCTACTTGACTACTATATCAAAAACAAAAAATTTATAAAATGCAAGTTTTATACTACGTCATATTTTCATGTGTAGATTTCAAAGCAACAACAATGTATTGTAATTCCTCTAAACTCATGCAAACAACATATTATCATGGAAATTGTTTCCAAAGTTCTACCAAGTCCCCAAGTTTAGTACACAAAAAATATCTTAATATAATAAACAGAAAATTAAAAGTGCACCAATATATTTATTGGGACAAAATATCCTATAAATTCATCGAATAGGAGATAATGCCAATATGACCAAAAAAAAATAGATAAACAAATGGATCAGTATAAATAAAATATTTCAATAATACTTTTTCAATTCATTATTTTTATAAATGGGTAGTCAAATTACTTGTCACTAAAGCAAATGTTATTGACCTGTTTTTATCTAAAATTTGAAACAATGTCAGGGAATTATAGATAATTATTTTATCTTGTGTGTTGCTCGTCGAGCATCGACGGATCATTGTAAATTGTTTATAGTAATAAATTTTATAAATGTTTTATATAAATATTTATATCGAAGTGACGATATTAAGACGATTCATTGAAAGAGTGTCAAATTATGCAATATAAAATAAAATTAAGGAGGAGATAATGTTACTTAAGTGATAGTACCCATTTTTTAATCTAAAATTATCAAATTTGTACTTGCCCCAAACTTGAATCACAATTTTATATCTATATCCGGCCCAAATCTAGGAATTTAAATGGATGCCAGCAAATCAAGCATTTCTTAGACCTCCGTTTAGATTTCTTTATCTATCATACCCGTCTTACAATAACATTTATATATCTAACTAATTCATTTAAAAAAGGACACCACTACTTTTAATCGTCCAGTCCCGATGCTAAAAAGAAATTTTATCACTCGTCTATCCAAACTTAGTAAATGCAAATTATCCAAAATCATTCAAATTTATAAAATATATAAATAATTAACTATAATTTATTATTATAATAATAATTGATTACCTGTCTCATTAAAAGTCTAACATAACAGAATTAATAATAATAATAATAATAACATTTTTCAGTATACTTAAAGTTGATTTTTAGAACAAATAAAGTATATAATAATATCAAATGAGGTAAATTTAGTTTCCGATCATAACCCTCTTTTTTCAGTATATTCGGGTCGGCTCGTCCATTTTTTTTGGTAATTGTCATCCGTGCATATCGGGGTAATTCTTCAATAGCTGAAGACAATCAAATCAAACAAAATTGTAATACACAAATCAATTCTAATATTGTATACATAAAGTACATGTTCCAAAAAATAAATTAACTAAATGACATTATTAGGATGTCTCAAAGTAGATAAAATAAAACTAAATAAAACTATCGAAATGAATGAGTACAAAGAAGAATTTTGAAATGAAGGATTTCAAAGTAAATAAAATTTGAGTATTCTTGACTACAAATTCTACTTTATATAGGTACAAAATAGGAAATAAATGATTTTTTGTCGTGAATTATGCTTTTATAACTGTTATTATTAATTGTTGATTGGAAATCATCAATGAAAAGTTAGATTATTCTAATTATGCATTGTGGCGTGCAAAATTAACAAATTCTTAAATCAAACAACTAACTCTTTACAATTCTCTGTACTTAATTATGACTCACACTGCAAATTTTAGTTGATTTAATTTTAATCAAATAATTAAAATTAGTTTAATTAAAAAATTTATACATATTATCGTTTGTTGTAAACAATTTACTACATGCATTTTATTTATATACATATATATATCCATACATATGGATAATCTTCAAAAAATATAAATAATACTCCCTCCGTCCACGAAACAACTCCCTATTTATCCATATTCTTTTGTATATGAAACAACTCCCTATTTACCTTTTTGTATAATTATATCCTCCTACTTTTTCTTTATTTACTTTCCTTTGTCATTGATGGCTCCACCTCACAACAATTTTATCTACTTTTTGGTCAATACCACTATTTTTTGGTTAAAACCACTGTTTTTTTGTCATTATCCCACTACCCCTATATTTTTTCATTTACCCACTCAAAACAACTTTATCAACTTTCTTATTTTTCGCACCAAGCCCCAAATAGGGAGATGTTTTGTGGGCGGAGGGAGTAAATGAAATGAGAAGAAAATATCCTATCACTCCTCATTTACTTGTCAGAGTGTTCGATTTTATGATTGTGTATGATTGAATTAATTGTCAGTCTTTGATTTTTACTTTTGTAACGTTTTTCTATTAATATATGATTGTCAATAATTAATGAATAATTGTTACAATTCAAAATTGAAATAAAAGTTGAGATTTTAAATAATTTAAAAAAAATTCAAAATTCCACATAGGATTGAGGATGATTGTGGTGCTTGAAATTCATTCTCTTATTATAAAGAAGATTATAAAGAAGATTCCCTTTCAAAAAAAATAAAATAAATTAAATTAAAATAATTGCATGACTATTCTTAGTATGTCCCTAAAAAAGATACTCTTGCAAAATATCATAGTTCACCGAATAACTATACTATAATAACTTATATTATAAATATTACACCGGTACGTTTTATGAAATTAATTTTACATCAATATATACAGAAAAGTCTATCTGAGTTTTTACATTATATTTTTTTCATTTTAAAATTATAAATTATTTTATCTTAATGAACATAATTTTTTTTTATGTATTTGGCCCCAAAGAAAAGGGTTTGAGTCATTCATTTGGTGGGGGCACCATTGTCAATGTTCTATGCATTGTCTTATTGTAGTTTTCAATGCAAATTTTAGATTAAATTATCACATTTTGCCTTTCTACTTAAGGCAAAATGTGTATTTTTTTAATTTTCTATGCAATAATTAAAGGTAAAAGGTGTCATTTTGGCTACTCTATTGGTATACTCCCTCTGTTTTTTATTAAGTGTCTTATTATGAAATTTGATTTTTTTTTAATAAGTGTCGTATTTCATAAATTTTGAAAAAAATGATGCAACTTTTGAAAAAAATCATGCAAAACTTTCTATTTTACCTAAGTAATAAATACTAATTATTTACATTTTAAGTTTCCTAGGCAATAATTATAGATGAAAATAGTAATATATTAATTTCCTTGGTTTGTGTGTTTTGACGGCTGAGGACACTTAAAAAAAATAGAGGGAGTATGTCTTAGTTGTAACTCGAAATACTTATTTGGGGATGGAGGTAATATCTTTTTCAATAATTGTATTCGAACATATTATGTCTGGATATACGTTATTGAAATAGGAAAAAAAATTGTCCGATTGCCTTCAAAATTTTCTTTTCTACTCAGACCTCCTTCCGAAATATCAATCTCACGCACACCTGCTCCCAAATTTTACTCTCATCCATATCCGACTCCTAAACTTGTGACTTTAAATTGGGAATTATAATTAAAATTTAAAAGTGTGTGTTTATTAATAACTAAATTATCGAAACTAAGAAACTAAATTGTTAATTAAAAAATTCCATCAAATTCCTATTTTTACCATCATATGTCGCACTACCTTATTTTTTCACTCTTTTTTTATAATAAACGTGTTCAAAAGAAAAAAGACAACACTAATTGAATGGGGGAGTTATTTATGTATATGACCCAAACAACCCAAACAAGGGATAGCATAGTAGTAGTACTATCAATTATCAACACACCCCTTTCTTCAACAAATTTTAAAAAAAATAATAATAATAATAAAAAAAAATAATAAAAAATAAAATAAAATAAAATAAAAAAAAAAAATAATAATAATAATAATAATAATAATAATATCATCACCCTACAAAATTAATTACTGTCAAAATAGAAAATTTCCGAAAAAAAAAAAATACTACTAGTATAGAAAAATTAGTAAACCTAATTCCCCTTCTCAAATTCGCCACCGCCACTCACCTTATCGATTGAACATCGATCTCCTTCTTCACATACACAAATGGAGAAAGATTTCTTCGAATCTCTACCATCTGAAATCATCACCAACGTCCTTTCAAGACTCCCTGTTCGAACAATTGCATTTAGCAAGTGTGTTTGCAAACCATGGCTCGATTTGCTCGAGAGTGATGAGTTTGTGAAGTTCCATCTTTCTAGATCAGCCGCCGCCCTAGCTGTCGTGGCGCCGGAGGGGAACTCAAGTCGGTGCGCAGTTTTTGAGTTGGAAGACGAAATCGATGCTGAGAGCAGCCATGATCATCGCTACAGTCATCTCATCAACTTTAATTTTCCCCACAGAGTAACAATTGAGGGTTCTGCTAATGGTATGCTTCTCCTACTCAAATATGACTCGAATGCTGAAGCTCTGTTTGTATGCAATCCCATATCTCGTGAATATATCGAGCTCCATTGCCCTCGAGATTTTTTCCCTCAAAAAAAAATTCGTTTCACCAGTTTCAGCCATTTATGGATTTGGGTTGAGCAAAATAACTGGGCACTATAAGGTGGTTCAGATTATTTCTCGCTCTGATTGTTATGTTTACACTCTCGGAACGGGATCATGGAGACGCGTTGAACCACCTCGCACCAATGTTTGTTGTATCTTTGGTGCGACATTGATTAATGGCAATCTCCACTGGTTAGTATATTCAAACAGCACCTGGTTGATTTCTTGTTTTGATCTTGAAACAGAGTGTTTTAGCACATTTTCTGCCCCTCCTCTTAAATGTACTAAGAGATTGTCTGTTTTGAGGGATTGTCTGTGTTTTTGTGAAAATACATCCAGTGATGAGAATGTGGTTGATATTTGGTTGATGAAAGAATATGGAGACGAGAAGTCTTGGACAAAGCAATATGTCATCAACTTAAATCCTGAGTTTAATGCAAAAGGATACCCTCTTGTTTTCCCTATTAAAGTTTTCAAGGATGGTGACATTTTGATTGAATGGGATCAACTGCTCCTTTCCTACTACTCCAACAAGACGAAAACTACTCAAGAAATTGGTATATTTCATGTAGGGAGAGAGAATGATTTTATCAACTCTCTGCTTCTCACCCCTAGCTTTCTCTCACTCAAGGGTTTCCCAATGGAGGAAGTGATCTCATTATGAATATTTTTACGTCGAAATGCTAATCTGCATTTGTTATTGAATCAAGGTAATGGTTGTGTTCTGCATATAATCTTAATTTTCAGTCTAATGCTCTATACATAAGCAATCCATCACTAGTGATTATATTCAGCTTAGCTTTGGCCAACTTAGGGTGATCTTGTGAAGCATTTGCCCCACTTGATGCTGCGGTTGAGTACAATTCTGTTAGGACCTGTTCGTTTGTGAATGATTTAAAGGATCTCTTGCTTTGATTTTGAAACAGAGCGCTTAAGCACCATTTCACCGCCTTTTTCCTATTCGTAGTCGTGAAAGGTCTATGAACTTGTTTGCTTTGGAGGACTGCTTATGTTTGTGCAATAATCTCTGAGATGATGAGATTATTATTTGGTTGATGAAGGAATATGGGATTGAGATGGAGAATGTTTTTACGTCGATGTGCCAATGGAGGACGTGATCTCCTTATGATTATTTTTACGTCGAAATGCTAATCTGCATCTGTTATCTAATCAAGGTAATGGTTTGTGTTCTGCATATAGTCTTAATTTTTAGTCTAATGCTCTCTACATAAGCAATCCATCACTAGTGATTATTTTCAGCTTTGGCCAACTTAAGGTGGTTTTACTTTTTAGAAGCCAATATGTGATCTTGTGAAGCATTGTTTTCAAGAATCCCAGTTGTTGTGAATGATCTATTGGATCTCTTGCTTTGATCATCAAACAGAGTGCTTAAGCACCTTTTCACCGCCTCTTTTCTATTCGTGGTCGTGAAAGGTCTATGAACTTGATTATGTTTATGCAATAATCTCTGAGATGATTTGATTATTACTTGGTTGATGAAGGAATATGGGATTGAGATGGAGAATGTTTGCTCCTGATTTTGTGCTATTTCTCAACACCAATATATAACTTCTTCTTTGTTGAAATGTATTCTTGAAATTGCTCAATGCCAAAAAAGAATTCAAGCAATAATTGACATTATTAACTTCTGGTCGTATATTATCATATACTCAGAGCTGCATCTGAAGCCAGCAGCAGATTTATTGAAATCAAATGAATTCATATCTAGTAGTGTATGTTTCTATTAAAATCTGCTATTTTTTAACTAATTTGTTTTCCAGCACAAGTCAAGATATATCAATTATTCGATCAAATAAATTTTGGATTTGTGCAACCCTTATTCTCTTGTTGTTCCGTTGGCGTATTTTTGAATGGAAATCTTTAATGGCTGGTGTTAGATTCAAATGATGAGCCAATAATTTATTGCTTGGATGTTAAAACCGAACTTTTAGCATTTGAGGTTGTTTTGGGGGCTGATGTTTATGTGATGTGACAACTCATCCGAGGTTGAGATTATCGTCTGGAAAATAACACGCTTAAAATGTTACTATAATTTTACTCTTTATTTGTTTAATTCATTTAAGGGTAAAATGGTACTAACATATTCACCACTCACAATACTTACCGCTCACTTTCACATTCTTTGATCTAAAAACTTAATCAGGTCAATTTATTAGTTGATCAAACAAATACTCTCTCCGTCCACGAAGTGGTTGTCACATTGTGGACGACACGAGTTTTAAGATAATGATAGGCAGTAGTGAATTATGGAAAGTATTGTTGTGAGTAGAGTAAGGATCTCACAATAAATGTGAGCAGAGTAGCAAAAGTGGCAACTATTTCGTTGACAAATTTAAGTAGCAAAAGTAGCAACCATTTTGTGGACAGAGGGAGAGGGAGTAGTTATATTGGACGGATGGAGTATATATAATTAGGACAAAACTTTCGTGCAACGCGTCCACGATGCACTACTAATGAGGGGAGTCGAAGGTCTCAGAGCGATATGAACGATACAAATTATTGTTACTACGATTATCTATAGTTTATAATCGGAGCCGATAAAAATTTTGAAAATTTAAAAAAAAATAATTGGAAATTAAAATTAAAAAAAAATGAAATTCAAAAAGCCAACAGTCAAAGTTGATCGGGTTAGATCGGGCTTTATCTATTGCATCGTGGAGGTGTATGCATAGGAGTCCTACTCATATAATCAGTCTTAGTCTTAGCTTTATTTCTTTGATTATTGATTATTTTTGTATTTTGTATAATGCATACATATTTAAATTAAAATGTGTACACATATTTTAATGATATTAATGCTTATTTGTTACTACATATGTCTTCTTTCACGAAAAATGTTGCTACATATTTTAATGATATTAATGCTTATTTGTTACTCCCTCCGTCCCGCGAAAATGTCTTCTTTTCATAAGGAAATAATTTTTGCATTCACACTGCTTATAAATTCGCATTCATACTGCTTATTAACTACTTTTACATTCTTTATTATTTATTCACATTACTTTTACATTCTTTATTATTTATTCTTAATTTCCGTGCCGAAACGAAAGAAGATATCTTTCGTGGAACGGAGGGAGTATGAAATAACAAATTTATCTATTTTAGTATTTAAAATTGATACTCCCTCCGTTCCGTTCCGTTCAACATATTTCACTTTTTTTTTTGGCGTTCCGTTCAACATGTCTCATTTTCTATTAAGTAAATAATTAAGAAATCACTTTATTCATTTTATATTATTTTAAAAACCACTTTATATCACTTTAAAAATTATTTTATATTATTTTATGTCAATTCAAAAACACTTTATATCACTTTATCAATTAAAAATATTTTATATCATTTTATTAATTACATTAAATATAATTTATATCTATTATTTTTTTTTTCTTAATCTCATTGTAAAAAAAAATGAGACATGTTAAACTGATGGAGTAGAATATTGTGGGAAAGTGCAAAATACATTAGCAAAATACATTAAGAAACAAAGAGGGGGGGTCCATATGCCACGGGTCATTTCCCATCTTAATTGAATTTCCCCTCTTAATTGAATTTCCCCTCTCACCGACGTATCATTTTCATTCCCCCCCTTTTTCTCACTCTCGAACCATACTCACGACGGCTCACCACTGCTTCGCCGCAGCGCCGCTTCTTCAGCCACCGCCGCCGCCATTCTCTGGTAAGATAGCATCTCTCATTTGGCAGCTCTGACCTGTATTCTTGCATTTCTTTTCATGAATTTGTTCTGCGCCGGGCTGGACTTCTGCTCTTTCTATTAATTAATTGCTTACGTATTTAGTTACTTACCCATTTTCCTTTAGATCTGAATGATTGATAGTAGAGAAGGGAGGGTTTGGATTATTTGCTGCATTTTCTGTATATATCTTTCCGAAATTCATTTTTTACTTCCGCCCCTGACTAGGGTTTAGGCATAAACTGGACTTGGTTTTTGGTTAGATAAATTTTGAATAAATGTATGAACTCTGCTGAAACCTCATTTTGGGGATTATGTTTCTCAGATTTGACACTCTAAACTTTATTACCTGTTGTATTTGTTAAGGTAGAAAAATAATTAAAAAAAAAATCAGTGAGATAACTAACATTCTCTTCATAAACTGGCCATCAGGAATTAACATCAACATCCTGAATAGTATTGTTTTTTTTTTTTTTAATCAGGAAGGTGGTGAATCATAAAAAAAGAGCGACCTTCTATGTAAGCCTGCAATGGACCAAGAATTCTTCAAAAATCTTCCATCAGAAGTCATTATTGATATCCTCTCAAGACTCCCTATTGGAAGCATTAGAATTTGCAAATGCGTTAGCAAGTCATGGCTCGGTCTACTTGGGACTGATGAGTTTGTTAAGGTCCATTATTCTCGATCAGTCCCCTGTCTGGTTATTGGAAACCGAAACTTCGGTATTTATGAGTTGAAAGATGATAATGATCTTGAGCACCATGAGTTCCACGCAGCCGTCAGGTTCGATTTGCCTTGGGTTGCACTCTTGGAAGGTTCGGCTAATGCGTTGCCTCTTCTGGTTGAAATAAAAGTAAAGGGCTCTAATGACCTTTACATATGCAATCCACTTACTCGTGAGTATGTTGAGATTGAGCCACCAATAGTCACTTTTGATAAGGTGGAAATCATTTATGGATTTGGAGCTAGCAAAATGACTGGCCAACACAAGGTGGTTACGATTTATCAGAATGATGAATCTACTAAATTCGAGTGTCATGTATACACTCTTGAAACTGGACTGTGGAGAACTATTGCACCTGGTCCTGATGGCCCTCTCATGCATTGTCCTTTCGTTTCTGGGGTACTCATGAATGGGAATCTTCATTGGTTGGTATTTGATTCAAATTGTTCACGGTTGATTTCTTGTTTTGATCTTGAAACTGAACTTTTTAGTACATTTTCTTGTCCCCCTGACCTGGAATCTTGTGCCAATCTGTCTAATCTGGATAATTGCCTATGCATTTGTGATAATACACATGATGGTGGAATAGTCATCTGGTTGATGAAAGAATATGGGGTTGACAAACCTTGGACAAAGGAAATTGTCATCGGCAGCATCTTTGATAAACATCGTCTAGTTTGTCCAATTAAAGTTTTTAGAGACGGCGACATGTTAATGGTAGTGAATTTCAGTACGCTGTTCTGCTACTCTGCCAAGACTAAAGCTGCTCGAGAAATAGGTGGGGAAGCAATCCTTCACACCCCAACGTTTCTTTCACTCAAGAGTCTTGGAATGAAGAATGTAAGCAAGTTCTAGTTTTACACTTGTTTCTTGTCGTGCATTCTGAAAATATCGGGTTTGAGATGGCTGATGCAGAATTGAATGTTGAGGGCGTGCGTTGGTGGATTCTGGGAAGGTTGAGAATGGAGATGGGGAGATGATGGAGACTGAGGACGGGGACGAGGAGGTTTCGGTTGCTATAGGTTTCTTGGATGCGTGGAGTTTGCCAAATGTGGCATCTTTTGCATTCTGCTTGTTCTTCTCTAAGCTTGTAGCTTACACTTTCTTGTATTGGTTGCCCTTTTACATTCGGCAAACAGGTATTTTGTCTTTTCAATTGCATATTTACTGAGCAAGTTAGTGTAGCTGAAATGATGTGAATAGCATTTTTCGTTAGCTTCTAATTTCATTTTGTTGTGAAGAATGTAATGGCATGTTTGATTACATTCTTTGAGAAATATGAACGTGTATTTGAAAAGCTATTGTTTTACCAACATTTTCAGGGTAGTCTTGAAATCTTCTTTGTCGCCCAATCAATATTATATCTCCTCAATGTCATTCAAACTGCTTTGTCTGTGCATTTATGTGTTAAAGGCTGTTGATGCATAGTTACAAACCTAGTTCCATTGGTTAAAATGCACGAGTTCTTGACCCACCTGAGTATATGTTCATTTCTCATGAAATAAATGGTTTTTATGATGTCAAGGTTCTGTAAAATCCCTGTTCTAGTTCTAGTCATATGTCTCTACTAGGTTTTGGCTATTGTTGACTACCTCCCCTATGTAGGGTGATTAGTGCAAATTAGTATTAGCCCCTCTTCTGCAGAGAGAGAGAAAAGGAAGCTGCAGACCGTTCTAATCTGTGTTCATATATCTATCTTCTGTTATTTTTTTTGTGTTTTTTTTTGTTTGGTTGCTCAGTAGAAATGCTCTCAGTAAGAGTAGTGCAGAAGTGTGATGCCAATAATAGCTTCTCTTTTTAGGTTTGCTTGTTCAGTGACTAGCTCTCTTATGTTTTTGTATTTTTTGCTTATGCTCTCTTACGTTTTTGTTCATTGGTTGGTATTTGATTTGAATGTGTCGCGACTGATTTCTTGCTTTGATCTTGAAACGGAACTTTTTTAGTACATTTGTTCTAGTTTTATACGAAGCCATAATTTTTTTCAAGAACAGAGCTGTAATGGCTGCCGAACTCGAAAATTTATGAACGAAAAGATATTTAGTGATTTTTTTTAGTAATAAATAGGGTTGTGGAGTCTGCCGAACTCGATTAATTATGGGGAAAATATTTTGTGGATGCTCTCCTATTTCTATTGTGAGAGAAAAGGATAGAAGAATCTTTTGTTTTCCGTCTTGATTTTATCAATTATTCAAGGATTTAAAATTGAGGTGAAATGAAACCAATGTTTTAAAACCAAACGGACTGGTTCAACCGCTCCTGGGAACCAGCCGTGGTACTGGTTAGACCAGCCTTTTAAAACTGCTTGTGGATGCTTTTGTGTATGCTGTTTCGTAGTCATATGACTCTAGGTTTTGGCTGTTGTTGAATACGTGCCTTGGAACTTCGTTTTTGATGAAATTATTAGGTGTGTTTAGATACTTGGGGTGTGTTCATGTAGGCAGGCTTGATATCTCCATGTTTCTTGGATATGAGAATATTTGGATATGATGAAATTGCATTATCCCTTACTTATAAAATTTCATCATCTTTGAGGTATTTAAATTGGTTGTATTCTTTCTTTATTTGGTAAAGTGCTACTATTGAGTATTGATTGGTCACTAAAGAAAAAGAAAAGTTGGTTATTTGGTAGGATATATTTCAATTTTAATGTTGAATTGCGGATCGGACCAATAGATTCTTAAAGATATCTCATTTTGTAACATGCAAATAAAATTTTTATTTCAATGATGTTTTTGAGCTTACTTTCTCCAATAAATAAGATCATTTGTAGTTACTCTACTTGGCTTCCACACCTTCCATCGTGAAGACTTAGGGCTCGTTTGGTATCCATATACGTATATCAGGTATGGGTCAAAATAACCTATATCCATATGTTGTGTTTGGTATATCAGTATATGGATATCAATGATATCCTGATATACTAATTCCTAGCATTTCCATATACCAAATTTTTGTGCGGTATCACCCATATCTTACTTTTCATAAGAAAAGCAATCGACCATTTTATTTCCTTCTCCTTCTATGGCTTCTTGCCCAAGTTCTTTATGCTCATTCCGGTGAAATTGGTCGAATTTTCAACAATCTGGAATTTAAGAGAACCATTAACTACAAAAAGCAAATTCTTCAACTTAATGAGGCATAGATGAGGAGATTTTGGGGTTCGATGAATCCTTTTATTATAGTTGTAGAGAGATTTGGGGACATTGTGAGGTGGTGGCGGAGCGAAGATCTGCTCCTCGACGAGGTCGAAGGAGTGGTCGGGATCTGGATAGACGTGGTCTGCATAATTGGAGAAACAGATTTGGGTGTCGGATTTGAGCGAGGCGGTGGAGTTGCATTTCGTCGATTGAGGGATTTATAGAGATTTCTTCGTCCAGCCAAGCATGTGGTTGAATGGTCTATTCTCCATTACTAGAATTCTTATGGTTTTGATGGGTTGTTGGCGTTGATGGAATTGTGAGAAAAGATTAGGGGAGAAATTAGAAAATGCTCCTCATTATCTTAATTGTGATGGAACAGATAGAGAGATTCAACTCAATCTCACTCGCTCTCTTTTTGTTTCTGACGGAAGAAAATGAACAATAGTAGCAATCAGTGGGAATTAGACAAAAGTCTCTCTCTCTCCTTTCACTGTCCTCCTATACGTTTCTCTCTCTCTGCAACAATATTGGAAGAAGAATTTTCAGTTAAAAATTGATATCTCATATCAAAATAATCAATACCAAACACAGATATAGAGATCAATCTCATACTCATATCTCATATCTCAAGTACTAGTATATGAATATCAAACGGACCCTTATTTTTTTCCATGTCGGACCGGGTCCACTAGACAAATTTGAGTATTTGGCCCAGCCCGAACTTCTGTCAGATCTACTAATCAACATCTAGCCAACTCGGATTGGGCCCATTAGTATACAGATGAGACTATGCAACTAACTCATTTCGTGGGAAATTCTTAAAATATTAACCTCATCCCTCGTGAATATTTTATTATTTTAATTTATATTATTAAAATATTACTTTTGATATTAAAATAGGCAAAAATGCATAAAAATATCTGACCTTTATCCAAATTCTGGATAAATGATAAATTTTTTAATTTTAGCAAAATAAATATTAAGCTTTTAATTTTTCTCAATGTCCGTCCAAATTCAATTTAGGGAAAAAATTGACGATGACGTGTCCAATTCAAATTGACGTGGCATCAAAACAACGTCGTTTTAACTAAAACGGCGTCGTTTTGATTAAGAATTAAAAAACAAAAAAAATATATATTACACATCATTTTCACCTCATCTTCTTCCTCTTTCCCTTTCCCTCTCTCTTTCCTCTCTCGCCCAACCCTCCTTCTCTGCCTCTTCACACTCTCTCTCTCTCTCTCCCTATCTCTCTCTCGATCTCTATCTTTATCTCTGCCGCTTTCGAGCTTCATCTCGTGCTCGTTGCTCGTCACCCTCAAACCCGGCAATAATCAACTCTTCTGAGGACGATCAGGAGTTTTGAATCGGCGAGTTTGGGGAGGAGCTGCGGGATGGTGAAGACGAGCACCGACTTGAAATCAGAGATCTGTTTGGAGATCTCGCCGGAGGTGCTAAGCGGGTTGGTGGTGGTGATGACGGTGAGGCACACGATGGGAAAATAGATAGAGTTGTGGAAGAGGAGGAGGACGACGTGGCCCTTGCGGATGCCGAAGTCGGCGGAGAGGGAGGTGGAAACGGCGTTGACGCCGCGCCATAGATTGGCGAAGGTGAGGCGGCGGCTGGTGGAGGCGTCGATGAAGACGACCTCGCCGTGGTGGAGGATAACATGTCGTCGGAGAGAGATCGAGAGAGAGATGTTAGGAAATCAACACACACACAATCACGAAAACAAAGAACACGAAAATTGTTTACCCAATTCGATACGATATGTATCTACGTCTGGGGCGATGCCAAGCCAGGGTTTTCACTATATGATTTTCGGATACAATTTACAATGAGAGAACAGCTATTTATATAGCAACGAATTGAGCCCTAATCCTAGCCCAACTAGGAAACCGCATCTGGGCCCAAAATACACTTGTACGGCAGCCCAAAAATTCGGGCATGATTCACTTCCTTTCAGGCTCCATACTCCAACAATCTCCCACTTGGAGACTGACACTCTCAAGTAAACATATCTTCTTCTTTTCCTCCCTGTATCCGCTTAGCATCACCTAGCCTTCTCTTCAAGTTCCAAGGCCAATTGAAGCTATACATAGCTTCAATTTCTCTAAGGTCACCACCTTAGTGAACATGTCGGCTGGATTCTCACTTCCAAGTATCTTCTCAAGTTGCAAGATCTTCTTCTCTACTAGGTGTCGAATGTAGTGATACTTCAACTCCACATGCTTTGTCCTTGAATGAAACGCCGGATTCTTTGCCAAGAATATATCACTTTGACTATCACTATAGAGAGTGCTATTCTTGTTCTCCTTCCCAAGTTCACCCAAGAAATTCTGCAACCACACCATCTCCTTGCTTGCCTCCGTCACGGCTACATACTCAGCCTCCGTAGTAGACAAAGCAACGACCTTCTGCAACTTAGAAGTCCAAGAAATAGCAGTACCACCATAAGTAAACACATACCCGGAATCGTAGCATGATTCACTTTCTTTCAGGCTCCATACTCCAACAAGAGAGAGAGAGAGAGATAGAGAGATAGATAGAGATAGGGAGAGAGAGAGTGGAAAGAGACACAGAAGGAGGGTTGGGCGAGAGAGGAGAGAGAGAGAAAGGGGAAAGGGAAGAAAATGAAGTGGAAATGATGTGTAATTTTTTTTTTAATTTTTTTTAATTTTTAATCAAAACGACGTCATTTTAGTTAAAACAACATTGTTTTGAATGCTACGTCAATTTGAATTGGACACGTCATCGTCAATTTTTTCCCCAATTTGAATTTGAACGGACATTGAGAAAAATTAGAAGTTTAGTATTTATTTTGCTAAAATTAAAAAGTTTGTCATTTATCCAGAATTTGGATAAAGATCGGGTATTTTTTTTGCATTTTTGCCTATTAAAATATTAACTTGTCTAGGGTTGGTGTGAATATTTTATTGTTTTAATTTATATTATTAAAATATTACTTGTAAGATTAAAATATTCATTTGTTTAGGGTTGGTGTACATAGTACACCCATGTAAGAATTTCTCCTCATTCAATATTCAAGAAAGATCAATCAAACTATTTCATCAATTCGCAATATTTCCCTTTTCCTTTTGACTAGAGAGATGGAGAGAATCAAGGCAGGGGAAATTTCAACTAAGTTGAATAAATCTGCACAACCGCGGTTCTAGTGAGAGAAAGATTAGACTGACTATTCCAAGATCAAGACAAGTCTTCTCCATAATTTTCTAACATGTAGGACTATAAATATTAAATGTTCCAACAAAATGAATTTCATCGGGGCATTTCTGAATGCTTGACTAAAACTGTCGTTCCATCAGGGCATTTCTGAATGAAAATCTTCACTGGCTAGTGCTTGATTCGAATGCAAATTCCACGATTTCGTACTTTGATCTAGAAACAGAGGAATTCAACGCTTTCTCGCGTCCTCCTCCGTGTCAAGGAAGGATGCTCGCCGACGTGTTTGCTTTGGGCGATAACCTTTGTCTGTGTGCTTTGGGCGATTACGGTTTAAATCAAAGAATCCATAGCTAGAAATCGCCGTCGCTAAGGAAAGGGTATTTCGCCAAGGCCGGCAACGACACACCGGTGCCGTCATCGTCCATGAAAGTGAGCTCACATCGAGTGAGTTTTAGCAGCGTGAACTCAATTACTCAACTAGACACACAATCTAACCGCTATTTCTGGCACACGAATGGGGCCTTGATGGTCCGTCTTGCTAGACTTTTCATCAGCTTGGATCGTTGATGATTTGAGGTTCACACGAAATAAAATTAAAAATAAAATTCTTGACAAAAGTTATCGTTTCATTAGTGTCAATTAGTTTTTGGACCAAGTTGCACAAATTTAAAAACGTTAAGGAACGGGGTGCACGAAATCAAACAAGTGCATATCGTATACAGGTTATGAAACTATGGTGAAGCTCTTCGAATTAGCTTAAACTCCAAGAATTTAGAAAGATACTTGAGAAAAGAGATAACATTCATTCCATTAGAAAATGTTCAAGAACATAGCTAATACATAGTACTATATATTATAGGGATTGTATGTAAATCATCAACCTTTCCTCAAATTTGGAAATTGTACATGACTTTTTCATTTTCGCATTAAAAACCATCACCTGCCTTTTTTTTTTTCTTCTGATTTTGCACTTCCGGTCGATTTCCCCCAATTTGAATCTGACGTGGAGACCCGAAATGACATATTGGACGCCGGAATAAGTAATACGACGTCGTTTTAAAAAATTAAAATTTAAAATAAAAATAAAAATAACACTACATAATCCACATCATCTTTAACAATAAAAAAATTAAAAAATTAAAAATACTCTCTCACATCTCTCTCTCTCTCTCACGTCCTCCTTTCTTCCTCCCATTTCTATAACCATCGCACCGCCTCTCTCCCAACCTATTTCTGACCTCCGCCACCACCAACACCATGCCGTCTCCTTCGAGATCCCCGACTACACCGCCGACGTCGCCGCCACCGGCGCCCTCCGCCTCCTCGAGGCCGTCCGCTCCCACATCGCCGCCTCCGACCGCTCCCATATACTACCAGGCCGGCTCCTCTAAGATGTTCGGATCCACGCCGCCGCCGCAGTCGGAGACCACCCCCTTCCACCCGCGCTCCCCCTACTCCGCCGCCAAGTGCGCCGCCCACTGGTATACCGTCAACTACCGCGAGGCCTACGACATCTTCGCCTGCAACGGCATCCTCTTCAACCACGAGTCCCCCCGCCGCGGCGAGAACTTCGTCACTCACAAGATCACGCGGGCCGTCGACCGGATCAAGATCGGGTTGCAGAGCAAGCTCTTCCACGGCAACCTGCCATCGCCGCCACCCCCATCTGATTCAAAACGATTGAATATGTGAACCTCTCTCATCCTCTCTCTCTCTCTCTCGATCTGTGACCACCGTCACCACACAAATTTCAATTTTTGTTGGTTTATAGATTATAATTGTTTTGGTTTACACATTATAGAAGTATAATTTGTGTTTGGTTCACAGATGGGTGGTGGCGGTCGGAGAAGATAGGTTGTGGTGGTGATGGTGGAGAAGATGGGTTGAGGTGGTGGTGGTGGCGATCGGAGAAGTGGGTTGTGGTGGTGGTGGTCGGAGCAGCGCGATGAGAAAGATGAACTTGCTAGAGAGAGAAGACGTGTGGAACGACGTCGTATTGGATTTCATTTTTATTTTTATTTTTTAATTGGGTGTAAAACGACGTCGTTTTATGTTAAGGGGACGACGTCGTTTAGTTTGTCGGCCCGGTGTATCTAGCGTGGAGTTCCGATAAGCCACGTCAGAAATAAATTGGGGAAAATCGACCGGAAGTGCAAAATCAGAAAAAAAAAAAAAAAAAAAAAAAAAAAAAAAAAAAGGCAGGTTAAGGGTATATGTGCGAAAATTAAAAAGTCATATACAATTTCCAAATTTGAGAAAAAGTTGAAGATTTACAGACAATTATCCCTATATTATATATATGATCCTACAAGGCTTATATCCTAAACCTAATAAGCTTATCAAGTTTGGGCCTTGTTGTGATGGATTATATTTGGCTTTCACTTTGCACTTTCCCCCTAAATAGAATATAGATTCTGAAAAAGAAATTATAAAAATCAAAAATCGGAAAATTAGAATTCCTAAAACTATTGGCAGTGGGTGTCTCGTCGGGGGTCTTGAGAAACCTACGGTGACAAGACACCCCGCTGCAAGGTCGGGGGGCTCTAGCCCGTCTCGCTGGAACGAGACTGTCTCGATCTTTATTAAAAAAACGAAAAGTTTAAGTATAAATCAATAAATGTGCTAATATTTGCCGCGGTGGGCTTTGACCTAGTGGGTAAGGTGTATCTCTTCAACAAGAAGGGGATGAGTTCGATCCCCTTTGTAGCATTTTTTTTTCCTTCGTTTTTTTCTCTTTTTTATTTAGGTTTTTTTTTTCAGTTTTTTGTTTCATTTTTTTTTCTTTTAATTTTTTTTCATTTTTTTTTCCTTTTCAGTTTTTTGTTTCATTTTGTTTCTTCTTTTCAGTTTTTTGTTTCATTTTCTAATGTAATTTGTTTTTATTTCTAGTAATATATTTTTTTATGTTTAGTAATGTAATTTTTTAAATTAATGAAATTTTTGAAATTATTTATTAAAATTAATGTAAAATACATATTCAAAAATTAGATAGAGACACCCCATAGAGACATATTCAGTTTTTTTTTCTTTTTTTCAGTTTTTTGTTTCATTTTTTTTTTCTTTTCAGTTTTTTGTTTCATTTTTTTTCCTTTTCAGTTTTTTGTTTCTTCTTTTCAGCTTTTTGTTCATTTTCTAATGTACTTTGTTTTTATTTCTAGTAATGTATTTTTTTATGTCTAGTAATATAATTTTTTAAATTAATGAAATTTTTGAATTTATTTATTAAAATTAATGTAAAATATATATTTAAAAATTAGATAGAGACACTCCATAAAGACAGTCCCACTGCAGCTCAGTATCTCTATCTATACTTATTATAAAAGAGCCTTGTTTACAAAATTTGATTTACCCATTATATCCCTATTATAGAGTATATTTAAGGACATTACCGTAATATCATTATAATTATTATAACAATCTTAATCCAACGAACAACAAACAATAATCCGCTCCAATTACGATTCTAAACAACGTTGGACTCTTTATACGAGGGGTACTTTGACTACAATTTTATTTACTACTTTCTCAATCATTATTTCACTATAAAGTGTTTTTAAACTTAATAATAGTCTAAAAATTAATTTACCTAATTAAAATTGTTAATTACCTTAAATTATATTTGTACTTAATTACGTCTCCACAAACATATTTCAAGCTAATCTTTTCAATTATATTCGAAACTCAATTAATCAGCATATATCAAACTTGATTCAATTTTATTAGGATAGACAATTCCCTTAATTTTTAATTTGGAGTTTTTGGATTTATAGTTATCCTCCTAATATCAATCATTTTCTACCACCTTTAATCGCACATTCAATATTACATATTGTTAAAATATTAATATCGAAGGAGTATTGTATTAGCGTGTCTTTTTAGTTTTTTTTTTTTTTTATAAAAATAGGTGTCAGTTTCTGATAGGCATGATCTATTTCGCATAAATAAATATTAATAGTTCATTTTATAATATTTTGAAGAAATGTACGTAATACTAAGATTAACAATTATGTTTAAATCTAAGGGGGTGTATTCAATCATGACTTTGTGAGAAATTTTAGGAGTTTGAAAGTCTGGTATTCAATCCAGACTTTTCAAACTCCTTAAAAATCTGGTGGTATTCAATCACAACTTTCTGAACTCCATAAAAATTTGGTGGTGTTCAAAACTCCACTGACTTTCTAAAGTTGTTGACTCTGGTGGAATTCATCTTGATTTCACGCAATATTTGTATTGAACGAATTCCGACCTTCAACCACGAGAATTTGAGAGTCCATGAAACACCAGCGCCGGCGCCTTACCAGAATCGGCTGGACTCTATTCGGCCCTTGGCTGGCACCCAGCCTCGGCTGGAATTTGTACACGATTGTGACCCAGCGGCGGCGGCATGCTAGCCATTTACTCTGCTACTAGATACCCAGCGGCGGCGGCATGCTAGCCAGCGCTGGCTTTAAGTTGTACTGGAGGCTAGCCGGCGCTGGCTTTCGTCGACTTCAACTCCTGCAGAGTCGTTCTAATCCTACGCGAACTCTATCAAGACTCCACGCGGAGTCAATCAACTCCAAAACTCCACAGACTCTCCAAACTCTTTAAAATTTCCATAAAATCATGATTGAATACACCCCCTAAAAGTTAAAATAATTTCAAAAATCCGTCGAATTCAAACAAAATTTTATTAAAAAAAATGCAGTTGTATTGGTGGAGGGCCTGGAGGCCTAAGAATGCAATGATTTGAGGTGAGATGCCATTTATAATTTAATAATTAGGTAAATTTTATTCAAGAAAAAATAGTATAATAAGTTTTGAGAAATAGTAAAAATGTGAATGTTTTTATGTGTTGGCTCTCCTGTCTACATTCCGCCACCAAATTAATGGTGGACGCGTCATGTGCCTTTCAGTTTCGTTTAGCTCATATTTCCTCTCTCCCGCCTATTTTATTTTCTTATTGTTGGGTACGGAGATTAAAAATAAACGTAAAAAGATATGAAGTTGATAAGTTCCACTATTTTTAAAGGATAAATTCTTTCCATATTTGGTATGTGACAAATTGAGCGGGACATCCATTTAAAGGAAGTGAGACAAAATGAGCGGGACTTAGGGGCAGAGTACATGTTAAGACTTTTAGGCATATTACTTTAAGTTCAATAAAATTATAAAAAATTGAATGGAAGATGATATTACTAACTATTTAATGAAATAAAAATAAATATATCATAGAATAAAAATGTTTTACGTTTTCATATGATGCTCAATTAAGAAATTTGAGATACGTTTCCATATGATGCTCAATTAAGAGATTTGAGATGAGAGCATGCAGATGACTATAAACGACTACGAAATGAGCAATTGAAATTCACGCATGCAAATGAACCATAAAGTGAATTGTAAAAAGTTCTTAAAAAATGTTCTTCATTTATTTCTCCAATTCCCAATTATGAATTACATACCCGGATTAATCCATCTCAGCAAGCCTCATAATATGCATATATCCGTTCCATAGGTGCTTAATTAGCAATTCCCAATTATTCGTTTAGTTTCTTCTAAAGTATCAAAGTGCTTAATTAGCAAATTAGTTACTATATTATTATAAAAGTTGTCATTGCAAAAGTTTTGATAATACACGAGATATAATTTATATGTCGTTAATTGATAACGTTTTGTTGAAGTTAATAATCAATAATTAATATATTCTTATTAACTTTAATAAAATTGTCTTCAAATACATTAATATAAAATAAAATATTATGTTAAATATGAGATTATACGTGCAAGGCACGTAATTTCTCCTAGTCTTTAGAAAAACTTAAAGAGATACCTTTTAAAAATACTATTACTGCATATAGTCTAATTCCTCTCTCTCGTGTCGTGAATAAATGAGTTGTGGACGGAAAGGAGGAGTTTGTCTATTTTGTGATTGAAGGAGCAGATTTGGATGAGGAAATTAGTGGAGAGGATTGGGGCTGGAGATGAAGCAAGAAGAAGGAGAGAGTTTGATTATTTTGACAAAGTCCAAAGAAGAGGTGGAGGAAATCATTACACGGGGCTAGGAGTTGCTATCATCAACACGCCTATCTTGTACTTGTTATTTTTGCATTATTTTTTGTCGGTGAATTAGCTGGAATTTGGGGATCACAAATCCTTTATATTCTCTTGTTTTTCGAGTAATGAAGTAAGCCGGAAAATTATCTCTCTCTCTCTCCCTTCTTCTTTATCTTCGTAGGCCACTACATCTATCTCTCTCTCTCCCCTTTTATACCAAAATGGGGCAAGAATATTTGTTCGAAAATCTACCATCAGAAATCATACGCAACATCCTCTCAAGACTCGATGTTCGCACCATCGCAATGAGCAAATGCGTTCGCAAATCATGGCTGGATTTGCTCGAGAGTGATGAATTTGTCAAGTTTCATCTTTCTAGATCCGCCGCCGCCGCCGTAGCTGCCGTCACGTGGGAGGAGAACTCACGCCGTTGCACATTTTTTGAATTGGAAGACGAAATCGATGTTGAGAGCAGCCACGTTCATCACTTAAAGCATCTCACCGAATTTGATTTCCCTCACAGAGTGAAAATTGAGGGTTCTGCTAATGGTATGCTTCTCCTACTCAAATCTGATGGGAATTTTGAAGCTCTGTTTGTATGCAATCCAATATCTCGTGAATACGTGGAGCTCCATCGCCCTGAAGAAATTTTCATTCTAGAAAGCCCAGCTTGTTATGGATTTGGGGTTAGCAAAATAAGTGGCCAATATAAGGTGGTTCGGATTATTCCTCACTCCGATTTTCATGTTTACACTCTTGGAACAGGATCGTGGAGAGGCGTTGAACCACCTCGCGCCTCGTTTAGTTATGAGTCTAGATGCTCTAATGCATTTGTTAATGGCAATCTCCACTGGTTAGTAATGGATTCAAATGGCACCTGGTTTATATCTTGTTTTGATCTTGAAACAGAGTGTTTTAGCACATTCTCTGTTCCTCCTCTTGAAATTGGAAGTCTTGATTATTATGTGAGCTTGTCTGCTTTGAGGGATTGCCTGTGTTTGTGTGATAAATCATCCGAAGGTGAGACCATTATCTGGATGATGAAAGAATATGGAGACGAGAAATCTTGGACAAGGGAATATGTCATCAACATAATTCCAAATTTTGGTAGACATGGGCGCTCACGTGTTTACCCTATTAAAGTTTTCAAGGATGGTGATATTTTGTTTGAATGGAGTAATCAGCTCGTTTGCTACTACTCCAACAAGACGAAAACTATTCAACAAATTAGTGTAGTTCTTGTGGGGAAAGCCTTTACCAACTCAATGCTTCTCACCCCTAGCTTTCTCTCACTCAAGAGTTTCGGAATGGAGAATGTCATCTCATTATGATAAATGCTAATCTGCATTTGTTTTCTAATAAAGGTAATGATTTGTGTTCTGTGTATAGTCTTCCATTTTAGTCTGATACTCTTTATATAAGAAATCCAATCACTAGTGACTATATTCATTTGTATTGTCCTTGTTAATTCTGAATTTGGAGCAAGCAAAAATTTAGCCAACTTAGGGTGGTTAGGATTTTTTAGAAACTAATATGTGATTAATGTTCCCTTCGAGTACAGTTCCATTGGGACTGGTGCATTTGTGAATGAATATCTTACTTGGCTGGTATATGAATTAAAGGATTTATTGCTTTGATCTTGAAACGGAGTGCTTAATTAAGCACCACTTCACCTCCTTCTCTTGTTCGTGAAAGGTCTAAGAACTTGTTTGCTATGGAGGACTCCTTATGTTTTTACATTAATTTCTCACTTCATGAGATTATTATTTGGTCGATTAACGAATATGGGATGGAGAATGGAGAATGTTAGCTCCTTCTGATTTTGTGCTATTTCTCAACATGAGCATGTAATTTCTTCTGTGTTTTAGGTTATTCTTGAAATTTTATTTCTGCAAAAAAAGAGTTCAAGCTTGTAATTAACGTATTTAACTTCTGGTCGTATATATATATTAATGAGGTCATTTTATACGCGTGTCAAGTAGATACTTATTATCACATGCTCTGTTAAGCCAATTTATTGAAATTAAATGAATTTAAACTACTATACTTATATTAGAATATGCTATTTTTGAACCATGCTTGCCCTTGGTATATGATAAGTTTTAGTGTTACTTGTTTTCCAGCTCAAGTCAGGATATGTCAAATATTCTCTCAATTTTAATTTGCTGTGTTCTTTTACCAGAGAGAGAAACAACTTTCAACGTATTTGAATAAGTTCTGATTAGTGCATCCATTTTCTCGTGTTTGATTCAAATAATAAGCCTACGATTCAGTCTTTACTGTGCTTGATTCGAATGATAAGCCCATGATTTCTTGCTTTGATCTTAAAACAGAGGAATTTGGCACCTTCTCTGCTCCTCTAAGTCATGAAAGGTCTCTCATAGTCATAGACGTGTTTACTTTGGGCGATAGCCTGTGTGTGTGATAACTCATCACTGTTATATGGCTGATGAAGGAACGCGGAGATGGGAAATCTTTGACTAAGGAATTCATGATCAGCAACACACTGGGGATATGAGTGGCCAATGTTATGAAGTTGTTCGACCTATCAAAGTATTCAAAGATGGCGACATGTTGATGGTGTGGGGTGATTTCATCCTGTTCAACTAAGATCGAAGGGCATTGTGGTGGCACTGTCGATCCAATCCTTCACACCTCAAGCTTTCTCGCTAAAGAGTTTGGGAATGGAAAATGTTAGCTCCTGACTTTAATGCTATTTCTCAACATCAGTATGAGATTTGTTCTTTGTTGAAGTTTTGTCTTGAAATTGCTATTTGTGCTAAACAAGAGTTGGGAGTAATAAAAAGTTTGTTCGCTACACATAGTGCAGAATTGGCATAAACAAATTAAACTAACTCGAGAATTTCTTTAATCTTTCAACACAATTAACCAAGATTTCTTCACAAATCCGCCTTCAACCATCATCATCGACATTCTCTCGAGGCTCCCCATTTGAACCATCGTAGGCTGCTAGTGTGTTTGCAAATTATGGAGAATGGAGTGTAAAAAAATTGGGGTTAATCTCTCTCTTCTCTAAATAAAAGTTCATATATCTAATTTTATGTTGTTTATATGTTGAGAGAACTATGGTGACAATCTTTTTATTATTTTCTTTAAAATCTAAAGATGTGTTACCGTAGTTTCACAACAAGATGTGTTCGGTGAGTCAACAGATATTAACGGTACGGGCCACGGACTTTGCAGGGGCGGCAGCTCGAGCTTCTTGTCTCCGAGTTTTGCCCTAGTCACTCGCCTTGTGTATTTCGAAATGTAGGACTTGGAAGTCAACAATGAAAGAGGGCAGTTTGTCTCTCGTGGTGTTAATATCGGTTACTGTTGGAGCAAGAGAAATAATATTGGCGGTTAGGCGATATTATTTACCTTGGAGGAATAGTGAATTATCATCGGGTTTCAGCTTTGTACAGGGCTAGCTATATTATTTATCTCGTTTACCAAACACTCGATTAACCTAAATTCCCTTCTCTCTTTCCCCACCTTCACTCACCGTTTCGACTGAACAATGAACATCGATCTCCTTCTTCTATACAAAATGGAGAAAGATTTCCTCAAATATCTAGCATCCGAAATGATCACCAACAAAACTGGCTTAAAACTGGGGTGAAATCACAAAATATGGAAAAAGTTGACTTAAAAATCAATTAAAGAAAAAAAGTGGATCCATCTGCCACGTGTCATGTAATGTATGGGTTCACTTAAATAAAATTTCCCTCTCAACAACAAACGTAACATTTTCATTTTTCGCCCTTTTGTTATCACTCTCGAACCTTGCTGACGACGGTTCACCACCACCATGCCGCCGCAGCGCCACCTCCGCCGCCGCCATTCTCTGGTGAGATAACTTCTCATTTGACAGCTCTGATCCGTGTTTTTTCATTTCTTTTTATGAATATGCTTTGCGCCGTACTTGACTTCTGCTCTTTGTATTTATTGCTTAAATATTTAGTTATTTACCCATTTTCCTTTTGTTCTCGGTTGTTAGAAGAGAAAGCAGGCTTTAAATTAATTGATGCGGTTTCCGTATATATCTTTCCATAATTCAATTTCTATTTCCGGCGCCGACTAGGGTTTAGGCATAAACTCGACTAGGTTTTTGGTTAAGTAAAATTTTGAATAACTCTGCTGAAACCTCATTTTGGGGGTTATTTTTCTCAGATTGACACTCTTAACTTTAGTACTGTTGTAATTTTTTTGTTGAACAATAATTAAGAAAACTTGAAAGAAAATTTAATCTAAATATGTTGTGTTTATCAGTGAGATAACGACCGATTCTTCATCAACATCAACATCCTAAATAGTTCTGAGTTTTTTTTAATCAGGAAGGTGAAGAATCACAAAAAAAGAGGGACCTTCTAAGTAAGGCTGCGACGGACCAAGAAATCTTCAAAAATCTACCATCTGAAGTCATTATTGATATCCTCTCAAGACTCCCTATTGGAAGCATTAGAATTTGCAAATGTGTTAGCAAGTCATGGCTCGGTCTACTTGTGACTGATGAGTTTGTTAAGCTCCATCATTCTCGATCAGTCCCCTGTCTGGTTATGGGATTCAAAACCATTGGAATATATGAATTGCAAGATGATCTTGATCTTGAACACCATGAGTTCCATGCAGCCTTCAAGTCCAATTTGCCTTGGGTTTCATTGTTTGGAGGTTCGGCTAATGGGCTGCTTTTTTTGATCGGAATGAAATATGATGGCTCTCATAACCTTTACATATGCAATCCACTTACTCGTGAGTATGTTGAGATTAAGCCACCAACTGTCACTTTTGATTATAGCGAAGTCTTTCATGGATTTGGAGCTAGCAAAATGACTGGCCAACACAAGGTGATTACCATTTATCGTAATAATGAATGTATTAAAGTCGAAGGTCATGTATACACTCTTGAAACTGGACTATGGAGAAGCATTGCACCCAGTGACCATCTCAATTATGGTTTTTATGAATTCGGGGTATTTATGAATGGGAATCTTCATTGGTTGGTATTTAATTCAAATTGCTGGTCGCAGTTGATTTCTTGCTTTGATCTTGAAACGGAACTTTTTAGTACATTTTCTTGTCCCCTTCTTCCAGAAGGTGAGGAGTTTTGTTGCAAGGTGTCTGCTCTGGACCATTGCCTATGCGTTTGTTATAATACATATGATGGTGGAATAGTGATCTGGTTGATGAAGGAATATGGGGTTGAGAAATCCTGGACAAGGCAAATTGTCATCAACGACCTCTTTGATAAAAGTCATTTAGTTTGGCCAATCAAAGTTTTCAGAGACGGCGACATCTTAATGAAAATGCAGTACTCAAGGCTGTTCTGCTACTCCGTCAAGACTAAAACTACTCGAGAAATAGGTAAGGGAGCAGCCATCCTTCACACCCCAACCTTTCTTTCACTCAAGAGCTTTGGAATTCAGAATGTAAGCAAGTTCTAGCTTTATGCCTTTGAATGCAGTACCTGCCTTCATATCTCTCTAGGTTTTGGATTGTTGAATACCTGCCTCGGAACTTCATTTTTAGTGAAATTGTTAGGTGTGTTCATGTAATCTTCGGTTTTGGAGTAGCAACTTATGATGTGGCAGGCTTGATATCTCCATGTTTAGTACTGTAGTCATATCTCTCCATGTTTGTTCAAAAAAAAAGAATATCCATATGGTGAAATTGCATTATCTGCCTCCTCCCTTATAAAATTCATCATCTTTGAGGTATTTTAATACTTAAATGGTTGTAATTTTTTTATTTGGTAAAGTGTTACTATTGAGTATTGATTGGTCACTTAAGAAAAAAAGTTGGTTATCTGTATAGGATATATTTCAATTTAATGTTGAATTGCTGATCAGACCTATAGATTCTTAAAGATCTGTCTCATTTTGTAACATAACATCCAAATAAAAGTTTTATTTCAATGATGTCTTAGAGCATACTTTCTCCAGTCAAATAAAATAATTTGTAGTTACTTGGCTTCCACACTTGCATCGTGAAGACTTATTTTTTTCCCATTTTTCCTTTTGACCAGAGAGAGAGAGAATGAAGGCAGAGGAGAAATTTCAACTAAGTTGAATATTCTGCATTACAGCGTTTCTAGTGAGAGAAGTAGACTAGACTATTCCAAGAGCAAGACAAGTCTTCTCCATAATTTTCTAACGTGTAGGACTATAAATATTAACTGTTCCAACCAAATGAATATCATTTATACACAAAACTAATTACACAGAAACCTCTAACCTTTCCCACAATGAATCAAGATTTGTTCACAAATCTACCATCACCTATCATCATCGATATCCTTTCAAGACTCCCCATTCCAACCATCGTGCGTTGCAAGTGTGTTTGTAAGCCATGGCTCGATTTACTTGAGAGTCGCCAGTTCATCAAGCACCATCTTTCCAAATCCGCCCCCGGCCTCGCCGTCTTTCAACAAGAGTTCTCGTCAGAAATCTACAAAATTTACGAATTCGAAAATGAGCTTGATCGTGATCTTGATCTTGACCACAATCGTCACTACAATCTTGTCACAAAATTCAAACTCCCTTTCCAAGGACTCATACAAGGTTCGGCTAACGGCTTCCTTCTTCTACGCGATCTGAACCTCAACCCTAATGGTCTTTTCATATGCAATCCGATAACTCGTGAGTATGTTGAAATTCACTGTCCTCATGAGTTCAACTATGCATATCCTCAAGTCGTATCATTTGGATTTGGAGCGAGCAAAATAACCGGCCAGCATAAGGTGGTTAGGGTTTTCCATGATTGTTTACGCGATCAAGACACGTCTAAATTGCTAGAAATTTCTAAATCCGATTGTCAAGTATACACCCTTGGAACCGGATCATGGAGAAGTGTATCCCCCGGTGCTCCGTTCACCTACAGTTGTCGTTCCATCGGGGCATTTCTGAATGGAAATCTTCACTGGCTAGTGCTTGATTCAAATGGAAAGTCCATGATTTCGTGCTTTGATCTAGAAACTGAGCAATTTTGCGCCTTCTCTCCTCCTCCTCCGTGTCAAGGAAGGATGCTCGCCGACGTGTTTGCTTTTGGCGATAACCTTTGTTTGTGTGACAACTCATCCGATGATGAGACCGTGATATGGTTGATGAAGGAATACGGAGACGAGAAATCTTGGACTAAGGAATATGTGATCAACAAAACTGGGGTATGGAGTGGCCAATGGTATGTAGTTATTAAACCTATCAAAGTATTCAAAGACGGCGACATCTTGATGGCGTGGGGAGATTTCTTCCTCTTCAACTCTTCTAGCGAGACTAGAAATATTACAGAGATCCAAATGTTTGAAGCTCGTCGCTGTGGTGCTATTGATTCAATCCTTCATACCTCAAGCTTTCTCTCTCTCAAAAGTTTTGGAATGGAGAACATATGCTCTTTCTGATTTCCTCATATTCATGAACATTTATTGTGTCTTCATCTTCTCTTTTTTCTTTGGTAGAAGGTCAGATTATATATTATCTGGTTGATGAAGAATACGAAGATGAGAAATCTTGGACAAAGGAATATGTCATCAACTTACATAGTGAAAGAGGTGTATGTGTGTTTACCCTATAAAAGTTTGCAAAGATAGTGGCATTTTGATGGTATGGGAAGACCCGTTCCTTTCCTACTACAATATTTCGATAACTACTTAAACAATCGGTGTCTTTACCAGAGGGAATGGCTATATAGACTTAATGCTTCTCACTCCTAGATTTCTCTCTCTCAAAAGGTTTCCCAATGGAGGATGTAATCTCTTTATGATTATTTTAATACCGAAATGCTAATCTACATTTTTTAAGTGATAAAATTATCTAGCTGTGTGGTGATGAAAATGAGAGATGTGATAATATTATCCCTCCTTGTGATGGTGGAAAGAAGAGATGTAAAAAAGAAAAAGATGATTTAAAGGATGAGATTTTTGTTTATCCCTCCATGTACCTCTAAATGAAGGTATAAATTTATACTTCCAAATGAACACACCCTAAAAGTATATAAACATAATCAGTCTCAATTTTAACTTTATTTCTTCGATTATCAATTTTGTATATATAAAAGGTTAAAATATATATTGTGTATACATATTTTAATGATATTGATGCTTATTTGTTATGAATATAATTCATAATTTTATACTTTTTTCCGTTGCGAAACAAATGGTTTGTTTCTTTTGGGCACGTATATTAAGGTGAAGGATAAAAATTGTTTAAAGTGATATAAACCCACAACGTTTGAAGAGATAATTATTTCCGATTATGAGATTGTTATATGGCTGATGAAGGAATGCGGAGACGAGAAATCTTGGACTTTGTGATCAGCAAAACTGGGGATATGAGTGGCCGATGCTGTGCAGTAGTTCGACCTATCAAAGTATTCAAAAGATAGCGACATGTTGATCGCGTGAGGTGATTTAGTCCTGCTCAACTAACAACATGCCATTATTCATAAAGATTCGTTGTATTGCAATCAAATGAATCGTGCTTGACACGCAGGAACAAATTATTTCTTCCTCAAGTTGATGTGTCATGATTGTGTTCAGGGTCGGAGTCAGGAATTTAATTATGACCGGGCCACATTTCATCGGATAATTTCGAAGATTTTTTTTATTAATGATAGTGAAAAGACGGGCCGGATCTTAAAATATTTATTTGCAATTACACAATAAAAAATTTAAAAAAAATATTACTCCCTCCGTTAGGGTTTTAAAGTCCCATTTTATATGGACACAAGGATTAAGAAAATTGATAAAGTGTTTTTGAGTAGGGTAAAAGTTAGAAAGTAGGGGTAATGAATAATGACAAAAAAATAATGGTAATGATAAAAAAGAGGTGGTATTGACTAAAAAGTAAGAATAAAGTTGTTGGAATGATAAAAAAGTAGAAATAAAGTTGATGTGAGGTGGGGTCCCAAATGACAAAGGGTAGTAATGCTAAAAAGTAAGAAGGGTATAATGGTCTAAAAATGAGAGTATGAATTTTAAACTCGAACATTTGAAATGGGTGAAATGAAACTTTAAAACCCGAACGAAGGGAGTAGTATATATACTCCCTCCATCCACAAAATGGTTGTCACATTGTGAACGGTACGAGTTTTAAGAAAATGGTAGGTAATAGTGGATAATAATGAGTATTGTTGTGAGTGGAATAAGGGTCCCACAATAGATGTGAGTGAAGAAGTGAGAAATATAAAGTTAAATATAATGTATTATATGGGTACTACTACTATAAATGGAAGTGACAACCATTTCGTTGACGGACTTAAATGATAAAAATGACAACCATTTTGTGAACAGAGGGAGTAGTATCCAACCTTAAATGTAAAAATTTCTGAAAACTTTACATTCTACAAACTATTTACTTAATGGAAAGTAGATACTATTAAAGGCTACATGGCACAAACTTATCAATATTAACTTGTGACCCATAGATTTTTATGAAATCAAACTCGTTTATATATAATTTCTTTTTCTTGATAAACATTGTGTACAGAACTAGACAAAATGTTAGTTTCGACACATACAAATGAATGAAGATAATGTACAAATTGGTAATTAGATTTTTGCTATGTTAGGATTGTGAATTTTCATCAATATTTGGGAATAAGGAAGTTCTTTTGAGAAGAAAAATGGAAAAGCTTATAATTAATATCTTCTCTTTTTTTTTGTCGTTTGTTGTATAGTCATTCCTCCGTCCAGGATTTAAAGTCCCATTTATATCAAAATATTTGTCCACAATTTAAAGTCCTATTTACCTTTTCTACTCAAATTAAGTGGGACCTACAACATCTTTCATCTCCATCTAACTTTTTCCACCTACAATATGTGGGACCGTTATTCCACTCACAATAACTTTAACTCTATTTTATATTTTTCACTCATAACAAGTGAGATCCTTATTCCACTCACAATAATTTTAACTTCCAATCTACTTCTTCCACTCCCATCAACACTACCATTTTCTCTCACTAACTTCACCTTTTCACCTTTTCTTAATCTCTGTGCCAACATCTAAATGGGACTTTTAAATATAGACGGAGGGAATATTTTTTAATTACTTTTACTATACGTTTTCTTGCATGAATTTATGAATAATTGGTGAAAAATAGTTAGAAAGTTAGCTTGAAAATAATTTAAAAGGTGAGAAATTTTTAAATGGTATAACTTCACTCACCCTTCACATATTAATATTTTAATAATATAAACATAATATTAAAATATTATTAGCTTATGTTTTACTACCCACATTCCCAATTTTCATTTCCCCTCTTTTCTTCTCTCACTCTCAAAGAATCCTGCGACGAGTCACCACCCCTCCGCCGCAGCGCCACCTCGTAAGCCACCGCCGCTGCCATTCTCTGGTAAGATGACATCTCACTGATAGCTCTGACCCGTACTTTTGCGTTTCTTTTGATGAATTTATTCTGCGCCGGGATAGACTTCTGCTCTTTGTATTTATTGCTTACATATTTAGTCATTTACCCATTTTCCTTTTGTTCTGGTTGTTAGAAGACAAGGCGAGTTTAAATTAATTGCTGCATTTTCTGTATTTATCTTTCCCCAAAATTCAATTTTTATTTCCGGCACGGATTAGGGTTTAGGCCTAAATTGGACTAGGTTTTTGGTTAATGAAAATTTTGAATAAAATGTATGAACTGTGCTGAAACCTTATTGTTGAGATTATGTTTCTCAGATTGACACTATAAACTTTGCTACCTGTTGTATTTAAATACTCTGTGTTTATCAGTGAGATAACGAACAATTCTTCAAAAACCGGCCATCAGAAATCAACATCTACACCTTGAATAGTGTTGTGTTTTCTTTAATCAGAAATCAAGACCTTCTATCTAAGCCTGCAATGGACCAAGAATTCTTCAAAAGTCTACCATCAGAAGTCATTATCGATATCCTCTCAAGACTCTCTATCAGAAGCATTGGAATTTGCAAATGTGTTAGCAAGTCATGGCTCGGTCTTCTTGGGAGTAATGAGTTTGTTAAGGTCCATCATTCTCGATCAGTCCCCTGTCTGGTTATTGAAAACCGAAACCTCGGAATTTATGAATTGATAGATGATCTTGATCATGAACACCATGAGTTCAACGCGGCTATCAAGTTCAATTTGCCTTGCTTATCATCCTTGGCAGGTAGCTAATGGGTTGCTTTTTTTGGTCAAAATAGAAGTTGGGGGCTCTGATAACCTTTCTATATGCAATCCATTTACTTGTGAGTATGTTGAGATTATGCCACCAGTAGTCAATGTTGATTATGTGGATGCCAGTTATAAATTTGGAGCTAGCAAAATGACTGGCCAGCACAAGGTAGTTATCATTTATTGTTATGATGATGGATTTACTAAAAACGAGTGTCATGTATACACTCTTGAAACTGGACTGTGGAGAAGCATTGCACCCAGCGACCCTCTCAATTATCATTTTCAAACATTCGGGGTATTCATGAATGGGAATCTTCATTGGTTGGTATTTAATTCAAATTTGTCGTCGCGGTTGATTTCTTGCTTTGATCTTGAAACGGAACTTTTTAGTACATTTTCTTGTCCCCCTCTTCCGGAAGGTGAGGGATGTTGCCAGGTGTCTGCTCTGGACCATTGCCTATGCATTTGTGATAATGCACATGATGGTGGAATAGTGATCTGGTTGATGAAGGAATGTGGGGTTCAGAAATCCTGGACAAGGCAAATTGTCATCAACGGCCTCTTTGATAAAAGTTATCTAGTTTGGCCAATCAAAGTTTTCAGAGACGGTGACATCTTAATGGTAATGCATTACTCAACGCTGTTCTGCTACTCCGTCAAGACTAAAACTACTCGAGAAATAATAGGTAAGGGAGCAGCAATCCTTCACAACCCAACCTTTCTTTCACTCAAGAGCCTTGGAATGGAGAATGTAAGCAAGTTCTAGTTTTATGCCTTTGAATGCAGTACCTGCCTTCATATCTCTCTAGGTTTTGGCTATTGTTGAGTACCTGCCTCGGAACGAATGGTGTTTTCATGTAATCTTCGGTTTCGGAGTAGCAACTTATGATGTGGCAGGCTTGATATCTCCATGTTTTGTACTGTAGTCATATCTCTCCATGTTTCTTCAAAAATAAGAATATCCATATGGTGAAATTGCATTATCACTCCCTTATAAATTTCATCATCTTTGAGGTATTTTAATACTTAAATGGTTGTGTTTTTATTTGGAAAGTGTTGCTATTGAGTATTGATTGGTCACATAAGAAAAAAAAGTTGGTTATTTGTATAGGATGTATTTCAATTTTAATGTTGAATTGCTGATCTGACCTATATAGATTCTTAAAGATCTGTCTCATTTTGTAACATAACATCCAAATAAAAGTTTTATTTCACTGATGTCTTAGAGCTTACTTTCTCCAGTCAAATAAAATAATTTGTAGTTACTTGGCTTCCACACTTGCATCGTGAAGACTTATTTTTTTCCTTTTGACGAGAGAGAGAGAGAGAGAGAGAGAGAGAGAGAGAGAGAGTAGACTATAAGTTGAATAATTCTGCATTACAGCGTTTGTAGTGAAAGAAGTAGACTAGACTATAAATATTAAATGTTCCAACAAAATGAATTCCATTTATACACAAAACTAATTACACAGAAACCTCTAACCTTTCCCACAATGACTCAAGATTTGTTCACAAATCTACCATCACTGATCATCATCAATATCCTTTCAAGACTCCCCATTCCAACCATCGTACGTTGCAAGTGTGTTTGCAAGCCATGGCTCGATTTACTCGAGAGTCACGAGTTCATCAAGCACCATCTTTCCAAATCCGCCCCCGGCCTCGCCATCTTTCAAATACAGATGTCATCACAAATCTACAAAATTTACGAATTCGAAGATGAGCTTTATCGTGATCTTGATCTTGACCACAATCACCACTACAATCTTGTCACAAACTTCAAACTCCCTTTCAGTGTATCACTTATACAAGGTTCAGCTAACGGCTTCCTTCTTCTGCGCGATTGTGGTCTTTACGTATGCAATCCCATAACTCGAGAGTATGTTGAAATTCATTGTCCTCCTGAGTTCAATTATACATATCCTCAAGTCGTATCATTTGGATTTGGAGCGAGCAGAATAACCGGCCAACATAAGGTGGTTAGGGTTTTCCATGATTATGTACGCGATCAAGACACATCTACATTGCTAGAAATTTCTAAATCCGATTGTCAAGTATACACCCTTGGAACGGGATCATGGAGAAGTGTATCCCCCGGTGCTCCGTTCACCTACAGTTGTCGTTCCATCGGGGCATTTCTGAATGGAAATCTTCACTGGCTAGTGTTTGATTTAAATGAGAAGCCCATGATTTCTTGCTTTGATCTAGAAACCGAGGAGTTTCGTGCCTTCTCTCCTCCGTGTCATGGAAGGATTCTCGCCGACGTGTTTGCTTTGGGCGATAACCTTTGTCTGTGTGACAACTCATCCGACGATGAGATCGTGATATGGTTGATGAACAAATACGGAGACGAGAAATCTTGGACGAAGGAATCTGTGATCAACAAAACTGGGGATTGGAGTGGCGAATGTTATGAAGTTGTTCGACCTATCAAAGTATTCAAGGACGGCGACATCTTGATGGCGTGGGGAGATTTCTTCCTCTTCTACTTTTCTAGCAAGACTAGAAATATTACAGAGATCCAAATGTTCGAACTAGCTGGCTGTGGTGCTATCGATTCAATCCTTCATACCTCAAGCTTTCTCTCTCTCAAAAGTTTTGGAATGGGGAACATCTGCTCTTTCTGATTTCCTCACATCACAAACATCATTGTGTCTTCATCTTCTTTTGTTTTAAGTAGAATTAACTACCAGCAAATCCGTTGTAGTCTAGTTGGTCAGGATACTCGGCTCTCACCCGAGAGACCCGGGTTCAAGTCCCGGCAACGGAATTTCTCTTTTTGCATATTTATATTTTAGTTGAATTACTTTCTCTTTTGCATATTAACTTTAGTTGAATTACATAACTGTTTTGTTACTGCTTTAATAATTGTTCTGAGCTTTAATAATGAAAAATCAAGTAAACTAGAGAGAGAGAGAAAGAGAGTTGAATATTCTGCACTTCTAGACTTTTGAGAGATAAAAGTTGAATGTTTGGCACATCTAGACTTTTCCAATACATGTCTATATCTCCATATTTCCACTTTTCTTAATGTCCATTCAGGTTCAATCTGAGGAAGAAATCAAAAATGACATGTCCAATAATACAAAATGATGTAGCGTTCAAAGGCGTTGTTGTAATTGAAACAACATCATTTTGATTTTATAAATTAAAAGAAAATCAAATTACACATCATTAAATAATTGTCAACTCATCGTCTCCTCCAAATTCTTCTTTCACTTTCTCTCTCTCTCTCTCCAAATTCTCCATCACGCCACACCAATGTTGTTGCTATAAATTGTTGGAAATATATATATATATATATATATGTGGGAGAATTTAATTAATTGTGTTGGAGGATTATGTGCACAGTGTGTGAACGTGTTGTGTATGGCCATGTGTGTGTGTGTGAAATATAGTGGGAGACAAAACTCTGAGTATAGTGTGTGTGTGGACGTGTGAGAGAGAGAAAGCTTTTCCTATGACCAACAATTCACTTATTACTTGTACTTCTTCACTTGATTACTTCACACCTTTTTTAGTTAACACCATACACACATATATATAGAATCCCTATGTCGGTTAAGTAACCGACTTAATTGTTCTCTAGATTTCTCTTCCAAATTCTTCACTTCATAGTACACACACGTGCACTCTCTCTAGATTTTTTTTTCTCTAGATTTCTCCATCATTTTCTTCTATATTTTATTTTCTTATTTTAATTCTAGTTATTTCTTACAAAATATCTTTCTCTATAACAATCAAGTTTATTTATATTCCAACACCCCCCCTTAAACTTGATTTGTCATTCCGAGCAAATTTCTGAGTCTGATAAAATCTTCGTACTTGAGCGGCTTTGTGAAGATGTCAGCAACTTGATCTTGTGATTTCACGTACTCTACTTGAACCTCTTTTTTTGTGATGCATTCTCTGATGTAGTGGAAGCGGGTGTCAATGTGCTTACTTCGGTTATGGAATACCGGATTCTTCGATAGTGCGATCGCCGATTTTATTATCCACACATATAGTCGTTGACTCCTTTTGTGGCCACCCGAGCTCCATTAATAAGCTTCTAACCCAAACCGCATGACAAACACTGAATGTGGCAGCGACATATTCAGCTTCACAAGTTGATAATGTGACTATGGGTTGCTTCTTCGACATCCAAGTGAAAGCAGTATCTCCCATGTAGAATACGAATCCACTCGTACTCTTTCGATCATCGTTATCTCCAGCCCAATCGCTATCACTATACCCAACAAGCTTATAATCATTAGTACTTGAATAGAATAGGCCATAGTCGAGCGTACCTTTGAGATATCGAAGAATTTTCTTTGCTGCCTTGAAATGGGTAGAGGTTGGATTCTCCATATAGCGACTCACGAGCCCTGTCGCATAAAGAATGTCTGGCCTTGTGCAAGTTAAGTACCGCAAGCTTCCAACCAAGCTCTTGTATAATGTCGGGTCCACCTTTTCTCCTCCATCATTCTTGGATAGCTTGATCCCGTATTCCACTGGTGTGTTGATTGTCTTGCAATTCTCCATTTTGAACTTCTTCAGAATCTCTTTTGCATAATTTTCTTGTGTGATAAATACTCCATCTTCGAGTTATTTCACTTCCACGCCGAGGTAGTACGTCATCCGCCCCATGTTAGTCATCTCGAATTCCTTTGTCATGGACTTCTTGAATTCCTCGAACATGCTTGGATTGTTTCCTGTGAAAATGAGATCATCCACATACAAGCACACTATTAAAATATCTTCTCCTTTAACTTTAACGTAGAGGACATGTTCATGTGGGCATTTGGTGAAGCCATTTTCTTCTAAGTACTTGTCAATCCGGCTATTCCACGCCCTTGGTGCTTGCTTTAGCCCGTACAGAGCTTTCTTCAACTTCAGAACTTTATCTTCTTGTCCTTTCACCACATAGTCGTCAGGTTGTTTGATGTAAACTTCTTTATCAATAAATCCATTTAAGAAGGTTGACTTGACATCCATCTGATATATTTTCCATCTATTTTGGGCTGCAGGAGAGAGTATTAGTCTAATAGTTTCTAAGCGAGCGACTGGAGCAAATACCTCGTCATAGTCGATTCCGGCTCTTTGACTATATCCTTTTACGACTAGCCTTGCTTTATATCTTTCAACTTCTCCCTTGGAATTCTTCTTAACTTTATACACCCACTTGACTCCAATAGCTTTGTGCCCTTTCGGTAGTGTCACAGGCTCCCACGTGTCATTCTTCTCTATGGCCTTGATTTCTTCATCCATCGCGACTCGCCAGTTTTCGCTTTCTGTAGCTTCTTCAAAACTAACAGGTTCACATTCGGCTAATAAACAGAATAAGGTGAGATCTTCTAACCTTTCGGTGTCGTCATAAATTTCATGCAAACTCCTTGCGCGTTGTATGGCTCTTTCATTTAAGAAAGATGGTGGCGAGTCTTCAGCACTTGATGCACATGATGTGGGTGGAGTTGTTGGTACTTGTTGTGCATCTTCCGCTTGCTCGATCATCTCTTGATCTTCAAATTGAGGAATGACTGTGAAGTCACTGTCGTTGTTACAGCCGAAATCCCATACTCCTTCTTCATCGAACTCCACGTCTCGACTTATCACAATTTTCTTCGTAGTTGGATCGTAAAGCTTATAACCTTTAGAGTTAGAGTCATACCCGATGAAGATGAATGTCTTGCTTTTATCGTCGAGCTTGCTCCTTGTCTGATTTGTACTGCATATGCTTTGCTCTCGAACACTCTCAAGTGGGCGATCCATGGCTTTTTTCACTCCAAGCTTCTTGAGGAGTCTTTCCCCACACGCTCCTCGTTGGACACCGATTTGACAGGTACACGGCGCACGCCACTGCTTCTGCCCAAAACTCTTTGGGCAAGTTCTTCGTTTTCAACATGCTTCTAACCATCTCCACGATGGTTATGTTCTTCCGTTCCGCCACTCCATTTTGTTGGGGGGATCTCGGAACTGTTAGTAGCCGCCTAATTCCTCTTGCTTTACAAAACTCTAGAAACTCCTCGGATGTGAATTCTCCACCTCGATCTGTCCTCAAAGCTTTGATTTCTAGCCCACTCTGTTTCTCGACGGCAACCTTGAACTTCTTGAAAGCTTCAAATGCTTCTGATTTCTGCTTCAAGAAGTATACCCACGTTTTTCTTGAAAAATCATCAATAAAAAGTAGAAAATAATTATTTTTACCGAGGGAGCTTGGCTTGATTGGCCCACACACGTCAGCATGGATTAACTCCAATGGCCTCTGAGCTCTTGAACGCGACTCCTTTGGGAACGGCTTTCTGAAGTGCTTCCCGAGTAAACAGCCTTCGCAGAGTTGATCGGGATGCTTGATTGGTGGTAGTTCTCTCACCATTTCTTTTCTCGATAATAATTTTAAACCACCAAAATTCAAGTGCCCAAAACGGAGGTGCCATAACCAGGATTTATCTTTATAGCAGGCTTGAAGGCATTTAACCACATCATTTTGAATATTTAATAAAAACATTTTATTTTTGGACATTGGCACCTTGGCAATTAGATTATTTTTGCCATCTCTTATTGAAAGGCTATAATCTTTCATGTGAATATTATAACCTTTCTCTAAGAGTTGTCCCAAACTCAATATATTATTTTTCATATTGGGCACATAGTAGACGTTAGAAATAAAATCATGAGCTCCATTTTCAACCAAATTAAAATCTTCTCTTTTCCTTTTACGGGAATTCTAGATTCATCACCAAAGGAGACATTACCACTTACCGACTCATCGAGCTCCACGAACATACTTCTTTTTCCACACATATGGTTGCTTGCGCCTGTGTCAAGGTACCACGTGTCATCTTGTCTTCCAGCTTCTCCTTTATATGCTAGAAGTACACTCCCATTTTCTTCACTCGTATTCTCAGCATAATTGGCTTTCTCTTCAACCTTTGATTTTGTATCTCTGCACTCGGAAGCTAGTGCCCAAATTTATGACAATTATAACACTTTATTGAAGATTTATTGTACCTCGTCTGTGGGTTGCTCCTCCCTCGTCCGCTACTTGAGAACTCCTTTCTGTTTTCATTGTTAGCGAAATAGCCTCGTCCACGTCCATATCCACGACCACAACCTCGATCTTGTCGTTGTCCGCGACCTCTTCCTTGTCGGCCACCTTCATTGCTCGAACTTTCTTCTTTCTCTTTTGGACCCACTTGCAACTTTAAAAGTTGCTCGACAATTTGTTGTTTCTTTTTCTGTTTCTCCTCATATGCTTGTAATGATCCCAACAAGAGATCGATAGTCATCTTCTCTAAATCTTTAGTTTCTTCTATTGTCACAACAATATGCTCAAAATTTGGAGTTAGTGAACGAAATATTTTCTCCATGATTCTAACATCCTCCAATTTTTCGCCATTTCTCTTTATTTGATTAGTGACCGTCAAAACTCTTGAAAAATAATCTGAAACTGATTCGGACTCTTTCATATGTAAAGACTCAAATTCTCCTCTTAGAGTTTGGAGACATACCTTCTTTACTTGCTCCACTCCTTTGCACGAGATCTGGAGCTTCTCCCACGCTTCTTTGGCGGTGCTCGCACTCGAGATCTTCTCAAAATCGTCGTCCCCTAACGCTTGATAAATAAGATAGAGAGCCTTCTTGTCTCTCTTTCTCGCATCTCGCAACCTATCCTTTTGTTGTTGGGATAGTGCGGCCTCATCTTGCGGCTCCTCGTAGCCACTCTCCACGATCTCCCAGACGTCGTGGGCTCCCAATAACGCATTCATCTTAATACTCCAATTGTCAAAGTTGCTCTTATTGAGCATGGGAACTTGGAACGACGACAAATTTGCCATCCCACGGGTAGGATTTTATGGCTCGGATACCACTTTGTTGGAAATATATATATATATAAGTGAGAGAATTTAATTAATTATGTTGGAGGATTATGTGCACAGTGTGTGTGAATGTGTTGTGTATGGCCGTGTGTGTGTGTGTGTGAAATATAGTGGGAGACAAAACTCTGAATATAGTGTGTGTGTGGACGTGTGAGAGAGAGAGAGTTTTTCCTATGACCAACAATTCACTTATTACTTGTACTTCTTCACTTGATTACTTCACACCTTTTTTAGTTAACACCATACACACACACACACACACACACACACACACACACACATATATATATATATATATATATATATATATAGAATCCCCATGTCGGTTAAGTAACCGACTTAATTGTTCTCTAGATTTCTCTTCCAAATTCTTCACTTCATAGTACACACACGTGCACTCTCTCTAGATTTTTCTTTCTCTAGATTTCTCCATCATTTTCTTCTATATTTTATTTTCTTATTTTAATTCTAGTTATTTCTTACAAAATATCTTTCTCTATAACAATCAACTTTATTTATATTCCAACATAAATATCCTCAAGTAGACACATTTGGATTTGGAACGAGAAGAATAACTGGCCAGTATAAGGTGGTTAGGGTTTTCCATGATTGTGAATGTCATGTTTACACTCTTGGAATACGGTCATGGCGGAGTATAACGCGTGGTGCCCCGTTCGTCTACAGTCTTTGTTTTAGTGAGGACATTTCTCAATGGGAACCTTCACTGGCTTGTGCATGGTTTAAATGGTAAGCCATGGATTTCGTGCATGGATCTTGAAACCGAGCTTTTTAGCATTATCTCTCCTCCGGCTTCCTTTGTAGATCTATCAAGTTTTACGTCTGGGGTGTTTGCTCTGGGTGATAGGTTATGTATATGTTGTAATAACTCATCGAGCAATGAGATTGTCATCTGGTTGATGACAAAATATGGAGATGAGAAGTTGTGAACTAAGAAATTTGTGATCACCAACTCCGGTGATTTTGTTGGCGAACCTTATGATGTTGCTCGACCTATCAAAGTGTGCGAAAATGGTGACATCTTGATGGCGTTTGGAGATTTCACCCTTTTTTACTCCTCTAGCGAGACTAGGGATATTAGCAAGATCAACATGCTTAAAGAGGGGAATGTCGATTCAATCCTTCACACCTCAAGCTTTCTTTCTCTCAAGAGTTTTGGAATGGAGAACGTTGTTTCGTTCTGATAATTGATCATTTCTTTCATGTTTACTTGTAGCAATATGTGTTTGATTTTGGGGGTGTTTGGGAAATATGTGTCTATTTATAGTTGCAATTTGTGAACTTGAATATGTAATCTTGTTCTTTTTGTTGAAGTTGTTTACTAGAACTAGAACACTATCAAGAACTTTTAGCATTTTTTAGAATTAGAAATGTATCAAGAATATGTAATTTTGTTTCTCAAGCTAAATGCAAGTATTTTTAGTACTTAATTTTATTGTTCCAATCTTACAACTATTATTTTTATATGGTTTACAAGGTTGCTACTATTTTTTAGGGCAAAAAGCGACTCTATTAATCAAGAAGAATCAAAAGAAACTATATCCATGAACCAAGAAGGCCAACTATCATAGCATGCCACAATGATCTCCTTAATGTTGTTTAGATATGCATAGAGGTGTTCACGGGCCCGGTTTCGGGTCGGAACCGGCCCGGAACCGCCGGTTCCAGTTCGGAAATATTGGAACCTGAACCGGCCTGTCATAGTCACGGTTCCGGTTCGGAACCGGCCCGCGTAGTCACAGTTCTGGTTCCGGTTCCAAACCGCCGGTTCCGGGCCCGAACCGTCTAAAATTTTTATTTTATTTTTATTTTTTTAATCATTGAAAATATAAATTATATTGTATTTCAAACTCATAATCATCAATATAATGTATAGAATCGATATAAAATAAAATATATCTTCATTTATACAATGTGTGATCAATTAAAAACCTTATATTTTTACACGGTTCAACGGTTCCGAACCGGAACCGCCGGTTCATATTTGAACCTTATATAAATATTTATTTTCTTTTTGGTCTTTTTCATTCCATTTATCGTTATAATTGTCATTTTTTATTTCTAAAACATACAATTAACATGAATTAATACAAAACATATTTTAAAACTAAAAAAAGAAAGAAAATAATAAAAATCGTTGGAACCGCCGGTTCACGGTTCCTAGCCATTTGAACTGGAACCGGCCCGTCCTACATACGGTTCCGGTTCGGAAGTGGCCCGTTGACTAAGGTTCCGGTTCGAAAACCGTTGACCACGGTTCCGGTTCAGGTTCGAACTCACCGGTTCCGGTTCGGATGAACACCTCTAGATATGCAATCCAAATATCAAATCATAAGTGACTATATTCAAGCTTCGTTGTCATCGAGAATTAGTTTTCTTACCATATTCTCAAGGTGATTTGGAGCATCGAAAATAACTGACCAACATAAGTTAGGACTTTTCTGGAGCTAATATGTGATTAAGAATTAATGTCTAAACTCGAGTGTCGGGTGTACTCGAAGGGAGCATAAGTTGGATGATGCTCTGTTCGAGTACATATTTTATGAGACCGGTCAGTAGTGAATTGAATTCTTCATTGATTGGTAGTATTAATTTAACTTTAAAGAGTTATCTAAGATTTTCTTGTTTCATAGTGTTTTTAGCAAATTTTCGGCCCCTCCTATTGAAAGCCTTCATGCCATCGATAATTTATAAACTTTTGTCGTGTTGCAAGCAAATGAATAATGCTTGAAACGCAGGAACAAAGTACACTGCTAGAAAAAAGGCCTATTAAGACACGCAGAAATGCCACTAAAAACTATTTGTTACCACAGTTTGTCTATTGTGGCATTTGTCAAAAGTGTCTTGTATTCTAATGTAATGATAGGTTATGTGTACAGTGTCGATGCACTTTGTGTAAATGTCACGATAGGATAAAGTGTAAGGATAACTTCTTTGTCGCCGCACTTTGAAATGCCAATATAATGAACGTATTATGGCACTTAAAAGTGGTTGATAATTTTATTTTTTAAATTTATTTATCATATTTTTATAATTTTCGTTTTATATTCATTTATTATATTTTTATATTGCTTTTTTTACATTTGTATTGGACCATATTTTTCGTATTATTTTGCCATATTTTATATCAAATCTTAATTATTTAATAATAGGAAAAAGTATACATTATAAATACTTGGGCACGAAATATAAACACTATCAATGAAAAAAATATCATGTAAGATATATAATTTCGTACAAGATGTCTCAAATTTATAGAAATCTATTTAGTACAAGAGTGACAATTAAGAGATTATAAGTAGCACTAGCTTCATTCCAATAATATCCAGTAGTTTGTGTTAAGATCCCGACAACAATGAAGTAATTGCAATCCTCAATTAGGCAATTACCTGCACATGAAAAAAAAAACATAGGAAAATACATGGTGCCAGGTAAACTTGTTAATAAAATTAAATGGAATAATAAGATATACTTCGACAGCCACACAGATTATTTACCTATTTTCTCTCTTGGTTACAGCCTATAATCCATTAAAACAAAGACATGATAAATGATAGATGGATTGAAATGAGTGCCTCAATCTCAAACCTTATATAGTTGTCATTAAACGATATATAAACTTGCAGCAATATAGTATGATTTACTGCACCATATAGTTTTTCAGCAACAAGTATCATTTGTTAGGCTCTTGACCCCTTCCTATGTATGGACAACGTGTAGAACGATGGAAACAGGTCCAGTATATCAACCAAAGAACGTTTCTATGCCTAATAGGTGTCTGATTTTGATGCCCAAACAAAAAGAAAATAAATCAACAAAAAATAAACAGAAACATGGAATTGTAATTGTGTAAAGTTGAATAATTTTACGCTTATGGATAACTTATAGATATATTAAATGTGCAGTTATAGAAAGGTACAATACTTACCTTTCTAATTGTGTGTCATCAGTCTCCCTACAGTTTTTCAAGATCTGTAGCAAAAAAAATAAAATTACAAGTTAAAATCTAAGATCATTAAAAGTGCATTATTGCATGCCAAGATTGTTAATACGTATTCTAGAAAGTGGCATTAAATCACGGTACATATGACGAACTTCGCAATCCCATAAATATGTGAGGTTATATGCCAAGAAATCATGTAGACAAGTACAAACAAAGATCTTCATATAAAAATTTCTTAAATTATTCATATTTTGTTTTTATGTAGTCTAGTATAATGTGAGTTAACTACAGATCAATTTCTCAATATTAGTTTTCATTACAAGAAAATGAAATAAATCATTTGGGGCATATTATAACTAAAGAATTCTAATTAATATGCATTTTCTAGCCATACTTACAAGTACTTTCTCTTGCAGAAACTTTGGAATGAAAACTAAAAGTGAACATCAAATTGGGATAAACATTAACAAATCTTTATCCGACGAAAGTATAAAATGTCATGGTCCTCATGGAACAAAAAATCTTTGCACCTACATATCCAGAATTCAGTAGGAGTGCTATCCCATTTATTCTTATTTTAGCAATACACTCGAGTGATGTAACTTTACTACATAAATTTATTCAATATTTAAAAAAGAAAAATAATAGTTAAAACAATAATAAAAATAATTATTCTAAGATCAAGGAATGCACATTATTTAATGTCATGGATATATATATGTCACACCCCGACTCTCGAGGTGCGACTTACGAACAACAACACAACCTAATCAACTAACAATCAACTCGAATACGGAGAACATGCTCGGGGAAACATCAATGAAGAGCAATGCAATCGAATAAGGCTTTCAAAGACATGATGAAGCAATAACCGAGCATTTCAAAATCACATTCCAACAAGAGTATGATAAGTTTTTCAAGTTAAAGAAGTTAAAAGTTCAACAAGTATTCAAGACCATCGAGCACACTGCTCGGAGTTAAAACATAAGTGTTAGAGTATATCAACAATCATTGCTTCAAAAAGTTGCAGCGGAAACTTGCATCAAAACCCAACACTCGCACGTATGAAGACGTACGAATGCCTGTCCGACATTCTATTCGACTCAATCAAAAACACCACACCACCAAGCGTCCATGCCATCACCATCCAGTCAACCTGCACGTTTAGAAATACACGCAGAACATTTGGATAAAGATGATTTTAAAAGCTATAACAATTGAACTTGACTTGCCGAACATCACAAGTACTTAAACAACTTAAAACAGTTTTACTTGTGCATGTTAAAAACATTTCTTTTAAACAAACTGCGCAATCAAACATAACATATAACAACAGTATGCATCATTTGTCACAAATAATCTTACTGTGCCGAGAAGTAGGCCTCCTTCTCGAACACTGTGACCGGCCTAACCGAAGCAAGGGTCACAGTCACCTCAATCATTCAACATACCACACGTGGGTTTCCTGCCTTTCACAGGATAATAACATCTTCACATAAACAGATGATAACACATACCAAACTCAATAAAAACGGCAAGTCAATCGCATTTAAAATCATATAATAATATTCATTACCGCAATAACTTTCATCGATAGTTTTGGTTCAGAAAAGCCCACCTGACTTCCGAAGATTCTAGCTAGGCGGTTTAAGAGCTATTCGTCCACGCTTAACGATCCGTCCGACTCGATCCTTCACAGTTTGACATCGATAAAGAAAATAAGATACGTAAAGATGGATAATAGACGTTGGATTCGACTGAAGGACTTCTACTTAAGTTGTTTCTCTCTTCGCTTTATCTTTTCTAAAAGATTTTGCATTCTCGTCTTTAGCTATCAACTCTACTCGATGATTGGTTAATACTACTAACCAACATCTTAACACTTCTTGCTTTAAATATGAAACGTCGTCCATCTACATTCCATTATTCGAGTTTTCTTTTACAACTTAATCAATTCTTGATTTATCAAATCAATAGCTTATTCATTTTGCATACAAATAATTTAGTAATTCTTCACATCACAATTAATATCGTGCACTTAAACACTTATTAAATTACATAACAAATCCAAATAAATCAAACACATTTCAAGACACATTAACATTTATCCAACTATACCTTAGAACTTAATTCGATTATGCATTTCTTTTCATAAAACTCAAACAACATACTTTATCTTTTCTCAGTTTATAGACAACGTTTTTTCCTAAATTCGTTATCTTATGAAGTATTTTATAAACTTTTACTCAATTAAAACAAATTCTCTTTAATTATTAATAAACTCTTATGAAATTAGAATTTCCTTTCCATTTCTAACTCGATAATCAATTCTTAACTCGACTATTATTTTTCTAATTATTAACTTGGCAAATTTTCTCGGTTTTTAATTCGCACGGTTTGCAAACAACTTACTTAATTAATTAACTTCTTTCAAAACCATTACTCGACATCTTATTCCATTATCATTTTGGTCAAACTATACGAGTATTTAACTTAACTTGTCTAGCATCTTTTCTCGATTTGATTAAAACTTCTTTTTATTTCTTATTAATTAATTCTTTTTAACTCGATTTTCTCGACTTCTTGTTTATTTATTTAATACATTCTTCTTCTTTGTTCTTAACTTAAAGCCACTTTCTTATTTAACAATTTCCTTTATTTTTCAATAAACGCTTTTATAAAAACTAGTTCATCTTATTCAAATCTTCAAGTTTTAATATAAGAACATTTACTAGACATACCTTTTATGCATTTTCAACTTTTGACATTTTAAAAGCTTTTAAATTTCATTCTTTTTGTTACAAAAATTCCTATTTTTATCCATGATTCAAACTAGTATTTACATACACATTATAACATCAAAACATCAAATCTCCTATATTATCACAATTTATTTTCTTCAAAAACTTAACATGCAACTTGTTTTTCTTATACTTAACAACATGTACATGATTACATTAACATATCACATAATAATTTCATGATCAAAACATCACTCAAATCATCAACAAAATCAACAAAATAATTCCTTCTTTTTCTCCCAAAACACACGGCATTTATGCATATTTTGGGGCAATTTATTTCTCAATTTTTTTTTCATGCATATATATTCATTCACAACATGAATAAAATCATAACTCAAGCATCAAAATAACAATAACTCAAAAAATTCACATTTTTCTATTTTTCCTCTATATTTTCGGTATTAACCAATTTTCTTTGGGATTTAATTTCTTTTTCTTCTCTTAATTCACCGATTAAATGCTAGTGTTCGATTCTCCTATCGATTTCTTCTCACTTAATTCTCACATCGATAACCTAAGTTTGCCTAAACATAAATAAATACCATGCATGTATGTTTTCTTTCTTTTAGGGCTTAGAGATATACATATATACAATTAAACAAATGGAATATCATACTTTGAAAATTAAAATCGGATCTCTTCTTCTTGGCTTCTTGGGATCGAATTGAAGGGGATAGAGCTTCAAACTTGAGCTTGAATGTTATGAAAGAACTCTTCTTGAATCCTCAAAGAAAATAATAACACAATAATTAATCATCCATTTCTTTAGAGCTTAAGAGCAAAAAATGAAGAAAAATGGGGGATGATTATTGAATTTCAATTCAAGAACTTGATGAATTTTTACCTTTTTCTTGAAGGTATAGATGAAATAGATGGAGGATGATGATCTTCACTTCATTTCCATGGATGTTGAGCGAATATAAGGTTTGCATGGAAGAAAATCAAATGTATGTGTGTAGTGTGTGTGTTTGCCGAGAGTGAGGGAGAGTAGGGAGGGAGAGAGTTTTCTTTTTGTTTTCTTGAGAGATTTTGAATGTGAGAGAGATAATGAAGGAAATTTCCTTTTATATGGAGAGAGAGATATAGAATGCATGCATGTGTATCCAACAAAGGGAATAAAGCATGATTATAATTAGTATTGGAACTTGGTATTCTTAAGTGTTGATGTGATTGAATTTACATGCAATCTTTTGCTAAGATTGTGGTGAGACATAATGATGAAATTTGAATAGAAAATTGGAGAGAGATGGGAGAGAGGTAGTGAGGTGGCGTAAGAGGGAGAGAGAGGTGACGACACTTGTCTTCGTCGTGTTGTTACGGGTATTAATTACCCGGTCGTAAAGGTTTTCCGAATAAAACGATTCGTATTAATTCATTTATGCTATAAACGGGTCTGGTCTCTCTCCGACACTAAAACATCTCAATCCTAATTCACATTTCATTTAAAAGGTTAACGATTCCGACCATCTAGTCTTTTAAATCTTAAAAGAAACTAGTCGGCATATTAATCCGTTTATTAATCCTTTAGAGATTAAATTCTCGCATCTCTTCTCAAATTATCTCGGATAAGCTCTTATCCTATCTCAATGGCCTTAGAAGAAATTCTAGGTTTCAAGATTTAAATTCTACTCTATTCTAAATTCTTCGGCGCATAGAATTTTCTCGGCGATCAACATTATTCTTTTTCAATTAAACAAACTCTTCGGGGTTTTCTGAAAATTAATCTCGTACTCATTCTCATATAAACAAACTCAACATATACGTCACATTATCATTTCAAGAAATTGAACAGATAAATTCACACAAAACACACAAAGCATTCTAGACGTTTTACTCATTTCTCTTCATTTAGAAAAGAAAATTTTTATTCCACAAATCACATCTTTTAACTTATTCGGTTAATTAATACGCTCTCTAAAGATATAAAAGCTCGGGGTATCACAATATATATATATATATATATATATATATACCCAAAAATTAGACAAACAAACTTCTATAAACCTACCACTATCAGAAAAACTACGTGGCAATTGGCAAACAATGAAATGAAAAGACCACTCATTAAGCTTAGCCCCCAATGCTAATCCTCATGTATACCTCAAAAAATAGATAGAAACAATCAGATACAAAATTAATGATACAAAGAATGTACTTTGGCCTTGTCTTCCATAGAAGTATACATTTAGACCAATTGCAAAATTTTCAATTCTTCCTTATCAAATCTGATTTTGAGTTAGATAACTAAGTATACAAAGAAGGATTGGATGCTACAAATTTCAAATCTAACAAAACAATTCTTTGCTCGAAAAATAGGACTTTATGCCATATAAGAGAAATTAAAGAAGTGGACACAGAAACTAACTTTGCCAGAATAAATTGACAAAGTTTATCATGTTTAAGAAATAAAATGCAAAGAAACAAGATCGAAAGCACTTATAGATTGAACCATCAGTTATGCATCATGTCTTTGTTGGTAAAGATAGTCTAGACAATATTTCTTAAACAATGAGAACTAACACAACTCCTACAAGACAGAGCTGATTCATATATAATACATTCAACGTGAAAAAGTGGAGAATGTTTCAGATTTACTTACTATAGAATTTTCCAAAATCCTAATGTAATGAATAAAGCAAGAATCAACCTTTCAAACAATAAAACACACAAACAATAGTTAGATTTTTCCACTAATGAAACTAATATTCTAGTCAAATCTGTAACAATTAATAGAACCAATTTCTTCAGCAGAGTCAAAATAGATTATTTGATATCGATCCAATCCAACCAATAAAATACTCAATCTACTTGCCCAAATTGACGCCCTAAAAAAATCATACAACACACCACTACTCGAAAAAGAAAAGAAAAGGCTTTTTGTGAAAACAAGAAAATTCTTAAAACAATAATAATAGTTCTAGTGGTGGGAACAGACCTAGATTAGGCGGCGATGGCATCTGCGGAGTATTTATCATTGTAGCGAACTGGAAAGGGCGCGGCGTCTTGTCCCTCACACCGTCGAGAAAAATCAACGATTATCTTTGTACATTTCTATGAAACCTAATTGCTTCTCAATCTTTCAAATCTATTTGTAAATATCGAATCAAAAATATCAAATTGAATTGAAGAACAAGTCGTAGAGATATGCGATTACAACTATAGCGAGAGACAAAAACTCACTTACCTTTCTTGTTCTCCTAGTCCGGTGATCGCCCAATTGTCATCATTCATCTCGGTGTCCGGCGGAAGCGAGCGATGATTTTTACTTCAGTGGGAGGGAGTGGACGGTTTTGCTTTACTATTTTCTTTTTCAATTTTCAATAGAAAATAAATTATTGATGGAGGGAGTATTTCCCGCTGTTTTCTTTATTTTCAGTGTCTTTTTGAAGATTATAAGGTATGTTACTACGTGTCAGTAAATGCAAATTATCACGACATTTTTGAAGAAATGCCATATCATTGTCTGCTTAAAATGTAGTCATAGATGGGTGTATTAATTGAATAGTTATAGTTACATTGCTCCGGAAGTGTCATAAATTAAATGTAGTAACTAACCATTTTTCTACTAGTGGTATTTCTTCCACAAGTATTCTGATGATAGAGTCATGATTATATTTAATCCTTCCCTGGCTTGTGCATGGCTTAAATGGTAAGCCATGGATTTCGTGCATGGATCTTGAAACTGAACTTCTTAGCATTATCTATCCTCCGACTTCATTCGTAGATCTATCAAGTTTTTACATATATGGGTGGGGGTAGGTTATGTATATGTTATAATAACTCATCAAGCAATGAGACTGTGATGTGGTTTGATGTAATATGGAGATGAGGAGTCGTGAATGAAGAAATTAGTGATCAGCAACTATTGTGATTATGTTGGTGAACCTTGTGATGTTGTTTGACCTATCAAAGTGTGAGAAAATGCGACATCTTGATGGCGTTAGGAGATTTCACCATTCTAATAGGACACTTCAAAGTAAGTGTCCTAATATCTCGTTTGACTTTTCTAAATTTTCTGTTTTTTATATACATTGTTTTTTATTTTTTCATTTTTTTTAATCTTTTAATCAACCCTTTAGAGAATCGACTGCGGTGGGCGAGCGGAGGCGTCGAAGCCTGTGTCGAGCGCCGCTTGACGCACCCCCGCTCGACCCACGCTATGTCGATGCCATAGTGGGTGGTTCGACCCAGCCTAGGTCGAAGGGTGTGTCGAAGGCTGGGTCGATTTATCGACACACCCCTCGACTCGACGAGGCAGCAAGATGGAGACACGTGGCGTGTCCTCATTGGTCCGATGTAATTTTTTTTTTAATATTTTCTGATTAAAAATGCGCAACGGCTATATACAATTCACCAGCAACGGCTACTCCTCATTTTTCACTATATATACCCCTTCATCCATACCACACTAATTCATCCAATTTATTCATCATACAAATTCACTCTTTTTTTCGAAAAAAAAATGTAATGAGTTGGCCGGGTGTGAGTTACAATGATGAAGAGGCGGAAGAGTGCCGCTGCCGACGTATGCAGTTGGCTCAGCGAGCCACGGAGCTTTACCAAATAGCAGTCGGGTCTGATTCGTCGGACGACGAACCGGATACGAGGACGTACCTGCACCGGAATCGTGAGGAGGCCGAACAACGCCTCCGATGAGATTATTTTGTCGAGCACCCTATATGGAGTGATGTTGTCTTCCGCCGGCGGTTTCGAATGAGCAAGGGCCTGTTCTTGAGAATTGCTCAAACTCTTGAGGCTCGAGAGCATTTTTTTCAACAACACCCGGATGCCACTTGAAGATTGGGGTTCCACGTGTGGATGAAGTGCACCGTTGCTCTGAGGCAACTCACCAATGGTGGAGCAGCTGATCAGTACGAAGAATATCTGCACTATGGAGATACAACGGGCAATAACAACCTCAAGCATTTCTGTCGGGCCATCAGATCTGCTTTCTGCGACTACTATTTGAGGCGGTCAAATGAGACTGACATCGCCAGGATCACTGCATTGCACGAAAGAATGCACGGCTTTCCCGGGATGCTTGGAAGCATCGACTGTATGCACTGGCAATGGAAGAATTGTCCATCGGCTTGGAGAGGAATGTACACTGGACGAAAGGGTTATCCAACCTTCGTGCTTGAAGCTGTCGCCTCCCAAGATTTATGGATTTGGCATGCTTTTTTCGGTGTCGCCGGCTCACTGAATGACATCATTGTGCTCAATCAGTCTCCCCTCTTCAGCGACGTCCTCAATGGTAGACCGTCGTCAGCTGCTTTCACTGCAAACGGTCGCCCGTACCACATGGGATATTATCTTGCCGACGGCATCTATCCGCAGAGGGCCTTTCTCGTGAAGACGCTCAATGGGCCAACAGATCCGAAGAGAGCCCGATTCGCTCGGATGTAAGAAGCTGCGCGTAAAGACGTTGAAAGGGCTTTCGGCGTCCTCTAAGCTCATTGGGCAATCATAAAGTTCCCTGCTCGCATGTGGTTTTGAGAACATTTATACGGTGTCATGTATGTCTGCATCATTCTGCATAACATGATTATTGAAGATGAAGGACCTAGAGCAATTGAAATCAATGCTGAATCGAGCGCAAGGGTGAAAGAAACATGAATAGGGCACTAGTCCATCAAGGTATGTCAGTGCCACTCCAGCAATATATTAAGAGACGAGCTCGGATTCAGGATGCATGTGCCCACGACCGCCTTATGGAGGATATGATCGAAGAGATTTGGGCACGTTTCGGTCCACTCCGCGAGTAGTTGTTGTGTTTTTTTTCTTAATTATTGTATTTTTTTTAGTTATTGTATTTTTTTTAAATTCAATAAAATTGTCATTTATTAATATTTGAATTTAATTAAGTAATTTTTTATAATAATTATTACAAATAAAAAAATAACAATAAAATAAAATCTATTCAATCGTTAAAATCACGCTTCTCGGTGCTTCAACCTAAGCCTTATTAAACCACCGTAGTGGATGCTCTTAGAATGTATAATCCCCGACTAAGAAAATGGAAAACATGCTGCATGAGAGATTTCCTCAATAATAATTTATATTGAATTATTTCAATTTAAAAAGTACCCATGTATTAAAAATTTGAAATGAAATGTTTAAATAATACGTGACTCGTATAAAATGAATAGAAGGCACCACAAAAATCAAAATAACAAAATACAAAACGTAAGATAAAAAAAATTAGTAATCCCCTGTTAAAAATTACTCCCTACGACTCATTGATAATGTTGTTCTTTCCTTTTCCGTCTGTCCCATTGATAATGTCCCCTTACTATAAGTAGACATATTTAACCCTTCAAAATGGATGAAACCTACCATTTTCTCTCATTTTACTTTTGTTTCTTAATAATCGTGCCCATAAAGTAGGGGACATTATCAATGGGCCGAAGGGAGTATTAATCAACCTCAATTTGATTCCTTTTCTAGAGTTGTCAATTGGGTCGGGCTGACCCAGCCACCCCAGCCCAAGCCCAGTATAGGCCGGCCAAGGCCTAACCCGTTTCATATTTGATTGGGGTGTGGTCTGGGCCTTCATCTTGAGATGGGCTCCAATTGACCCAAAACCGGCCCGATGCTTCAACCTAAGTCTTACTTAACCACCGTAGTGGATACTCTTAGAATGTATAATCCCCAACTAAGATTTATTAAATGGGAAACATGCTGCATGAGAGATTTTCTCAATAATAATTTATATTGAATTATTTCAATTTAAAAAGTACCCAAGTATTAAAAATTTGAAATGAAATGTTTAAATAATACGTGACTCGTATAAAATGAATAGAAGACACCACAAAAATCAAAATAACAAAATACAAAACGTAAGATTAAAAAAATTAGTAATCCCCTATTAAAAATTACTCCCTCCGATCCATTGATAATGTTGTTCTTTCATTTTTCATCTGTCCCATTGTTAATGTCCTCTTACTATAAGTGGACATATTTAACCCTTCAAAATGGATGAAACTTACCATTTTCTCTCATTTTACTCTTGTTTCTTAATAATCGTGCCCATAAAATAGGGTACATTATCAATGGGTCGAAGGGAGTATTAATCAACCTCAATTTGATTCCTTTTCTAGAGTTGTCAACTGGGTCGGGCTGACCTAGCCAGCCCAGCCCAAGCCCAGTATAGGCCGGCCAAGGCGTAACCCGTTTCATATTTGGTTGGGTCTGGTCTGGGCCTTCATCTTGAGATGGGCTCCAATTGGCCCAGAACCGGCCCAGGCCTAAGCCCACGACAGTTTTTACATTTTATGAGCTTCAAGTTAATCTAAATAATTGAAAAAGCCCGGTCCATTTGATTCATAAGCCTGAACCGAGTTGAACTTAAAGGTTAGTAGATTTCACTGGGCTGGGCCGGGCCGAGCCTGTTTGACAACTCCAGAGTCTCCACCCATGAGACAGCAGCAAGCATGGGAGATTTCCTCATTAATAATTTATAGTATTGAATTATGTCAATTTAAAAAGTGACCTAATGTTAAAAATACGAAATGAGATAAGTCAACACAGAATCAAAATGTCAAAATACAAGAAAATTAGTAAAACCCTCAATTCCCCTTCTTCCCTTTCCCATCGCCGTCTCACTTTTTCCACCCAACATCGATCTCCCTCTTCCATACAGAAATGGGGAAAGATTTCTTCAAATGTCTACCATCAGAAATCATTACCAACATCCTTTCAAGACTTCCTGTCCGAACTATTGCAATTAGCAAGTGTGTTTGCAAATCATGGCTGGATCTGCTCGAGAACGTTGAGTTTGTGAAGTTCCATCTCTCTCGATCCGCCGCCGCCCTAACTGTCTCGATGGAGGAGGGGCGCTCAGGTCGGTGCACAGTTTTCGAATTTGAAGACGAAAGCGATGTAGAGAGCAGCCACGATCATCACTTAAAGCATCTCACCAGTTTTAATTTCTCTCACGAAGTAACAATTGAGGGTTCTGCTAATGGTTTGCTTTTCCTACACAAATATGGTTTGAATGCTCAAGCTCTGTATGTATGCAATCCAATTTCTCGTGAATACATCGAGCTTAGAAATTGCCCTCAAGAATTTCGATTTATGGATTCGGGGCTAGCAAAATAAGTGGCCAACTTAAAGTGGTTCAGATTATTCCTAAATCTGATATTCAGTGTCATGTTTACACTCTTGGAACAGGATCGTGGAGACGCGTTGAACCACCTCTCGCCTATGGTTGTCGTATCTATGGTGTATTGGTTAATGGCAATCTCCACTGGTTAGTATCGGCTTCAAACTCCATCTGGTGGATTTCTTGTTTTGATCTTGAAACAGAGTGTTTTAGCTTATTTTATGCTCCTCCTCTTCAAAATAAAAGTCTTGGTTATTATGAGAGCTTGTCTGTTTTGAGGGATTGCCTCTGTGTGTCTGATAATGAATGCGGGACTGAGATCGTTATCTGGTTGATGAAAGAATATGGAGACGAGAAATCTTGGACAAAGGAATATGTCATCAACTTAAAACCTGAGTTTAATGCATATGGTTGCCCAATTGTTTTCCCTATGAAAATTTTCAAGGATGGTGACATTTTGATTGAATGGGATCAGCTGCTCCTTTCCTACTACTCCAACAAGATGAGGACTACACAACAAATTGGTGTATTTCATGTGGAGAATGGCTTTATCAACTCAATGCTTCTCACCCCTAGCTTTCTGATCTCAAGAGTTTTGCAATGGAGAATGTCATCTTATTATGATTATGTTTACTTCGTAATGCTAGTCTGCATTTGTTGTCTAATCAAGGTAATGGTTTGTGTTTTGTGTATAGTCTTCATTTTTAGTCTAATGCTCTTTACATAAGCAATTCAATTACTAGTGACTCTATTTAGCTTTAGTGTCCTCGTCAACTATGAATTTGGAGTAAGCTAAAGATCTATAGCCACTTAGGGTGGTTTGGACTTTTTAGAAGCTAAAATGTGATCTAGATGTTCCCTTCGAGTACAGTGTCGTTGGGCCGGTGCATTTGTGAATGAAGATCTTACTTGGCTGGTATATGATTTAAAGGATTTATTGCTTTGATCTTGAAACGGAGTGCTTAAGCACCTTTTCACCTCCTCCTGTTCGTGAAAGGTCTATGAACTTGTTTGCTATGAAGGACTGCTTATGTTTATGCATTAATTTCTCAGTTCATTAGATTATATGGAATATGGGATTGAGAATGGAGAATGTTAGCTCCTTCTCATTTTGTGCTATTTCTCAACATGATCATGTAACTTCTTTGGTATTTTAGTTTATTTTTGAAATTTATTTCTGCCAAAAAAGAGTTCAAGCATCAATTGACATATTTAACTTGTGGTCGAATATATATCAGGGTAATGATATTCAGACACATTGTGGCTAGCCACACGAGCTAAAAATGGTAATATAGGTTTTGAAAATGGAAATATACCCTAATTGGGAAGCATAAACCCTAGGAGGGAAATGTGATTATTTTCATTTTTTCAGTCAACTTTCCTTTTTTTTATGCATGTGGCTGGCCATAGTGTGTCCGAATATCATTACTCTATTTATTAATGAGGTTGTTTTATACGCGTGTCAAGTAGATACTTATTATCACATGCTCAGAGCTGCATTGGTTAAGCCAGTTTATTGAAATTAAATGAATTTAAAACTACTATACTTATATTAGAATCTGCTATTTTTGAACCATTGCTGGCCCTTGTTATATGATAAGTTTTAGTGTTACTAGTTGTTTTCTAGCTCAAGTCAGGATATATCAAATATTCTCACTTTTAAATTGCTGTTTTCTTTTACCAGAGAGTGTAACAACTATCAACTTATTTGAATAAGTTCTTGATTAGTGCATCTCTTACTATCTTGTTCGTTACGTTCGCTTATTTTTGAATGGATAACATTATCGGATGGTCTTTGATTCAAATAAATAAATAAATAAATAAGCCTACGATTCAAATGATAATCCCATGATAAGAGCTTTGATCTTGAAACAGGGGAATTTTTCAGCTTTTTTACTCCTCCGAGGAGTCATGAAAGGTCTCTCATAGACGTGTTTACTTTGGGCGATAGCCTGTGTGTGTTATATCTCGTGTGTGTGATATCTCATCCGATTATGAGATTGTTATATGGCTGATGAAGGATTGCGGAGACGGGAAATCTTGGACTTTGTGATCAACAAAACTGGGGATATGAGTGGCCAATGCTATGAAGTTGTTCGACCTATCAAAATATTCAAAGATAGTGACATGTTGATGATGATGGCGTGAGGTGATTTCGTCCTGTTCAACTAACAACATGCCATTATTCATAAAGATTTGTTGTATTGCAATCAAATGAATCGTGCTTGACACGCAAGAACAAAGTATTTCTTCCTCAAGTTTATGTACATTTTATTGTGATGATTGTTTTCAGGGGCGGAGCTAGGAATTTAATTATGACCGGACGGGATTTCATCGGATAATTTCAAAGATTTTTTTTTATTAATAATAGTGAAAAGACGGGTCGATTCTTAAAACATATATTTGCAATTAAACAATAAAAAATTCAAAAAAATACTACTACTATATAGTATCCAACCTTAAATGTAAAAATTCCTGAGAATATCCATCATATGGTGAAATTGCATTATCCCTTACTCATAAAATTCATCATCTTTGAGGTATTTTAATACTTAAATGGTTGTAATGTTTTTTATTGGTAAAGTGTTTTTTGAGGGAATTATAAGAGGTATATGTTCATATAATCAAATAAATTGCTACACCAGGTAGGACCTCTTTACATCATAAATGTGGGACCACTACATCACACGCAGGGTGGGACAACTACTCCACCATACGGTAAGAAATAAAATACACCACTTGCAAGCGGAATTGAACCGAAGATCTCTCATTAAGGAGAAACTTGTGGTATCTCAGCCAATCAATTGAGCTAAGCCTCATCGACTTTCTTTGGTAAAGTGTTACTATTGAGTATTGATTGGTCACTTAAGGAAAAAAATTGGTTATCTGTATAGGATATATTTCAATTTTAATGTTGAATTGCTGATCAGACCTATAGATTCTTAAAGATATGTCTCACTTTGTAACAGCCAAATAAAATTTTTATTTCAATGATGTCTTTGAGCTTACTTTCTCCAATCAAATAAAATCATTTGTAGTTAGTACTACTCCCTCCAACCCATTCATATTGTCATCCTTTCCTTATTTAAGTGTTCCACTCATATTGTCATCCCTATCCATACCATTGCAATCGCCAAGTCTGTTTGCAAATCATGGCTCGATTTGTTCGAAACCGACGAGTTCATCAAGCCCCACCTTTCTAAATCCGCCCCCGGCCTAGCTATCCTTCAACAAAGTCGAACATCAAAATCGTCGTACAAAATTTACGAGTTTGACAATTAACTCGATCTTGACTATGAATTCTACTACAATCTAGTCACCAAATTCAAACTCCCTTTTTCGGGAACGATACAGGGCTCAATCAATGGCTTTCTCTTTTTGCGCGATTTCAGCATTAGGCACAATGGCTTCTTCATATGCAATCCTATCACTTGCAAATATATGGAGATTCATACTCCTCAAGAGTTCTTCGATTACAAATATCCTCAAGTAGCCACATTTGGATTTGGAGCGAGCAGAATAAGTGTCTAATATAAGGTGGTTGGGGTTTTCCATGATTGCGAACATGATCAAGACACGCATAAATTGCTAGGGCTTTCTAAATGTGAATGTCATGTTTACACTCTTAGAACACGGTCATGGCGGAGTGTAATGCCTAGTTCCCCGTTCGACTACAGTCTTTGTTCTAGTGGGACATTTCTCACTGGGAACCTTCACTGGCTTGTGCATAGCTTCAATGGTAAGCCATGGATTTCGTGCATGGATCTTGAACCCCAACTTTTTAGTACTATCTCTCCTCCGGCTTCCTATGTGGATCTATCAAGTTTTACATCTGGGTGTTTGCTCTAGGTGATAGGTTATGTATATGTTGGAACAACTCTTCGAGCAATGAGATTGTCATCTGGTTGATGATGGAATATGGAGATGAGAACTCGTGGACTAAGAAATTTGTGATCAACAACTCCGGTGATTTTGTCGGTGAATCTTATGATGTTGCTCGACCTATCAAAGTGTGAGAAAATGGCGACATCTTGATGCCGTTTGTTGATTTTACCATTTTAATAGGACACTTCAAAGTAAGTGTCCTAGTGTCTCGTTTGACTTTTCTAAATTTTCTGTTTTTTATACAAAAAAAAATAACAAAATGGCGATATTCAGTGTAATGTTTACACTCTTGGAACAGGATCGTGGAGACGCGTTGAACCACCTCTCGCCTATGATTGTTATACTTATGGTGTATTGGTTAATGGCAATCTCCACTGGTTAGTATCGGCTCCAAACTCCATCTGGTGGATTTCTTGTTTTGATCTTGAAACAGAGTGTTTTAGCTTATTTTATGCTCCTCTTCAAAATTTAAGTCTTGATTATTATTATGAGAGCTTGTCCGTTTTGAGGAATTGCCTCTGTGTGTGTGTTAAGGCATCCGGAGATGAGATTGTTATCTGGTTGATGAAAGAATATGGAGACGAGAAATCTTGGAGAAAGGAATATGTCATCAACTTAAAACCTGATTTAAATGCAATTGGATACCCACTTGTTTTCCCTATGAAAGTTTTCAAGGATGGTGACATTTTGATTGAATGGGATCAGCTGCTCCTTTGCTACTACTCCAACAAGACCAAAACTACTCAAGAAATTGGTGTATTTCATGTGGAGAATGGCTTTATCAACTCAATGCTTCTCACCCCTAGCTTTCTTTCTCTCAAGACTTTCCGAATGGAGAATGTAATCTCGTTATGATTAGTTTTACTTTGAAATGCTAATCTACATTTGTTTTCAATCAAGGTAATGGTTTTGCTTTTTCTGTAAATCCTCATTTTCAGTGTAATGCTCTTTACATGTGCAATGCAATCCAATCACTTGTGACTATATTTCTGCGTTTCTCTCAGCATTCTCGAAGTATGTGGTCCAACTTAGGGTGGTTAGGATTTTTTAGAAGCCAATATGTGATCTTGAGAAGTGTTGTTTGTTCTAAGGATCGCACTTGATGTTCCCTTCGAGTACAGTTCTGTTGGGACCGGTGCATTTGTGAATGAAGATTTTACTTGGCTGGTATATGATTTAAAGGATTTATTACTTTGATCTTGAAACAGAGTGCTTGAGCATCTTTTCTCCTCCTTCTCCTATTTGTGGTCGTGAAGGTCTATGAACTTGTTTGCTTTGGAGGACTGGTTCCTTTTATGTGATAATCTCTGAAATATGATGAGATTATTATTTAGTTGGTGAAGGAATATGGGATTGAGAATGGAGAATGTTAGCTCCTTCTGATTTTGTGCTATTTCTCTACATTAGTATGTTAGTTTCTTCTTTGCTGAAGTTTATTCTTGAATTTCCATTTGTGATATAAAAGAGTCGAGCAATAAGGGACATAATTAACTTCTGGTCGTTTACTTTAATGATGTCGTTTTATACACGTGTTGAGTATATACGTATTATCACATGCTCAGAGCTGCATCTATTAAGCCAGCATTCTTATTGAAATCAAATGAATTCCAAACTATGATAAGTTTTGGTAGAACTTGTTTTCCAATTATTCTATCAAATAAATTCTGGATTAGTGCATCACTTATTCTCTTGTCGTTCCAGGTGTTAGATTCAAATGATAAGCCAATGATTTCTTGCTTGTGTGTTGAAAGTTGAAACCCAACTTTTTAGCATCTGAGGTTGCTTTGCGGGATTGCTGATATTTATGTGATAACTCATCCGAGGTTGAGATTATCGTCTGGTTGATGAAGGAATATGGAGTTGACAAATCTTGGATGAAGGAATTTGTAAAACAAGATATAAAAACTTTTGGTTATGATCCTTGAGAGATTTTTTGCCCTATCTAAGTGTTTATTGTTGGTGCTATTGAATATGATCCAGATAAAATGTTCAAGTTTTCTCTATCTCAAAATGTCTGCTCCTTCTGATTTCCTCATATTTATGAACATAATTATGTATCTTCTTAGCATTTTTTTCGGCCAAAGATATTTTTCAACCAATCAAATTTAATCCACTAGTTGTGATCACACATTTCAAATTGTGGCATTGCCAAGTTAAATACAATCATCACTTGATGTTCTTGAATTAGCTTTGAAAAACTGATAATGAAATTGCAAACAAATTCTCCACCTTAAACCAAATACATGTACATGTCCCCACCTCTTCAAAATTTGTGACAATTCTTCACATTTCAATTTTTGTCGATTTTATAATGACGGTCACTTTCTCCAAAATTGAAGTTGAGGTGGACGTTAGAATTGCTTACATGGAAACTCGCCGTGACTAAATAAACAACGGTATTTACAATTTGGCCCAAAATGATGTTTAATATGTATTATTTTTTAATCTTTAAATGCAAAACGACATCGTTTTGAGGCAAATTGTAAATCAAGTCGTTTATTTAGGTACGACGAGTTGCCATGTAAGCAATTCTGGAATCGACGTCACTTTAATTTTAGGAAAAATGGCCGTCGTATAAAATTGAGAAAAATTAAATGGTGAGGAATTGTTACAAATTTTGGACAAATGAAAAAATAAACAAGAATTTGGTATAAGAACAGGAATTTGTATGCAATTTTACCATGAAAAATCAGTTGCTTTTGATGTTTAACATCAACACTATTACCATGTAAATTCTTGTCGTGTATATTATTTTATACATGAAAAGTTGAATTCAGAAAATGAAGTAACATCATCGCATATCCAATAGCTCGAAGCCTAGAAATGTTGGTTGAATTACTTTATAAACTTATTTTAAATCAGTGAACTCATTTTCAACACATCCGTTGTAGTCTAGTTGGTCAGGATATTCGGCTCTCACCCGAGAGACCCGGGTTCAAGTCCCGGCATCGGAATTATATTTTTAAATTACTTTTTTTTTTAATTGAAAGAGAATGGTTTGTCTGAGGTTTTGAATTTTATTTTGGTATAATAGGTAATTTACAATTTAATTAACTCAAATTAAGAAATAGTATATACAATTAAAATGTTAGTTTATGGATTTTCATTCTATTATACAAATCAATAATTATATTCGGACATACTATGTCACGACATACGTGCTTGAAATAAGAAAAAATTGTCCGATTGCCTTTAGAATTTCTTTCCTACACAACCCTCCTTCCGAAATATCGATCTCACGCACACCCGCTCCCAAATTTTACTCTCATCCACACCCAACTTCTAAATTTGTGAATTTAAATTGGGATGAAGCTTTGTAATTAAACTTTAAAAAGTGTATGTTTATTAATAACCAAATTGTCGAAACTATGAAATTAAATTATTAGTTAAGAAATCTGTCAAATATCTATTTTTACCATCGTATATCTGTACATAGTGTGTCCAAATAGCACTACCTATTACTCTCCTATTCTAAATCGAAATGTCCTCCCTTGATGTTGCATAGTGCCGCCCCTCGCCTGCCGTCACCACTTCTCCGTCACTTCTTCAATAAGTTCTATGTGAAGAGTGATAATTTACATCAGTCCAAAAATAGTACTAATATCTCCGTTCTTTTCTTTTCTTTTTTTAGTATGGAGCGGTTTCGAACATAAGGAGTAGAAGAGAAATATTATGATGTTATGAAGTTTACTTATATTTTTAACATTGTAATAAAGTTGACTATATACAAAAGGTTGAAAGTTGAACCAACTGGATCGAAATTCTGGCTTCGTCACTGACCATATCAAATGAGACCACTATAATTACATTTTTTTTTTGGAAGGAATTTCCACAACGAACCTCCCATACATTTACAGAATTTACATTTTTGGGTTCGATTCTCACTACTCTCAAAATGGATTTAACCCAAATACTGTGTGACTTAACAACTTCCACACAATATACACACACAAAAATAGGGGTGAATAAACGGGTACTCGTGGATATCCATACCCGCATTTGCGGGTACCCGTACCCAAATAAACAAAAAATGAATACCCATACCCTTTCCATTTTAGCCGAACGAGTACCCAATACCCGGTCGGGTATACCCGACCCGGGTATATGGTACCCGGTGTATCCGTTTGGGAAAAAAAAGACAAAAATATGGTAATTTTTCACCCGCTCAATTTATCGATAATTTTCAACGACAAATTAACAATCAACTATGTAGCAACAACTAGACGACAACAACAAATCAATACTAAACGTAGTTTAAATATTTAAGTTCAACAAATAAAATACCATTATGAATATATATTATTCATAGGTTACGTTTAGAGTTATGTTTAGGTTTAGGTTTTAGCTTAAAAATGAATATATATTATGAATATATTTATAATTTATAGTATAAAATTAGTAATTATATATAATAAATAATTGTATAATATTGATCGGGTGTTTGACCGGGTACCAAATATCCTAACGGGTATACCCGTTAAGGTATTTTCTAAAAATTTCATACTCATACCCATCCAACACCCACAAATTACGGATATTAGATACTCAATACCCGATCGGGTACGGCCGTACGGATAAAATATGAATAACCCGGAAACCCGCTTTCCATACTTTCACCCCTACACAAAAACACAGATCTTTCACTCAATAACAGTCCAGGCCCAAAATATTGTGAACATTGTAATGACAGACAAGTCCAGGCCCAGGCCCATTTTTGCGAGCCTGATTCGATTTATTTATTTCAATTATTTACCCTAATATAATACGACTATTACTACTAGGGCGACTAAGAGACTAAAAAGAGCTAAAAACATTGAATTCTATAAAATAATACAGCTACAGTTGACTTCAAACATATAACAACAAAATATTTCATCTACAATCGACTTCTAGTTCATTAATTTATTAATAAAAAAGAATCTACGGTTGGTTTTTGGTGGTTGGTGATGATGGGAAAGAAAAGGTTTTATCTTGAAGTCTAAGATCAGACTATTTCAGAAATCCTATTGATTCTTAGTATTATTTTCTGGTGAGAATTAACCAGTGAAATAAATTCAGTTCTACTCAAAATGCTAACAATCTTTTAATACTAGTATTATTTAGGTCGGTAGGCTGTACATGTAATGAGAGACTTAATGGTTGTGTTGAATATTTTGGTTACTTTTGCTTTTTTGAATGATCTAATAAATGCATTGCAGATATTTTAAGTCGGGAATATTTGTTTTTTTCTTCGGAAAAATGTCTTAATTTTCGTTTCATTATACTTGTCCTAGTTTTTTTTTTTTTTGACAAGTGAGTTAAGGAAAAAACAATTAGGAAGAAAAATTGTATTTAGTGGAGTTATTAAAGTAAAATAAAATAAGGTATGAAGAGAGTGAATAGTAAAATAAAGTGAGTACAAATAGTAAATAAAATGGATAGGGAGAGTGTAAATAGTGAGTGACACAGAAAATGAGGAGAAAAGTAGCTTGAAATGTGTAAAGCGGACCTAATTAGCCAAACTAATTGGCCCTAATTTTCTCAATTATTTTTTAAAAATGAACTAGGACAAGTGTAACGAGACGTCCAAAAAAAAAGTAGGACAAATATAACGAGACGGAAGGAGTATTATTTACTACATCGGTAGACTTTACATGTGATGAGAGACTTAATGGTAGTGTTGAATATTTTGGTTACTTTTGCTTTGTTTGATCTAATAAATGCATTGCTGATATTTTAAGTTGGGGATATTTGTTTTTTTTTTCGAAAATGTCTTAATGGGTCCAAAAGGTATATATACCAATTTTTCAAGGGCAGGGTAGAGTAGGAGTGAGTCCTCAACTAATACACGAGAAATATACGAGTTTACATGTACTACACCCACTCCTAACATGCTAATATTTTAATAATATAAATTTTAATATTAAAATATTATTATGTATACAATTAAAATAATAACTCAAATTAAGAAATAATATATACAATTAAAATGTTAGTCTATGGGTTTTTATTCTATTATAGACATCAATAATTCTATTCGGGGAAATACCATTTAATGATCCAACGTTTGAAGTTTTTTACGATAACGTCCCAACGTAAGAATAATAACAAATTAGTACCCAACATTTCAATTTTTTAACAATAGTGTCTCACGATCACTTTCCGGCCACTTTCTGCCAGTTGGTTGGATAGTCCACATCATATTTACACATGGATTTAAAAAAAAAATGATATCTCCATGTTGATGCATGACATCTCCATGTTGATGGTGCCATGATTTAGTGATACTTACTCCTTTTGTTATGAGTTTATGAATATGTGGTACTTTGATCTTTGCGCATATTCATATTGATGAATTTAAATGGTTAAGGAATTTTATCTTTGCGCTTTCTCACATAAATTATTAGACATTTGCAATAATATTATGATTTATTAAAATTGAGAAAGAAAATAGTTGTGTTGTGATGTGAAGGTAAGTGGGGTGGGGTAGAAATAAAGAGTTTTTTTTTTTTTGGAAAATTCACGTGTAAATATGACGTGAACTATCCGGCTAGCTAGCTGACAGAAAGTGAGCGTGGGACACTATTGTAAAAAAATTGAAACGTTGGGTACTAATTTATTATTATGCTTACGTTAGGACGCTATCGTAAAAAACTTCAAATGTTGGGACATTTAATGGTATTTTTTCATTCTATTCGGACATACTATGTCTGGACATACGTGTTTGAAATAGGGAAAAAATTGTCCGATTGCCTTTAGAATTTCTTTCCTACTCATCCCTCCTTACAAAATATCGATCTCACGCACACCCGCTCATTTAAAACTCATCCACACCCAACTCCTAAACTTGTGAATTTAAATTGGGATGAAGTTTTATATTAAAATTTAAAAAGTGTATTTTTATTAATAACCAAACTGTCGAACTATGAGATTAAATTATTAGTTATAAAATTCCGTCAAATTCATATTTTTACCCATTACTCTCCTACTCTAAATCAAAACGTCCTCCCTTGATGTTGCATGGTACCGCCCCTCGCCTGCCATCACCACTTCTCTGTCACTTCTTCAATAAGTTCTATTCGAAGAGTGACAATTTTCATCGGTCCAGAAATAGTACTCTCTCCGTCCACGAAATGGTTCACATTGTGAACGATACGGGTTTTAAGAAAATGATAGGCAGTAGTGAATTATAGTGAGTATTGTTGTGAGTGGAGTAAGGGTCCACAATAAATGTAAGTGGAGCAACAAAAGTGACAACTATTTCGTGGACAAATTTAAGTAGCAAAAGTAGCAACTATTTCGTAGACGGAGAGAGTAATATTTCCGTTCTTTTCTTTTTTTTAGTATGGAGCGGTTTCAGAACATAAAGAGTAGAAGAGAAATATTATGACGTTATGAAGTTTACTTATATTTTTAACATTATAATAAAGTTGACTATATACAAAAGGTTCAAAGTTGAACTCACTGGATCGAAATTCTGGCTTCGTCACTGACCATATCAAACGAGAACATTATAATTACATTAGTTTTTTTGGAAGGTATTTGGGTTCGATTCTCACTACTCTCAAAATGGATATAAATACTGTATCCGAGTTAACAACTTCCACACAATACACACACAAAACCACACATCTTTCACTCAATAACAGCCCACACCCATTTCCAGGCCCCAAACATATATTGTAACATTGTAATGAGAGACAAATCCTGGCCCAGGCCCATTTTTGCGAGCCTGATTCGATTTATTTATTTCAATTATTTACCCTAATATAATACGACTATTACTACTAGGGCGACTAAGAGACTAAGAGGATGTTTGGCTAAGCTTTTAAACTCCTTAAAATAATTTGTAAGTTTTTCATTATTAAGAATTTAGGAGCTTATAAACTGTTTTAAAGAATTTTTAAGTTCAGTCAAACACTTACTAAAAACAGCTAAAAACATTGAATGCTATAAAATAATACAGCTACAGTTGACTTCAAACATATGACAACAAAATATTTCATCTACAGTCGACAAATATTTCAGCTACAGTTCATTAATTTATTAATAAAAAAGAATCTACGGTTGGTTTTTGGTGGTTGGTGATGATGGGAAAGAAAAGGTTTTATCTTGAAGTCTAAGATCAGACTATTTCAGAAATCCTATTGATTCTTATTACTTTCTGGTGAGAATTAATCAATGAAGTAAAATCAGTTTACTCAAAATGCTAACAATCTTTTAATACTACTCTCTTCATCGCCACTAAGTATGGTGCAGCCGGGTCCGTGCACAGATTTAAATTAAAAGTAGATAAATAGTTAGTTGGGAGATTTTAAGTGAAGGAAGTGACTCATCTAGGATATATAGTTAATTTCTTAGTGGATGCAGAATTTTATAGGAATAAATATATTGAATTTTTAAGGATAAAAATGTCAAATACATGTCATAAAATGAAAACACGATACTATGTTGGAACGACTAAAAAATTAAAGTAACCATAATAACTCGAGACGGACTGATTATTATTTAGGTCGGTAGGCTTTACATGTGATGAGAGACTTTTTTTAATGGTCACTTTTTGCTTTTTTGAATGATTTTGGTTACTTTTGCTTTTCTGAATGATCTAATGAATGCCTGATATTTTAAGTTGGGAATTATGTTTTTCTTTTTCTTTTTTCGAAAAATGTCTTAATTGGTCCAAACATATAGTGTAGTAATTGTACAGTACCAATTTTGCAACTAATACATCACATTCTGTCGAAACGCGCGTGCAAAGTAGAAAGAATCGCGTACTTGTAATAAGAAATATGTTGGAGCTATATACTGAAAAGTATGATTTAATTGATGCTTTATATATTGACTGTTATTTTTTATTTAATGAGAATATTATTGTCATATAATTTGTATATTTATTCGTGTTATGGTTATGCAAATATAGTTCAATTACTTTATATTATAAATAATATGGTGTGTAGTGTCACACGAAAGATCATATTATTGTAATGCTTGTAAATTAATAAATGAGTTCACAATCTAAATAATTAATGGACAATTATTTGAGAGATTGTAATACGAGTTTGAAGTAGTTGGTCTTGACTATTAGCTTATGTTAGTGTATTTTGTATACATTGAACTGGATCAACGGTGAGATTAGTTATCCTATATTGACCTAAATGGATGATTAAAGATCTCGGTTAATTATTATTTCTTAATTCTAGTTGTATAATATTTAATTATATATTTATAATAATTATTGCTTTGATTTATCAATGAGTGAGAGTTAGTTGATGAAACTCAATATTCTCGATATTTTGGGTAATAATATTATTTATATGATAATTAATGTTATAGCTAGAAATCGTGTCTCGTTTTACCGAGTTGATGATGTCCCCTTTAGGAGCTCAAAAGGATTATTATATTAAACCTTGTAAGTGGATTAATTTTTCGATATAATAATAAGGTTGAGCTGTACTGCTCTTGGATAAGATGTTAATTAATTAGATTGATGTCAATAGCTTAAATTAATTAATGGACATGCGTTATCTTAAACACGGAAAATAAATAATTGGAAAGGAGTCTGATTCGTCGGATTGAACGGCTAGTTCAATATTAATTCTTTAATAGAGTGAATTAATATTTTATTTAATTTAAGAGTATTTGAGCTTAAATACTTGGGTTAAATTAAATATGGAGGCTCAGTTCCAATCCTCTTAAAAATCCCTAAAATAACCTAATTAATCCTATAAATATACCACAAAAGTGACGCCTAACTACTTGATATCTTGGAACAATATTTGATTAAAATACTGTAGGAAAGCTAGTGAAAGGCGTGAGGTTTTGTGTTTGAGGTTTGACGGATTATCCTCCAATCGATAGTCAAATCTAGGAGGATTTATCTTAGAAGATTCGTGGGTTGAATCATCTATCAATACAAGAGCTAATCTCGTGTGCAGAGTTTAGTGCGTGGATCCTCCTCGACTCAAATTCGTTTGCTCATTCATCACAAAGGTTAGAGTCGATTTATGGTTTCCGCAATCTCATAAATGAATCTATGTGACTTTGCATGTTAATTAATCGGTGAATAATTAAATTAAATTAATATCCTAATGTTCCTGGCACATGGAATCTTCAATCGGTTCCAACAAAATATTCCCTCCGTCGACGAAATGGTTGCTACTTTTGTCATTTAAATTTGTCCACGAAATGATTGTCACTTTTGCTATTCTACTCACATTTATTATGAGATTATTACTCTACTCATAATAATACTCACTATAATTCACTACTACCTATCATTTTCTTAAAACTCGTACCGTCCAAAATGTGGCAACTATTTCGTGGATGGAGAGAGTATAAACAAAAAAATACTCCTCCATCCCGGCGAAAACAGCCTAGTTCATATGGGCGCGGAAACTAAGAAAAAGGGTATTGGGTATAAGGAAATGTTTAGTATAGTGCAATATTTTATAGAGTATTGATATTCGACACACTATGACCAGCCACACGTGCTAAAATGGTAATATAAATTTTGAAAATAGAAAAATACTCTAATTGGGAAGCATAAACCCTAGGAAAAAAATGTGATTATTTCTATTTTTACAATCAACTTTTATTTTTTTCACTCGTGTGGCTGGCCACAGTGTGTCCGAATATCATTACTCTATTTTATAATGCTAATAAAGTTATAGATTGGATGATTGAGTGTATAGTGAGAGTAGGTTAGTGGGATTTAGATGAGATGGTGGGCTATGTATATAAACTACTCCCTCCGTTCCGAAATGATATCCCATTTCGTGTTCGGCACGAAGATTAAGAAAGCTGATAAAATTATTTTGAGTGAGATAAAAGTTAAAAAGTAGGGGTAGTGAGATAATGACAAAAAAAACAGTGGTAATGACAAAAAAGAGGTGGTATTGACCAAAAAGTAGAAATAAAATTATTGGGATGACAAAAAAACAGAAATAAAGTTAATGTGAGGTGGGGTCATCAATGACAAGAAGTAGTGATTTTAATAAAGTAACGAGGTATGTTGGTAAAAATAACGAAACAGGACATCATTTGGTGAACACAAATAATGAATGAAACAGGGCATCATTTCGTGAACGGAGGAAGTAATTATTTTCTTTAAAGGAAACAAGCCAAGTATAGTGAGACGTCAAAAAATGAAAAACATGTCGTATTCGATAGGACGGAGGAAGTAAGTAGTAATATTTACATTAGACTTATAGTTACCTACAATACCTATCTCAATGGGTGTAACAAAATGTTACCCCCATTTCAATTTACCTACTGCCTCTGTCCCATCAGACTTGGCCTGTTTCTTTTGAATATGGGTTTAAGGAGAAAATAATTAAGAATAGAAGATATATTTAATGGAATTTTTAAATTGAAATAAAGTGAATAGAGAGAGAGTGAATAATAAAATAAAGTAAAATAAAATGGGTGGATAGATGGAGAATAGTGAATGACACGGAAAATGAGGTAGAAAAGTAGGATGAAATATGTAAAGTTGGTTGTTTAATAAATTAATTGAACTCTAATCATCTCTTAATTATTTCGAAATAAAGAAATATAATAAGAATAATGAGACAGTTCAAAAAAGAATACAGGTCAATAATAATGGAATGAAGAGAGTAATATTTACCCGTTTACATAGAATTCATATGCAATTTTATATTGGTGAAAGCATAATCTTAAATTCTAATAACTAGCCGTTTGAACTTCGAGGAGATTCTTATAATTTAATGGTTGTTGAACTTAAAAAACTATACGAAAATTTATTCGAATAAATTCTTTCACGCTGTTTCGAGAAGGTACTATGCATCTTAATTAAAATAATAGCAATATTTTAAACAATTTGCTTTGATACAAAACCCAAGACACTAGTATTTTTTTGGAGGAGACAATACACTATTTAAATATACACAAATCATCATAATTCATGCCATTGGCTCTCTTTATGAGGAGAAGGTACCACGTATCTTGAAATATTAGAGATTTTTTAATGATTCGTCAAAATGTATTTAATGATTTCAATTTTTAATCTACCGACCTCCCACTATCAGGTGTCACCGCGTCAGTCACATAATGGTTATGTGACTGTGTCTACAAATTAAATAAGGTAAAATTCATAAACTATGCTCCAATTTCATTTTAGCATTATAAAAGTTTGGTGAATATATACAAATTATACCCAAATTTCGAAATTTTAACACAGATCTAATCTTTCCTAAATTTTATTGGCGTGACCTCGAACTTTACACAGCCTACGCACATGTCGAATCAATTAAAAATAAAGTTAAAATTATGATGTTTTGGACACCGTAAAGTGGTGTTAGACCACCACTACTAAGTGTCCGTTCCTGGGTCCGAAGGAGTCGGTTGACTCTCTTCGTCGACCTCGCTGGGGTAGATGCCCGTAATGAGGTGGGTCGAGAGAAGGAGTCGTTGGATAGGCACCCATCTCGATTCATTTGATGGTGCAATTGGAGATATGTTGCGTGTCCTCATTCGTCCAGTTTTTATATATATTTTATTTCTGTAAATTAAAAAAAGAAATCTAACGGTTATTTTCAAAATTTCTCTATAAATACCACACTCACCTTCACCTCATTTCACACCTCAATTCTATTTCTATAAAATTGTTCGTTTTTTAATTTTTCTATTTTATTTAAATATTCTTATTGTATTATTTATTAAAGATATAAAAAATTTAAAAACAAGCAAAATTATTCAATCGTTGTCAATCATTAGATAGACCTAAGTCTATATATCAATTCTATTATCAAATTTTTTACTTAAATCTATCAAATCATTGAAATTCTATCAAAATTACCAGAGTCAAGGATGGACCTGGAAACTCCATAATGGATGCTCTAAAATGTGTAACATCCAATAACACGTCAATTTCAATTTGAAGAAAATTTATGTTACTTCGGGAATTTTTTACATAATTTTTAAGTTTTGACCAAATTTTAAAAATGTATTATAAAAATCGAAAAGAGCATTAATATTGATACCAAATGAATCTTTAAAGTAATAGTAGGATCTAATTTACTCTCAGTGCTATCTTTTTCTCTCTTCGGCGGTGCTTTAAGTTCAATTTAAACTTAATGTAGCTTTGAAGTCTTCAAACTTTACTCATTACACTTTCAATAATGGAGATGAATATAAAATTTAAAGAATATAACTCTTTTTTTGTCACAAATCGCAATGGCCAAGAGGCAAAATATAAATATTATTATTATTATTGTTTAAATATAATAGATGGCAAATTGGTGAGCGCCACTTGTTTGACATTGATACCCCTAACCACTTTACCAGAAATTATATGATAGTGATCAAGATGTGGATAAGCATGCTATCGACATCAACCGACGTAGCTAAATTATCTATATCCAAAACTCCATATTTTTATAGAATCTTTAAATGGAAGAAGAGAGATAATAAAATTTTACATGTAGAATAATTGCACGTGGGCCAACATAAGATGAATCAGACATGATGTTGTCGGAACATTGATTGGTAGGCCATGGTTTTCGAGTTTTCGCGTGTCGTATTGCTATTTGATCTAATTCTAGTTGTCATGTTTTTTCTAGACATAAAAATTAAGAAGAAAATATTTAAAGGTAAAAAATGTGTTTAGTGAAGTTATTAAAGTGGAAAGGTAGGTAAAAAGAGAATGAACATTAGAATAAAGTGAGTAGAAAAAGAAGGAGAATAAATGATACAGAAAATAAAGAAAAAAGTAGGTTAAAAGGTATAAAGTGAGTGTAATTAACCAACTAATTATTTCTATAAAAGAAAATATGACAGCTAGAATGGAACGCGCGAAATAGAAAGTATGATAATTATAGTGGGACAAAGAGAGTACCAAGTTTAGTTAAAACATATTACTTCCTTCATCCATAGAATGATTGTCACATTATAGACATTACAGATTTTAAGAAAATAATACTCTCTCCGTATTATTTTATTAAGATCATTTAATCAGGCACACATATTAAGAAAATGAGTTGTTTATAATAAAATTGTAAAGATAAAGTACCTTTTTGAAGGTAATTTTATCACATCAAGTAGGAGAGAGAATGAAGTTAGTAACTTTTTAATGGCATATGTGTTAATTTATGAGTTATAATAAGGTATTTTTATATGGTACATTTCCATTTTAAAAAATGGGCTTAATGAATAAGACAAAATGAGGTTAATGAAAAGATACGGGAGGAGTATGTAATAGTGAATAATAGTGAATATTATTGTGAATGGAGTAAATGTCCCACAATAAATGTGAGTGAAGTAATAAAAATGACAACCATTTCGTAGATAAACTTAAATAGCAAAAGTGTCGACCATTTTGTGGATAGAGGGAATACTATAATTAATTTTTTGAAATTGTAGGAACCCACAACCGTTATTTTTTATGTGCACTGGATAAAGCCCCGTCCATTTACAGTAGCTTTTAAACCACATCTTCCAAGTACAGGTGAGACAGGCTCGACCTATAAAAACGTTAGCGGAAATTGAACCTGAGATCTCTCAATTCCAAGCTAATTTTATTTTGACATAGAAAATATTTTGCTAGATCTACTGTCTCAAAGATTGATCAAACATCAATTTGAGAAAAAAACATTATATATTATTTTAAGAATTAAATAGAGAGATTGTTTCCTGAAAAAGAAAAAGGAGAAATTGTTAATCTAAGACTAGAATCTAATAATGTACTTTTTTTCCTAATTTTTGTTCTCAAGTCAACTAATTAAAATTTTGTATAAGATCATTTAAAGTTTGAGCTGTCAAAAGTGGTCCAGTACAATTCAGTCCTTTTTTAAAGTTAGGAAGTTGAAAATTATGAAATTTTTTAATCCGATTAGAACGACACATCTGATTGTTAAAGTCAACATGTCCCAAAATGAACAAGAAATACACTCCGTTCGACTGAAATTATTATGTTATTGTTCGACACGGAAATTAATAATAAGGATAGATCTCATTATTTTTGGAGGATTTTAAAGAAATAAAACTTTCCTTATTTGAAAGATGACAATATAAGTATAACATTTATATGAAGAAATGATGACAACATGAATAAGTCGGAGTAAAAAAACGGCTGAGCCAAGCTGAGTCAAAAAATTTCAATCTAATAAAATTCCGAACTCTTTCTAAGGCATTCTGCATTGGGGTGTCTCGGGACCCCTAAGAGACACCCCTAAGATGGAGACAGTGGGATGCAAAGGCTGAAGTCTTGAGACCGGCTCGAGATTAGCTTCCTTTCTTTTATTAATTTAATTTTAATTTATTTTATTTTTTTAATCTTCTTTATCATCATGAATACCACTATTTTCACCTCATTCTTCACACTATTATCTATTCTTAAAATTATTCATCCTCCACTTTTCAAATCTTTCAATTTCATTTCTTCATCTCGTCCTTTCTTATGAAAATGAATCCCAACAATCCTTTTTTGTCGGCATGATTTCACGATATGTCCACGATGTTTATGTCTACACGCCGACGAGGCTTAATTAGTGCAATGTTTTTTTTCTTAGTTTGAATGAATATAATTTTCCAATTTTTATTAATTAATTTAGCGCCGATTTAAACCTCTACAAGAATAATCGTTTATTTTAATTGATGTAATTTTTTATTTCAATTAATGTAATATTTTATTTTATTTATATTAATGTAATATTTTATTTTATTTTAATTAATATAATTTCAAAATTTATTTAATAGAAATTTCTAATTTTATAATATTAAAATTAGAAATATTTTAGAAACAATTGAGATATAGAAATAATATCTCTAATTATTGAAATTGAAGTTAAATAAACTTTAAAAATACATAGTGTGTGTAAGGGTTGCAGATCGATGCACATCAAATAGTGTGTACTCATCTTCAGTCCACTTTATATCTACACATTATTATTATATAAATATTCAAAAATATTGACTTGAATCTTATAGATCAAAACTTGTCAGTCCATTTATTACAATAAGACAACATCTAAAGATATGAAACAAGTTTACCGGAAATCTTTTTTGTGAGGTTTAATTTTATGAAACAAGTCCCTAACTCCATTTTCAGCATTACAGACATTTTAGAGATATTTTATCTGTATTTCAATAGTCTCTAAACTGTTTCTAATTTTAATAATAAATAATTAGAATTTTTTATTAAATAAATTCTGAAAATCTATATATTATATGAACGAAAACTATTATATCTGCAAAAATCCTTCAAAAAGCATTAATAATTAACGAATAACTTTTTTATTATAATTTTTTGAAATAATTATTCTCCGTCGATTTCCAATTATTAAATAATAATTCTCAGTCGATTTTCGACGAGCCACACACTAGTTACATTAATTAAAATAAAATAAAACATTACATTAATACAAATAAAATAAAACATGACATTAATTGAAATAAAATAAACGACTATTCTTGTAGAGGTCTAAATCGGCGCCAAATTAATTAATAAAAATTGAAAAATTACATTCATTCAAATTAAGAAAAAAAAAACACTAATTAAACCCCGTCGGCGTGTAGACATAAACATCGTCGGACATATCGGAAAACTACGCCGACAAAGAGGGATTGTTAGGATCCATTTTCACAAGAAAGGAAGAGATAAAGAAATGAAATTGAAAGATTTGAAAAGTGGAGGATCAATAATATGAAGAATGGATAATAGTGTGAAGAATTAATGAAGTGAAAATGATAAATAAGATTATATATATATATATATATATATATATATATATGTAAAGGAAAAAAAAAAGAAACTAGCTCGAGACCGGCCCGAGACTTTTAATGTTGCATCTCAGTGTCTCTAGTGTTGGGGGTGTCTCGAGACCCCCTAATGCATATAGTCTTATCATTCTCTAATTAGGATATGTTTCATTTTTCAAACTCTCATATTACCTTTTTTAATTTATGGTGGCCAAATAGCACTAACTCATTTTTTTAAGGGTAAAAAGTATATTTAGTGAAGTTATTAAAGTTAAAAGGTAGGTAAAAAGAGAATGAATAGTAAAATAAAGTAAAATAAAGTAAGTAGAAAAAGAAGGAGAATAGATGACACAAAAAATAAGGAGAAAAATAGGTTGAAAGGTGTAAAGTAAGTGTAATTAACCAACTAATTATTTCTATAAAAGAAAATATGACAGCTGGAATGGAACGCCCGAAATAGAAAGTATGACAATTAGAGTGGGACAGAGAGAGTACCAAGTTTAGTTAAAACATATTACTCCCTCCATCCATAGAATGATTGTCATATTATAGACAGTACAGATTTTAAGAAAATAATACTCTCTTCGTATTATTTTATTAAGACCATTTGATCGGGCACACATGTTAAGAAAATGAGTTGTTTATAATAAAATTGTAAAGATAAAGTAACTTTTTGAAGGTAATTTTATCACATCAAGTAGGAGAGAATGAAGTTAAGTAACTTTTTAATGGCATATGTGGTAATTTATGAGTTATAATAAGGTATTTTTACATGATACATTTCCATTTTAAAAAATGGGCTTAATGAATAAGACAAAATGAGCTTAATGAAAATATACGGGAGGAGTATGTAATAGTGAATAATAGTGAATATTATTGTGAATGGAGTAAATGTCCCACAATAAATGTGAGTGAAGTAGCAAAAATAACAACCATTTCGTAGATAAACTTAAATAGCAAAAGTGTCAACCATTTCGTGGAAAGAGGAAGTACTATAATTAATTTTTTGAATTTGTAGGAACCCACAACCGTTATTTTTTATGTGCACTCGGTAAAGCCCCGTCCATTTACAGTAGCCTTTAAACCATACTTTCCAATTACAGGTAAAAAAAGCTCGACTATAAAAACATTAGCGGAAATTGAACCTGAGATCTCTTAGTTCCAAGCTCATCTTATTTTGACATAGAAAATATTTTGCTAGATCTACTGTCTCAAAGATTGATCAATCATCAATTTGAGAAAAAAACATTATACAGTATATTATTTTAAGAATTAAATAGAGAGATTGTTTCCTGAAAAAGAAAAAGGAGAAATTGTTAATCTAAGACTAGAATCTATTAGTGTACTTTTTTTTTATTTTTCATTAGTTCTTTTTTTCCTAATTTTGTTCTCTAGTCAACTAATTAAAATTTTGTATCAGATCGTTTTAAGTTTGAGCTGTCAAAAGTGGTCCAGTTCAATTCAGTCCTTTTTTAAGTTTGGAAGTTGAAAATTATGAAATTTTTTAATCCGATTAGAACGACACATCTGATTGAACATGTCCCAAAATGAACAAGAAATACACTCTCTTCAACTCACTGAAATTATCATGTTATTGTTCGACACGGAGATTAGTAATAAGGATAGATCTCATTATTTTTGGAGGATTTTAAAGGAATAAAATTTTTCTTATTTGAAAGACGACAATATAAGTAGAACACTTATATGAAGAAATGATGACAATATTAATGAGTCGGAGTAAAAAAACGACTGAGCCAAGCTGAGTCCAAAAATTTCAATCTAATAAAATTCTAAACTCTTTCTAAGGCTTTCTGCATTGGGGTGTCTCGGGACCCCTAAGAGACACCCCTAAGATGGAGACAGTGGGATGCAAAGGCTGAAGTCTCGAGACCGGCTCGAGATCAGCTTCCTTTCTTTTATTAATTTAATTTTAATTTATTTTATTTTTTTTAATCTTATTTATCATCATAAATACCACTATTTTCACCTCATTTTTCACACTATTATTTATTCTTAAAATTATTCATTCTCCACTTTTCAAATCTTTCAATCTCATTTCTTCATCTCTTCCTTTCTTATGAAAATGGATCCCAACAATCCTTTTTTGTCGACATGATTTCCCGATATGTCCATGCTGTTTATGTCTACACGCCGACGGGGCTTAATTAGTGCAATATTTTTTTTCTTAATTTGAATGAATGTAATTTTTCAATTTTTATTAATTAATTTAGCGCCGATTTAAACCTCTACAAGAATAATCGTTTATTTTAATTAATGTAATTTTTTATTTCAATTAATATAATATTTTATTTTATTTGTATTAATGTAATATTTTATTTTATTTTAATTAATGTAATTTCAAAATTTATTTAATAGAAATTTCTAATTTTATAATATTAAAATTAGAAATATTTTGGAAACAATTGAGATATAGAAATAACATCTCTAATTATTGAAATTGAAGTTAAATACACTTTAAAAATACATAGTGTGTGTGTGAGGGTTGCAGACAGCTTAATATAGTGGATTCCAACATGATCGATCTGATTTTTCGGCAGATCGATGCACATCAAATAGTGTACTCATCTTCAGTTCACTTTATATCTACATATTATTATTATATAAATATTCAAAAATATTGACTTGAATCTAATAGATCAAAACTTGTCAGTCCATTTATTACAATAAGACAACATCTAAAGATATGAAACAAGTTTACCGGAAATTTTTTTTGTGAGGTTTAATTTTATGAAACAAGTCCATAACTCTGTATTTTATCTGTATTTCAACCGTTTCTAAACTGTTTCTAACTTTAATATTAAATAATTACTCCCTCCGTTCATGAAAAATAGTCCTATTTACCATATTTTTTTTGTCCATGAAAAATAGTCCTACTTCACTTTTTCCACTCACATCAAGTGGGACCTACAACAATTTTCACTCTCATTTTATTTTTTCCACTCATAATAAGTGGGATCCTCATTCCACTCACAATAATTTTAACTATATTTTATATTTTTTTCACTCACAACAAGTGAGACCCTTATTTCACTCACAATAATTTTACTTCCAATCCACTTCTACCACTCCCACTAAGTAGGACCCCTATTCCACTCAAAATCACTTTACCAACTTTCTTAATCTCTGTGCGCAGCAGTAAATGAGACTGTTTTTTGTGGACGAAGGGAGTAAAATTTTTCATTAAATAAATTCTGAAAATCTATATATTAGATAAACGAAAACAATTATATCTGTAGAAATCCTTCGAAAAGCATTAATAATTAACGAATAATATTTTTATTATATTTTTTTTAAATAATAATTCTCCGTCGATTTCCAATTATTAAATAATAATTCTCTATCGATTTTCAATGAGCCACACACCAGTTACATTAATTAAAATAAAATAAAACATTACATTAATTGAAATAAAATAAACGACTATTCTTGTAGAGGTCTAAATCGGCGCCAAATTAATTAATAAAAATTGAAAAATTACATTCATTCAAATTAAGAAAAAAAATAATACATTAATTAAGCCCCGCCGGCTTGTGTAGACATAAACATCGTCGTACATATCAGAAAACCACGCCGACAGAAAGGGATTGTTAGGATCCTTTTTCACAAGAAAGGAAGAGATGAAGAAATGAGATTGAAAGATTTGAAAAGTGGAGTATGAATAATATGAAGAAGAATGGATAATAGTGTGAAGAATTAATGAAGTGAAAATAGTCATATTTATAATGATAAATAAGATTATATATATATATATATATATATATATATATATATATATATATATATATGTAAAGGGGAAAAAAAAATAGCTCGCGACCGGCTCGAGACTTTTAATGTTATATCTCAGTGTCTTTAGTGTTGGGGGTGTCTCGAGACCCCCTAATGCATATAGTCTTATCATTCTCTAATTAGGATATGTTTCATTTTCCAAACTCTCATATTACCTTTTTTAGTTTGTGGTGGCCAAATAGCACTAACCCATTTTTTTAATCATACAAGTATTAGACTACCTGTAGTGGTAGTGTCTCTAAGGGGTGTCTCTAAGAAATTTTTGAAGATAAAGACAGTGAGCTGCAGTGGGACTGTCTCTATGCAGTGTCTCAATCTAATTTTAGAAGGGGCAAAATGTCAAATGGTTAATATGGGGAGTAAAAATTAAATTATGTCAAGCCACTTAATTTTTATAAATTCTGTCATTCGTAGTACGAAATGTACGTATTCGTACAACGAGTACCACACTTATCAACAAATAAACTAAATTAACACTAGTGAGATTGATACGATTTGTACCGTGAGTACCACAGTTATCAACAAATAAACTAAATTAAAATTGGTGAGATTGGTACGATTTGTACCAACATATCAAGTTATATGCGTACTAAGAGTATTTGTTGATATAACTGTGGTACTCATGGTACAAATACGTACATTTCGTACTAAGAGTATATGTCCTATTGGTACAAATCGAACCAGCTGTGGTATTCATAGAACGAATACATACATTTCGTAATGACAAAATTTATAAAAATTAAGTGGCTTGACAGAATTTAACTGTGGTACTCATGGTACGAATACATACATTTCGTACTACGAATGACAGAATTTATAAGACAGAATTTAATTTTTACTTCTCATACTGACTATTAGACCCCATTTTCTCATTTTAGAATTTGTATTTTGCATTAGTTTTAATAAAAAAATTTGAAAATTTCATTAATTTAAATAAATAACTAGTACAATACATTAATTGAAATAAAATAAATAAAAACATTACATTAATTGAAAGTTAAAAAATAAAATATATCCTATCCCTTAATCAGCCTCAAATCGGCTCTAAACATGCTCGATCAAATCATTGGTGAGCCGATTGTGCTTCCTTGTATTTCTCAGCGCGATGTCCCGTTTGAGATAATTCCTCCAGTACAGCGGGGTGGGGACTCAGACTACATCACTAGCCGTCGTTGTTTATGTGTCTTCCCTCAAGTTCACAACATCCTCCCTCTCGTATTCAATGATCATGTTGTGCAAAATAATGCACATAAACATGATGTTGCGGAGGTACTTTGTGTATCAGTTCTACGCCGGGTTCAGGATAATTAAACATCGGGCTTGAAGAACACCGAATGTCTGTTCGATATCCTTCCTCGCCGCTTCCTGCATCTTCTTGAACCGCGCCACCTTCTCGTCCGTTGCAAGCGGAGGAGCCTTGATCAGAGCTGCCCAATCTGGATAGATCCCATCGATTAAGCAGTAACCGCTGTCGTAGGGCTTTTCGTTCACCACGAATTAGCACGGCGGAGTCCGTTCTTCAAGCACATCCTCGAATAAGGACGACTGATTGAGGACGTTAATATCGTTGTTGGAGCCGGCTACTCCAAAAAAGGCGTGCGAGATCCATAAATCTTAAGACGCCAGGGCCTCAGGAATCAAGGAAGGCACGCGCAATATCTTCTCGTGTGTAGGCAGCCGTCCACGCCTTCGGGCAATTCCTCCACACCCAGTGTATGTAGTCCAGGCCACCGAGCATCCCCGGAAAGTCATGCATCTCCTCGTGCATTTGCAGCAGCCGAACGGTGTCTTGAGCATTTGGTCTCCTCAAGTACATGTCACCGAAGAGCTCGATGACAACTTTGCATAACTTCTAGAGGCAAAGACGGCCGGTGTTATCTCCGATCTTCAAGTATTTATCGAATGTATCGGCGTTCCACCGGTGACAAGTTGGCGAATGGCCATTGTGCATTTTTTTCACCGACGTGAGGCTCCATTTGCTGGTTGCATCTTGTTTGTGTTAGAAGTACCGCACATTCTGCTCTAATGTCTCACAAATCTTCAAGAACAGATGCTTGTGCATCCGAAAACGCCTGCGGAAAAATGTTGGGCCGTACATCGGGTTGTCGTTGAAGTAGTCGGCCATCAACTGCTGCAGGGCCGCCTCTCGATCGCGGTGTACTACCATCCTCTTCCCCTTCTTTTTCTTGGAGGCGAAGAGTCGAGCTGCAGCAGCTTGGAGGTTCGTCACCATTGACATAATCTCGTCGTCGGTGCCATGAAAAGAGTAGTCGGTTGAGAAGTCCGACGAGAAAGACATTTTTTACGAAATATAGAGAGAAAAATAGAGATACAACTAAAGGAAGAAGATGAATTTGGTGTGAAAAAAATTGTGTGATGAAGTTGGGTATTTATAGGTGTGAATTAATAAAAAAAACCCGGCTAGAATAATCGTTTATACCCGTTGCCCATAATATATCCGTATTTAAAAAAAAATAAAAAAAAGTCTAGCGCGTGCCATGCACGCGCCGGATCGAGACTATCTCGAGGTGGCGCGTTCAAATTTTTAATTTCAAATTCTTTTTATTTCCAGATTTTTTTCCTTTCCCTTTTTTTGTTTGACGTTTCTTCTTTGGTCAAGATTCAAGCGAGTGGAGCGAGCCGAAAATAATCAAATTGTTGTCTGACGATTATCCTTATAATAATGTCTTCTGCAGCGGGCCGTCTCGTCGCCGGCGCGTCTCAAGACAACTGCTGCTAGGAGTCTTATTCAATCTAATGAAATCTCGGGCTAATTAGACTACATTCGATTTCTCTTTTTTGGCCTAGGACAAAAACTCCTATAGAAGTCTGCATGGTGCAGATGGGCCGACCCGCTCCATGCGCCTGCTCGACCCGCTAGTGAGATTCACGCGTCACGCGTGGACCTCACTCGCCTCTTTGTTTTTTTTTTTAATTTCTAATTTTTTTTGTTTCCTGATTTTTTTTCCTTTTCTTTTTTTGTTTGCCTCTTCTTCTTTGGTTAAGATTCAAGCGAGGGGGGCCAAAAGCCTCGGAGCGAGCCGAAAAAATCTAAATTATTGTCCGACGATTATCCTTATATTAGTAACCAGAGTAAAGGCGGAGCCAAAGCTCCGCCGAAAAAAAATTCTAGAAATTAAAATAAAATCTGAAATGAAGAAAAAAATATTGGCGTGTGCTCACGCACAGGTCAGGCGGAACGCGTGGATCAGGTCGGGTTGGAATCCATCTGCATTCTGCATGGTGCATATGTCTCCACAAGAGGCTAACTCTTGCCCTAGTGAACTCGAATAGGATGAAATCTGTCGACTTTTTGGTCTAATGAACTCGAACAAGATCTTTCGACTGTATAAACATTAAATTGCTCATGTTCCATTTCACTTTATATCTATACAAAATTATTCAAAAAATTGACGTGAATTTAGGTATCAAATCATTTAATAGATAAAAAAAACTTGTCAATTACGATAAGACAACTATCGTTTTCTGAAAAAAAAAAAAAAGAAAAGAAGACAACTATTTTCATCACACCTCAAAGGCCAACTAAGCTTACCTTATCCACAAAAGCGGAGAAAAAAGAATTCAAACAAAAAATGAAAGATTCAAAGAAAATATAACCACTTTAATCTTATCTTAATTAATTAATTAATTAAATCAGTCCCACACCAAGACTGTCAATAGTGAGAATCTACACTTATAAATCCACTTCCATCTCCTTCAATTCCACTCAAACTCAAACTCAACCACCATTTTCATATCCCTGCAACTTCTTCAAATCCTTCAACAATGGTCTTCACCGCCTCTCCATCCGATTCCGGCCACGATTTTCTGATGAACCTCCCGCCGCACATCATCTTCGAGATCCTCTCCCGCCTCCCCGCGAAATCCATCGTTCAGTGCAAATCCGTCTGCAAGCAGTGGCTGGATCTCATCTCCGATCCCTACTTCGCCAGGCTGCATTTCACCAGATCGAAGCCCGGCGTCGCGATCCACCAGTCGGAGCCGTTGAAGAACCTCCTCCGAGTCGTCGATTTCGAGGATTTCCACGATCCGACGGCGGAGATCGACCTCAAAGCCCTCAGCCCCTCCGCCGACGCCGCCATCGTCGTCGACGGCTCCGTCAAAGGCCTGCTCCTCCTCCGCGACGCCAATTACAAGCACGAGGCTCTGTACGTGTGCAATCCTCTCACACGTGAGTGCATCGAGCTCGCAAACCCTAACCAGATTGTTCGCTACCCTAGCGTGGTGACGCACGGATTCGGAGTCACGAAGAGTGAGGAATTCAAGGTCGTGAGAATCTATCAGGAGAGAGAAATTGACGGTAGGAGCGGCGCCTGCCTGAGAATCCCCAATTCCGAGTGTCGTGTTTACACGCTCGGCACCGGAGAGTGGAGGAGCGTCGGCGGCGCTCCCTTCGCCTACGACGGCCGTCTAATCGGCCAGTTTTTCAGGGGGAATCTTCACTGGCTGGTGCAGGATTTCGATGAGAAAGAGCTGATTTCCTGCTTCGACCTCGAAACGGAGTCGTTTCAGCCATTTCCACCGCCGTTTCCCGGCAGGAAACTGCTCGGAAGCGTGGGGGTTCTCGACGATTGTCTCTGTTTATGCGATAACACTTCCAATTTCGACGTCGATATTTGGGTGATGAAGGAGTATGGAGTTGGGAAATCATGGAGCAAGAGATTTGTGATCAGGAAAATGCCGGAATTGATTGGGCCGTCGTTTGAAATTGTTCGAGTGCTCAAGGTTTTGGGAGACGGTAACATTTTGCTGGTGTGGGCGAATTACTGCGTGCTGAATTACTGCAGTAAAAGCGAAGTTACTCAAGAAGTTGATATGGATCAATCCAGAGGGCCTAATAGCGTTGAAGCTATGCATTATGTGCCCAGTTTTTTGAGTCTTCAAAGCTTTTTTAAGGAGAAAGTGATTATGTTTTAGTTGCTGGTGTGAATTCATTCTTGAAATCTGAACTATATTTGATGTTCGGCTTTTCTGTAACAATGTTTGAATCTATCAATCAATGCTTTGCTTTTTTCTTTGATTTGAATGAATTGGTTTTTCTAAATTATTTGGTTGTTGAATTGCTGCAAACAAAAACTCGTGTCACCGTCTGAATTCATACGGCGATGTACATTAAATACTAAAATCTAAGAGAAACCTAGTCATAAACCAAGACCATTTCAATTTCTTGGTCATGCTTATCTAAACGTGGGACATAGTATCTTATCTGAATATCACAAACCAAACAAACTATGCAAGTGGATTCCCAAAATCATACTCCTTTCGACCTCAAAATTATGAATACTTTGGGACGGTATGGATTTTAAAGAAAAGAAATTATGGAAAAGAAATTGAATACTTTGGGACGGTATGGATTTTAAAGAAAAGAAATTGTGGAAAAGAAATTGTGGAAAGTAAAATGTGACTTAGAGAAGAAGTAGAATTAAAGATAAAAAGTGACAGAAATTATTGGTGGGCTAATATGACAGAAATGAAATGAAAATTTATGAAAGTTATAAGTACAATGGATCACGTACTTATCCATTAAGCATTTTCCAAATTCAAACCTATGAAAAATTTTCACTCTCAAACTCGTTCCAAATCCAGTTTAAAAATAATTTTAAAATCCGTAGACTCGAACCCATTGGATAGTACCCGCTAAATAGAATCCCAAAATAAGCCAAGGCTGCATCAATAGTTGAGAGAGAGAGAGAGAGAGAGAGAGAGAGAGAGAGAGAGAGAGAGAGAGAGAGTAATTGCAAAAATGGTGCTTGAAGAATGCTATAACATTGTATATTTACACATGAAAAATGAGCAAAACAATAAGATTGTCACTTGTCATCAGCTAGCTATGCAACTCAATATGGCTATAACATCAAGAACTGTGCACTCGTATAAATATGAAAATCATCGCAACTAATCCTAACACATGACTCAATCGAAAAGCTTACAGAGAAAAATCTACATGAACATGCTCACACCAAAAATCGCATGACCATCTGCACGAACTAGCTACAAGCTCGGGATTAATACATCTTTTACCTTACTTGAAGTGGTCTTGATGGATTACTCCTACAAACTCTCGATGCAATCCATCGTTCTCTCTCTGTTTCCATATCTCGCCATTTGAATGCACAACCCATGATATTTGAGGTAGTGCAGAATAGTCTGCAAAACCATGAAAGAGTAAATATGTTTTCTAGGTTTATGAAAAATAGTCCAATTTTTCAAACATTTGATCAAATGTATGAAGATCAGATAAGTTGATGTGTAGGAATTTCTATGCAATAACTAATTCTCCGTAGGTTGGTGCGTTGTGCAAAAAATCGAGGAGAGTTCAAACTATAGGCACAACAAAACACAGGCATGAACTCGATACGTACTCATGAAATTCACATCAGAGGGTATCAGCAAAGAGCAAGTTGCTGTATTATTATGTGAACATGTAAAATGAATGAAATGCATTGCTACTGTCGAGGCCTTACCCGTAGATGGAAGCTTTTCAGGCTCTTTTGTACTATGCAAAACCATTGTACCAGAAAGCACAGTAATAAATCCACAGAGAACAGAGACGATGTTGCTAGCGCTCTCACCAGCCCAGTCCTGAACCAGCAGAATACAAAATTAGTGGCATTAATGTAACACTGCAAAAGGGTACTGCAGTCTTAAATACCTTGAACATTATGGCACTCGCGAAAATTGTAAGCGACGTGAACATGGCATAATAAATTGGGGACACCACGGCAGCATTAAATGTATCCAAAGCCTGGGAAAGGGCACAACTGTTCATAATGAATATTCGGAAATGGAATATGAGCATTGATAAGCACGGATGAGTTAGTCCACTTAATAAAATCTTCTTAAGAAGCTACATCATGAAGAATTGTTCGACACCATTTTGGTCTTTTTATGGAAGTCTTTTCTGATTAATTGGGCAACATTCAAAGTTTTAATTCTGTTTTAAGGAATATATCTTACTTATATGGACATCTAGAAGTGAATTCAAGAAACTAGGAGCTTCATTGGCGGATTCATAAAGCAATTGAGGACTGTATGCTGCATAAAGAGCAATAAAGTCAGTTATATGCAGTTAACGATCATGCTACGAGCAAGTCTTAAAGAAACTATGTCATCGTTCGAGTGACATCTAAAGAATAAGCCAGTTAAAGTCAAAATTAGTGAAAAGAGAAGTACATTAATATTTAATACTCCCTCAACACCCCATTCATCTTGATGCGTTTCTTTTCAGCACGGGTATCAAGAAGAAGGGTATTAAGTGTAAAGGTGGTGTTTAGTGTAGTGAATAAAGTGATATATAAAGTGTTTTTAAAGTGAATAAAGTAATTTTCTAATTATTTACGCAAGTATCAAGATGAGTGGGACGGCCCAAAAAGGAATATGCGTCAAGACGAACAGGACGGAGGGAGTATAGAGCAATTAAAGTTATAAGAATAAACAAAAAGATAGCCTACCTTGTTTAAGTAGTTCAATTGAGTGATTATACATGAAGCTGAAACGATGGCAAATATCCAGGACGGGAGGTGGCCCACCTGACTATATCCCTCCAGCGTGAGTTTTATAGCTATACCTACTGCTTTAACGCTCATAACCTACAACGAGCAGTAAATCAGACCATCAAGCCAGCAAAACAAGATCGACAGATTTATGATCTCCTAGTTAGAATTGCAAGCTTAATCTGCTTCATCTAATTTGAATTGTTCTTCTTAATTTTGAAGGTTTAAGCAATATAGAGAAGCTGTTTAGTAATGGTGAAGTGTTATATGTACAAGGCTTGACAGGCAACTGTTGCACTGTGTAATTTCTTTGGCAATGCATGCTTAAGTTGCTTATTACATAAACACAAAGTCGAAATATAAAGTTGAAACTTGAAAGCATAGAGGTGTCTACAATCCTATCTAGATGAACGATTGAAACTAAAAACCACGAAAATCCTATCAGAACTAGTCCAGACATATGTGATGCAATCATGCAACGGCGAGAGAGTTTTTTAGGATTCATTAACCAATAGGCAATTTTAGTTCGTCTCTCCTGCTCATATGGGACAGCCAACAAACTAAATCTAAATAAGATAGGGATGGATCGGATTGCAGCAACTATTCTTACAAAAACGGCTCAAAATATAGTTTATCGCATATAGCAGTCAAAGAGTAAATTTTGCTTACAGTTATGGATCCAATGATCGAGCAAACACCAATGTACACCAATATATTCGTCTGTCCATAGCGCGGTTCACAATACAAAACAAGTACCAAAACCACTGCCACTGCTGAAGCTACGTACAAAAGAAAAGCTGGGCAAAGAAACGAGGAAAATCTTCAGACGCACTATCCTATCCATTTTGAAAACAACAAATATTAAAGTATCCACTCACCTGGCTGTATTGCTAATTCCCAGATTTTATCTACAGAGCTAATACTATGTTCGCCCGGGGCATGAAGCACTATGACAGTGGAACCCACTATACACAAAACACATCCCAATATTCCTAACTTCCCTAGTTTCTCGTCCAGTAAGAAATGAGCTAAAATAGCACTGCCAATAAATAAACAGCAGTTAAGCTTACATGATATTTACTTATTACATAGAACACGAATCGTACTGGACATGAAGCAGTTTTGACCACATACTTTTCTCTATAAACGAGAAGAGAAGGGGTACTCGAATATAAAAGGAAAGTAAAACACATGTTTACCTTACTATTATACTTAATGCTCCAAGTGGGGTGACGAGGATTGCAGGGGCATACATGTAAGCTACAAAATTGGCAAACTCTCCGATAAACACTGCGCATTAACAAAAGACGAGGTGGCTTTTATGTATGTGGATAGAAGTAGCACAATTAATGAATGCCATCGGAAAAGTAACTTACTAGTGAACATGCCGATCCACCAGAGAGGTTCTTGGAGATATCCATATCCTCCGGAGCCTTCATTTTGATGAAGGCAATATCAGTAGAGTGTGCATAACATCACTATGATATTTGTAGGTACAACTACAGTATATAGAAACAATCCTCTCATTGGTAATGCATTTCCCAACGATCAATCACACTATGAATCATGTTCTGCCTTAGGCCTAAGCAACAACACACTACACCTTTCCATTGTTACCCATACATAATCTACTAGGATCGTCTATGTGCTTCACACTCAAGACATGACAATATTTTAACGAAACTAGATCATGCTACAAAGATAATAGTTAATTTAAGTAAAACAGAAAAACACATTCAATTTATGGTAAACTGATCTTATCTCAAGTGCCTACTATTTATTAAGATTATGGAGTATAGTATGAACTATGAAGATAGAGTCTCTTGTTACTATAATTCCCAAACCCAAATGTTTGACAGGAAGAAAAAATCAACTTCGGGAAATGAAGACGGAGTACTTTAACTGCATACTGGAGCTAATTAGTGTTATTGAGATTCAATACTTTCATTAGGTGAGGTTTAGACGATCAATCAATTCAAATTCGTAAAATGGATATTGCTTCCAACCTATTAGGGAAAAAACAAATGCAATACCAATAAATTATAACTGAGTCAGTCTATACAAAGTTTGGCAACATAAAATTGTCTTTTTTTTAACAACATAAAATTGTCTTTATATAATCACAAACGTAGCGAACGATTCTCCTTTAGCAATTATGAATCCAGCTTCACCGGTTGTTTACAACATAACATTTCACTCATGCATGATATTTACGTTTCTACTTATAATACCTCTAGATTAAGATCACATCTTAATATAACTAAGCATGAAACTATATTCAAGATGCACCATCTATAAAGTCTTAACCTTTTTCAATCCTTTTTGTTTTTTTTTTTTTTCCATATTTTTACCTTATATTCAAGTACTTAACCGGAAAAATTCAACTTTAGCAACTCAAATTGAAAGCTACTCAACCATCTACATATAACAGCAAAATACAAACACAGAAATAGTATTTCGCAGAAATCTCAAGAAAGTGCCAGTTTGCAGCTTTTAACAACTATCTACAACAGAAACTCCACAAATAAGCAATTCAAGCTTTAAACTTCCAACAAATAAACAACAAAAAAAGGTGAAAAGCGAAAACTTACCGGCGCGAGAGCCGGAGGCACCGGCTCTCTGCAAACCCTTCTTCTTGATGATGAAGCTCGACCCGATAAACAGGTTCGACCCGACGGCCAGCCCCAATCCGATTGCGTTGGTCTCAAACATGACCCGACCCGGTCCAAATCTGGTTATGCGGCCTCTCAATCGACGCTCCCACGAGCTTGTTTCTCATCTGTTGCCCAATTTAAACGGATTTTCTGCGAGATCAACGGGAGAAGAGAGAGGTGAAGGAATAAAAACAGCAACTTGATGAACTTTTTGGCCGATTTTGGAGAAGAAAGTTGGAATAGATTGTTTTGTAGCAAGATTTTGTGTGTGGATTATGTGTGTGGATTATGTGTGTGGATTATGTCAGCTACCAGTCCAACTGTCCAACTGCGGGTTGGTATTAGTTGAAAACGACTTTTTTATTTTTTTTGAGATAAAACGACTTTTTTTTTTATCATTTTTATCTTTTTTTTTGGGATAAAACGTTTTTTTTTTGTTTACATGGCTAATTTGGGGCCTAGGGATTTGGAATTGGAGGGAAGTTTTGGCAAACTGTGGTTAATTTCTTGTTGGGACTATTACATGTAGAAATTTATGTATTTCCTTCGTTCACGATAATTATATTTTTATATTGTAATGTACTTTCGACTCATTGTTATTTGTTATGTTATATTCAGCACGAAAATTAAAAATATGGGTAAAAAAATAGAATGTGGGTGAATCTCATCACTTTTGAAGTGTTTTGAAAAGTTAAAACTTTCTTTATTTAGAAGATGACAATATGAATGAGACATCTATATAAGTAAATGATAACAATATGAGTGGGTTGGAGGTAGGTTTTAAGAAAAGTTAGATAAATGTATGGGGTGAACTATTATGCCCTCATCTTTTGTATTGAAAAATAGATAGTAGATGTTTTGAGTGGAGTAATAAAGTTATGAGCCCGAGATTGATTTTTATGTAAATATTGAAATGAAATAAGGTTAGAAAAGTAAAGAGTGTGTCAAATCATTTCCTTAAATGACAAAATTATAATTTTCATAGACGGACCAAAATGAAAATCTGACTATGATTTTCGTGAACTGACGAAACTAAAAATTTGACTAATTTCGTGGACGGGGAGGGTATTAAATTGAAATATCCAAGAACTTGACAATATTGGGGCTAGAGTTGGCCAAATCGGTTCCCGGTTCCACCTCTTAGACGTCTTCAGTTTATGATTCTGTTTCGGTTTGGTTTTTCGATTTCGTTTTTTGTAACCTTTTCTTTTTCAATTGTAATTTTATACATTTTAATATAATATTTAAATTAAATAAATATGAATTGTGATATAAATATAGATTTTAAAAAAAGGAGGAATCGGTGGTTCGAACCCGAATTCTATTAGTATTTTCTTTTATGGCCACCTCTAATTAGGAGTAGTTTTCTTTTATTGTTTTGGAAAGGAATTAGGAAAAGGAAACTTTCAATTTCGCATAATGCATGGCTGTATGGCACTTTATTTATCACACCCTATCTACCACATGCCTTAACGACTTGATAATAATTCTCACAAAACAAGAAATTTTGCTTAATTATTTGAGACTTATCTATTTAGTCATGATTTTATATATTGATGCAATTTGGACAATGATGTGAGTGGGATTTGGTTGTCAAAGAATTGAGATAGTGAGCATCTGCAGTTCAATAACTTTCTACTTGCTTAATAGTAACATTATTTCTGGTTTGATTCATGAGTAAGATTGCTTAAAAATGATTGCAATTTTGGTCAATTTCTATTTAATTTGATTTAAGTTGAATAGAGTTGATGCACCATAGAGCTAATTTTATTGGGTAAATGGGTAAATGTATAGCGTAGTCAAATTTTGTAAATATTTGTTTACCAAGGCAGAATAACTTAGTTATGTCAACTCACACATTGACTAAAATCATGGTTCAAATTTTAAAGAATTAACTAAAATGCAACATTGTTCACTTTTTTTTCTTTTTATTTGTACTTTTTAATTTTTTAGAATGTAATGTCAATCATGGAAATATTAGATAAGAATTCTCTAATAACAAAATTAATTCATTTCAAAATGAAAAATTTAAGAAAGTAAGACTATCCGCAGTGGTAGTATCTCTATAAGGTGTCTCTATAGGGTGTGATGGAGATAGAGACAGTCAGCTGCAGTGGGACTGTCTCTATGGAGTGTTTCCATCTAATTAGTTTATTAATTTTGAATATTAATTTTGTCAATATATCACTGTCTCGAGACTGTCTCGTTGCAAGGAAACAGTCTCGATACAGTGAATGCTGCACTGGACTGTCTCCATGGATTGAGTATCTCGAGACACCTCTGGAGACAGCCACTGCAGGCGGTCTAATAAAGTGGGTCATCAAAGACAAAACTAAATAAATGTTGTTGCTCTAATTGCAACTAGCCTATATGAATATGAGCAAGCGCAAGGCTATTTGCTCGTTTAAATCATAAACATATATATAAACTTTATTTGATTTAATTTTAACGAGATTTGGTCCATTTAATTAACTGGACAATTCCGGTAAACTTCGTACATTAGCATGGCCCCTGCACAAGGATGGCACCATAAATCGAGAAATGGTCCAATTTTATTTATTTTTAGTTGTATTTATGAACCAATTTTATAATAAAATGTTGTAGTTTATCATAACACGCACCAATTAATTCTATAGCTTATTATGTAATGATTGTAATCCATCCATACCTAACCTTATGTGTCTGCAAAATAGCACCTATTAATTGTAAAGCATGTGAAACGTCTTATACCTAATTATCATTCGCAAAATAAAATCATAACATAGTTTAATGTTTTTTTTTTTTTTTTTTTGACATGACATAGTGTAATGTTGTTGAGTGACAATTAATGTTAAGCTTCTTGACCTTGTGGTCTCATCACTTTCGCTTTTTATGACTAATTATATTATTCATTTGCCAACTGTATGGATATGTACGCAGACTACACACAATTTTGGTAAACAAAACACAAAAATATTCACTATTTTATAGAGGTAGATAACTATTAACTATAGAGATTTATCTATCTATAGGATTGGATTTACTTATTTAACTTTTATCATCTATACAAATCTTGACTACCTCGTATAGTTATAGAAATAAATACGGTCATAGTTTACCTGCCCTATGTAATTTAAAGATTACTGCACAAAAAACGGGGTACACACCGAGTATAACGGTTGCAGGTCCCACGATATAAAAAAACCATTATATAGTTTCTTTACAATTTCTAAATGGAGTAGATTAGAATAGGATATGACAGTTAAATCAATAAATTTCTCCCATAATTTTATTTTTAGAATGTCATCGACATCAATAGTGAGGCACGAAGAAATACACGACTCCAAAATTAAACCAAGTACTCACCCGTCTTACAAAGATTGTAGAGAGTTTTTTTATGGAACAAGTTTCAATAAAAACATGGTACATATTAATTGAGTGGAGAAAATGAATCAATATTGTGAATAGAAAAAGGATAAAATTTTTAGATAGCGGTATCTTAAATTGGAAAGAATGAAAATTAACTTTTATGCGTTTGTAGACGGATAAAAAAGAAAAACTACCGCTAATCTTAAATTGGAAAGAATGAAAATTAACTTTTATGCATTTGTAGACGGATAAAAAAGAAAAACTACCGCTAATCTTTGTGGAAGGAGTGAGTATATCACATAGAAAAATCGCATATGTAAATTCCAATATTTTTTCATAATCCATCTATATTCCTCTAAAAAAGATATATACACCTATATTATCATAAAAATAAAATTTTACATTTATACATAGTTGCCATAGTCTCATAGATGATAAAATCACGTTCAAAATTATAGAATCCACAGTGATCATAATTATCCTAATTATTGCTCTCTTTCCTCTTTTAAGTTATTTCCTTTTGCTCTCATGTGTCATATCCTTTCTGCTCCTGCAGCAGAGCCCCCATAAAAGCTCATGTCAAAGTCGCCGCCATTACCAAAAGTTGTACACTCTTTTTGGCCTTCGTAATTAATAAACTTTCATTTTTAATTTTTTTTCTCCCAACGACGCAAATACAAAGATATTTCACGCTTTAAACAATTCAATTACTCACACTGCACTCAGATTCTTCTCTGCTCTGCTTATTAATATCCATACTCCACGTAATATGCTCTCGAGTTGCTACAATTTCATCTTCAAAATTCAAGAATCTACTTTTTCAAGAAACCGAAGGTGGGCTTGTTAAAGATTTAATCTTTTTTCTCTTTCTCGTTAAGTTTTGATCATCCAAATGCGAAATCAAGAATTTCTTGTTTCATTGCCTTTTCTTTTCCGTAAAAAATTGAAGAACTTTCATTTTTCCCCTGTTTTTTGTTTATGTTGATCAAATGCAGAAATGGCTGAAAAAAGCAGTGATTTCTACTCTTAACAAATATCCTTCATAATCCAAATGCAAAAATCAAGTATTTCTTGTTTCGTTTTCCTTTTCTTTTCCATAAAAATCAAAGAAGTTTCACCTTTTTCCCCTGTTTTTATGCATGAAAAAAAATACAGTGATTTTCTACTCTACTAATATCCTTCATCATCCAAATGCAAAACTCAAGAATATCTTGTTTCATGTTCCTTTCCTTTTCCGTAAAAATAAAAGAAATTTCACTTTTTTCCCCTGTTTTTATGCATGAAAAAAAAATACAGTGATTTTCTACTCTACTAATATCCTTCATCTTCCAAATGCGAAAATCAAGAATTTCTTGTTTCATTTTCCTTTTCTTTTCCGTAAAAAATCAAGAAATCTCATTTTTCTTCCCCTGTTTTTCATATGCAGAAATGGCTGAGAAAAACCAAGATTTCTACTCTCACAAATACCCTACATCATCCCAGGTAGTAATCATCAAACCCCACATTTTTATTTCTTGATTTTTGGTTAAAAATCTCAACTTTCTTGAATTTATCTCGATTTCTTGAAAAGGTGGTGGAGGAAATGAAAGAGCTATGGAAAATGGTGATGCCCATAACGGCAATGAACTTTCTCGTCTACGTCAGAGCGGTTGTCTCCGTCCTCTTCTTGGGCCGGCTCGGCAGCTTGGAGCTCGCCGGCGGCGCGCTGTCGATCGGCTTCACCAACATCACCGGCTACTCTGTTCTCGTCGGCTTAGCCTCGGGGCTCGAGCCGGTCTGCAGCCAAGCTTACGGCTCCAAGAACTGGGACCTTCTCTTTCTCTCTCTACACCGCATGATCTTCATTCTGCTCCTCGCGATCGTCCCCATTGGATTATTATGGATCAATCTTGAGCCGATCATGATCTTCATGGGCCAAGATCGCGAGATCACATCAATGGCAGCAACTTACTGCCTTTATTCTCTCCCAGACCTTTTAACAAACACTTTGCTGCAGCCGCTGCGTGTTTATTTGAGATCACAGGGGGTGACGAAGCCTCAAATGTGGTGCACGTTGATGGCGGTGGCGTTTCATATTCCGTTGAACTATGTGTTGGTGGTGGCGGCGGGGTTGGGTGTTCGTGGGGTGGCGATCGCCTCTGTTTTGACTAATTTGCATATGATGGTGCTGGTGATGGGGTATGTGTGTGTTTATGGGCGGTGGGAGTGGAAATGGAGCGGTGGCGGCGGTGGCGGCGGAGGTGGTGGTGGTGGAGGGATTGGGGCGTTGATGAAGCTGGCTGTGCCGAGCTGTATGGGGATTTGCTTGGAGTGGTGGTGGTATGAGATTGTGACGGTGCTGGCCGGATACTTGCCCAATCCAAAGCTCGCCGTGGCGGCCACCGGCGTGATGATTCAGACCACCAGCCTTATGTACACTGTTCCGATGGCGCTGGCCGGCTGCGTCTCCGCGAGGGTAAGTCGTCGTGTGTGCATGTTCGTGTCGTGTTTGGATTTGAATATAAATATTGTTGTTTATTTCGATTATTTTGTGTATTAATTGTTTTACGAGTGTTTACTTTTGGATAATAGCTTAGATAGATAAAATAATATAAAATTTTTCGGACACGTGTTTTGATAAATTGAATAATTTTAAGCCCGTTTTTCAAAATTCGCAATTTTAAGTCCGTTGGATCATTTAATCCTTCAAATACTAGATTTGAGCTTGTGTGATCGTGCTTAGTGATTCGAAGCATTGTTTTGCAGGTGGGGAATGAGTTGGGGAGTGGGAAGCCATACAAGGCTAAGCTAGCTGCAATGGTGGCATTGATGAGTGCATTCATCTTTGGAATCATCAATGTGATATGGACAATAATCTTTAGGGAGAAATGGGGTGCTCTCTTTACAAAGGATGAAATGTTGAGAGCTCTTGTTGCTTCGGTTTTGCCGATAATCGGCCTCTGTGAGGTCGGGAACTGCCCACAGACGACGGGCTGTGGGATCTTGAGAGGCACGGCTAGGCCAGTCGTGGCAGCCCGTATCAATCTTGGCTCGTTTTACTTTGTGGGGACGCCTGTGGCCGTGGGGCTAGCCTTCTGGCTCGGCATCGGGTTCCCGGGGCTCTGGCTAGGGTTGTTATGTGCTCAAGCAGCTTGTGCTATCTCAATACTATATGTTGTGCATTGTACGGATTGGGAAGGTGAAGCTGTGAAAGCTTCTAGGTTTGTATGCCTAGAAATGGCTGATGAAGAGATGGCAGGATTAGTAGTTTTAGAGAAGTAGAATATGTAGTTGCACGAAACTCTAGGGTCGGAGCGGTGGGCCCCTCAAAGACGAGGCTCGTGTTGTTGTCTTTTATAATGTCCCGTGTTGGTAAAGGTATGAGGTGCTAGTGTAAATAAATGTCGAGTATTATGAGTTGAGATTTTTACCGTGTAGCATTTATAGATGGAAATTATTTCACCGTGAGATTAAAAATACAATAATACTTTGTTCATAATTGTTTTTTCTACGTGAATTGACGAATTTAGACACTCTTACTTTGGAGCTCGATAGTCTGATACAAACGATCATTAATGTTGATATCCAAATTGATAATATGTTATACTACTTACTATTTGATTCGACGGTATTGTGCACTCTCATCGTAGATAGTAAAATAACGAATATTTTAAATATGTAATATCTGAATCGATATTATCGCGCACCCCGGCGGGAGAAGATGCTTATCCATGAAGAAACGTGTCCAATGTAGGTCGATTGGTTGCTTTGTGAAGTGGGATTTGTAAAGATGATTGTAAAGACAAATGGCAATGTTAGAGAATATAAAGTAATGGATGGGGATGCTCAAATACCTATCAATAGTGCTAATAAATATGACAAGTCAGTTCCTTTCAAAAAAAAAAAAAAATGACAAGTCAGTTATATTTTGGAGGGAGTGCTCTCAAATCCCAACTTCCCTTTTTATGATCAGTTATAAACAACTTTTTTTTTTTTTTTTTTTTTTTTTTTTTTTTTTTTTTGAGAATAAGTTATTAACAACTTTTGAGTGTTCGAATACAAATTTGTCCCTACTTCCATTTCCCACACTTTTCTGGGTTTTTTTGGTAGTCTGGAGAAATAAAATTATGAGTGATATTTAGGTCATGACCCTGCAATTTGAAAGAAAGAAAAAGAAAAAAAGAAAAAAACAGTATGTTTGCCATGAAAATAAAATATACTAATAATCCTAATTTTTTTGCATTAGGTCGTCTTACTTGATCCATGAAATGGCAGAACAGAAAGTGAACATCCTTTTATTTATTTGCAATCAAATAAAGGATACTACTCTAATTGCTATTTTTTTTTATTATTTAAAAAAATGATATTTTATTCCAAAGTCCATCAAAATTAATGCAGTAGTTTAATCATATTCTTGACTACGTGGCGACCTAACCTTTTATAGTTTTATAGTTTATGGACAAGATTCTGAGCTATGCTACTAAAATGCTTAAGAGAATAAAAAAAAAGTAAGGGGTAAATGAAAAGAGGGAAAAAAAAAAGAAAAGACTGCATTATACCTTTTTTTCATAGGAATATTTTACATAAATAAGTTGGAGAAAGTGGGGCTTCTCAAATGTTCCATCTCAATATGTATATTGCAATCATATTTTGTTAAAATATATTTAAAATGACGCGTTCCTATTAGATAATTCTCATTGAAAAATGACGTGTTTCTATTAAATAAAAAAAAAATCAATAGGCATATTATTCGATCAACATAAAAAATTAAGAATAAAGAGAGAACTTCATAAGTAGCAAACAAATTGAGCCGTCACTTGCATTTGCACAGTAATGCTAAAACTCAGAAACAAGAAAAGAAAAGAAAAAAAGAATGAAAAAGAGGAATCATCCAAAAACAAAAGTTGCATTTCCATCCCATTCTTTCACATTTCACCAATAGACTTCATTCCTATCTATTAAATATTTCACAATCAAAGATTACATGCTTCTGCCATTTTACTTTATTGGATATGCTATTACATCATCCTTCCCTCTCTCATAAACTCCAAGTTTTATACTACTTTGTCTTTCGATCTGTCCCATAAACTCAAAAGAAACAAAAATCTATTCCCATTAGATTAAATCAAGGCACAAGTGCATGAGAATGAGAGAGAGAGAGAGAGAGAGAGAGAGAGAGAGAGAGAGAGAGAGAGAGAGAGTATAGCAAATGGTCCTAGAGCAAGAAAAGTGCCTTGACCTAATAAAACATCAAGAGGTGGGCTAAATGAGAGGCAAATCACAAGGAAGAGAAAATGACTTAACATAGATATATGGGACTACATCAACTCCACTAGAATAGCAACTTTAGCTCAAGAAGAGAAAAAGAAATAATACAAGTGCTTCCACTCATACATCCCAAAGTTTCTTTGCTTTTCCCATAAGGAACTTTCCATCTCAGCACCTTCTACAAGTAGCCTGTGTCAACATCCAACATGCAGCTTATAATACCAAATTTCAAATGAGTAAAGATAAACAGACAACCAAAAACACCACCGGGTCGATGATTGAGCGTAGCTCAGTGAGCATAATGTTTCGTGTCTCGTTGTTCAACATTCAAACTTTTGCCCACAATTTCTTTCCGTTGAGACTATGCCATTTCCCCTGATACATAATAAGCACATAGCAGGTCGAGTAACCCACAAATAATCTGTAGCTAAATGATACAGATGATATCAAGCTCTGTCTGAAGGTCAAGAAACTAAAGAAAATAAGAACCTTAGAAACATTATGGTTTGACGAAATATAAGCAATGCCCAGGAGAAGTCTTCGTTCACACAACTCTAGTTCAAGCTCATTGATAAAACGTAGAAAGTAAGTTAAGACATAATGAAAGAATATGATTTCCCCATGTATCAGTTGGCCCTTTGAGGAGTGGAAGTTATGAGGGGCAAGATAATACCTATGTCTAATCGATAAGATACGCAATTGAAACAAGGAGAATGACAAAATCATAAATCAGAGATGACAGATGACAGATGAGGAAGATCATCCATAGATTTCATTGTATGTTTTCCAGACACAAATAGTAGTTATTTAACTTATTTTTATACTTTGTTGGCTCTGGATATACATTTTCCACTTTCCATCACTTGGAATTCTTAACAATTCAGTTTACACTACAGAGATGATTGATGCTATCTCAAAATCTAGAAACTAAAGCTTATATTTTTGACACTCAACATCCTGCATGAATCAACTTAAAGGGAACGGACGAAACTCTATCTTCTCATTTCTTTTAACTAGTAACATATAGTCCTAGGTGAAAGTACTGTTTAAACTATACAATGATTCATAAGAGAGTATACATGCGCATGGAGTACAAAAAATAAGGCAATTGGTTTCTTGTGTAAGATCGATTGAATCGTATCATGTTATTCGTCATCCTATAACCCACTTAAATGAGTTAAAAAATACACAAGAAATAACACTAACAACTGTTTTGCATCAAGCCAAAAAGATAACCTGCAACTTAATCACTCTGTTGAAGGTTGCACATAAATAAAGAACTGAAATAACATAGCAAACCTAATACATGAAGTTGCTCGGTTAAGCAGCTGAGTTTCCACTATGTGGATGCCCTACTTGTTTCAGACCTCGCCCTGTTTCCTGAAAAACCTGATTTCTTTGTGAATCTTCTGGGAGTATTCGAATCACCACCTCGAACATTTGGTCCCCTAGAAGACCTTGTTGAACTGTTCGACACATTCTCTTCAAAGCCTCTTCCGTTTGTTCTCCTTCCCGGACTTCTAGTATTCATCCTTTCAAAATCTCTGCCCTCGTGCCTCCCTCTTTTAGCCCCATTTTCAACCTCAATGGACTCCCCATACATTTCACCACCTCGAACATTTGTTCTCCTAGAAGGCCTTGTTGAACCTTTCGACACATTTTCTTCGAAACCTCTTCCATTGTTCCTCCTTCCCACACTTCTAGTATCCCTTCTTTCAAAATCTCTGCCCCTCATTTCCTGCCTCCCTCTTTTAGCCATATTTTTTACCTTCGTGGCCTCCTCATAACCATCGCTCTCATCATCATCAGACGGGTCACGCATTCCACGACCTCGAGCATTTCTCCTTCTAGAAGACCTTGTTGAGCTTTTCAACATAATTTCTTCAGCGTCTCTTCCATTTGCCCTCCTTCCCACATCTCTAGTATTCCTCCTTTCAGGCCTCCCTCCTTCCGTCACATTTTCAACCTCAACGACCTCCCCACAATCATCGCTCTCATCTTCATCAGATGAATCAATCATGTCACCACCACGAACATTTGTTCTCCTCGACGACCTTTTAGCAGTTTTCAACTCAATTTCTTCAACGCCTCTTCCATTTCTCGCCCTTCTCACACCTCTAGTGTTCCTCCTTTCATTATCTCTGCCCTTCCTTTCGTGCCTTCCACTTCTAGTCACGTTTTCAACCTCAACGACCTCCCCACAATCATCACTCTCATCTTCCTCAGATTCATAATCATCACTATCTTCCTCCACTCCCTCAGCATCCTCCACCTGATCTCCTTCCCCTTTCTTCACATCAGCACCACTCTTCTGCTTTGCAGAATTCGGTTTATTATCATCGTCCTTCACCACATTCATCAGCTTGATATAATTCGACCTCACAGCTATCAAAGGATGCCTTTCAATCAACATCCCTCTCTTATATGCATCCCTCAGAACTACAGTATGCGTTCCAATCTTACTCGACACATAAAAAATCCCGGGATGCTCCAATAATGCACGCTTAAACTTCGGCCTCAACCCCAAATACTCCCCTAAACAGAGCAGATTCTCCTTCTCTGCCTTCTTCCCAACACAGAGATTAAGCAGCTCGTGTAGAATCGCCACTACCCATTTATCCGATTCATCGGTCTTTCCCCCCAAATGCATTTCATTTTTGTAGGGAGATAGGTAAGGCAACTTCTGCCATTCATCCAACCACTTCTTATACTTCTTATCCATCTCAAACTCTTTCGAAAACTGCAACAAAAACTCAATCTTTCCACTCTTTTCCCCCTTCTTTTCCACCTCCGAAACTGCGAATTCATCGCTCCAGCAAACTAACTCAAGCAGTTTCTCATGTTCACCAATCACCCGGAAATAATCAGGAAACTCAGGAATCAGAGCCTTCTCATAATCTAGAGGCAAACCCAGCTCCCATCTCAACCGTTCCAACACAAAAATGGGGATTTTATTAACCCTACCAATCATCAACAGCTTCAAGAGGCGGCTAGCAATATCTTGCTTGTAATTCACACTCTGGTAAAGCAGATTTTCCTCGGAGCTGAGAGAAATGATTTTGGGGGTGAGCTTAATGTGGGGCTGGATGTTGAGGGAGCCCGGTTGAAATTCTTGGAAAATTGAAGGGTATTTCCGGATGAATTCAATTGGGCGAAATGGGATTCCTAGGGTTTCCTTCGATTCGGTGATGAGCGTAAGCGGGATTGATTTCGACGGCTCAGAAATGATGAGGTTTTTGAGATTGAGGAGGGGTTTGAGGAGCTTGTCGCGCTCCACCGCGTGGTCGAGGCCGCGGTCCCGCGGCCATTTCAAGGTGGAAACGCCGTCGTATAGGGTGCGGAGCTGGAGGAAGTGGCGGCGGTGGCAGCGGCGGAGGTGGGCGGAGCGGGAAAGGAAATTCATGTCAAGGTTTTGGTAGGGTTTTTCCTTTTTCCCATGTTTTATGATTTACAAATAACAAAAATAAAATAAAGTTATTTTTTTTAAATTGATAAATAAAATAAAGGTTTTTTTTTTCTGTTTTTTTTTTGTCATTATTCTTTCATTTAAATTTCTCTTCCCAAAAAAAAAAGCTCATAAACAGTGTGGATTCAACTTAGGGTTTAATTCCTCGGACGATTGGCTTACACCGCCGCGGCGCCGCCATCGAATTCAAGCCTCCGCCGCCGGCGCGCACCTGAAAAAGCCCCCAATTGAAAGCTCTCGGTTAATTTAAATTGAATGATAACGACAGGTGAAAACGAATTACATCGCTGATCTCCCTATTTTTAATTTTATTTAAGTTTCGATTTTTGATTTTCATTTGTCACCGTTGCTTTTTTCCCCTTCTGTTTTTAACCGTGTTGTATAAATTTATGATGGTGAAGAAGAAATAGTCATGGTTTAGGCTTGCTCTGTTTCATATGTTTGTTGATGTTAGAGTTTTGTGCTTCAGTTTTGATGAAACAAAGGATAAATCTCTCACATTAACCACTGGCATAAATTACTCGCTGCTTTCCTTTGGTTTGGGAGGTGAAGAATCAAGTTTTTTTTTTAGTTATAAAATCTGATGTTTATTGCTTAATTTTCTTATGTTTTAGGCCTAACTCAGTTTTTGAATTTGTAATGTTATAATTTTATGCTTCAAGTCTGATGAAAGTGAAACATAGTATAAGTCTCACATATTTACTAGCTGTTTTTCTTTGATCAGGCAAGTGAAGAATCAACTAGTTAACTAGAATTTTGCAGAGTATACTCCAAATTAGCCCTATCAACATATAAACCAATCAAGATTCCAAAATGGAGCATGATTTCTTCGGCAAATTACCCTCAGAAATCACGATTGAAATTCTTTCAAGACTTCCTGTTCGGACTGCAGTGACCTGCAAGTGTGTTTGTAAACCATGGCTCGATCTGGTCAAGACCTCGGAGTTTGCCAAGTCTCATCTTTCAAAATCACCCCCCGGCCTTGCTCTCTTTCATGACGAGTTCTTAAAGCCATACACAATATTTGAATATGTAGATGATCATGAACCTGCAATGGAGCAGCGATTCAATAATCTCGTCAACTTCAGCTTCCCTCATCCTAAACCTATTCATAGTTCAGCTGATGGTTTGCTTTTCTTGAATGATTTTAAGAAACATCCTCTTAATCTTTTCATAATCAATCCAATCACTCAGGAGTATATCAAGATTCCGGATCCTAAAAAGTATTCCGCCCCTAAGCGCCAAACGTGGTTCAACACTTTTGGATTCGGAGTGAGCATAACGACGGGTCTATATAAGGTGGTTAGGATCTGCAATAAATGTTTTGAACCTAAGTGTCAAGTATACACTCTTGGAACTGGATCGTGGAGGGAGATTGCCTCTGGTGATCCTCTCAAGTATGCATGCAATAGTGGAGGGGCGTTGTTGAATGGAAAGCTTCACTGGTTGGCATGGGATATGGATCAATCTCCATTGATTTCTTGCTTTGATATTGAAACGGAACTTTTTAGCACCTTTTCTTCTCCTCCTCTTGAAGGTGATCGTGCCTATAAGGCCCTGTCTGTTTTACGGGAATGCCTATGTTTATGCGATAATTCAGATGATGAGACTGTTGTTATCTGGTTGATGAATGAGTACGGAGATGAGAAATCTTGGAGAAAGGAATTTGTCATCAACAAGTATGGTTATAGAGCTATGATCCCCATCCAAGTTTTCAAAGACGGTGACATGTTGATTGTAATGGCAGGCAGGTCCTTACTATTTTGCTACTCCAGCGAGACTATGACTATTCGACGCACTAGTCTTATCAATCCGTTCAAACCTGGTAGTATCAATGCAGTCAGTTATACTCCAAGCTTTCTTTCGCTCAAAACCTTCACAGGTGAGAATGTAAGCTCATTTTAGATTGCTGTTTTGGTAATTGGATTTCTGTAGTTTAATGCATCGCTGAATATATGACCCTTTTGTCTCTATGTTGGTACTTTTCTTAACATTTTGCATCTCATGTTTTGAGATGATGAAATGCATAGATGATGAGAAACAAGAAAACCACCGATCTGAATTACTATTATGTTTCATTTGTCTAACTATTAATTTTATTATTTGAATAATTTTTGTTGTACTAGCTTATCAATGGTGGAATTTTGGAGTGAATTCAGACTACAAATAATAAGGGAGAAGACAGAATTTGATAGAAATCAACCAAATATTTATTCCATAGTGATCAAGAATAGAAATGTGATACATAGCCTTTGGCAAATCATAAATCTAATGGGCTGCCTAATGTTTTATTTGGGTCTTGAATATGGCATAATACATTTGGGCTTGGCTCATCATCAATTACCACACTATTGGGCTTGGCGTATTTTAAAATTTGTTTTAAAATATTAATAATTTTATAACGATTTTTCATAATTATGCAATGGGTAATTTTAAATACAACCCCAAAATCTCTCTTTATAGCCCCATATTTAAAATAATAATAATTATAAAACTAAATGTACATTTATGTCCTTATAGCCTCAGTTTAAAACTTTGATAAGCTAATTCTGAATATAGCATCAAAATATCTAAAAGAACACGCTAGTTCCCAAAATTCGAAACAAAAATAAAAAAACGAAGGTGCACAAGCAAAATTATGAATCAAAGATGGCTATTAGATGAAATGAAAATATAAAAGAACTGAATTTCTGGAAACCGAAGACATCAATCATACAGAAAACAAATTAACAAAGCCCACATCAATGAGAAACACATAAATCAATACATATGAATCAATTTATGAAATTTTTGATACACGTAGATGAAATTTTGGACTCGGTGAAGATCCAAATAGAGATTACGACAAAAATTCCATGTATCACAGTAATAGAATCTACAGATATGAAATAAAAAAGCAATAATGAAAATAAAAATATTAAATCTTTCGTAGCTTTGTGCGGTGTTTTTAAGCATAATTCCAACCTTCAAATGTTTGCGATTTTAGATTTGCAAGGTAGTTTATGCATTTTTTTTCTTCAGATCGGCTTGAGTGTTTTTTCTGGGGTTGTAATGATGAATATGTTTTTAGATTTTGTTTTCATTATTTTTAACTAAGAAATTAAGTTTGAGACTATAAGGGTATAAATGTACATTTATCTATTTTATATTTATTATTTTAAATAGGTGGCTATAAAAAGAGGTTTGGGAGCTGTGTTTAAAATTAACCTTATGCAATTGGGTGAAATTGAAACTGACGTTGCAAACTAAAGTTGTGGCAAGTTCACTTGTCTGACCAAACACCGTTTTTATAGTTGCAAATTAAGAAAATAAATGACATTAAAAATTTAAAATGGATCCATGCAAATTTCTGATAAAGGGATATGATTCAAATTGGCGAAGGCAGTTTGTTGCCGCAAAAAACGAGAGGAGGAAGAAGAAGATTTATGAAGGTATTGTTGTTTTTGTGTGCTCCACCGCGTGGTCGAGACCATTTCAGGGTGGATACGCCGTTGTATAGGGTGCGTAGCTGGAGGAAGTGGCGGCGGCGGCGGCGGAGGTGGGCGGAGCGGGGAAGGAAATTCATGTCAAAGTTTTGGTAGGGGGTTTTTTCCTTTATCCCATGTTTCTACAAATAACAAAAATAAAATAAAGTTAGTGTTTTTTGTTTAATTGATAAAAAATGAAATAAAGTTGTTTTTTTTTTCTCTCTTTATTTTATCATTATTCTTTCATTCCACTTCTCTTCCCAAAAAAGCTCATAAACAACAGAGTCAACAGTGTGGATTCAACTTAGGGTTTAATTCCTCGGACGATTGGCTTACACCGCCGCGGCGCCGCCGCGCACCTGAAACAGCCCCCAATTGAAAGCTCTTGGATATTTTCAAGTTCGAGATTGAATGATGACGACAGGTGAAAACGAACGACATCTTTGATCCTCCTATTTTTAATTGAAGTTTTTGATTTCATTTGTCACCGTTGCTTTTTTCACCTTCTGTTTTTAACCGTTTGTATAAATTTATGATGGTGAAGGAGAAATGTCATGGTTTAGGCTTGCTCTGTTTCATATGTTTGTTGATGTTAGAGTTTTGTGCTTCAATTTTGATGAAACAAAGGATAAATCTCTCAAATTAAACACTGGCATAAATTACTCGCTGTTTTCCTTTGGTGTTGGGAGGTGAAGAATCAATTTTATTTTTTTATAAACCTTTTCTTATGAAATCTAATGTTAATTGCTTAATTTCCCTATGTTTTAGCCCTAACTCTGTTTTTGAATTTGTTAGTGTTAAGAGTTTTATGCTTTAAGTCTGATGAAAGTGAAACATAGGATAAGTCTCACATATTTTACTAGCTGTTTTTCTTTTATCAGGAAAGTGAAGAATCAACTAGTTAAGTAGAATTCTGCAGAAGTATACTCCAAGTTTGCCCTATCATCATATAAACCAATCAAGATTCCAAAATGAAGCGAGATTTCTTCGGAAAATTACCCCCAGAAATCACGATTGAAATTCTCCACGCCTTCCTGTTCGGACCGCAGTGATCTGCAAGTGTGTTTGTAAACTTTGGCTCGATCTGGTCAAGACCTCGGAGTTTGTCAAGTCTCATCTTTCAAAATCATCCCCCGGCCTTGCTGTCTTTCAAGGCGAGTTCTTGCTAAAGCCATACACAATATTTGAATATGTAGATGATCATGAACTTGCAATGGGGCAGCGATTCAATTATCTCGTCAACTTCAGCTTCCCTCATCCTAAATTTATTCATAGTTCAGCCGATGGTTTGCTTCTCTTGTATGATTGTAAGAACCAGCCTCGTAATCTTTTCATATTCAATCCAATCACTCGAGAGTATATCACGATTCCGGGTCCTAAAAAGTATTCCGCCTCTAAGTGCCGAACGCGGTTCAACACTTTTGGATTCGGAGCGAGCAAAACGACTGGCCTATATAAGGTGGTTAGGATCTACCATAAATGTTTTGAACCTAAGTGTCGAGTGTACTCTCTTGGAACTGGATTGTGGAGGGAGATTGCCTCTGGTGATCCTCTCAGGTATGCATGCAATAGTGGAGGGACGTTGCTGAATGGAAACCTTTACTGGTTGGCATGGGATATGGATCGATCTCCATGGATTTCTTGCTTTGATATTGAAACGGAACTTTTTAGCACCTTTTCTTCTCCTCGTCTTGAAGGTGATCGTGTCTATAAGGCCCTGTCTGTTTTACGGGAATGCCTATGCTTATGCGATAATTCAGATGATGAGACTGTTGTTATCTGGTTGATGAATGAGTATGGAGATGAGAAATCTTGGAGATAGGAATTTGTCATCAACTGGTATGGTTATAGAGCTATCATCCCCATCCAAGTTTTCAAAGACGGTGACATGTTGATTGTAACAGAAGCCTGGCCCGGACTATATTGCTACTCCAGCAAGACCAAGACTATTCAACCAACTACTCTCATTAATCCGTTCCGCTTTGATCGCAACGTAGTTAGTTATATTCCAAGCTTTCTTTCGCTCAAAACCTTCACTGCTGAGAATGTAAGCTCATTTTAGATTGCTGTTTTGGTAATTGGTTTTCTGTAGTTTAATGCATTGCTGAATATATGACCCTTTTGCCTCTCTGTTGGTACTTTTCTTAACATTTGCATCTCATGTTTTGAGATGATGAAATGCATGGATGATGAGAACCACCTATTTGAATAACTATTACTCCCTCAGTCCAGCTCATTTTGTCCCTTCACTGTTAGGCACGGAGATTAAGAATAATGGTAAAAAGATAGAAAGTGGATAGATCCCACCATTTTTGAAAGATTTTGAAGGATAATTTTTTTTTTGTATGTGATAAATTGAGTGGGACATTCATTTAAGGGAAGTGAGACAAAATGAGCAAAACATAGGGAGTATGTTTCATTTGTCTAACTATTATGTTTCATTATACGTGTCCAACTTATCAATGGTGGAATTCTTGGAGTGAATTCAGACTCCAAAAAATAAGGGAGAAGATAGTGATCAACAACAGAGATGTGATAGATATATATGGCTATGGTCTTTAGCAAATCATAAATCTAATGGGTGGTTTAATATTTTATCTGGGCCTTGAATGTGTCATTATACATTTGGGCTTGGCTCATTCATCAATTACCAAATTATTGGGCTTGGCGTATTTTAAAATTTGTTTTAAAATATAATAAGTTTATAGCGATTTTTCATAATTTTGCAATTGGGTGAAATTGAAACTGACGTTGCAAACTAAAGTTATGGCAAGTTCACTTATCTAACCAAACACCGTTTTTATAGTTGCAAATTAAGAAAAAATAAATGACATTTAAAATTTTTAAAATGGATCTGTGCAAATTTCTGATAAAGGGATATGATTGAAATTGCCAGCCCCATTAATATTTTATTTTTCTATGTCAGACTTATCAATTTCACAACAATTAAATAATTAGATTGCAGAATAGTTAATTGATTTCAAGAACTGAATCTGAACATGTCTTGTTCATCTATCTTCTACAAAGCTTTGACTTTCTGGATTGCGTCTCTGCATTTTCAAACGAAAAAAAAAAGACAGTTTAGAGATTCATAATCATGGCAGCTTATGCAGCTCTAGTTTCTCTCATGCAGATCATACATCAGATCGAGAATCATCCTTCCCCTCCAATTTCAATCCATAAACAACAACTTGAATCCCTCACTCAGAATGTTACCTTCTTGCAGGAGTTTCTTGATTCCTACGATTCCCCCGTCGCCTACAACGACGAAGCAGATCCCTTGGAGATTCGCATCGCAGATGCAGCTCATGCAGCTGAAGATGTTATTGAATCCCGAATTGTGGACCGGATCCATACCCGGTCCACAATTCTTGGGAAGCTAATGATGCTTAGTGAGCTGTTCCGAGGTCTATGCAAATGCGCGGCTATTGAAGACGACAACGACCTACACCAAGTGATAGAAGACTTGGCTATGATCAAGAAAGAAGTGATGGAGGCCGTTGCAGAGAAGCTTGCACTCGTCCAAGCTCACGTACAGAATGAGGTCTCCTCGACTAATCATGCTGCTTCATCTTCCACTGTGAAGAAGGAGAGTATGATGGTGGGATTTGACCAAGTCTCACTTGAAGTCCTGGATAAGCTCACTGGAGGTCAACTCAATCGTCAGATCATCCCGATAACTGGGATGGGCGGGATAGGTAAAACTACTCTTGCTCGTAGTTTATTTGAGAATGCTCTTACTAGGGAACATTTTGATATTCGTGTTTGGACTACAATTTCTCAAGTTTATGACACAAGAGCAACGCTTAGAGAAATTCTTTCTGAAGCTAGTGGGAACTCGAGTGATCTGCATGAGAATGAAATGGGGGAGAAGTTATACAAGTATTTATCGGGTAGGAGGTATCTAGTTGTAATGGATGATATCTGGAGTGTAGAGGCATGGGATAAGATGAAGTTTTTCTTCCCTGATTACAATAATGGGAGTCGAATAATTGTAACAACTAGGTTGTCAGACTTGGCTTCCCGGTTGAACGAGTCTTATGGTGTTGGTATGAAATTTCTAGATGATGATAGTAGTTGGGATTTGTTCTGCAAGACTGTGTTTGGGAAGGAAAAAAGTGTCCCTCTAGAGTTAGAGGGAATCGGAAAGAAGATTGTAGCAAATTGTAGAGGCCTTCCTTTATCAATTGCTACGATTGGAGGTCTTTTGGTAAAATCTCCGCGCACAACGAAACATTGGAAGCATATAGAGGAAAATTTAAATTCAATTGTGATTACGAACAATGATGAGTCTTGCTTGAAAATATTGAAGACGAGCTATGTTAATTTGCCGAACTATTTGAAGCCATGTTTTCTATATATGGGTGTTTTTGAGGAAGACAGGAGAATTCGTGTCTCAACACTGAAGAAGCTATGGGTTTCTGAAGGATTTCTGAAACCAATAAGCGGAAAATGCTTGGAAACGGTTGCAGAAGAGTACTTAAAGGACTTGGTTGATAGAAATCTCGTTTTAGTTCATGAGTTGGGATCTAATGGAAATGTGAAATTCTGCAAAGTTCATGATCTATTAAGAGACCTCTGCTTGAGAGAAGCTGAGAACGAGAGGTTTTATCATGTCATAAGGCAACGTAGTCCTCTTCATGGCATGAATAGCAAACGACGGATTGTTATTCCCATAACTACTTCAATTGACAAAGTCCCTGCAAATGCCTTCAAGTCTTTGTCACGTACTCGTTCCTTGATATGTGATGATAAAGATGTTCCACTTTCCGGCAATGTTAGATTGTTGAGGACATTTAAGGCATATGATAGAGATAGATATACAAATGTAAGGGGTCTTTATGTCCTAGGAGATGTGTTTCGATTGTTGAACTCACGACACCTTGCTGTCAAAGCTCATGCAGATGATAAGCTCCCTTCTTCAATCAATATGCTTTGGAATCTACAGACTCTGATAGTTTATTCTTGGTATGGTGTTACTGCACCGTCTGGATTCTGGGAAATGCGTCAGCTTAGGCATGTTGAGTTCACATCCACAAGTGGCCGATTGTATCTGCCACATCCACCGAGCTGCTACAATGGTATCATGGAGAATCTACAAACACTCAAAGGAGTGGAGAATTTGTATTTGGATGAGAATGTGGTTAAGAGAATCCCCAATATCAGAAAATTGGATGTAAACTATGTGGGGAAAGTAATCAAGAAGAGAGTAAACTGTCTGAGTTATCTTGAATGTCTGAGTAAACTCGAAACCTTCAAATGCTGGACACAAGAAGGATGTGATGTATATCTTGAGAAGATTATCTTCCCACACTCCCTCAAGAAGTTGAAGCTTGGTGCCCAGAATTCAACTATTTTTGAGTTGGAAGACATAATGCAGAAGGTAGGTTCGTTACCCCTTCTCGAGAAGCTTGAGTTACTTGGAGGTGTCTTCAGAAGACGCGAATGGGAAACAATTGAAGGCCATTTCCCCAGCCTCAAGTTACTAGCATTGTCTTATTGTGATGATTTTAACAAGTGGACGATGTCTGAGAGCTCCCATTTTCCACTTCTTCAGAAGCTTCGTCTTCATGGAATAGACGATCTGAAGGAGCTCCCTTCAGAAATCGGAGAAATAGCAACGCTCAAATCAATTGTGTTGGTAATTTATGGAAATGAATCACTAGCATTGTCAGCTAAGAAGATAATAGAAGAACAAGAGGATTTCCAAGGAGACCAACTAGACCTTCATGTTACCGTTGAATGCATAAGCAAAAATGAAGCATATTATGCATTGCAGTATTTGACGGGTCCCAACTTTCACGTTACCGTCTGATCCTTCATTCCTCTCTCTCTCTCTCTCTCTCTCTCTCTCTCTGCATTCTAATATTGTTTTTATTGAGTTGAACAAATGTATTTTTCAGTATGCTTTCTAATTGTGATTTGAAGCAATTTGGTTTGATTTGGAGATTTCTGCTAAAAATTTAAATTTATGTTACACTGACTATTTCTCTGTTGCTTGTGAGAAGCGTAGCTGTATTTAGAGGAAAATTCCTATTTATAGATTAAAGCTCTAATTAACTGATTCATTAGCTAGATAATTAAGACTAAGAGTTGCATGTTTGTCGCTATTTAAGCCCTGTTTTCACAGACTTTACATGCATAACTCTGTTTTCATCAAATCAATATCACCAACACAAATCATCTAGAAACTGTACATTTTTTTAGAAATTGACTAAGAATTTGATTAAAAGATGTAAAAGAGGGTGAGGGTGGTTTTGTTTTGGCGCAAGAGGAAAGGAGTAGGGGGCGCTGCAGATCTGACCCGGATTTCGGTACGACGGGAAAGAAGGTCGGCGACGCGGTGACAACCTGGAAGCGGCGGCAGGGCTGTCGATTGGCGAAGGCAGTTTGTTGCCGCGAAAAACGAGAGGAGGAAGAAGAAGATTTAGGAAGGTACCGTTGTTTTGTGTGCTCTCGTCAATGAGACCTTCGACGGCTCGGAAATGATGAGATTAAGAGAGTGTTTGGCGGAGCTTAATAGTTCTTGCAAACGGCTTATAAGTTCCTAAATCTTTAATAGTAAACAACTTTTAATTTGTTTTAAGGAGCTTACAAGCTCAACCAAACACTCTCTTAGTCTCTTAGTCGAACGTTAGATTTCAGTTTGTGAGCCACCATCGGAAGATGAAAAATTAGGACATAGTGTGATATATAAATAATGATTTACTAGATAACAAAAAGGTTAACAGTACTATAGATGAAAATTGCTAGTAGAAAAATTTAGAAAAAAAGTTGTACAAGAAACAAAAGTAAATCACATCACCTCACATTAATTATTTCTAAAACAAACTATATAGTTCCAACAAAACAAAAAAAGCTAATTAATATTGTTCTTTCTTGCGATCGTCATCTTCACTTCTTCTTCCCGACTCTTCAGTCCTATAAGTGTGGACCCCAGGCTGAGGAAATATAAACCTATTTAACCTCCTCCTCCTATATTCATCTTCCTCCTCCATAATCTTCAGATTCGATTTCAAGCTATTTATATCAACCGGTAATCTCCTTCTCCTATAATCAGCACCCATTTCTTTCAACTTCTCAATCTCAGAATCATCACCCATCCTCAATCTCCCTTCAAACTTGAAAATTGAAACCCTAACCTGCAGAAAATTAAATGTACAAAATCTCATTAAATGTAACAACAACCAGAAATTCTCATTAGATGCAATGCAAATATACTACTTGATCATAGAACACACACACATACTAATCAGCAACAATAATCTATAACAAAAACCATAATGATTGGAACACTAATCCACTAATCACCAATTCATCTTTTTCAACGATGAATGGAGAGGCGTGCCTGCTAATTAATCATTAAAAAATACACAGAATCTGATTGACAATCGAGGAAGCCAAAGTAAAAGCATAAATTAAAATCAATAAAGAGCACAAATCAATTAAAGATGGGCATGCAGGAAGCTAGGGTTTCGACGAGAACCTGATTTTGGGAATTTTCTTTTTTCCAAACTCGAAGAGCGATGCGACTTATCTTCTTCTTCTTCTTCTATATTTATACATAACCCCTTCCTTTTTCCTTTCGAGATTGAGGAGGGGTATTGGTAGGTTTTTTCCTTTTTCCCATGTTTATGATTTACAAATAACAAAAATAAAATAAAGTTATTATTTTTAGTTGATAAAATAAAATAAAGTTCTTTTTAGTTGATAAAATAGAATAAAGGTTTTTTTTTTTTTTTTTTTTTTTTTACTTCTATTCCCAAAAAAGCTCATAAACCAACAGTGTGGTGGATTCAACTTAGGGTTTAACTCCTCGGACGATTGGCTTACACCGCCGCGGCGCCGCCGCCATCGAATTCAACCCTCCGCCGCCGCATACCTGAAACAGCCCCCAATTGAAAGTTCTCGGTTATTTTCGAGTTCGAGATTGAATGATGACGACAGGTGAAAACGAACGACTTCTTTGATCTCCCTATTTTGAATTTTATTTAAGTTTTGATTTTTGATTTTCATTTGTCACCGTTGCTTTTTTCGCCTTCTATTTTTAACCGTGTTGTATAAATTTATGATGGTGAAGAAGAAATAGTCATGGTTTAGGCTTGCTCGTTTCATATGTTTGTTGATGTTAGAGTTTTGTGCTTCAATTTTGATCAAACAAAGGATAAATCTCTCACATATTTTACTAGCTGTTTTTCTTTGATCAGGGAAGTGAAGAATCAACTAGTTAAGTAGAATTTTGCAGAGTGTACTCCAAATTAGCCCCATCATCATATAAACCAATCAAAATTCCAAAATGGAGCAAGATTTCTTCGGAAAATTACCCCCAGAAATCACGATTGAAATTCTCTCACGACTTCCTGTTCAGATCGCCGTGACCTGCAAGTGTGTTTGTAAACCATGGCTCGATTTGGTCAAGACCTCGGAATTTGCCAAGTCTCATCTTTCAAAATCATCCCCCGGCCTTGCTGTCTTTCATGGCGAGTTCTGCCCGAAGCCATACACATTATTTGAATATGTAGATGATCGTGAACTTGCAATGAAGCAGCGATTCAATTATCTCGTCAACATCAGCTTCCCTCATTCTAAACTTATTATTCATAGTTCAACTGATGGTTTGCTTCTCTTGTATGATTGTAAGAAACAGCCTCGTAATCTTTTCATATTCAATCCAATCACTCGAGAGTATATCAAGATTCCGGGTCCTAAAATGTATTCCTTCTCTAACCGCCGGACGCGGTTCAACACTTTTGGATTCGGAGCGAGCAAAACCACCTTGGTTAGGATCTATGATCAATTTTTTGAACCTAAGTGTCGAGTGTACACTCTTGGAACTGGATCGTGGAGGGAGATTGGCTCTGGTTATCCTCTTAGGTATGCATGCAATAGTGGAGGGGCGTTGCTGAATGGAAAGCTTCATTGGTTGGCATGGGATATGGATCAATCTCCATGGATTTCTTGCTTTGATATTGAAACGGAACTTGTTGGCACCTTTTCTTCTCCTCGTCTTGAAGGTGATCGTGTCTATAAGGCCTTGTCTGTTTTACGGGAATGCCTATGCTTATACGACAATTCAGCTGATGATGAGACTGTTGTTATCTGGTTGATGAATGAGTGCGGAGACGAGAAATCTTGGAGAAAGGAATTTATTGTCAACAGTTGTGGTTATGAAGCTATCATCCCCATCAAAGTTTTTAAAGACGGTGTTATGTTGATTGTAACGGAAGGCTGGGACAGAGTCTCCAGACTATGTTTCTACTCTAGCGAGACAATGACTATTCGAGGAACTAGTCTTATCGATTCGTTCAGCTCTGATTGTCTCACTGCAGTCAGTTATACTCCAAGCTTTCTTCCGCTCAAAACCTTCAAAACTGATAATGTAAGCTCATTTTAGACGGTTTTTTTGGTGATTGGATTTCTGTAGTTTAATGCATTGCTGAATATATGACCCTTTGGTTCTTTCCTTAAAAATTTGCATGTCATGTTTTGAGATGATGAAGTGCATGGATGATGAAGAAACAAGGAAACCACCTATTTTGAATAACTATTACTCTGTCAATTTTTTCATTATTTAGGTGTCTCACTCATATTGTCATCTTTCAAATAAGGAAAATTTTAACCTTTTAAAATCTTTCAAAAGTAATGGTACTTACCCACTTTCTATTTTTTTACCTTTATTCTTAATCTTCATGCCGAACAATAACGTGACAATTTCAATGGGTCAGAGGAGAGGGAGTATGTTTTATTTGTGTAAGTCTAACTATTATGTTTCATTATAAGTGTCCAACTATTAATTATTATTTGAATAATTTTTGTTACAAAAGAAATGGTTAATTTATATGAGCTTATCAATGGTGGAATTTTTGGAGTGCGATACATATACTATCTTCGATCCCCAAGTTTCTTCCTAGAGGAAGTTCCTAGGAGGAAGTAACATGAGTATTAAGGAAAAAGTTGTTGAGTTAGATGTGAGATGGGAAAAATTGATTGAATTTGTTGTGAGTGGTGAAAGAGTTTCACATTGAGGATGTTGATATATTAATTAATTGAGAGTGTTGGATCATATGTTGTATTTTAGGTAAATAAGTTGATAAAGTAAATGTGAGAGATAATAACTTGTCGTGGGTTAGTATCTAAAAGTAGATAGGAAGAAACTTGAGGACCGTTTAAAAAAAAAAATGAAGAAACTTGAGACCAGATGTATTATATGGATACGACCTTTAGCAAATCATAAATCTAATGGACTGTAATATTTTATTTAGGCCTTGAATGTGGCATAATACATTTAGGCGTGGATCATTTATCATAATTTTGCAATTGGGTGAAATTGAAACTAACGTTGCAAACTAAAGTTGTGGCAAGTTCACTTATCTAACCAAACACCGTTTTTATAGTTGCAAATTAAGAAAAATTAGATGACATTTAAAATGGATCTCTGCAAATTTCTGATAAAGGGCTATGAGGGATGAGCTTGATGGGCATAGATCCTCTAAATGTAGAAAAAGAATGACAGTTGGACAAGGGGTGAAACACTAAAAATGAGAGAGAGAATTTCAAGTTGGACATGGGGATGAAACACTAGAAAGGAGATAGAGAATTTCAAGTGTCTTGTAACTAAAAAATGTGATTTATCTCTTTTGTATAGTTTGGACCCACTTAGAATGGTACGAGCATCTCTAATGATTTGCACCATTTTATAGCAAAAATAACATAAATATATAATAAAATTATCAAGTCATTTCCAACAATTTGCTCTATATTTTACAAAAAAAATAGAATATTCTTTTTTTGTCAATTAATAAAGATTTATAGCATTAAATATTTATATTAATGAAAAGTAATTGTCTCAATTCATTACATTAGTATACAAAATAAGATATATCATAAATAAATAAAATTACAAACCGATTAATCTAGGAAAAAAATAGATAGAATGAAGATTGAGCCTCATTTTAAAACCCCTCAACCGAGTAGGAAAATTATTGCAACAACTTTAACTTTTATGTGTTTTTTGTGTAATTGATTGTTTTTAAATTTGCCTTATATGTTACCTAATTAGATTTTTTAAATAACTTTAATGTTAGTGTTATATATTTAGCAACATAACTAAAATACAATATTTTGAAATGACAAAGTTAAAGAATAAGAAAAATAACAAATATAACAAAGAAAAGAAAAATAGAGCAATGAACAATTTGCTCTTAACATGGAGCAATATTTTTCAAATACACAAATATAAAGTAATTAATAGTGCAGGACTGGAGAAGGATTTTGCTCCATATTTGGAGATTTGTAGCAAGACTGGAGATACTCTAAGATGATGTATTATCAACTATAAGCAGCTTGTATTTACAATTCTCAATACTTCTATTTGAACTTAGAAGATTGTAACTACTATTATAAAGTACTATAAATCATCTTATAAAAACTTATTCTGTGAATGTATAGTCTTTAGGAGATATTCCAATAGTACGTTTTCGTGTAGTAAAGTTAAGAGTTCAAATTTCACAGTTCCTCCAAATAAAAATCATAATGTCGTGAAAATCATGAATACACAAAAATGTGCGACGGAAATACAATTTTAAATTATTTTTGTAAAGATATATTCCTTCAGTCCCTCCGTCCATGATATAAATATCCATTTCGGGCTGAACACGGAGATTAAAAAAGCTGGTGGAGTTGTTGTGAATGAAATAAGAGTCTCACTTATTATAGTGGATGAAGTGAAATGAAAGTTAAAATTATTGTGAGTAGAACCATTTATTGTGAGTGAAAAATGTAAATTGAAGTTAAAGTTGTTGTGAATGGAATAAGGGGTCCATTTATGGTGAGTGGAAAAAGTAAAATGATAGTGGAAGTAGTTGTAAATAAGTAAGGTCCCACTTAATTTGATTGTATTAAGTGCTGATTTGATTGTAAGAGATAAACTAAGTACTTGTGGATAAATATTTTGTCGCAAGTAGGTATTTATATCGTAAAAGGAGGTAGTAGTAGTATTGTTTAAACGAGACATATTTTGAAATAGTCATAATGACCATTAAAATATAAATTTTGGTCCACCTTCTTTAAAAATATAAATTTTGACCATTTTTTTTCAATTTGGAACGAAAATGCCCTTAATGAAACCCTGAGCGAGTCGGGTCTGACGCGGGCGGGCGCGGGTCCGTATGAGGCATCTGGTACATTTGGTACAAATATAGTCTTATTAGTACCAAGTGTTCTAGCACATCTGGTACAAATTTGGCCTTATTAGTGCCAATTGTTCCAGATTTGGTATAATTGGGACGAATTGTAGTTCCAGATGTTCCAAGTTATGACATGTACTCTTGGAACGAACATTCCAATCATTCCAAGTTATACTGCTTTGATTTTGCGGCTCCGCCTTCGGCTCCGATTGTACGGCTCCGCCTTCGGCTCCGATTGTACGGCTCCGCCTTCGCTTCGATTACTAGGATAATCATCGGCAACAATTTAGATTTCTTCGGCTTGCTCTGAGGCCTTCGGCTCTTCTCGCTCGAATCTTGACCAAAGAAGAAGCGACAAACAAAAAACGAGGAGGCAAACAAAAATTTGGAAATTAAAAAAAATCTGAAAAGAAAAACAGAAAAAAGGAAAAAAAATTTGAAAACAAAAAAAAAAACAGAAAAAAAAGTAAAAGAAATCTGAAAAATAAGAAAAAAAAGAAAAAAAAAGAAAAAAAAGAAAAAAACCTAGAAACTGAAAAAACAGAAAAAAAAAAGAAAGAAAAAACTTAGAAAGGAAATTAAATATCAATAAAATAGGTCAAGGAGTGATAGATCACAAATAAAAGAGAAAGAGGGGTGTTTAGGTCGTAAGTTTAGAAAAATGACCATAATTTATAATTATGAAGAGAGTGAGCCATAAATTATATTTCAATACCCATATTGACTATATCACATGATATTCTATGATTAAAATCAAGTACAAATAGCATCATGTAGCACCAATGAGAGTGTGCCACATGTGCTTTCCTTGTGAGGTAAGTTTGCCGCTCAATTCAATTTCATTGGCCTATTTTAATGATAAAAATTTGGGTGCAACTGTTCCACTATAGAACATCCTTCCATTTGACCCGACCCGCCCCGATTCGATCCGTTTGACCCCATCAAACCTCCCTTGACCAGTTTTTTTTTTTGCCATTTTTTTTTGTTTGCTGCTTCTTTTATGGTCAAGACGCGAGCGAGGGGAGCCGAAGGCCTCGAAGCGAGCCATAAAAGTCCAAAATGTTGCTCGCCGATTATTCTTATTTTAATAATCGGAGCAAAGAAGGAGCCGTAAAATCAGAGCCGAAGGCTCCGTCGGGAAAAATAATCTGGAAAAAAAATTGGAGCGCGTGAGGCCACGTGCGGCAGGTCGAGTCGGGACGGGTTCTGTACAGACCTGGTGCAAAAGTCTGCAGAGAGTGTTTCTCTTTTTTAATAATCTTTATTTTTGGTCCTATATATAATGTTTCCTCAATAAAAAGTGTCATTTCATTAAATTCCAAGTTTCCAATTCGAATCCTCTTTTCCGACGATAGCCGTTCACCGCCTCAATTCCGCCGCTCCGCCGCCGTGATCCTCCATTTAAGTCAAATCTCCACCACCAGACACTAGAAACAGCTCATATTTAGAAATGGAAGAAGTGGACTGAAGGTAAAATCAACTTCTCTTGTTCATTTCGACTCCTTTGATCCACTTTCGTTCGATTTTTTTTCTTTTTCTTTTTCTTCTAATTATGTCAATTTATTCGACTGATTTGTTCATTTCGGAAATCAGAAGGAAATAAAAATCCATGATTTAGCTAAAGACGTGCTCTCTAGTATTTATTGCTTAATAATTTCATTGTGGTTATTGTTGTTAGAGAATTGTGCGAGAAGAAGAGTAGTAGTGGTTTTAGGGCTAAACTCTGTTTCATAAGCTTGTTAGTATTTTTTTTAGATTATTTTGTTATTATGCTTCTAATTGAAGAACCAAGAATACATAGAAATTTGCTAAAGACGTGGTCTCTGATATTTATTGCTTTATAATTTCATTGTTGTTAGAGAGTTGTGTAGAAGAAGAGTAGTAAGGATTTTGGGGCTAACTCCGTTTCATAAACTTGTTGGTTACAGATTATTTTGTTATTATGCTTCTAGTTGAAGAACCAAGAATAAACTGAAATTTGCAGAATATGCTCAGAATCAGTCCCCTTTATTAGAATCAGCTCAAAAATCGCAAAATGGGGCAAGATTTCTTCACACATCTACCATCAGAAACGGTATTAGATATCCTCTCAAGGCTCCCCGTTCCAACCGTTTTGAGCTGCAAGTGTGTTCGTAAGTCGTGGTGCAATTTGATTGAAACCTCCGAGTTTGTCAAATCCTATAAATCGGTCCCTAGTCTCATTGTCTTTCAAGGCAAGACGAGATCAAAGCCATACCGGGTTTATGAATTTGTAGATAAGCTTAGTCATGAAAACTCCGAAAATTCTTGCAACATGGCCTTTAACTTCAACTTCCCTCATCGTCTTGGTTTCATACATAGTTCAGTTAACGGTTTGCTACTTTTGTTTGATCGTACTATGGATCTGATCATTTTTAATCCTGTCACTCGCGAATACATCAAGCTTCCTACTTGTCCTGGGCGCTTCGACAGTTGTGGATATGGGGTTAGCAAAACAACACACCAGTATAAGATAGTTAGTATGTATGAATCGTATGCGATTCCTCATTCTCCACCGTTTCTGGAGAGGCTAGTTAATGAAACTCTTTATTGTCTAGTATACACTCTTGGAACAGGATTATGGAGAAGTATCGCTCCCAGTAACTCACTCGTGTATAATCGCCACCTCATGGGGGCGTTTCTGAATGGTAATATTCACATGTTGGCATCTGATTTGAAGGGCTCTCTATGGATTTCTTGCTTTGATCTTGAAACAGAACTCTTTACCACTCTCTCTCCTCCTCATCTTGATTCCGATGAAGATTGTACACTGTCTGCTTTGAGGGATTGCTTATATTTATGCAATAATTCATCTGACTATGAGATGGTTATTTGGTTGATGAACTCTTATGGAGATGAGAAATCTTGGACCAAGCAATTTGTCATCCCCAAAATGGAGCCTCGTTCTCGTTATTCTGGACTTTTGATCGTAGCCAAAGTGTTCAAAGATGGTGACATTTTGATTACAGAAGGTGGCTGCTCCGAAATGAAATACTACTCCAACAAGACCAAAACCCTTCGAGTGTCGGATCTGATTGAATCTACGGACGATGAAGGTCCCTGTGCAGTCTGTTATACCCCAAGCTTTCTTCCACTCAAAACCTTCGCGATGGAGAATGTAAGTTTATTCTGATTTTCAGTCACTGCTTCATGTATTCAAGTTTCAGTAGTTTAAAACGATCTTTCAAGCGAATATTGTCGAGCCTTTTGGAGAATTTGGCGAAGAGCTCAATCTTTTTTGTGTTTCAAGACTATTTCTAGGAATGAAATGTGTAACGCTTATTATGAAACTACATTCTACTTTGGAATATTTGTTGTTGTTGTTGCTGCTATTTTCTTCCAATTTTTGTCATCATAAGGTGAAAATTGGCATAAATTCGATTGCCTATTAATTTGTAATAATATTGTTTTATGTTTATATTATTTTAACACTTAATTGTTTTTGCTTATTTAGCAAAGAATGATTAAGTCGGATATGATTAAATCTATCAACTTTAATTTGCCATACCAACTTTTAATACCAGTTGACGTCTAACAATATTTAATATCATTTCATAGTTGCAATTTATAATTTCTTTTAATTTCAATTTTTTTATTTGGAAAATTTAACTTCAATTATTGATTGATAAATGATAATAGTACAAAAAAATATGGGATATAGTATCTCATATTCTCATTCAGATTTTTTACTCTAAAAGTCAATCAAATCAAATGCATGCATATAAAATATGCATGGTTATAAATAGGATGAGCCAACATATATGTATTTATGTATCAAATCGTCTTCTAAAAGATGTTCCAATTTAAGATTGCTTGCATTAATATATCAAGATTTTTCATATATATGTACTACACATATCAAATCGTCTTCTAAAAGATCTCCCAATTTAAGATTTCGTACCTTAATAGATTAACATTTTTCTCAAATCTTAATCAAAGGTGGGATTGTAAATTAGTTTTCTAATATGAATAAAACTTCATGCATTAATTATATTTCAAAATGTCTATATAAAGAGGTCAGTAGAATGCAGCACTAACAATATACATTCAGAGAAATATCAACAAGCAATTCAAGAATTAATTAATATGGCTTCTCCAAAGTTGAATTTCTTGGTCACCTTGTTCCTGACTGCCGTAGGTTAGCATGATAGCATCTCTCTCTCTCTCTCTCTCTCTCTCTCTCTCTCTCTCTCTCTCTCTCTCTCTCTTTGATATAGTATTGAAATTATTATATAATTTTTCTATTTTTTTTTTCATCTATATATATATCCTCTTTTAATTTATTTTTTTAATCATGATAATTACAGCAATAACATCAGCAGCAGTATATTGTCACTCCAATAATGAATGCGCAAAAGCATGCATTGGCGTAGGTCAACCTTTTTGTTTGGATCGCATCTGCTATTGTATACCAAACCAAAAAATGAAGACAATCAATGCTGGTAAAATCAATTATTTTAATTCTAACTCTTAATTATTTATAAGTTTTATTATTTTGTTATTTTTCTAATAAAAAAAATTATAATGCAAAATAGGAGAGAAGCTGTGTGCGATTGGCAAATGCATTTGTACGGATCAGATGATGCCAAGAAAATTAGCAAATTAATGAGAAAATTGTGTATGAGAAAAGGGCAATGATATTATTTGGTTAGCTTTATTATATTTTGCATATGTATCAAAGAACGATTAAATATTTAAATTGGAGATTATCAACTCAAAACTAAATGTATCAATGGAACTTGCTGCAAGAACATGCTATCCTAATCCGAATAGCAAAAATCTGAAATTCCATTTGCAAAGATTGTTTGTATCATATATCTATTTTTGTATTATCCAGTGCGTTACGATATTCGGAACAAAATTAAGATGAACATCAAATATTCTTGATTCATTTGTAATTGGATGTGAGGTATTGTTTGGATGTAATTTCGACTAGTTATTTTTTAGATTAATTGCACTTTGTAGCTGAACTATTACCATATGTCATGATTACAACATATATAAACTTCAAAATACTACAAAAATAACCCAAAGCTGAATAGGACTGCTGGAGTGTGACGTGATTTATTTTTGAAATCAGTTTTCCAAAATACATTCACTTTGTTTTTCCAAACAATATATATATATATATATATATATATATATATATATATATATATATATACATATATACACCAAATTATAATCTTATTGAAATTAAAATATACATTTTTACTTCAATATTCGTTAGCAGTACGGTGTTTCTGCTTATGTATAAATGATGTACTAATAAATTGGAGATTATGTTATGTCTTCAAAAAATTCCACACTAACTTTTAATACTAATATTTATTAGGGTAATGATATTCGACCACACTGTGGCCAACCACACAAGCTAAAAATGGTAATATAGGTTTTGAAAATAGAAATATACCATAATTGGGAAGCATAAACCCTAAGGGGAAAATGTGATTATTTCTATTTTTACAGTCAACTTTCCTTTTTTACGCGTGTGGCTAACCATAGTGTGGCCGAATGTCATTACCCTATTTATCCTAAAATATTTGAATCTTAAATATCTAAATTTATTGCTTAGTTTCTTTATGGTTTAGGCCTAACTTCTGTTCTTGAATTTGTTAATGTTAGAGTTTCATGCTTCAAGTCTAATGAAAAATATGCCTACCATAGTAGCTGTTTTCTTTTAGGGACATGAAGAATCAAGTAGTTAAGTAGAATTTTGGAGGAATGTAGTCCAAATTAATTAGCACTATCACCATATAATCCAATCAAGATCCCAAAATGAAGCACGATTTCTTCGGAAAATTACCCCAAGATATCACGTCCCCTCGACTCATCGTTCGGACCACAATGAGCGGCAAGTGTGTTTATAAGTCATGGCTCGATCTGGTCAAGACCTCGGAGTTTGCCAACTTTCATTGTTCCAACGTGTGACGACTTTATGATTGCAAAGGAAGGTTGCTCGCTACTATCCTACTACTCCGGCAAGTCCAAAACTTTTCGAGGAACTACTCTCATGCCGTATGCATTTGATGGTACGGTCAATTATACGCCAAGCTTTCTTCCACTCAAAACCTTCACATTGAGAATATAACCTCATTTTAGACTGTTGCACTTTTGGTAAATTGGGTTTATGTAGTTTAAAGCAATGCTGAATATACCTAGTGTTATCTTTATGCATCTTTTGCATGTGTTGTTTTGAGACAAACAAGAGAATATTTTCGAGCTTTTTTTTGAGAATTTGGCGAAATGCTCAATCTTTTTTATGCGTTTCAAGACTATTTTTTAGAATTAAATGTGTAACGCTTATTATGAAATTACATTCTACTTAGTTAGGAGAATGTGTAACGCTTAATTATCAATATTTCTCTCAACGTAACGAAAGGTAGAATTGCAAAAATATTCTAATATGAATAAAAAAAATCATGCATGAATTACATTTGAAGTGTCTATATAAAGAGTTCAAAAGAATGCAACACTACCAATATACATACAAAAAAAAAATTAAAAAGCAATTCAAAAACAAATATGGCTTCTCAAAAGTTGATTTTCTTGGTTACCTTGTTGTTGACTGCCGTAGGTTAGCATATCTCTCTCTCTCTCTCTCTCTCTCTCTCTCTCTCATATGATCTATACCCCTCTTTTATTTATTTTTAATCTTGATAATTACAGCAATAACATCAGCAAAATTCAATGATGGTAAAGTTAAGAGAATCAATGATGGTAAAGTTTTGATTATTTTAATTCTAATCCTTATTTATTTATTCCCAAAATTCAATAAGTAATTTTTATTCCTTAATTATTTAAAATTTCAGACGCACCCTCGTGTAAGAGCGACTACGACTGCAGATTTTATGAATGCAAATTAGGAGATTTTCTGTGTGTGGATGGCCACTGCAAGTGTGTGGCTTATCGGATGCCAATAAAATTAGGAAACTGAGAAAATCGTCCTATATTATATTTTATTATTATAAATAATAAGAAAATAAATGGTGAATTTTCCTCGTTGCTCTATTCCAATTCTCGTTATTTTGATATTATTAATTCACGACAATATGTATTATTAGTCTATACATGAATATAAGGATAGTTTGCATTGAATTAGTCCAAACATAATTAACTTTTTACAATTATATTTTTAACTATCTGAAATATCAATAAATGACAAAACTATAGAATTTTTCAGTTATATTCTCGTCTTAATTTTTCGCCTAGAAAATGTCAGATTGACTCCTCTATTCTCACTCCATGTGTCATCTCCTATTATTTTAGTAAGGAGATGACACGTAACGTAATTAATGGTGTAAGATTTATGAAATATATAAGGATAATATATACCTTAAAACTTGAACCCTTAGTCATGTCATGTGTTATCTCCTCCTTATTAAAGCAATAAAGGATGTCACATGAACATGCAATAGAGAATCCGATTAGAGAAAACGTGGCTCACCCGGAGTATAAATTTATACCTCCAAAATGGAGGTATAATATTATACCTCTCATGTGTTTTAGATATTTTCTCATTTATCTATCAATTTCATTCAAAATGAACAAGATATAAGCATTGTGGTCGCGCCGTGAGAGTATAAATAAATATATTATCCCTCCAACCAAACAAGATATAAAACTTGTGGCCCAATAATGAAGTATAAATTTATACTCTCTTTATTTAGAGATATAAATTTATACTCCCAAGTGAACGCACCCTTAAGTTGTTCGCAACAAAATTTATTTGAAATTTCGATTAGCTATTTTTTTGGTTAATTTCATTTGATAGCTTTACTTTGACCATGTATTACGATATGAATTCCATTATACTACAAAATATGTAACTTGAACTTACGCCTATTATATATTCACTTTATATTTACATTACCACTCAAATAAGGAGAAGCTGACGAAGACGGGTGGGTGTGTGACATGAACTTATTTTTTTTCAATTATTTTTTAGTTGAACTTAGAATATTGTGACTAGTTTTATAAGAATGAATCGTCTTGGAAAATTATTTGTAATTGTGACTGTATAGATGTGTTTAGAAATAAAGGAATTAATATTTAATCACATGTAAAAATCATAATGTCGTGTCTGTCTGTATTCTTTCTCGTGAATAATGAATAGTGTTTAATTTTGTATTTTCATTTTACAGCATTTATTTGACGCTTCATTTGATAAAATTTTCAAAACTCTTAAAATTTGAATTTTGCATTAACTGAAATGTAATTTAGGCGCCCAGAAAAATAAAATTTATTCCTTTATGACAAATTCTTAAATGAATGTACATGTACTACACTTATCCTAACATAATAATATTTTTATAATATACTCCCTCTATTTTTTATGAAGTGTCCTATTATGAAATTTGATTTGTATTTTAATAAGTGTCCTATTTCATAAATTTTGGAAAAATGATGCAAAATATTTGATAATATATTTAAATGTGAGGGGTTGATGTATTGCACAGATACTAGCTAGAGACTAAAACAATACTACTCTAAGCCAATTTAATTTCTACTCCATTAATGATATCTGTGACGATTATATGTATTAACTTACATCATATTTTAAAACCCTCATAAAATATATTAAAATAAATTTATATTGAAATTCATAGTTATATTACAAAATTACCATCCACTAGAAATTCATTGATAATGTCATTTACTTTTCAGACACAATTATTAAGAAGTAAATGTAAAATGATAGGTTTTAGGATTAAAATTTTATATTTCTAAAAAGAAGACATTAGTAATGGGACAAATGAAAAAGAAAAGATGGATATTATCAACAGTTTGGAAGGAGTAGTATAACAGTGAACACAAAATTTGAAATAAATAAACTAAACTACAAAACTATTCGAGGAAAATAATTCTTTTGTTAAAATATACTAGTACTAACTACTACTACTATTATTTAAAATTTATTCCAAGTATATAGCGCCAATGAGAGGGTGCCACGTGTCCCTTCTTCGGAGGTGAGTTTGCCGCTCAATTGGCCTTTTTTTTAGTATTTATAAACACAAGGTTGTTGGCTCAGCCGCTCAAGTCATTTATAATTCATTAATTCCAAGTTTTCCAATTCCAATCCTCTTTTCCGATGATAGCCATACACCGCCGCCGTGATCCTCCTTCTTCTTCAACTCTCCACCATACAGCTCCCATTTTGAAATGGAATAAGTGAGAATGAAGGTAAAATCAACTTGCCTTGTCCAATTCGAATCCTTTTATCCCGCTTTTGTCCTTTCGCTTTTTTTTTTTTTTTTTTTTCCGACTGCTATTTTCTTTTTCGCATTAAGAATGAAATGAAGACTCATGTTTTAGCTAAAGATGTGGTCTCTAATATTTATTGCTTAATAATTTCATTGTTGTTAGAGAATTGTGGAGAAGAAGAGTAGTACTGTAATAGGGGGTTTAGGGCTAATTCTGTTTCATAAATTTGTTGAAGATATGGTCTCGAATATTTTTTTCTTAATAATTTCATTTAATTATTGTTGTTAGAGAGTTGTGGGAGTAGTACTGATTTTAGGGCTAACTCCGTTTCATAACTTGTTTGTTTCAGATTACTATGTTATTATGCTTGTAGTTGAAGAAGCAGGAATACACTGAAATTTGCAGAAATATACTCAGAATCAGTCCCCTTTATTAGAACCACTTCTAAAATTGCAAAATGGAGAAAGATTTCTTCACATGTCTACCCTCAGAAATGATCATTAATATCCTCTCAAGGCTCCCCGTTCCAACCGTTTTGAGATGCAAGTGTGTTCGTAAGTCATGGTGCAATTTGATTGAAACCTCCGAGTTTGTCAAATCCTATAAATCGGTCTCTGGCCTCATTGTCTTTCGAGGCGAGACAATCTCGAAGCCATATGAGGTTTATGAATCTGTAGATAAGCTCAATCATGAAAACTCCAAAACTTCTTTCAACTTGGTCTTCAACTTCAACATCCCTTATCATCCTAAACTTGTAAGTAGTTCTGTTGATGGTTGCTACTTTGTGATTTTACGAAGCATATGATCATATGCAATCCCGCCACTCGTGAATACATCAAGCTTCCTGCTTTTTATGTGGGCAGTATGTCTATCTTCCAGAATTGTGGATTTGGAATGAGTAAAATAACTCGCCAATATAAGATTGTTCTGATTTTTCACGGGTGTCAGATTTTTCTAAATCGTGTGACACTAGCCGATGAAACTGTTAATTGTCAAGTATACACTCTTGGAACGGGATTATGGAGAAGTATCGCTCCTAGTATCTCACTCGTGTATAAACACCATTTCGTAGCAGTGTTTCTGAACGGAAACATTCACATGTTGGCATCTGATTTGAAGGGCTCTCTATGGATTTCATGCTTTGATCTCGAAACAGAACTCTTTTCCACTCTCGCCCCTCCTCATCTTGTTTCTGATCGAGATTGTACACTATCTGCTATGAGGGATTGCTTATGTTTGAGTGAAAATTCATCTGAAATTGAGATTGTTATTTGGTTGATGAACTCTTATGGAGATGAGAAATCTTGGACCAAGCAATTTGTCATCCCCATAATGGAGCCTCTTTCTAGTGGATATGGACTTTTCTGCGTAGCCAAAGTTTTCAATGATGGTGAAATTTTGATTACAAAAGGAGGCTGCTCCAAAATGATATACTACTCCAGCAAGACCAAGACCATTCGAGTGTCGGATCTGATTGAATCGACAGACAATTGTCTCAGTGTAGTCTCCGGTTATACCCCAAGCTTTCTTCGACTCAGAAACTTTGCAATGGAGAATGTAAGCTTATTCTGATTTCCAGTTACTGCTTTTCGTATTCGAGTTTTAATAGTTCAAAATGAGCAATTAAGGGAATATTGTTGAGCTTTTTTGAGAATTTGCCGAAGAGCTTAATCTTTTAATGTGTTTCAAGACTGTTTTTGGTAATGAAATGTGTAAACGAACGCTTATATTTGTTGTTGCTGTTATTTTGTTCTAATTATGTGAGAATGAGGAATCAATATGAACCGTTGATCTTTATATAATCTATAGTTGTGATTATTTCAAGTATGAGCGTGAATCCTATTAAGCATGGTTTTTAAGTTCTCACGGGAGGAATAGGTTTATATTAACACATCCCTATATTAATTAAGTACAAACTATCATGCGCGATCAATTATGAAACGTGACAAGAGATCACTTGAGGTCAACTTGATATTACGACTCTGTTGGTGGTGGTGGTGAAACCTCGCTCTCGTTCGCCAGAGTTATTTCCGATGTGTGTTTATGGATTTGTTGTTCACGACTAGGTACTATTGGTACAAATGGATTCTGTTTGTTTCAATAGTACCAAAACTTTGGAACAATTGAAACTAATAAGTCTAAAATAGTACCAAAACATATATACTAACAGTATTAAATATGTCAATAGTATCAGATGCCTCATACCCGCTGGAACCGACCTGCGCCTGCCCGTGTTTGACCTTACTCGCTCTGCATTTCATTAAGGGTATTTTTGTCCCAAATTGAAAAAAATGGCTAAAATTTAAGGCGGGCCAAAATTTATGTTTTAATGGCTATTATGGCTATTTCAAAATTTTTCTCAAATATTAATTTGTGACGAGATGATTAGACGTACACGACAATTAACACCGTATATGATTTTTTATATTTTAAATTATGTTTAGTTCGTATAAATAAATGAAATAGTTTGTTTCTTGTAAGTATTTTTTGATCACTTATCTAAATGTTATTACTCCAAAATAACATTAAATAATTTTTAAAGTTATAAAATCGAGACTATTAAAATGAACACTATTAACAACACATTTTAGGAATGAACATTAATTGCTAACAACTAAGAAGCCGACAATAAAAATAACATTACTCTCATATACTCCCTTTGTTCTATTCAACATGTCTTACTTCTTTTCTGCACAGAGATTAAGAAAAAAAAGATTAGATGTAAATTATGTGTTTAGTATAGTGAATAAAGTGATATAGAATATTTTTAATTGATAAAGTGATATAAAATATTTTTGAAGTGATACAAAGTGAATGAAGTGATTTTTCATTCTATATATATTAAAGCAAAATCAAGAACAACAAAAACTTTCCCGCTCATTTTTCCCATCTTTTGTCTAGAATATTCTGCTAACAATTTGTTAGTTTCAAAGCAACCTCCGTGAGAATGAAACATTTCAGCTTCCCATATTTAAGTTGTTCTTTCTATGCAACCTTTCAATTTTGAAAATTTGTTTTGTGGGATTATTATTTCATACTTTTTAAATATTCTATATATATTAAAGCAAAATCAAGAACAACAAAAACTTTCCCTGCCATTTTTCCCATCTTTTTTCTAGAATATTCTGCTAACAATTTGTTAGTTTCAAAGCAACCTTTCATTTCTCTCCATCAGCCCAACGTGAGAATGAAACGTTTCAGCTTCCCATATTTAAGTTGTTCTTTCTATGCAACCTTTCAATTTTGACAATTTGTTTTGTGGGATTATTATTTCATAGTACTTTTTAAATCTGCAAGAGAGACTATAATATAGACATGCATTAATTTCTGCAACGTTTCATATTCAAAATTTATTCAACTTCCAATAATTTCTTATCGAGCAAAATCTACACGCCTCAAAATCTGCAAGGTTTGAAACTTAAACATGATGTTCTAGATATTTTTAGAGACTATTTTAAACCCTTTAAATTCACAACTTAATTCACATATTTTTACTGCAGTCGTCATGTTTGGTTTTGTCCAACCCTGATCTATTTTACACCCTTAAGGAAAGGATTGGGACTGCTAGAACCCCAACAACCCTCTCGTCCAACGGTTCTCTAACGCCATCCAATATTCTTTTTGTATTTTCTTTTCACGCCGCACGCTCTGAACAAATAGGAGGCATGGGCCACGTATCACACATACGCTGTACGTCAGGTCGCACGACAGAAGAACACCTAACTTTCTTTTGGCGGTTAACCGAACTGATTAAAAGTTATATAATTGATTTTTTTAATATGGCAAACAATCAATTAATCTAACCATACTCACCCTGACAATAAAAAAACACATCCATAATTTCTAATTTTCCATACAAAAATAAATTACATTTAAATGTTTTGTTGTCAAAACTGAAAGAAATATTTGCACATTAACCCATTCGAAATTAATTCAATTATATTTTCGATCTTAAAATTTTGCCCGTGCGACACGGGGACATACTAGTACTAATATAATAGGAAAACCAGAGTTAGACTTTTTCCCGCCCAAACTTTGTTACTACTTATTTATTTATTTATTTATTTTATTTTCTATTCTGTTGTATATTTTCATCGAGAAGTGAAAAGTCTCTCTTAAAAAGTTTCCTACTCTGAATATGTAGCGTTTATTTTTCTTTTTCATCATTTATCACAATTCTCTTTCATCCATTCCGATCCCTTAGAGAGCTCCACATTCTTTCAGTCCCTTTCTTCTCAAATCAAATTGGAATGTCCAATACTGTGAACATGCTCTTCGTCAATAGCCGCCATTATCGCATCCTCTGAAAATCCTTGCTTGAAAGACGATTTGATTCTTCTATTGGCGAGTCAGTTATCACATCCCTCAAAAGAGACATTTTGGTACTAGATATATCACTGTCGGCGACCATTAGACCGAATGTAATTAATTGCATTGGCGTATCCAAAATTTTGGATTTGAGGGTGCGAAACGAGTAAAAAACATGTAGAGTTGGTTGCGGGTTTGGACGTATTTTTCGTTATATCTTAAAAAATAATACTGTAGTAAAAATTATAACTTAACACATCGTAGTTAATAGTTACACAACACAACAAACTAGATAAACGATTTGGAGTGTTCCTTGTGTTTTTTTTTTGTTTTACATAATAATTAAAGTAGTAAAATTAATTAAATATTTATATTTTTAGTATAAATATATATATCCTTCAAAAATATATATATATATATATATATGTATGTATAATAATTTTTTTTATTTTTTTTTGGGGTACATTTGTACCCCCTTGTTCCTTACTCCCTCCATTCTTGAATAAATGTCCCATTTCCCCTTTAAAATCCATTCACCAATAAATATCCTACTCTGTTTTTTTTACCATATTACCCTCTTTAAATCCTAAAATTACTACCCTTTGCCATTAGGGGACACACCTTTTATCCCACTAAAAATAACTTTATTCTTACTTTTTAGTCAACACAACAACTTTATTTCTACTTTTTGGTCAATACCACTATTTTTTTTATCAAAACCATTATTTTTTTATCATTATTCCACTACCCCTATATTTTAACTTTTTACCTACTAAAAATAACTTTATTAGATTTCTTAATCTCCATGCCAAATCCAAAATGAGACAGCTATTAGAGAATGGAGGGAGTATTAGATACGCCACTAATTCTGCAAGGTGTTTAACTTAATTTACTTTTCATATTTACAATCTCTTTCGTATTCTACGCGTTTGCACTAGCAATTAATTGTTCTTTGGAGTTGTGAATCAACTAAATTGTATCTTGTATTAGTTGCTCGAAAGAGAACGAGGTCCTAATGTAGTACAACTAGCTAACTCGAGTCGAATCTCAAGAAAAGCTTAACAGGGCATTTAATTCATGCTTTGCACAAGAAAATAAAATCATTTTAAACATTCTAATTAAGTGAGGTTATGTGGATTGAAACTAAAACAAGATGTAAATGAAATACAAATGTAGAAATCAAGTTAAAACGATCTAGGATAAGAGATTTAGTCGCCTCGAGATAACACAAACAAACTAATATAGTACATGCTAACAATCACTGCGTATAACGCTTCGAACAAAGAATTGAATACTAACTTTCGTATTCATACAACAATTCTTAGCTGAAAGAATTCTACAAACCGATCCTAGTTAGATTATACGTTTCCGATTAAACTTAACGTTGATTGAACCTAAATCAAATGACAAACTCTTCTCTCGATCTCATTTATCATTTAACACAACCAAACTTTGGCCAAAAGCTCGATAGAAAAAAAAACCAATTCAATCAACGAACATGTACCCATGAAAACCTACAATTATCTTGATTAAACCATCCCAAATCCTAGACTAAGATGTTTAGTTCATAATGCTGGAAATTAAACTTAATAAACCGAAGAGAAACATTGCAACAACGAAATAGAAATCCTTACAAAGTACGAGAAGTCTTCAATGATCAACGGAAACTAAGTTTAAGACGAAATATCAAAGAGTTCCAACAAAGAAATTAAAGGAAATATATTCTACAGAGCATCTGGAAATTTTCTACACTAAAAACTGAAGGAAAAGCGTAAGTCTTCTGTAAAAAACCGACAGATCTATTTATATAGAGTGGAGAAACCGTCCTCCCGCTCCGGCGGGTTTCCAGCGCCGGCGGGCGTAACTAATTCCTGCTCCGGCGGGAAAATTCCAGCTCCAACGGAAATTTCATTCTCCTTCTTTCTTTCCCGTTTCTACTGCTTTTTCCATCTCTTTTTTAGCCCAAAATGCATCACCACCACCTTCGTACCTTCACACACCAAACACATCAAAAACCACATAAACGGCCACTACTCGTGGCCAAAAACGAAAAATAACATGCAAACACGCACAATTAAAAACACACAAAACACACAAAATCAAACTAAACAACTCCCCCACACTTAGCATTTTGCTTGTCCTCAAGCAAACCAAAGACACGTAGTATGAATCGACAAACATATTCACCAAATCATCAACACAAGACTTCCTTTTCATCGATAGTTCCAAAGTCAACTAATGCCAATTCTGATGCAATGAAATCTAACCACGTATGTTGCCCGTCAAATAGAACTATCAATTCGATCAAAATGCAACCCATTCTTTAAACTCTATACTTCGTCAGTCGCCTTTACTAGAAAGTCCTCCTAATATCAAACATTTACTACATAACGAGGAATATAAGGATAAATCAACGAGACATGATCATTAGGTTCTAACCATCGAACTTTCAATCCGAGTCTCCTAATGTGGTTTCCCATACTCATCATTTGAATTTCTCCAAATGAGAGGAGTAGAGTCTCAGATTCACCTTATTTATAACCCCGTATTTCGTTTTTTTTTTTTTGCGAATAGATTAGGATATTTTCACGAGGTTTAATCTTCGAAGATTATCCGAAGCTTCCTCGTGTGGTTTCCCATGCTCATTAATCATGTCTTAAAAAGACAACAACTGAGAGGAGCAGAATCCACACTACTCATATTTTTATTCTTATTTACTTATTTACAAGAAGACTATCATCTAGGCAACTAACGAAGCATCACTTATTCAAAAGGGTAACAATTATCACGAAAATCAAATTCATTCATGACATGCCCCACAACAATGATTATCAAACACTGCACCTAAATCGACACCAATCAAGTAGGTTCTCACGATTCAAGGAAGATCATGCATTCTCAAATGATTCATACAAACATATCCTTAGTCATACTTGAGATCATCAAAATGCTAGACTCACACACATAACACAACTATACCAAAAACACTGCACAACGCATACCATTACTAAAATACCCCCCCCCCACACCTAAACGGAGCTATGTCCTCAAAGCTCAATAAAAGTAAAGGAGAGGAGTACTTCCCTGAAACAACATACGGCAACGGCATGAGCGACAAAACCAAAACTAAACGTAGACCTGCACAACAGAAAACAAACTAAAAATAGAAAATAAAACGAGAAAACCAAAAATAAAGAACTAGACATTTTAATAAAACAAAAAGAAAGACAAGAAAACAAACACAATAGTAGTGAGAAGTCACTACTGATCCGGCGCAGACGGTGGTGTTGGATGAAAGACGGTCCAGGCATCCCATTGCGCTTGCATGGAAGCAATCTACTGGTCTTGAGCATCCAGACGGCGGCCAACCTCTTGCCTAAAGTCTCCCAAAGATGCATCATATGCATCATATCGCGCATGCACTTCTTGACGGAACTCACCAAAAGATGTATCAAAATGAGTCTGGAATGATTGGAGGTCATTCCTAAATTGCTGATAAGCAAATGCCGGCGAAAGCAATAACTGAGCTTGCTCGGAGTGGGAGGCTTCTTCATTTGCAGCTCCAGTATTAGACAGGCCAACTTCAGGGATAGTTGGCCTAGGGGCTTGGCCTTTAGCCATTTCCTTAAGAATGTGTTCGTGGACACTTTTGCGCTCACCATGCGAAACAATCGTATGTCGATCAGATATTAAATTTCCACCCCTCAGCTCACGATAATCAAGATAGTACGGATCCAAGATCTTTTGGCCTTGGACAGGGTCAAGTGTGCCAGGAACTAACTTAAAATGTTTAGCCAAACCCGTAACAATGGAGCAAAAAGAAGCATGAGATTTTAGCCTTTTCTGCATAGTAACCATAGCATTCCAAATGAAACTAGTAATGCAAACAGGGACCTTATTGACAGCACACGACAACAGAAAAACTTCATTCTTATTTACTTTATTGGCCTGTTCTTTTCCTGAAACTTGATAAGTCAAGAACTTATGCACGATAACAAGCGCAGGATCCTGAATAAAACCATAGGCATACCAGCTGAATTCCAGTTGTCATACCCCGTTAATGCATGCCAATTTTGCTTTACATCAAAAGAATGAGGACGCTCTTTTTCACAAGTTGTAGGAAATCCGAACACCTGTTTCATCTTAGCCAACGAAATCGAATACTCCGTTTCAAACATTCTAAACATTATCTTTTTCTTATCCTCAGATAATAGCATCGAAGTCATAAACTCATATGTCAACGGCTCATACCCAATGTACTCAAGATTTGCTAAAGTGTCTAAACCCAAATGTTTCAAATAATCATAAACACGTTCATCAAGTTTAAGACTCTTTAACAACTCCCAATCAATATATCTCGGGTTAGTAATCTCAGACCTATTGAACCGATGAGCTAACGCACCCTCAACATCAGAATAAATTTCAAACGGAGTAGAGTAGAGAGCCGTATAATTAACCTGTTTCCCGTGCTGTTGTTCCTGCTCGAATTTGGATTCATCCATTGATTCATCCTCCGAATATTGTTCCTGTGACGGTGGAGGTAGATTCTTGGTTCGTGGCATCGTAGAAAATGAAGTCACGGCAAAAGTGTTCTGCGGCAAGGAATGGTCTGTGGCGGCCAAAAACTTGGCAATTACAAAATCTGAACAACAAGAACTCTGTATGGCAATATGGATTATCGGAATGAGCGGCGGCAAATTTTTCAGCAGAAGTGGCCGGAACAGTAGCACGAATCGGTGGAACTGGAGTAAAAACTTTGCACGGCGGTAGAGATAACTGCGGCAAGAGCTTACGACGGAAAGAGCTTTAGTAGAACGGCGGTAAGAGCACACAACGGTAGAGTTGATGCGGCGGAATTTTTGGTTGTCACTTGATGAACGCCGGCGGGAATTTTAATGAGCGGCGGCGAGGATTGAACGGCTACGGGAATTGACGGTAGAAATTCGAAGGAGAGGGTGAAAATTGGTAAAGGATGGTGGTGATTTGAGTTGAACGGATGAAAAATAGTTATGGAGATAAAGGGAGGCGGATGAAAGTGAAGAGAGGGGGAAATGAAATTAGGGCACGACGAAAAACCCTTTTATAGCAGACCTCTCCCGCGCCGGCGGAACACCCTTCGAGCAAATGAACCCTGCGCCGGCGGAAAATGGTAAGCGAGAATGACTCCTGGGCCGGCGGAACGCCCTTTGCGAGAATAAACCCCGCGCCGGCGGAACGCCCTTTGCGAGAATAAACCCCGCGCCGGCGGCTTTCCCGCGCCGGCGGCTTTCCCGCGCCGGCGGAACGTCCTTAATGAAAAATTCTTCCGCTTCGAATTTTTCTTCGCCATTGCTTAGACCATCAAACTCCCTTCTCTTTGCAAACTCCGTAGAATTAAGAAAACACAAAAATACACAAACAACTAAAATACGAAAACCATGGGTTGCCTCCCATGCAGCGCTTGTTTTAAGTCTCGAGCTCGACTCCATATTCCATCTTCAAAAGGTAATGACCAATTAGGAGCAACAACAACGAGAGCAGATATCAACTTTTCTTTCAACATATTAAAGGCATTCAAACACTTATCATCAAATACAAATGACACTTCTTGAGCAAGTAAATGACACAAGGGTTGACTTATTTTGGAAAAATCCTTAATAAATCGACGGTAAAAACCAGCATGCCCAAGAAAGCTACGAACACCCTTAACATTCATAGGTGGAGGTAATCGTTCAATTACATCTACCTTAGCCTTATCAACTTCTATGCCCTTACTAGAATTAACATGTCTATTAAAGGAAATATATTCTATAGAGTTTCTGGAATTTTTCTACACTAAAAACTGAAGGAAAAGCGTAAGTCTTCTGTAAAAAACCGACAGATCTATTTATATGGAGTGGAGAAACCGTCCTCCCGCTCCGGCGGGTTTCCAGCGTCGGCGGGCATAACTAATTCCCGCTCCGGCGGGAAAATTCCAGCTCCAGCGGAAATTTCATTCTCCTTCTTTCTTTCCCGTTTCTGCTGCTTTTTCCATCTCCTTTTTAGCCCAAAATGCATCACCACCACCTTCGTACCTTCACATACCAAACACATCAAAAACCACATAAACGGCCACTACTCGTGGCCAAAAACGAAAAATAACATGCAAACACGCACAATTAAAAACACACAAAACACACAAAATCAAACTAAACAAGTTGCCTGTTGTTTGACCACTGTATGTGTGTATATGCGATGCTTTGATGCAATCATAGTTTTTGTTGTTTTCATAAGTTTTGTTGTCTGTTTAAGTGCGTGTTTCGATTTTGGGTTTTTATTTGTTTCTTGTGTTGAGGTACGATGGCTTCTGCAATTATCGAAAATATAGTCATGGTGAAGGAAAAATCATGCAACTTTCATTATTTATCTATTTTATTTTTATACACTACGTTCATTTATCTCTAATTTGTTTATTTCTATTGAGTGGGTTAATATGCCGATTGTAAAGGCTACAAATCACATGCAGTGGCCTCTGAAAAAGATAACCCTAATGAAGTGAGTCTTTCCATTACTCTGTTGTTAGATCCTCTACGACTTTTGTGAGACCTTCTTCTTTATTTTTGTATTTGAGCCTGTAATCTTTTATTGAATACATATCAACGCACACGTTGAGGAGGGAGAGACGGGAAGCTTTACTCTCTTCAGATTAGCAACATCTTCAACTTCTACTATGATTGGTAATTGTCAACACGATTGATCCATCCTTTTATAATTAGGTTCCATAATATATTGATTTATTTTTACTATTTTATTGCCATATTATTCCATGTTTCAAACTGTAACTCTTTTTGATCATTTTTCTTAACAGTCGACAAAGTAATGTAGTATAATCTTATTTGTCCATTGTTCATTGCTAAATGCTAACATCAAGAACAATTGTAGAAGCTCTGTAATATGTGTAGGCATTTCTTAAAAAAAAAAAAAACCACAACATCTTGCTATTGTTCTCAACGTCTATTTGTTTTGTTCCTTTATGTGTCTATATGTATAGTTTGTATGTTTTTATGTGTTTGAACTCTTAGTTCTAGCTTCGTACAGATTCTATTGTGTTGTTTATAGAATTATTGAATTTGTGTGTTGCTTTATCATATATATTTCAGAAATGTGAAATAAAGATTTGTTTAATTATGCCTTTCCCTAATATCTAAAAATGTTGGTAGTGTGCTTGACGGAGCTTTTTTGAGGTAAAATCTTTGAGAATATAAGAACATTTTATGGCAATCCACAACTCTATCTTTATTAATCGTTGTCCTATATATACATTTAACTTCCTGTTTTGAGGTAAAATGTTGAAATAATAATATGAGAATATTTGCTCAAACAATGAATAATATCCAATTAACTCCTTATTTTGATGTTCTTGGTGCAAATATCTGTCTTTATTTGATACAATAGTCATTTATTCTTTTCAAAGTATAATAAGTCATCTCCTATATTTTTTAAAATATTCGCTCAAAATGTGTGAATGCATTGAGTATTTCAACAGTCATCTCATATACTCCCTCCATCCCACTCAACAAGTCCCATTTGGGATATGCACGTAGATTAAGAAAAAGAGAGTTAGAGTGTGATTAAAGTAGTATTTTATTGTTGATATTAAAGTGTGCTGAGTGAAAAAACACTGAACAATAAAGTAAACAACACTGTTCACGTTTGAGTGTGACATAAAGTGGGTTTTAGTGTCTTAATCTTTGCCAAAAAAGGAAATGAGACTTATTGAGTGGGATACCCAAAATGGCAAAATGAGACTTATCGAACGGGACAGAGGGAGTACTATTTTTTAATGTTTACCTTCCTGAACACTATTTTTGTTCATACACATTTGGACCATGCATCGATTTTAATATATGCAATTAAAATACCTTTTGCAGACTCTTTATTTTTTGTTTTATGCAGGCATTAGTTGAGGAAAATCCAACCGTTTATTTAAAAAAAAAATCCTATTTTGAACATCCGACAGTTTTATGTTCAAGTCATTTCAAACCTCAGACGAGTCAATTCCTATATAAATAATCAAATATACCTTTGCCATTTTGAAGTAAAAGAAGTTGAATTCTTCTTCCGTATCGAATTCATGGTTTCAAGAGTACCATTTTTATTCATTTATTGGTTAATATGACATATATTTTGATTTTCATTCCTCTTTCAATATGTTATTGTGTTTTTTTATTAATATAAGAAGACAATAATCTTTGAACAAGATATCCTTATTAATGTAGTGTTTGGCGAAATTTTATCTTATATAACTGGTTTTTTCCATGTACTAGTCTTTCCCCCGTCATATTGCAAATATTTGGAACAAAAATGTCTTAGTTAGAAATATCTTGAAGCATTCTATTTTTCAATGCACAACTCATACTCAAACGTGGTATCCTCTTAGATGGCTCGTCTGCAAAATAATAGAAAATTTAAAAAAACCTGTTATCTAAATATAATGAATAAATGTAAAAATTGAAAACTTACAATATATATGATTAGTTTTGGGACATAATTTTTGTAAAAATTGAATTTTGTATTTGGATAGTTCCCAATGGCAGAAAATTCGCCCCCAATTAAGAATATTTTACAGCTGAAGTGATCCCTATATATGTTTGTTTAAAACAACTCATTAAATTCACTTGTATTAATGTAACTATATCCTAAAACATTAGGTTATAAAAAGCCGACCCAAACTCAATAATGCAACATATTTAATGTAATGACTCAGCCTATCCACAAACTTAAAATATATATGGCCCATTTACTTTATTAAAGATTCATCGACTATTTGTTGCAGATATCATTTAATACCATCAACACCCAACTATTTCATTAATTACTTATGGTACCCAATATATAAACAAAAAATGTGGCTGCCAGGCCAGAAACCCTAATTTTCTCTGACGCGCAGTTCACCTCCACCCACAAACTTCGAAAACACCTTCTTCTCCGATCAGATCCTCTTATTCGATCAATATTGTCTATTTCGAATACTTACAGCAGTTAATATTATCTTTATTTTCACACATTACATACAAAATAGATTCAATTCATAGATCGACCGCGGTAATTTTGTTTCTCTGAAATAATGGTCAAGACGAATGCATTAGATCTGGCAAACTACCGCAAACGATTGATGATTTGATTTGTATTTTTTAATTGCGTTCTACAAATTTGAAGCTGCATTTACTATTACAGATCTGAAGATTTTTAAATTAATGTTTTTTCGATTATTTTAAGAGATCTATGAGGTTAACCCTTCTATGGATCTGTTATATACTTACATATCTCTTTGGTTTCAGATCTACTGATCTATGTTAATTTCTGATCTAAATCAATTTTCAGATATACAATTTTTTTTTACTTCTTGTGATACCCCGAGCTTTTATGTCTTTAGAGAGCGTATAATTAACCGAGTGTGTTAAAAGATGAGAATTTAGGAATAAAATTTTCTTTTCTAAACAAAGAGGAATGAGTAAAACGTTTAGAATGCTTTGTGAGTTTTGTGTGAATTTATCTGTTCTATTTATCTGAGATGATGATGCGATATAATTGTTGAATTGTTTATGTGAAAATGAATATGAGATTAATTTTTAGAAAAATCCCGAAGAGCTTGTTTACCTGAGATAGAATAATGTTGATTGCCGAGAAATATATTCACACCGATGAACTTAGAATAGAGTTGAATTAGAATCTTTGAACCTAGAATTGCTTCTAAGGTCACTGAGATAGGGTAAGAGCTTATCCAAGAATTGAGAAGAGCAATGAGGATTTAATCTTTAAAGGATTAATAAACGGATTAATAAGCCGACTAAATTCCTTTGAGATTTAAAAGACTAAATGATCGAATTCGTTAATCTTTTAATTGAGACGTGAAATAGGATTGAGATGTTTAGTGTCGGAAATGAGACGAGGAGAGATTAGACCGTTCATAGCATAAAAAGAAATTAATACGAATCGTTTTATCCGAAAAACCTTTACGATCGGGTAATTAATACCCGTAACGACACGACGAGGACAAGTGTCGTCACACCTCTCTCCCTCTCACGCCACCTCACACCTCTCTCCCATCTCTCTCCAATTTCCAAGGTTAAGTGTGATGATTATGTCTTCTCCATGACATTACCAAAAGTTGCATGCAAACTACATCAAATCATCCATCTATCAATCACTATAAACATTTACAACCTCCAACACCAACTTGCCATCACACTTTATTCTTTGTGTTGGATTTCAAATTCATACATCTATTACAAAGAAGGAAGAGTTCATTCATCCACACTACACTCTCTCTCTCATTCGAACTGTCTCTCTCAAACAACAAAGAAAATCAAAACATCCTCTCTACTCTCTCTCAACTCACGGCAATACACACACACACACCTATATTTAATTTTTCTTCCATGCAACCATGAATTCAAGCTTATCATCCATGGAAATGAAGTAGAAATCATCATCCTCCATCCATTCCATTCATATTTTCAAGAAAAGGTAATAATCCTTCAAGCTCTTGAGTTGAAATGCAAATCATCATCCCTATTTTCTTCATTTTGGCTCTTAAGCCCTAAAAGAGATGAATGATTAATCCTTATATTATTATTTTCTTTGAGGATTCAAGAAGAGTTCTTTCTTCCATTCAAGTTCAAGCTTTGAAGCTCCATTTTCCTTCCATTTCGATTCCAAGAAGCCAAGGAGAAGAAATCCATTTAATTTAAAGTATGATATTCATTTGATTAATTGTATACATGTATATCTCTAAGTCCTAAAAGAAAGAAACCATGCATGCATGATATTTATTTATGTTTAGGCAAACTTAGGTTGTGCTTGTGATAATCGAGTGAGAAGAAATCATTAGGAGAATCGAACCTTAGGTTTTAATTGATGAATTAAGAGAAGAAAAAGGAATTAAAACCCTAAAAATATGAATAATACCGAAAATTATAAGAAAAATAGGAAAATGTGAATTTTTGAGTTATTAATATTTTGATGTTTGATTTATTATCTTTATCATGTTGAGAATGAGATTATATGCATGAAAAATTGAGAAATGAATTGCTCTAAAATAGGGATCAATGCCGTGTATTTTGAGGAAAATTGGAGAATTTATTTTGTTGATTTGTTTAATAAATTGAGTGACGTTTTGATCATGAGATGATTGTATGATATGTTGATATAATCATACATGTTGTTAAGTTTAAGAAAATTAAATTTTATGTTAAGATTTTGAAGAAATTAAATGTGATAATATAGAAAAGGTTGGATGTTTAGATGTTATAATGTGTGTACAAAAAATAGTTTAATTTATGAATGAAGATAGAAGTTTTGTAATAAAAGGAATGAAGTTCAAAAGCTTTTAAATGGTTAAGAATTGAAAAATGCATAAAAGATATGTTAATAAATTTTCTTGTATAAAATCTTAAAAACTTGAATTTTTAATAAACTACAACAAAAAGATATTTTGTAACTTATCTAATAAAATGAACTAGTTTATAAAAATGTTTATTAAAGGATAAAGAAAATTTATTAAGTAAGAAAATAGCTTAAAAGTTAAAAACAAAGAAGAAGAATTTATTAAATAAGCAAAAATTGAGAAAATCAAGTTTAAAAGAATTAATCGAAAAGAAGTAAGAAAAGAAGTTTTAATCAAATGGAGAAAAGATACTAGACGAGTTAAGTTAAGTACTCGTATAAGTTAAACAAGAAAAAGATAGAATAAGATATTGAGTAATGAGTTAAAATAAGTTAATTAAAAATAAACCGATAGAAATAACCGAGTTAATAATTAGAAAAATAATAGTCAAGTTAAGAAATGAGATCGAATTAGAAATGGATAAGAAATTCCAATTTCATAAGAGATTAATTGAAGAGAAATTATATTAATTGAGTAAAAGTTATAAAATACCTCATAAGATAACGAATTTAGAACAAAGCGTTGTTATAAAATAAGAAAAGATAGAGTAAATAGTTTGAGCCTTTATGAAAAGAAATGCATAATCGAGTTAGGTTTTAATGTCTAAATTGAATGAATGTTAATGTGTCTTGAAGTATATTTGATTTATTTGAATTCATTATATGATTGAATAAGTGTTCAAATGCATGATATTAGTTATGATGTAAAGAATAATTGAATTATTTGTATGCAAAATGATTGAGTTATTGATTGTTAAATCGAGAATCGATTAAAGTCTTTGAAAGAAAACTCGAGTAATAGAATGTAGATAGATGACGTTGATTAATTAAAGTAAGAAAGTGTAAAGACGTTGATTAGTAGTATTAACCAATTCGAGTAGAGTTAATGATTTAAAGACGAAAACGCGAGATCCTTTAGAAAAGTTTAAGCGAAGAGAGAAACGACTAAAGTAGAAGTTCTTTAGTTGAGTCCAACGCCTTTGTGTCCGTCTTTTGCGTATCTTATTTTTCCTATCGATGTCGAACTATGAAGGATCGAGCCGGACGGATCACTAAGCAAGGAAAAACAGCCCTTAAACCGCCTAGCTAGAATCTTCGGAAGTCAGGTGGGCTTTTCTGAACCAAAACTATCGATGAGAATTAGTTATGCTATACAGTATTATTATATGATTTTAAATACGATTGACTTGCCGTTTTTATTAAGTTGGTATGTATTATCATCTCTTTATGTGAAGATGTTATCATCCTGTGAAAGGCAGAAAACCCACGTGTGGTATGTTAAATGTTGAGGTGACTGTGAGCCTTGCTTCGGTTAGGCCGGTCACAGTGTTCGTGAAGGAGGCCTACTTCTCGGCACAGTAAGATTGTTTGTGACACATGATGCATACTGTTATATTATATGTTATGTTTGACTCCGCAGTCTGTTTTAAAGAAAATGTTTTAACATGCACAAGTAAACTGTTTTTAAACTGCTTAAATACTTGTGACGTTCGGCAAGGCAAGTTCAATTGTTATAGCTTTAAAAAGCATCTTTATTCAAATGTTTTGGCTTGTGTTCACTGAGTATGAAGTACTCAGCCCTGCGTGTGTTTCTAAACATGCAGGTTGACTGGATGGCGATGGCATGGATACTTGGTGGTGTGGTGTGGTTCTTTTGGTTGAGTCTAGTTGAATATCAGACTGGCATTTGTACGTCTTCATATGTGCAGATGTTGGGTATTGATGCAAGTTTCCGCTGCAACCCTTTTGCACTGATGTCTGTTGATGCTAATACTTTGATACTTATGTTTTTGTTTCCGAGTGTTGTACTCGATGATTTTGAAAACTTGTTAAATTCTTAACTTTTTGACTTTTACTTCCGAGCGATGGGCTCGTTGACTTAAAACCTTTTGTTGAATCTGATTATCTTCACTTGGTATATGTTGCATTCTCGTATTAGTTGGAATCCTATCCTTGTCAGCATGAAATACTTATTCATATTCTTGTTATATGTAGTTTTGAGATGCTCGGATATTACTTCGTTGTGTTTTTGGAAGCCCAATTCAATTGCCTTATCTTTCGTTATCGTTTTCCCCGAGCATGTTTCCCCTTATTTGAGTTGATTGTTAGTGGTTTAGGTTTTTATTGTTATTAGTAAGTCGCACCTCGAGAGTCGGGGCGTGACACTTCTCGTTTTAGCTGATTTAGTGTTACAGATCTAAAAATTTCATAATTATTATTCTTTTCCGATTATTTTAAGAGATCTATGAAGTTAACCCCTTCCAGGGTTTGTTTTGTTTTATATATTACATTACATATCTCTTTGGTTTCAGATCTACAGATCTATGTTAATTTTTGATCTAAATCTATAATTTTCAGTTATACAATTTTTTTACTTTTCGTTTTTGTAATGATATTACATTGTAAGATTTACTCTGTTCTTGGCAGGTCTAGAACATCAGCTACAACCTATATAGCTAAGTCATACAATTGTAACACATTGGTAAGATTAAAAACCTTTCCTATTACTTCTCTTTTTTACAAAAATCATATAAAAACATATTTTCCTAATGAACTACCTCGGTTATCTTATTATTTTTTTGGGCAGATTATGAAATAGCACACAATACATCAAGATATCTAAACTGCAGCTTGAAGATGCAGCTGGAAGATACACACAGAGGTAATCCTTAAGCTATAGATGTCTTTAAGGAAAAAATATAACATACCAAAGCAACTTACAAAATTTTGAAGGAAAAAAAAAAACCTGGATTTTCATTTTCTTTATCCTCAGTGGGTTGTTTACCTTGCAGTCTTGAAGATTTATTTAATTTCCTCATTATAAGAAATCAAACCCTGTCACAGTGTAAGTTGGAGTATTACAAATCTGTTGCATATAACTCACTGTTAGAATTATATATTTAAATAAATGCTGGATATTTGAAAACAAACCTTCAATTCTATGCTAAATAGAATATGTCAGTTTAATCTCCTTCTGATTCTTGACAACTGTGAACATGAGTAGAAGTATTAAGAAGAGAAGAGATAAAACAGTCTGAAACATAATAAGACTACCTCATCTTAGAGACACTTCAGAAAATATAATGAAAGAGACATGTAGTTTTAATAAAGCAACATTTGAGTAAAACCCATTATGTAACATCCTCTTTTTCTAGATGACTTGTAATCAGTAAACAGAATATTTAAGCTGTCAAATTGCAAATTTACCAAAAATAGTAAGTTTAAGTCAACTCTAAAAAATGAAATTACTTAGAAAAAAACTTACACTCATAAAGCTATTTAAGTGACTACCACATTTAGCATGTATCTAAAACTAAATAGCTGCAAAATTTTCTGTACCACTCAATTCTAACTCTACTTATTATTTTTCATTTATTTATATTGTGATAAATACTCAATTCCTGATATTCCTTTAATCAAATTTAAACTATTAGTAATAAATATTATCTATACTTACTAATATGTTAATATATGTTCAAACTGAATTTCTACCTCTGTAAAGAGTAAATATCTAATTTTGTATCTATGTTCTCTTTGCAGTTACTTTCTTTAATTATATTAACTAACTAATTCTATATTCATGCAGGAGTAAGTGTTTGTTTCTTTAATTAAGAAGATGGTAAAAGGTAAGCCTGTCCTTATCACTTTATTTACTTGGATTCCATGCATCAGTAATTTTTCCTTTCATTATCAATCTTGCTAGCAAATTATATTTTTTGACAAATAAATACTAACCTGTAATCAAAGTTACATCTGCAAAAAATTAAAGTCATATTCTGTGTTTAACTCATGTGGTGTTGTTTAAATTTGAACTCATGTACTGATCTGCAAGAATTAGAAGTTAGGTGTTGTGTTTCAAAGTGGTGAATGATTAAATGTCTGTTTCATGTGAATAAAAATGGCTGAATTAAGGTGCTCTGCAAAATTTTGCATGTCATGTGCTATGATTAGATGTTTGATATGATTACTTGTGCCTAAATAACTGAATTAACTTGGAAAAGTATCAAATAAATGAGAACCCAATAGAAGAACATTTTCAATATATTAATAATTTGTCAATATATGAAGACACACAACATGTTCTTCATAATACCCTCATCTTCTTAAGTTGACAGCTTCTTGAGATGCCTACTATAATTAACATCAAAATAAGTTGTCTAAACAAAAAATAAAATAAAAGGAGTCTAGTACATATCTTAACTTAAATCTAGCAGTCCTAAGGACTACAATAACTTGCTGCTAGCATGAGCTAGAGACTTTTTCAAGACACTTAAATAGGGGGTAGTGCACATCCAGGACACCTCATTGCGGACCTACGATTTGATTTGAGGACAGTAAACAATTAGTAAGCCCTCCGTAGGACTATTTTTGGCCCGAACGGGCTAAATCGCACGTGTTGCACACCAACCCCTCTCATCCACATTAGGAGATGCTGAGATCGTTGGAGAATAAGATTGAGAAAAAAGGCAAACAGCAATTGAAATCGGAGAATATATGACTCGACTCACTGCTGATATAATATCGAGAACAGAATTTGACTCCAATTACGAAAAAGGAAAGCAAATATTCCATCTTCTAACACTTCCGCAAAATCTTTGCGCCAGATCCACCCGCCATTTATGGTTTCCCGGTAGCAGATAATTAAAAAAATTAATCCGATTTCAGATTGAAAAGAAAAAGAAAAAGAAAAAAAGGCAATATCTTTTTCGTGGAAAGCCAAATTTTCTTGTCTTCTCCACGTTTTACATAATTACTTGTTTGTGAAAAAAGAAAAGTTAAAATTTGAACCATTAATGGAAAATAATGAAGGTGAAATAAAATGGCGAGTGCAGATTCGTCCCGAGTAAGTACAACAGAGAGATAAAATTGCTGAAAAGTGAGGTGGAGAGACTGTTGATGGAGATTATACAGAGTCGAAAAGACTGCGTGGAGATCGGGAGGAGCAGTTTGTACGGGAACGATCTGCTGGGAATGCCGTTGAATGAGATGCAGAAGAAGAAGACGACGAAGAACAGCTTGAATCCGCAGAAATTAGGGATTTGAAATTTACCATGTAGTGATAGAGAGAGAGGGGTTGGGGAGGGTGAGTGGAGGCTTAGGTGGAAGACATGTGGCGCTCGGGCCCTAAACCAGCCATCATGTGCGCTGCACATGCGATTTAGCCCGTTCAGGCCAAAAATAGTCCTACGGAGGGCTTACTAATTGTTTACTGTCCTCAAATCGTAGGCCCGTAATGAGGTGTCCTGAATGTGCACTACCCCCTATTTAAGTGTCCTAAAAAAGACACTAGCTCCTGCTAGCATCAAACCATAGAAACACAACATCTTCTTCAACAAAATCTTGAAATGGGCAATGCCTCCAATTTCAGGCATGCTCTTCTTTCTTCAAAATCTTTTTGCCTTTCTTCTTCTCCTCTGTCTCACACAGAGGATGAATTCCTCCTCTTGCTTTCTTTTAGCAGAAATAGGGATTGAGATCATCCAGTTGGGATCTCCAGAAGAAGCAAGTCTCAATAAATTCATTTTCTTCTTCAATGTCCAATAGATCTCACATCCCTTTTGGGAATTGACATTTGTATTTTCCTTCCCAACAATGTCAAGAATTTATTGCATGAGTATTTTTGAGAGAACAAAGAAAAACGAAATTTGAAGTCATTTTTAGAAACTATACCGCTATATCATGCACAATCAATTCCATGCTCAAGATGTCATTTTTGTCTACATTAAAGGGGACCTCATAAGCTCGAACTACTCGAACTTTAATGACATAATCGACTCTTCCTTTTGTGATTTGTGAAACAGGTGTGATGAAGACTGGCATTTTGTAAGATTAAAGTACAAGCAGCTGCAAGAGAAGAAGAGAAGCTATAATTTCAGTTTTAAAATATGTAATAGTAAGTAGGTTGTAATTTTTGTTATATGATTAGAAGCAATTTTAAAATGTGTAATAGTAAGTAGGTGGTAATTTTATTTACATGATTAGAAGCAAAATAATAAAAGCAACACAGCAAGAAGAAACTGATAGTATATTTTTTTTTTTGCCCCAGGACTTGAAAAATTGAAATGACAAATGAACTTTGAAAGTAACTAATTTTCTTTATATACTTATCAGAATTGAAAGAAGGATTTGAATATTGAAACATACTTTTAAGAAGTAGTAGAGGGGCATTTGTATCTGAATGCTTCTTGTGGTATTTATAGAAGCAGTTTTTTTATCTCAAAATTTCAAATTTTTTCTTTCCCTCCAATTCTTGTTTTAAAACAGCATGATTTTTCCTAGCTTCAAAAATGTTTAACTTCTCTCTATGTTTATTTGATTAAATTCTAGATTGTTGAGTTAGTTATGTTGATGGAATTAGATTTTTTACATGTTTACACGTTAAGCAAAATTCTTAGAATTCTGGAAATCAGCTGACATTTCAGTTCAGCTCTACATTTATTAAGGCCATGTAAATCTACTATTTTCTCTTAAAAAATATTTAGTGAAATAACCAATATGACAATAGATATCGATAGCCAATATTTAAGCAATTTTTAATATGATGAGTCAGATATGTGGGCCTTTGATGGTTTAGGCGGGAAAATGGCATTTCTGTAAATAAGCTGGAAACTCAGCTTTTATGGTAGTATAGATTTCGATGTTGACATAGGAAATATGTTGGAATGTCAAAGAAGTGCTGCAAAGAAGAAGCAACGAGGAAAGGATGTTGGGATCCTACCAATTTATTTCATTTCCATATTCTAATTTTCTTTCTCAAAGCAAGATGTATATTTGAAGAAGTTCGAGCAGTTGTATTATTTTAAGGGAGTTTTGTAGATCTTTCTTTTGATTTTGCTCTATTGCTCCAATTAAATCATTATGTTTTTCAAATATACTTCTGAAATTGAAATAACCACATATAATAATGTTGTAATTAGAAATAGATCGAGATTTTTGCTTATTTTAGTCTATGAATTTTTTTGGCATCAAAGACATGGTGTTTAATAAAGATGGGGAAAAAGGAGGGAACTTATACAAACGTCAAGAGATTTTGAGCTACATTTGGAGAGTAATCGAGCATGTGACTTTCACTTTTTTTTCTTTTTCATTTGATTTCTTTTATTACTTCATTTATTAATTTTTTTTTTTTTTTGTATGAGTTACATCTTTGCTTTAGATATCTTTGTAGTTGTCTGCTAATTAATTATTTCTTGAGATTGATATAGAGCACCTACAACCTAAGAAATGAAGGGTATAGTAACCTAGCAAAAAAATATTCAGCTTAACAGGAGTTTCACCGAAGATTTTGTTGGGGTTAAGGCATGAGTGTAGCAAACATTAAATTAGAGTGTGTATGATGTGTTGAGTTGCTCTTTAGGGCAAACAAAAATGATAGTATTTTTTACCCTCTTTCCATGATAATACAATGAGCAAAATATTAAAAAAAAATTAAACATATACTAATGAAAAATCGAAGTTGCTATGGAAGTATTATATTGGCATTATATTTTATGATGACTTTATGATACAATTTTTATGGATGACTTTAATTGGTACAATTTTTTTAAGGTTATTTTATCTTCTCTATTATGACCTATATGAATATCATAACTATACTTTCCCGTGCATCACACGGGTAGACATGCCAAAAAGAAAAGTGAGACATGTTGAACGTGACGGAGGGAGTAGATAATAATGTTATTATGATCATATACTTATAAGTTACAGCATAATGTAATTTTCCATCGATTTTCAATGGGTTACACACTAGAACGAAATCACGGATCTTCTTTTGTTAGAGACCAATTTTAGAAATTTAATCCTTCACCACGGGCAAAAAAAACATTAAAAAAGGGTAGTATTATCTTTATTGTTTCTTTCAATAACCATTTATGATCACATATATAAAAAATTATAAAACGTGACACGAGATCAGTTGAGGTCACCTTTATACTGCGACTCTGTTAGTGGTGGTGGTGAAGCCTCGCCCTCGTTCGCCATAGTTATTTCCGATGTGTGTTCATGGATTTGTTGTTCGCGACTTGGTACTATTGGTAAAAATGGATTCTGTTTGTTCCAATAGTACAACACTTTGGAACAGGTGGAACTAATAAGTCTAAAATAGTACCAAAATAAATATACCAACAGTACCAAATGTACCAATAGTACCATATGCCTGATACCTGTCGGAACCGACTTGCGCTCGCCTGCGTCAGACCCGACCCGCACTGCGTTTCATTAAGGGTATTTTTGTTCAAAATTGAAAAAAATGGTCAAAATTTATAATTATGAAGAAGGCGAGCCAAAATTTATGTTTTAATGGCTATTATGGCTATTTCAAAATTTGTCTCACGAGATGATTAGACGTACACGACAATTAACACAGTATACGAGTTTTTATATTTAAAATTATGTTTAGTTCGTATAAATAAATGAAATAGTTTTGTTTCTTGTAAGCATTTTTTGATCACCTATCGAAATGTTATTACTCCAAAATAATACTATTAAATAATTTTTAAAGGTATGCTTACATATTGCAAAATATGTAATATAATAAAATTTTAATATTTGTTGAAGCCAGTGCAATAAAATCGAGCCTATTAAAATGAACACTATTAACAACACATCTTAGGAATGTACATTAATTGCTAACAACTAAGAAGCCGACAATAAAAATAACCTTACTCTTATATAGATAATAATATTATTATGATCACATACTTATAAGTTACAACATAATTGATGAGGTGTGCCGGCAAAGTAAAAGTAAAGAAGCTGAGGACTTGTCTGCAAACTGTTCTAACTCGGCTCGGATGGCTTATTTGCAAAGTCGGGTTTAGTTGTTGTAACAACTTTGATGAGCTGGCAGAGAAGGATGGAGAAGCTATCTTATACTTTGTAGTTAGGGTTTGCCAATTCAATTCATCTTTGACTATTGTTGTGTTGCTCAGAGAAGAGAGAGTTAGAGAGAGAGAGAGAACTGAGAAGAGAGTAGTCTGTGTTCTTGACTTGAGAGCTATCTTCGTTGTATCTCTTGTAATTTGTCTATTGTTATGGTGGCTTGTTTTTAGTCACGGTATAGTGAAAATCATTGCTGGCATCCTTGCCCGTGGACGTACGGTCACATTGACCGAAACCACGTAAAAATCGCTCGTGTCCTTTTTCATTTTTCTGTTCGTGTTTTTCCCTGTCTTGAATCTAGTTTAGATCTTGTGTGTTTGTGCGATCCATTGGATCTTGTTTCTTAACAATAATGTAACTTTCCATCGATTTCGATGGGTTATACACTAGAACGAAGTCACGGATCTTCTTTTGTTAGAGACCAATTTTTAGAAATTTAATCCATCACCACGGTAAAAAAAAACATAAAGAGAAAGGTAGTATTATCTTTATTGTTTCTTTCAATAACCATTTATGATCACATGTGTTTCTTATTACTATTTGATAACACCTTCGATTTATGTAAGATAAGACATAATTAAAGGTCAAAATGGGGGTGCTGAATGATTCTAATACCAACCATTTGACTAAATAAAATGCTCTTAACAGCATATAAACTGAGTATATTTGAAAGATAATGCTTGTATAAAATATTGGGTCATATTTTTAGCGAGGGACATAAAAAATGATGAGATACATCATTCGAATCGCAGAAAATCGGGAAAATAATATATATATATATATATATATATATATATATATATATATATAGATGAATAACATGCAACACCAACTCCAACACAAGAAATACATTACATTATTACCAACTCTCCAAATTAAAAATAAAAGAAATTGTGACATTGGGTAGAACCAAATCAAATTACTTCGATCTGCTAATCATTCATAATAATGGAAATGTATTTAACAAAATACATTGTTGCATAAGAAGAAATTAGTAATAAGTCCACAAAATGATTTGTCTGCACAAATACATCGCTAGCATAACAAGAAATCAATAATTAATCAGAACCGCTGCATCATCATCATCATCATCATCATTATTATTATTATTAGAGGCCCAACTTTTTAAATACCAAAACACAAAATACAATTCTTATATATCCTCATTTTAAATCACACTCTTTTCTATACCAAAATGCTTTAAAAGACATAAGTCGAGACACTGGGGGAACATCACCGAACGCTACATTCAAAGATATCGATGGCTCGTAGCGACTAGGATTTATTGGCTTGCTGTACTTGACAACGTCTAGTTTTATTAGTTTATTGAGTTTATGATGTTTGAAACATGTATTTGGATCTTATTTTTATGGTAGTTCCTAGTTTATTGACTACATGAATGAAACAGTAGTTTTGAGCAGGTAAACCCCTAAACTCTCGGGTCTGGTCACGATGATAATGCCATCGTGACCTCACGATGACAACACCATCGTGAGCTCACGATGGTGTTGTCATCGTGAGGTCACGATGCCAGGGCAGTCGTGAGGTCACGATTAATACAACCGTGAGCTCACGATGAGGACGCTAAACCCCGTCGTGATGTTAGGATTTTTGACTAATTATGGTGTTTTAACCTGTTATATTATTTTGGTACGTGTTAAATATGTTCTACTTAACATTGAAATATATAAATGAAAAATTACACATTTAAACACACACTTATAGTGTTGGCGTGGTGTGTGACACAATAATGAATACATTACTATATGTTACATATACAATGACTCTTGCATTTGATAAACAATACACCTCTAACAATAACCCATTTAGTGTTTCTTTGATATAAAACCGCAAAATATGATGCGCAAATGTTTGTTAAGACATAATATAAACATTACAACACTAATTAATCATTATTTTAGACGTAATTGTTCCTGTTTATTAGTTCACGACAAGATAAAAATATCATCGTGAACCTGGTCGTGAGAATGTCATCGTGATCACGATGTACTCATCAACGTGACCACACGATGGCATTATCATCGTGACCTCACGATAGAATCGTCATCGTGAGCTCACGATGATAATGCCATCGTGAGGTCACGATGATAATGCCATCGTGTGGTCACTTTGGCGTGGTCATCGTGACCTGTCCAGAAACTCGAAAACAATTAACATTCAAATTCAAGTTACCATCGCATAAAACGAAACATCAAATTCAACACAAATTTTAGTACAAATTTATACAGAACCAAATCACCAAATATCATGACCCTCACGACAACAATTGCTACATCTTTTTTTCCTCCGGCGTCGTTGACTTGATTCTACACCCCTAAAATCATGAAAATTTTGTTCATCCTCTGTTTGTTGGAGAGGGATATTCAAATCGACTCCACCAGGGGGAATAGATGTCGTGCATTTTTTTCTGTTGTGCCCAGATCCACCACACCTTGAGCAAACTTGAGGACGGCGTGCTCTCGTGCCTTCAACTGCTGACCGAGCACGACTCGTTCTTGGACGACCGGCCTGACGTACATCTTCTGGAGGATAAATCCTAATTGATTTGATCTCCGGCGGCACATTCCACTCATCGGGGTGTGGTATTTGATTGATATGCTCAGCATAAGTCTGTCTTAGGCCGTCTTGTTTGAAATATCTATGTACAAAATCGTACACATTCAAACCAATGCCGGCCCGCCTGTTAAAATAGGAAAAATAGAATTACTTACATACAAAATGAATATAAAAATACTAGAAAATTATAACAAATAATATAGATTTTACCTTATAGCGGCAGCAGCATGCTTACATGGAATCCTATCCTCATCGAAGACACGACAATCACACGTCCAATTTTGAAGATCCACTTGATATTATTGATTATCTTCGTCTACTTTATAAACATGGTCGGTGATTGCTCGAACAGGAAGATGGAGACTCGCTTGCATGGATAGAGAAAGCTTGTTGAATGTAGTTACAGTCAACACATGATCTCTCGATTCAGCATCAGTACGCCGCTCGTCAAACTAATCCTCCAATGTGTGGCGAAATGTTTCAAGTAATGAGCACACTGGTAAACGCCTTCCCCACCACAAAACACTGTTCACGGATTCGACAACATTGGATGTTAGTAATCCATAGCGCCGCACATGACACTTTGGCCTAGCCCACCTCTCTGGTCCAATTTGAGAAAGTCTTCTGTGAGCACCATTAGGACTTACAGTGTACAACAATTCAAAAAAGTTTTCAAACACTTCGTGGCGATAACTAAATGCTGCTTCATAAAAGAGTGTGGCCACATGCCGTATGGGGTCAAATTTTTCTGCAGATGGTGATAGCACAATCCGTGGAATGCATTTGGATAGACGGTTCGAACTGCATTCCTAATGCTCTTATGTTGGTCGCTCACTATCAACAAATCTTCGGGTGGATTGAAGCATTTGCGTAGGTTATAGAGAAAATAAGTCCACGACTCATCGTTCTCTATCGGACCAAGGCCAATTGCAAGCGGAAACACTTGCTCGTTCCCATCCTTCGTGCAGGCAACAAATAAGGTTCCTTTGTTTCTACCCTTAAGATGAGTCCCGTCTACTATGAGCACAGGGCGAAGACACTGCTCAAATGCTCTAATACACTGTCCAAGAGCAAGGAACATGTGACAAAACATTCCTTCACTAGTCGTCTGCAAGTCGTATACAGTCCCAGGATTACGTTGTTTCAACAAATACAAATACGACGGAATCTTCTGATATGACGAGGGGAAGTCACCGTACATTCTCTCTATCGCTAGTTGCCTTGTTCGGACGGCAAAGTTGTATAACATTTGAACGCCGTATCGCATGCGCATCTCTGCCATCATCTCCTTAGGCCTCAGAACGACCTTCTCATCTATCAATTTCTTAGAAAAATAAAATGCGGCCACCTCGCTACTCACCGACCTTGCACGTGCATCACGGTTCAAATCTGATCGGCAACTGTGCTCCAATGTCAACTTAGTAATCCGAAAAAGAGTTGCACATTCCGTAGCACACAACCTAAACGTGCAATTCTTTCTACCACTCCTACATAGGTACACTGCACGGTTCGAAGCGGAGCGATCGGTCTTACACTCCACAAAGTGCTCCAAATGATACATTCCTACAGCTATCCTCAACTCTTGCACTGATCGAAATATCGATCCTACCTCGAGACTACCATTGATGACGATAGGCCGCTCAACCCACGCCAACGGTATTGCGCTTTCAATGTCAGGATGTGGAATGATCCAATTGCGCTGTGTACGCTCATGCTCAACCTCATTTTCTGATTGATGGTCCGATGAAAAGTGTCGCTGCCCCATGAGCCTATTCATTTGTGCTGGCTGTCCAATCCAAGCATAAAACTCTTCTTTCAATGATTCAAGCAAATCTTTACGACGATCTTCCTCTTCATCTTCGGATGTAGACACCGCTTCATCCTCCTCATAATCTTCATCATATTCATCATCATCACCATCGTCACTATCACCTTGTGCACCCGAGGTGCTACCTCTCACATTAACTTCGGGGGCGGAGTTCCCGCGGTTTTCAATCACATAAACTTTAGGATCTTCTTTAGGGTCCGCTAACCATCGAAGTAATTCTAAATCGCCCAGCAATAGCACTTTTGCTTTCATGCCGTTAATGGCTGTGAGGTACCATAACACATATTCGGTCTCCTTCCCACCATTCAAACCCTCTCTAATGAGTTCCACAAGGTTAGCACGATTAATCGTGCCGGGGTCGATGTAGACAACAAATAAATCCCCGTCCATATATATCGATCGCTCCCAATGACCGCCGTGATATATAATAATACGGCGTAAAGACATCTGAAATTAAGAAAATATACAAAAATGAAGTGTAAACAATCAATGAAAATACTTGTTTAGCACACATCTGTGCTGGTCACGATGGTGATCACCATCGTGAGGTCACGATTCGTGAGCTCACGGTGGCAATTGTCAACGTGACCTCACGATCGTGATCTCACGATGGCAGTTGTCACTGTGACCTCACGAATCGTGACCTCACGATGGTGATCACCATCGTGAACACGGTGAACTTGTCCATCGTGACCATAGCAGAATTCGTGTGCTTAGTTTAGAACTAGGTATTTCAACTTCTTTTAACCCCACGATACCATGAAGTTTTTAATTTAAGACACCATTATATGAACAAAATAACATATTTCATGACATAAGATGAAACATATCTTGTATTATACTTTCAAAAACCCTAATTTCACCCTAACAATAACCCTAATTTCAGCAGCAACTTATATCAAATGAACAAACATTATACATATTATGCTTACCTTTGTATGAAGTAAGGAACGCCACGGAGCCCCCGTTGATGCTTTCGTTCTTCTTGGGCGAGATCTTGGATGCTTGGTTTTTTTTTTGTTTTTTGGGTGTATGTTTGTTGATTGTATTTTGAATGTCAGGTTATGAGTTTGAATGAGGATTATTCTTCCCCATTACTACCACCACCAACCTCAATGGCTTCATTTATTACCTAGTACACCCGAAAATATTCACCAAATCGAATGTGCAGATACATTAATGAGTTTCGCATGCATCAGTCGTGGCCACGATGGAAGTGCCATCGTGACCACACGATAGGACTGCACCGTGACCTCACGATGGGATTTCCATCGTGAACAACCCATCGTGACATTCCCATCGTGACCACGTGCGCAGTCAAAAGTATGACACGGTTGACTTCGAAAACTAAGGGTATTTTAGTACTTTTACAGGATTTTGGTATACAAAAGAGTGTGTTTTAAAGATAGTCTTTCAAGAAGTGTTTTTTATGTTTTGGTATTTTTTTGTTAGTTTCCTATTATTATTATTATTATTATTATTATTATTATTATTATTATTATTATTATTATTATAATATGGGCCACGAGTTCACAAAATTAAAAGTCAACAATCTCTTTGGATCTTCGAGATCTACAAGTTTATGGCCCTTGAAGATTATAAAAATAAGCCATGCAATTAATGCCTATGTTTAGACATTCAAACTCTATTTCTTTATCTTTTCTAATGTCCAAAATTATTAGCCCGCGATTATGACATATTAAAAAAACAATTATATTGTTGACGTTTTGTTTTTATAATTTCCGATTACTATATCATTTTCAAAGGTTTAGGGTTCCGATTACTATATCTATATATATATATATATATATATATAATATAAGGTGTGGATCTGGTAGGAACTCATCCTTATATGAATTTGTAGGAACCATGCATTAATATCACTTCAAAAATGCACAAAATGCAGTTTTTTAATGCACAAACATGGCAAATGGCACATTACACTAACTCAATGCACAAATTTTTAACAAATTTTTAATGCACAAACAATACTAATCTAATGTATCAATTAATCTGGACCGTAGATAAAAAATAATCAAAGGTCCAGATTAGTTCTCAGTTTCTACCTAAGGATGAGTTCCTATATGATCCTATCTCTATATATATATCTATAAATGTTAAGGGGTACTCATCCCTTTGAGATAGAAGATAAAATCAATAACAACACTTCGACATTTTTGCAGTAAGACAGAATGGAGATTGAAACAAAGGTTATCTCCATAGAAACCATCAAACCATCTTCTCCTACGCCAAAATCACTACAAAAATACCACCTTTCATTTCTTGATCAATCAATGCCACCAATATTAGTACCCTTCGTTTACTTGTACGCAAAAAATCCCAAAATCTCCAACACCGAAAAATCAAAGCAATTGAAGAAATCCTTACCGGAGGTCCTCTCAAGATTCTACCCCTTAGCCGGCCGCCTCGTGGGCAACCTCTACGTAGACTGCAACGACGGTGGCGCACCCTTCTTCGAGGCCGAAGCAGCCTGCGATATTTGGCAAGCTATGCCCCATGCAAACCTTAAAGTTCTCAACAAATTAATACCTTTCCAAACGGATCAACAGTCCCTGGATCTTTGCCTTGCTGTTCAAGCCACCTCTTTCCGCTGCGGCGGCCTCGCACTTGCGATCCTCATGTCGCACAAATTCATCGACGGAATATCTTCCAATTTTTTCGCCGCCACCTGGTCCGCCTTCGCCAGAAACGGAGACGGCGGTGGCATGCCACCCCCAAAGCTGGGCACCGCTGCCTACTTCCCGCCGCTGGAGGATCCCGCCGCGTTAGATCCCGCCTCGGTATTGACGAAAGAAGAGCTCACAAGCAGAATCTTCACATTCCCCGCCGCGTTCATCTCCCTTCTACAAGAAAGGTACTCCGGCGGCGGCGGAAAGCGTCCGAGTCGAGTGGAGACGCTGTCGGCTTTTATATGGACAGAATTTGCATCGGCCACGGGCACGAGATCCGACCCGGATAAGATGTACGCATTGCAACATACGATGGACCTGCGGAGGCGGATCGACCCGCCTATGTCCAATTACCACTTCGGAAACCTTGTTGGGCTTTCAGCTGCGATGCCGGCAGTCGGAGATGGCGGCGTTGAGATTGTGCAGAAGATTAGGGCGGCAGTGAAAGCCGTCAAAAGTGGCTACGTGGTTTATAAGAACAACAGTGAGAGTGAGAGTGAGAAGAAGCCGATTTCCTTTTACTTCTCGAACTTAAGTGGGTATCCGTTGTACCAGGATTTCGGGTGGGGCAAACCCGTTTGGGCCGGGCTGACCCATTTCCCCATCAAGAATATCATCTTTTTTATGGATACAAGGAGTGGGGACGGAATTGAGGCACTTGTACATTTGGCCAAACATGATATGGAGAAATTTGAAGCAAGTTTGGCGCTGCAAATGTCCAAAAGTAAATTGTAATCAAAATTATCTATCTTGCATGCTATCAGATGAGATCATCTATTCTATTTCCGTGTTTCATCTTCTATTGTATTAATAAGAGAATGACATGTAACGTCACAATTAATGGTTTATAATATATTTTCTAAAAATTTTGAATCCTTAATTGATAGATCTAGGGTTTGTAGAGATAGCAGAAAATAACAATAATGCGACGACACAAGGGTTTACGTGGTTCGATCGATGTGATCTACGTCCACGGGAGAGAATATATAGCTTTTATTATACTTGAGAGTACAATGAGTATTTGAACGTATCTACACCTCTAATCTAGCATCTATATATAGGCCTTGAATTGAGTCCTAATCCTACTAGGATTCCTCATGCATATCCGAATTTCCTTCATAATAGGATTCCTTCTTCCCCAAGGTAAGGCTTTGTTAGTGACTTTACTTGGGCCGAGCTCTATGGGCCGAGCTTTAATATATGGGCCCAATTAGATTGGGTCTTAGATCAGGCCCAAGAAGAGGCCAGTACTATCACATCCCCCCCCCCCAAAAAAGAGGGAAGAAGATATGTAGACGCAGACTACGAGGTCGAATTTCCGAGGTGATTGATCGCGCAAATCACCTGTACGAACTGGATTACCGAGCTTATCGCCCGAGCTGAAGGGGGCCAAGGAGGAGGTGATGGCTGCAAGATCCGAGCTGGTCGCTCAGCTCGCGATGGCCGAGGCTGAGACTAAGAGAGCTCGGACTGAGGCCGAGAGAGCTCGGAAGCTGGAGTCCGAGCTGAACGCGGCGAAGGACCAGGAGGCCCAGCTCGCGGCTAGCCAAGGTGAGGTTCTCCGGGCCTACACGAAGAGGCTTCTGCTGTCGGAGAGCTTCTCCAGCCTAGCGAATGACTTGGCTGTACTCATCAATGGGAACTTCGCCGTGGCCGCCGAGCTGAAGGAGTGGCAGTTGAAGTTCGAGGCGCTTTGCGAGGAGTCCGCGTTGAAGCGGCTCGTTGCTCAGGAGGAAGAATTGAAAGCTGGTTGAGCCCGAGCTGTGTTGGTTGAGCCCGAGCTGGGCTCTATCCTATCACAGCCCCCCCCCCCCCCCCCCAAAAAAAAGATGTAGAAGCGAGGTGGGGTGCGACTTAAGGAAGCCGAAATTGGAGAAAAATGGGTTGCCCCTTCGGAAACTTGGCGTTAACAAAGTTTGGCTTTATTAGCTCACTTCGGAAATTGAATTTCAACGAAGTTTGGCTTTATTAGCTCACTTTGGAAATTGAATTTCAACGAAGTTTGGTTTTATTAGCTCACTTCGGAAATTGAATTTCAACGAAGTTTGGCTTTATTAGCTCACTTCAGAAATTGAATTTCAACGAAGTTTGGCTTTATTAGCCCTACCTCGTCCTAAGACGAGGTTTTGGCTTCGAACAGCATGACTTCGTCATCGGACAAAGTTTAGGCTCTGCTCCACTTTAAGCGAAGGCCGTATCTTGGCTTTTAATGGAGGTAGGGTTCCCTTGTTTTAAACTAATGCAGTCCGGCCTCGCTTTTAACGAAGTGCCTTCGTTTTAAACAGAGGCGGCTCATACATGCTTTTAACGAAGGTCCCTTTACGCGCGTTTAGAATTCACTCCAAGTATGGAATTTATTACCCTCGTCAGGGTTTATAAAAATTGGGATAATAAGCATAAGCGAAAGACGGGCAAGGTAAGATATGCAAGGACGATGATAAGAGATACTTTATGTGACGACCCCGTCGAACTGGGGTGGGGCTTCGTCCTCATCTTCATCATCTCGTCTTGGCCTTTTATCAGCATGGGGGGCGCAGTGATTCTCCCCTCGGTTCGGCCTTCTTTTTCCCTTGCCATGAGGTCGGGTTGCATGTTTGCCGCGATTTTGGTATTTTCCTAAGGTACCATCGTGTACGAGGTTCTCGATTTCCATAGCTAAATCTCTGCAGTCCTCGGTGTCGTGGCCATGATCCTCGTGGAATTGGCAATACTGCCCTTTAGACCGTCGCTTGGATCCTCCACGTGACATTGGCTGAGGTTTCTCGAACATGTCGGTATGCAGCTCGTAGATTTCCGTCCTCGGCTTTGTCAGCGGTGTGAACTGGCTCTTTTCGGGATTCTTGCGAAGTTCTAGCCGGGATTCAATAGGTGCCCGTTGTAGTCTACCGAGGGCACTTTGGCGGCCTTGACCTCGGTCTCTACGCTCTTCCTTCCTCTGGTCTGCGAGGTCGGCCTTGTCCACTTCGCGCTTGCGCCTATCGGCTTCGTCAGCTTTCGCGAACTGGTCGGCGATATTCCAAAGCTGCCTTGCGGTGCGGGGCTCATTTCGTACGAGCTCTCTGAATAAGGCTCCGGGCTGGATAGCGTTTTGGAAGGCCGAGATGAGGACTTCGTCAGTCAAACGATCGACTTTCAGACTCTCCTTGTTGAATCTAGTCATGAAGTCGGACTCTCCTCGACCTTGCCTAATGGTGAGCAAATGTGCCGCGGTTGTTTTTGGTTCGGCCTTTTGGAAAAACCTACGTTCGAAGGCTTGCATCAGTTCGTCGTAGGAGTTAATACTTCGAGAAGGTAGGCTGTCAAACCACATCCGGGCATTATCAACCAGTAGCTCAGGGAACACTCTGCACATGTAGATATCATCACTGAGCCCTTGGTTGAGCATGTTGTACTGGAATTGGGATAGAAAATTCTGCGGATCACACAATCCATTGTATGGCTTCACCGGTGGCACCTTGTAGGATGATGGGAGAGGTGTGTAGAGTATCCGGTGGGTGAAGGGAGTTGAGATCCTGCCGTAGACCTCGAACTCGCCGCCTCGGTGAGTGTCATCGTCTCGCCGAGGTGACTCAGCGTTGCGACGAGATGGGGCGGTATCACGCCGAGGTGAATGACGACTGCGGTTTCCTCGGCGTTCATCATCGCGTCCTTTGCGGCGTGGTGCAGTGTCCCGTGCATCCACGATTTGGACGCTTTGGGACTTTTGCTGTGGTTGTGACCGAGACGCAGCTTCATGCTCTTCACCTCGGTTTGTGATCTTCTGCCGGTGAGCGAACTGAAGGAATTCGTGTTGATTGTGTGTAATAAAATCTTTGACCGCGTTCTCCAGGTCGCGAGGTTGGAGACCTAAGGCTCCTCCCTTCTGGCTGCTGCCACGGCTTTCTTGGTGAATTGGATTGCCGAACTGATCCACCGAGATGTTTCTCACGTCTCCTTCTGGGGTAGGACCTCGCGCGTGTCCCTTCCCCGGCCTTTGGCCGCGATTAGCACTCGGGGCTTGGCTGGGATTGGTTTGGTCGGCGTTGGCGTCTGTCTCGCCGTCAGTGTCGGTCTCGCCGGCTTCCGAGATTTGCAGATTTGCGAGAAGGGTGTTTTTCTGGCGGTTCTCCTTCTCCTTAGCGGCGGCAGCAGCAGCGTCGATAGCAGATTTGCTTGTGGTAGATCGTGTGTTTTTCCCTGCCATCGTCGATAGCAGATTGTGATTTGCAAAATTTGATCGGAATGCACGGATTTAAGTTTCCCACAGACGGTGCCAATGATAGATCTAGGGTTTGTAGAGATAGCAGAAAATAACAATAATGCGACGACACAAGGATTTACGTGGTTCGATCGATGTGATCTACGTCCACGGGGGAGAATATATAGCTTTTATTATACTTGAGAGTACAATGAGTATTTGAACGTATCTACACCTCTAATCTAGCATCTATATATAGGCCTTGAATTGAGCCCTAATCCTACTAGGATTCCTCATGCATATCCGAATTTCCTTCATAATAGGATTCCTTCTTCCCCAAGGTAAGGCTTTGTTAGTGACTTTACTTGGGCCGAGCTCTATGGGCCGAGCTTTAATATATGGGCCCAATTAGATTGGGTCTTAGATCAGGCCCAAGAAGAGGCCAGTACTATCATTAATCATACCACATGTCCTCCTCTTATTGATCAGATGAAACACCGAAATACAATAGAGGATCTCATTTGGCATGCTACTGGCCCTTTTGGTTGTTCATTCTGTTTTCGTCACCGGGTTCTCTTTTTCTAAAGGGTTTCAATATGACCCGGGCTAGAAAGATGATGTATGTGATCATCATTCTACTTCTTTGTTAGCTTTTTCTTTTTCTCTTTAATTTGTTATTTGGGGCACTCTCTAGTGCAACCGGATCCCCTGTGACCGGATTTGGATCGGGTCATTTATAATAAATCAAAGCAATAGTCAGACACTTATTCATACTGATAAGCCCAATTAAGGTTAAGACTATTTAAGTCACCGAGATCTTTAATTCTCAATAAGTCAGAACAGAGAATTAATCTCACTATGATCCTTTCAATACGATTAACGTACTAGCATAAATAAATAGTCAAGATAAACTATTTAATACTATTATGCTACAATCTAAACCAACAACTCATCCAAGTTGTCTCGATTGTGAATATTAGTTTATATCTCATAAGATGCCGATTATGTAATCTTCTTTGATCTACAAAATAATATATAATCTTTAATATTGAGATAATTGGACAAATAATTAATATGCAATAATAAACATTTCAGATAGGAGAATTATTGTCCAATTAATTAATATGCAATAATAAACATTTCAGATAGGAGAATTATAGTGAAATAAATATCAATTGTATATAAATAAAAGTCTTGCTTTCGTATACAACCCTTCAATTCTCCCACTTATACTAAAGCAAACTTTTAGTATACAATGAGACTAATATTCATCTAGCCATCTATTACAACTTCTCCCACTTATACTCAAAGTTTAACTTAGTGTGGGAGGAAACGCAGCCCCATGCCTTCAACGTGCTTATCAAAGACAGCAGCTGGTAGACTCTTTGTAAACGGATCAGCCAGATTATCAACTCCTGCAACCTTTTGTACATCCACATCACCATCGTGAACAAGCAGCCGAATGTAATGATACCTTGCATCAATATGCTTAGTCGTTTGATGAAATCTAGACTCCTTGCAATTGGCAATTGCAGCCTCATTATCAGAATAACTCGTGATACCTCTCGGTAAACTAAGAATCACATCAAGCTCCGCCAGAAAGTTTCTAAGCCAAACAGCCTCTTTGGCAGCCTCAGTAATAGCCATATATTCGGCTTCCATAGTAGATAATGCAATGCATTTCTGCTTCACACTTCTCCACACAATGGCTCCATCTCTCAGCTTAAACACATAGCCAGAAGTAGAAAACCGCTGATCTTTATCTCCTTGATAATCAGCATCTACATAACCTACCAGAACCATATCACCATATCGATATACCAGTCCATGCTCTCTAGTCCGTTTAATGTACTTGAGTATGCACTTCACAGCAATCCAATGACCTTGACCAGGATTAGCCTGATATCTAGACACCATGCCAACAGCATGACAGATGTCAGGCCTGGTACTCTACATTGCATACATGAGACTCCCCACAGCCGAAGCATATGAAATTGCCTTCATGTCCGCTATCTTCTTAGGTGATGTAGGATACATCGCCTTAGATAGATGAACGCCATGTCTGAAAGGTAAGAAACCCTTCTTAGCATTCTGCATGCTGAAACGTGATAACACAGTATCAATGTAGGCTGTCTGAGACAAACTCAACATTCTCTTAGATCGATCACGACCGACCTTAATTCCGAGAATGTATGTTGCCTCTCCCAAATCTTTCATTTGAAACTGCTGGGATAACCATGCCTTAATCTTTTATAGTACATTCACATTATCACTAATGATTAGAATGTCATCAACATAAAGCACCAGAAACACTAGACTCCATCAATACACACCCGGTAAACACAACTTTCATGTTCACATTGTACAAAGCCATAGCCTTGGACAACATCATTGAAACGTTTGTTCCAGAATCGTGAAGTCTGCTTAAGTCCATAAATGGACTTATGTAGCTTCCACACAAGATGCTCTTCGCCTTTCTTTATGAATCCTTCCGGCTGCAGCATATAGAACGATGTCCCTGTCTTTTTCAAGATACCCGTTCAGAAATGCGGTTTTGACATCCATTTGCCAGACCTCGAGATTCATGTGAGCGGCCATTGCCATGAGTGTTCGGATAGATTTAAGCATGGCTACTGGCGAAAAAGTCTCATCGTAATTAATTCATTCTCTTTGGGTGAAACTTTTCGCCACTAGTCTTGTCTTAAAGGCCACAACCTTTCCATTCGATCCTCTCTTTTCTCTTGTATACCCATTTGCATCCTATGGCTTCACACAGCGGCGGACCTAGGATTTTCAATTCGGGGGTGCGAAATATTATGATATTTGAAGAACTAGACAGGGGATTGCAGGGGGGCGTGGCCCCCATGCTCGGGGGTTCGGGGGCGAAGCCCCCGAAATTTTTTTTAAGCTGTACAAGAATAAATATAATTTAAAATGAAAAAAATAGATAAAATGTTTATAAAGAGATCAAATATGGTTCAATATCAAAGATACACTTCAAAATACAAAAAAGAAAGATATTACATGATTATCTAATTTATTATTCGACGAGTCTTCATTTCATGAAAGCGAGTGGCAATCTCGTCATCAGAAACTTGGAGAAATATTTCTCTCTCGACGTAAGTGACCAAACAATCATTCAAAAAAATTGATCCCCCAAACTGTTTCGCAGATTATTCTTGACATAAGTCATTCCAAAAAACACTCTCTCTACACTTGCAGTAGCAACCGGAAGAATCAAAACCAATTTGAAGAGCAAAAATACTAGAGGATACGCCACATGTCTATTTGTTTTAATAAGCTTCATCGAAAGCGAACCCATATCATGCAAATTTTGAAACTCATCATCTCTTTTCATATCTTCCATGAATATATCAAGTTGACATTCAAGAGTTGATAAATCAATGCTTGAAAATTCGGAAGGATAAAAAGTGGCAAGTTTGAGTACCTTTTCATTGTCAAAAGAAGAGAAGCCATCCCGAGGATTTAAGCAAGCCATGCATTTGAGCAACTCCATATTGATCTCATCAAATCGGTGGTCAAGTTCTTGAAGTAGTAAATCAATTACTTCTATAAACACATCAACCCGAAAATGATGAAGATATGTAACTTCTTCAACAAAACGCTTTGATCTTCCATGAGGGCTGTAACAATCCTCCATATCAGGAACAACAATGCCATTATCATTACAAAATGAGATAACCTTCTTCAAGTGAGTCTCCCATTCATCATTCCTCAATTTCTGTAATACAACTTTGGTCAATGTGACAAGTCTCATAGCATTAACAATATCTTGGTCCTTCTTTTGCAAAGCAAGACACAAATCATTAGTATAACCAAATATAGTAGACATTAGTTGTGCCATGAAAACAAAATCAAATGACTCTAATGTGAACAAAACGCCTTGAGCTTTGGTTTTATCATCATAATCCGAGCCATTCTTCCCAATCGTCACAAGAACTGCAACAATAGTAGAAAACAAATTCATCACATTCAAAATAGTTTTGTAATAAGAACCCCAACGAGTTTCTCCAGGCCTCTTCAAACCAAGTTCTTGATTTAACCCTGATCCTGTTTCAAGTTCACCCACTTCCAAGGCTTCAACAACTTTCTGGGCTTGCAAATCACGAATTATTTCTCTTCTCTTACAAGAAACTCCAACCACATTCAATAAATTGCAAGTGCATCAAAAAGCCAAGAACAATCAATGTTCTTCTTAGTAATTGCAACAAGAGTTAGTTGAAGCTGATGAGCAAAGCAATGAATATAGTAAGCACTTGGAGTATCTTACCTAATCAAAGTCTTGAGGCCATTTAACTCACCCTTCATGTTACTAGCCCCATCATACCCTTGGCCTCGAATCTTAGATGGACTCAATGAATGTTCAACAAGTAAAGACAAAATTGCACTTTTTAAAGTCAGAGCCGTAGTATCACCAACATGAACAAGTCCAATAAATCGCTCCACTACCTTTCCCATTTTTCCTTCAACATAACGCAAAGAAAGAGCTAGTTGTTCCTTTTAGGATACATCACTCGACTCATCGGCCAATATAGCAAAATAGCCATCACCAAGCTCATTGACGATGCGCTTAGTTGTTTCTTTAGCACAACAATTGATAATATCCTTTTGAATTTTTGGAGATATCAATTGACAATTTCCAGGGGCATTTTCTAAAGTTACCTTTGAAATGGCTTCATTGTGTGTCTTTAACCATTTCAAAAGTTCAATAAAATTGCCCCTATTGAGAGAATCTTCATTTTCTCTATGCCCACGAAATGACATTCCTTGTCGCAATAACAAACACACACAAGAAATTGAAGCTTTCAAACTAGTTTCATAGTCTCTTAGAGTTACATCATTGGCATTATCTAAAGAAACAATAATTGATTTTCTTTTGCCATCTCTTAAGTTCACATATTTCTCATAAGCAAGATTGTGAGCACTTTTAACTCCACCAACATGCTTTTTCAATCTATCCGATTTATTCCATGACTTAAACCCATCATTAACAAATGCATCTCCTCCCACATTAGTTTCAATATCATTCTTGAACAAGAAACAAACAAAACAAAATGCGGCATCTTTCTCAATGCTATATTCAAGCCAATCCCATTTATCAAACTAAGAAACAATAAATCGGTGCAACCCTCCAAGATTTCTTTGACGAAAATTATGAGTTCTTGGTTGACAAGGTTTTTTAAGGATATATGCTCTTCTAACCGCATGTCATTGGTTTGGGGGATAATCCATTATGCTTATTCTCTTTCCCGGATCATGAGGAAGAAGTTCAACATCATAAACCATTTCATTTTCCTCTAATGGCACTTTACTAGTACTAACACTTGAACCACCCAAATTTTTAGCAATTTCTTGTGTTAGAGGAGAATCATTTGAAGTAGAGATTGGAGCACTAACACTTGAACCACCCAAATTCTTAGCAATATCACCATCAACCTTTGAAGAGCATGAATCTACTTGAGATTTTTGTTTCTTGAACATAAATTGTTGAAGATTTGATTGCTTAATCATTCCTTTTGATTTTTTAGATGCATCATTCTTCATTTCCTATATTCAATATGCAAATATAAAATTACCATACTAAAACTCAACTAATCAGCAACTACTAAAAAATACCAACATTTACATATGCTTCATTTTACCACCAATTCACCATTGAATCAAAAATGCTCAATCAAATAAACATCAATAACTAATTCAACATTGACCTGATCAACCAATCACTTCAAATTTGTAAAATACTACCACTAATTTAAACTTTAGGGTAAAAGAAAAATACCTCAAATTAATAACAAGCGGCTGAATTAAGGTTTAGAAGATGAAGTTAGAATGGAGTTTGAAGCTTGGAGTGCACGGTCAGTGGCCGGCGAGCCGGCGGCGGCTGTCCGACGGGCAACGGCGACGGGTGACGGGAATCTTCTTTTTCAAGTTTGTTTTCTCACCCTACTGTATTATACTCTAAGAGTTTTGTCCCCAATTTGAAATTTCCTCCCGCAGTAGTTTTAGTTTAAGGTTTTACTCATTTGGGCTTGGGCTGGAATTTGGGCCATAAATTATACTTTTTATTTAGAATTTGGGCTTAAATTATTATTAACATAGATATATATATATATATATATATATATATATATATAACTACTAATTTTTTTTTTTTTTTTTGGGGTACAAATGTACCCCCTTGTTCCAATGTCGGTCCGCCACTGGCTTCACAGCCCTCAGGAAGCTCGCACTTCTCGTATACATCCATGGCAGCGATAGATTTCCATTCGGCAATCATACACGCCAACCACTCAAGAGCATCCGGATCTGCTAACGCTTCAGAGTAAGTCCAGGGATCTTGTTTGATCACTGCTAATTCCATTGAATCCTTGGATTCATTAAGTAAAATGTATCGACTAGGCAACTTTCCTTGAGTTACCCTCCCACTACGACGAAGCTCTATAGCAAATTCAATATTAACGGTTTGTGCAGGTTTTGACGATTGCTCGTCTTGCACAACTGGAGCACTAATCACCTCCTCCCCTCTAACTTCTTGAAGTATGACGTCACTTCTCTTCCTATGGCCAATCATTTAGTCATTTTCCAAGAATCTTGCATTAATGCTAATAACGGCTTTCTGATCCTTAGGACAGTACAAATAGCCACCTTTCGTTCCTCTAGGATAGCCTACAAATAGCATCACCTTGGTTCTTGGACTCAACTTGTCAGCTTCTTTGTTCAAAACATGTGCCGGAGTACCCCAAATCCGGATGTGATTAAGACTAGGCTTGCGCCCAGACCACAGTTCGGACGGGGTCTTAGGCACTGACTTTGAGGAAACCAAGTTTAGCATGTGAGCCGTTGTTTCCAAAGCATATCCCCAAAATGAAATAGGTAGAGATGCATAACGCATCATAGATCGACCATTTCCAGAAGTGTTCGATTTCTTCTCTCCGACACACCATTCTGTTGGGGTGTTTCCGGTGTAGTCAATTGGGACGTAATCCCACTTTCCAACAAGTATTCCTTAAACTCGTAACTGAGGTATTCGCCGCCGCGGTCAGATCGCAACGATTTGATACTCTTTCCATGTCTCTTTTCTACTTCCGCTTTAAATAGTTTGAACTTTTCAAAACACTCTGACTTGTAGCGCAACAGGTAGATGTACTCGTACCTTGAGTAATCGTCAATGAAAGTGACAAAGTACTCGTACCCTCCACGAGCTTGAGTAGACATGGGTCCACACAAGTCGGAATGAATCAATTCCAACACTTTTTTGGCCCTATACCCCTTGGCCTTGAAAGGCCGAGTCGTCATCTTTCCCTCTATGCAGGATTCGCAGATTGGGATGGTCTCGACTTGGAAAGATCCCAAGACTCCATCGGAAACCAATCTTTGGATCCTCCTTAGATTGATGTGATCCAATCTAAGGTGCCAAAGAAGAGTTTGATTCTCTTGAGAAAAATTCGACCTCTTCTTTTGATTAACAGTTAAAGCATTACTTGAAGAACTCGAAGCATGAGAACAGTAAATAGTATAAAGAAAATCAACAACATGTGCATAACCGATAATCTTATCATCTTTCATAAAAGTTGCAAAACTCTAAAAAAGAATAGAATATCCATCTTTCCACAACTTAACCATAGAAATCAAGTTTCGTCGAAAATCTGGCACATATAAAACATCTCTTAAAACTAAAACTGAATTCTCAAAAGATAAATGAACATCGCCTATGGCCGCAACGTCCGCTCGCGCTTCCGTTCCAATGGCAACGCTCAACTCCTCTCTACTCACTTCCCTTGTCCGCAGGAACTCCTGCAATGAATAACAAATATGGTCAGTTGCACCCGTATCTACTACCCACTTGTGGATAGAACTTGAACGTAAACATATTTCTTTAACAAGAGCAGAAGTCATACCTTGAGTCTTCTTCAACAGGGGGCAGTTAGCCTTCCAATGTCCAGATTTCTTGCACTTGAAGCACTTTCCACCCTTCTCCTTTGGCTTTTTGATGCCTCCGGTAGGGCCTAGCCTCTTGCTCCCACTACTTCCTTCGCCCCTCTTGCTTTTCGCCGGGCCCTTCCATTTCTTTCCACCTTTTGGTGAAACATGGAAACCCTTTGAAGATGAGGCAAGAGCTTGCGGACTCTTTCCCATAACCCCTTCCGCTGCAACAAGTTCATTGAGCAGTTCATTTAGAGTGAACAATTTCTTGCTCATTATTGCATTAAGGCGGAAGTTCTCATAGGACTTAGAAGAGTGTGGAGTATCATGTCAACTTTCGCGTCATCCATGATACCTCCACCAAGCACGTCCAGCTCATTGAAATGATTGATCATTCCAAGCACGTGCTCGCGCACAGACACGCCTTTCGTCATCTTCGAACTCATGATTTGCCTCATGATCTCGAATCGGGTAGAACAGTCACTCTCACCGAACAGCTCCTCAAGGTTAGTCATGATTGCAGCAGCCGTGTCCAAAGACTGATGCTGCTGCTGCAACCCAGAGGACATAGTGGTCATCATGTAGGCTTTCGCCATACAATTGGCCTTATTCCACCACTTAGACTCCTCTTTCTGAGCATCGGTGGAGGCTGCAGTGAGAGCTGCAGGCGCAGGAGTAATGAGTACAAAGTGGTACTCTTCGGCATCTAGGACATATCCCAAATTGCGCTTCCATTCCAAAAAATTTGGTCCGGTAAGCGGCTTAGCAGTAAGCACATTCAATAACGGAGTAATAGTTATATCTGGAAAAAAAAATTAAACATTCAAAACGCACATAAGTCACAATTATTGCATAAAACGTTCGTAACATTTATATTGTAACCTTTTGATAAAACAATATTAAATGAAACCTTAATTAGCTCAAGTAATTTACACGCAAGCCACGATAGTGTGGACGTTTACGTGCGTACCACTCAACCAAACACCCAGTTTTTTAATTTTATCTTATGCCAAATTAACCTTATGACACATAAAATTAATAAATGAACCTTACTAGACCATATTATCTCGAAAAGGGACTCCGATGGGAAGTTGTATTCGAGACAATATCTAAGCACAAACCACAATTTAACTAATTCAAAATTGTCCCACATATTGATACAATTACTCAAATGACATCTCCTTGTAAACAATTTCATTAATTATCTTATTCTAATCTCTCCTATAATAATCTATGAGAATTAATACGAGCAAGCCACGATAGTGTGGATATTTACACGCAAAACTCCCACTATTCACGAGACTAAAATACTTTTTTAGAAGTTTTACTCGACAAAATCTATAAGTTAATAGAACTCATGCAAGCCACGATCGTGTGGACGTTTACAGGAGCCTAACAACTTAATTCGTCTAAAATCAATTTTGGAGGTCTAATTTGATTTATTAAAATCAATTTAATATGCTTAGTCATTTTTAATTCAAAAGGTTTTCTCATGCAAATCACGTAAAACACGGAATTACTAAACATGCTTTTCTAGAACTCACATAATAAATCATGCTCGCTTGAATTCATAACATGCTTAGAATAATACGATAAATTCCTAGCATGCAATTTCTAAACGCAAATAATTTCAAATAATTTCAAATTATATCATGCTTTAGAAATAATAACACCTTAATGGTGATTAAAACCACGACATGCAATTTACAATAAAATAAATAAATTGTCGTCTCGTCGTGGATATTTGGTACCTACCTAAATTATTACAAAAATAAAATAGGAAATAAAAAACTATCTATTACAATAAATCTTCGTCTTCAAGTCTTTCCTTATCCGTCGCCTTGAAGAGTCGCCCAAGAAGGAAACGAGATTTATCAAAATCCCGTCATTCCATCATGAATTCGACCACGCAGGAGGCCCTACCGTGCGGCTACCCACACGCCCAAAACCCTAGGTTTTCAACCTAGGGTTTCGTTTGTGAAGACATCGTCGCCAGCATGCCCACCTCGCCGGAATTGCGACCAAGCGCCAGCACCGCCACGCCGCCACCACTGCCCTCACCCCTACCCACCCCTGTTATCGGAACATCAAGGGCAGAAGCAGGACAGAGGCCGACGTTGCTGCTGAGCTCCGTCGTTCGCCGACGTCGAGCTCGCGACAGCACCGCGACGAGTCGCACGGCACGAAGTAGTTCCAGCGCTCGCCACCGTCGTCTTCTCGACCTCCATCAGCTGCTGCTCGCCGTCCCGCTGCTGCTGCTGTCAGCTCGCCATTCGCCGCCGGAGAAGAAGATTGCCGCTCGCAGCGGCTTTGAAGCCATGGCGACGTCGAAACGCCGCCCGCTCCCACTGTTCCGACACACCCATACCAAGGAATCACCCTTGAGGTCTGGTCGAAACCAGCAGCACCGGCGGGAACTCGCCAAAGCGATTCCGCCGCCACGACGCCCCACGCGTGTAAAACACGCGCAGCCGTAGATTACGGTGCCCCGACTTCACGAGCTTCGTCGCTCGGCCGTGTTGTTGATTCAGACACTATAGACACCGGAGCTAAGCTCCGACGAATCGGATTTCGTCCGATAAAAAAAAACACGTCGCGGGCTATACCCTAGCGCGTGAAGTCGACGCGCCGCCTCATGCCACCGTCTACCGCCACCAGCCTTCTTCCCCTGTCCAGTCCAGTTACTCCGTTTCTCGACCCGTACAATAATTACAAATCAAAATAACAATTTACAACTGAAATCTTAATCTAACCATGGATTTTCTCGTGGTAAAAATCGGCCAAAACGGCAAACCAACAGAAAATAAAACGAATCCATGACGAGACAACGAACATGCATGCATAAATATACGTACGTAAATAAAATCAGATTTTATTTTACATGGATTTACTGTTCGTTAATCCGACAGAGCCATAACTCACAGACCAGGGCTCTGATACCACTGTTGGAACTGATTATTGAAAACCGATTCGTTTTCCCATGGACCAGTTATGGATATCTAACAAACACATACAAAATCCATATCTATCATGCTCCTATGAATTTAATTGCAATCATAGGATGTTTATTCGGAATACCTGCAAATTTGATACACAACCACTCCAAAGTTGACCTTCCGAACTGTTCCCGGCTAGAGCACGACGATAGATGGGATCGACTTCGAGCTCTCTCTCTCACTGGGGGCAGCGGCTCACAGTCTCTCTCTCTAGGTTATAGTTGCTTAGAACGCAAGTAAGTAATGAGTCTTATGAGCCTTGTATTTATAGATAAATAACTGTTCACATTCATTGAACCTAGACAACCCTTACGGGCCGTAGGAGATAGACGTCTAGCTCACTTAAAGACACAGGCCATTGGGCCAATTCAGGGATCTACTAGCTTAAATAAGATTGGCCCGATAATATTTGATTTAATCTATTCAGCCAAAAAATATAAATCAGATATAAATATTAATTCATTCCACTAAAGAATTAATACTGACTTACCCTCTTATTTATTTAGTTGAGTTGGGGCTAGTATTAGACTTAATTAATCTCCGTATTTAAGATTATCGAATATCCATTAATTAATTAAATACTTCCGACAGCAATTAATTAATCAATTAATTATTTACTAATAAATAATTATCTCGAGTGCTACCACTTAAACTTATTATCGTATCGGAACTAATTCCACCTGCAGGGTTTAATACAATACACTTATTAAGTTCCTCGAGAGGATATCATCATCCCATTATTCATAGGACACGGATCCTTATTGCAGCTCTATCAATATCAAATAAGAACTTCTACCGCCCAAAATACGAAATTTCGAACCACTATCAAGTTCTCATTTATAATAGATCAAAGCAATAGTCAGACACTTATTCATACTGATAAGCCCAATTAAGGTTAAGACTATTTAAGTCACCGAGATCTTTAATTCTCAATAAGTCAGAACAGAGAATTAATCTCACTATGATCCTTTCAATACGATTAACGTACTAGCATAAATAAATAGTCAAGATAAATTATTTAATATTATTATGCTACAATCTAAACCAACAACTCGTCCAAGTTGTCTCGATTGTGAATATTAGTTTATATCTCATAAGATGCCGATTATATAATCTTCTGTGATCTACAACACACTATATAATCTTTAATATTGAGATAATTGGACAAATAATTAATATGCAATAATAAACATTTCAGATACAAGAATTATAGTGAAATAAATATCAATTGTATATAAACAAAAGTCTTGCTTTCGTATACAACCCTTCAAGGTTGACCCGTTTGTAGAGATCAAAATTTTAAGGAAATATTTTATTAATTTTAATATCTTATTTTATTATGGAATCTTATCATATCCATATTAAAGTAAGTTATTTAATTGATAAATATGTATTTATATGGTGATAAATATCTATTTCTTTGGCAACAACTAAAAGATATGTATAAATCTTTAAGAACCAATCAAATTGCGCCACCTCATCGCTCAAGCCCATGATGGAGTCCAAAGCCCACTCAAATTCTCTTTTCCTACAACTATAAATAGGGGGTCTCTACACAACTTCAAATCACACCTAAAAATCATCTTCAAGAGCTCAAGAATTGAAGAGAGAAATTCTCCAAGATTTCTCTCTCAATACTCAAGGTGTCCCGACGAGATTCAAGGCGTTCTTCGTAGGAATCAACGCGTTTTTCGGCGGAATCATATCAAGTGGTGTTTGATCTGGAAACAAGGCGGAAGTCCTCCACGTCAACGTTATAAAGCTCGACTCTCAACATTTACTTCGAAAATAACGCGAACGTCCTCCGCGTCAACACCATCAACCCCAAAGCTCAAGTCAACGCCATCAATCCCGAAACTCAAGTCAACGCCATCAACCTCAAAGATCAAGTCAACGTCATCAAGCACAAAGATCGACTTTACTTCGGAAGCAAGACGAAGTCATCCGTATCAATGTTACAAAGCTTGAAGATCAAGTCCAAGGAGATCTAGGAGGCATACTTCTACAAAAAATCTCAAAGGCTGCTTGAAGACCGTTCGAGGGTTAAGTGAAGAGAAGAATCGGAGGATCAAATAGAGATTGAACCCGCATATATTCGAAATTCGTATATTTGTATTCATATTTATATTTATTGAATAAATACATATTTTGTGTTTACATGACAGGTCAATTATTTTTTTTAATTTCACTTTATTTTTTATTATTTTTTTTTTCAGGCTCTGCCTTCGGCACTGATTTTACGGCTCTGCTTTCGGCTCCAATTTTACGGCTCCGCCTTCGCTCCGATTACTAATATAAGGATAATAGGCGGGCAACAATTTAGACTTTTTCGGCTCGCTCCGCGGCCTTCGGCTCCCATCGCTCGAATCTTGACTAATGAAGAAGCGGCAAACAAAAAAAACGAAGAGTCAAACAAAAAAAAGTGGAAAAAAGTACAATTTTTAAGAAAAAAATTGAAATGAAAGCTGAAAATTAATTAAAAAAAAAACAGGAAAATTAAGACAGAAAATAGGAAAAAAAAATCGGAAAAAATAAATTGCGTGCACTCATCGCATGGGGTGCGGCAGATCGCAGGCAAGTATTTGCGTTGTTATTTTTATAATCGTATATACCTATACTGTTGCTATCATCTAAATCATCATAAATAAACTTGGGCCCAAATTTGTTATTTTTATAATCGTAACTATACAGTTGCTATCATCTAAATCATCATAAATAAGCTTGGGCCCAAATTTGTCTAAAAACTCCACAATTGAAACCTTTTTATTTTTATTTTTCCCCTCACTGTACAAGTCCGCGTAAATTTTGTCATGATTTTACAAGCGTGCATAGAATTTGTCCTACTTTTGTAACCCGTTATGAGTTATTCTCGTAAAAAATATTAACACTATTTTTCATGTGTAATAGAAATCTTCAATCGTATATTAGTTGATCAACTTCATTAATTTTTAATTAGAGTATTAAATCTAATTTTAAATAAATAATTAATTAATATTTTAATTAAAATTAATTACATACGTACATTAACTGAATCTTAACTAAAGAGTTTTGTTCATGTGGTTGCTTGTGGTGATTGAACTTAAGTTTGGTTTGAGAAGAGAGTACGATGTAGTAATACATGCTGGTTTGTGTATATCATACATATATACTCCCTCTGTCACACGAAAATTGTCTTCCTTACCTTTTTGGGTTGTGTTACGAAAGATATCTCCTTTTTTTATTGGGAAGTAATTAATTGTATTCACACTGTTTTTAAATTCTTTATTATTTATTCACATTACTTTTACATTCTTTATTATTTCTCCTTAATTCCCCGTGCCGAATACAAAGAAGATATCTTTCGTGAGACGGAGGGAGTACATATACACACACACACACACACACACACACACACACACACACACACACACACACACACACTATATATATATATACTTCCTCCGTCCCGCCAAATACAGCCTAATTCATATGAGCACGCAGACTAAGAAAAAGGGTACTGAGTATAAAGAAAGTGTTTAGTATAGTGTGAATGCAATATTTTATAGAGAATTAGTCAAATATAGTCACTCCTGAAAAGAAAAGTGCTAATATAGCCACGTTTTTAAAAACGATCAAATATGGCCACGCATACACGACTTGCATACACGACCAGCATACACGACTATGTATATTGATCGTGTATGCTGGTCGTGTATGCTGATATGGTTGTGTATGCTAGTCGTGTATTCAGGTCGTGTATGCTGATATAGTCGTGTATGCTAGTCGTGTGTGCATTATTGTGTATATTGTTATGGTCGTATATGCTAGTCGTGTATGCATGGTCAATATACACGGCCTTAGGTCGTGTATGCTGGTCGTGTATGCATGGCCATATTTGATCATTTTTAAAAAAGTGGCTATATTAGCACTTTTCTTTTCAGAGGTGGCTATATTTGAACTTCTCCCTATTTTATAATGCTAATAAAGTTATAGATGGGATTGTTGAGTGTGTAGTAGGAGTAGGTTACTGGGGTTTAGATAAAATGGTGGGTCATGTATATAAACTAATTGTTTCCTTTAAAGGAAACATGCCAAATATAGTACTGGGACATCCCGAAAATTCATATTCGGTGGGACGGAAGGAGTATCTGTATGTGTGTGTCAATTAAATGGAATTTGTTGTATGCACGAAACAGTGACGAAGCCAGAATTTTGATTCAGGGGGGTCTAACTTATATTAGCATTTTTTTACATACATAAGAAGAAGTTTAATATAAAGTCAAATATATAAAACTTTTTAATATGAACATAATATCTTTTAAAATATTTTAAAACAATAAAAAAAATCTGAAAAATATATTTCAAATATAAATTTGATAAATTGCATGGTATAAGATGACGAGTTAATGAGCAAAATATTACTAAGACTCGATGTCAACACAATAATAAGATATAATAATTTAAAATTGAACCCAAAGTATAGAAACATCGCTATTGTTAAAATAAAATATGTTACGCATCAACAACGTTTTTTAGAACATTAAGAATATTTGGAGGTCGTACATGAGAAGAGATTAAATATATCTTATTTTGAGGCAAACTTAAATGAAGGAAAACATAAATAAATACGCAAGTACAAACAAAGAAGTTAAACATATAAATAGACAAACACAATGAAAAAAATATAAGAAGAAATAAAAAACATCGATGAAGAACAAAAAAAAATAAAAAAGTAGGACCGAAAAATAAACCAACACAATTGTGTGCATGAGAATCGAACAAAAGAGTTCAGAGAAAAAGAGAAACATTAAAATAATGACACCAAACACCTAGTACTATAACATTAGCTTTAATATTTAATACTTATCTTAATTTTCTAAATTATACAAACAATGGCTAATATCTAGATAACCACATGTATAAATACACTATGATTTATGGTACTTTCTTTCAATATCTAGATAACCACATGCATAAATACACTTGTATAATATTTGGGTCATGTGTTATAAATGGTTTGAGCTTCATTATGTGGGTCATATGAATCCAATTTTTCATTTTGAGCAACACATGGGGTTCGTTAGAAAGAAGAAATTTGAGAAGGTGTGGAAGGCCTTGTGGATTTGTGTTGTTTGGAATATTTGGAGTCACAGAAACGAGAGGATATTCAAGAATGGAACGAGTAGAAATGAAGATTTGATCGAGTTAATAAAGGTTATATTTTGGCTTTGGATCTCTAACCTTATCCGTAGCTCTTCGTGTTATAATTTAGGTGATTGGATTTGTAATCCATCACTTTGCTTTGGTCTAGTTAATCGTCATAATTTATTTTGTTAATAGTTATCTCTTGTAATCCGTTTTGAGTTGCACTCCTCGTACGTTATTAATTTATTTTACTTACAAAAAAAAAACACTCAACGGTAACATTAATTATCACTAATACACACTACCCTCTCTCTCTCTCTATCTCTCCCCGAGTATTCAAGAATGGAACGAGTAGAAATGAAGATTTGATCGAGTTAATAAAGGTTAGATTTTGGCTTTGGATCTCTAACCTTATCCGTAGCTCTTCGTGCTATAATTTAGGTGATTGGATTTGTAATCCATCACTTTGCTTTGGTCTAGTTAATCGTCATAATTTATTTTGTTAATAGTTATCTCTTGTAATCCGTTTTGAGTTGCACTCCTCGTACGTTATTAATTTATTTTACTTACAAAAAAAAAAACACTCAACGGTAACATTAATTATCACTAATACACACTACCCTCTCTCTCTCTCTCTATCTCTCCCCGAGTACCAAAATTCTTGTAGAAATTACTAATTAAACTAAAGAAATCATGTCCAGAAACCTAACTTTCTTGTTATGCTACTAATAATAATAATAATAATAATAATAATAATAATAATAATAATAATAATAATAATAATAAAACATAATAATAATAATAATAATAACAATAATAATAATAATAATTAAATAATAATAATAATAATAATAATAATAATAATAATAATAATAATAATAATAATAATAATAATAATAATGCTGCAGCGGTTCTGATTATTGAACTCTTGTTATGCTAGCGATGTATTTGTGCAGGCAAATCATTTTGTGGACTTATTACTAATTTCTTGTTATGCAACAATAATGTATTTTGTTAAATACATTTCCATTATTATGAATGACTAGCAGATCGAACTATCGAAGTAATTTGATTTGGTTCGACCCAATGTCAGAATTTCTTTTATTTTTAATTTGGAGAGTTGGTAATCATATAATGTATTTCTTGTGTTGAAGTTGGTGTTGCATGTTATTCATCTATATATATTATTTTGCAATATGTAAGCATAACATTAAAAATTATTTAATATTATTTTGGAGTAATAATATTTCGATAATTGATCAAAAAATGCTTACAAGAAACAAAACTATTTCATTTATTTATACGGACTAAACATAATTTAAAATATAAAAAATCATATACGGTATTAATTGTCGTGTATGTCTAATCATTTCGTCACAAATTAATATTTGAGACAAATTTGAAATAGCCATAATAGCCGTTAAAACATAAATTTTGGTCCACCTTCTTTAAAATTATAAATTTTGCCCATTTTTTTCAATTAGGGACAAAAATATCCTTAATGAAACGCGGGTCAGGTCTGACGCGGGCGGACACGGGTCGGTTCCAGTGGGTATCACGTATCTGGTACAATTGGCACATCTGGTACTATGTAATCAATATGTTATTAATTAACGCTATATAAGTATTTGACGTTAGTGAGATAGTCTCGCATGTTCCTTTGAACCGGTCTGTGTGCTGCCATCTTTTCTCGTAGATTCTCCTCACTAGAATTAAATGCGTCACCTTCCTCTTGAGAAGTTGTTGACTGACTATTGATACTAGACTCTCTATTCTCCTCCAGATTTGGCAAAATAATCGTCTTTGGTCGATGGATGTTATCGTATACTTGGGCCAATTTTCTTTTAAGACTTCGGCGGTCTAGCATACACAAACACACAGACAAGAAAACGATCAAACACACCTGTGGCAGAAATAAACAAAAACAAAAACAATAAGCACACAAACAACCAAATATTTACAACACGAAATCACAAAAACATGAGCACGAAAACAAATGCCTAAAGCCTTCCCCGACAACGGCGCCAAAATTTTGAATCAACTAAATTGTATCTATTAGTTGCTCGCAAGAGAACGATGTCTTAAGTAGTACGGATAGCTAACCCAAGTCGTATCACACGGAAAGCTTAACACGGCAATGCATTCATGCTAACATAGAATATCAAAAATGTCCTAAACATTCTAACCAAGTTTTTGTTGAGTTTTATAGCTAAAAATATTCAATAACTTGAGTTAAACGGAAATTCAATGAATTAAACGTCTAGGATTTAAATCATTCTCCTAGGAAGATTAGTTTCTTAAAAACATTAACGAAGTTTCCAATCTACTAACTTTCGTATTCATAGAGTTGAACTACGCCAATGAAATTACTAAAATATGCTCGACAATTAATCTATACGACTCTGATCAAGATTAACTCTATTTCAACCACAACATGTTACGAAATCATCTCTCGATCTCATTCATTACTAACATATTCAAACATTGATCAAATGTTCAAAAGAAATAATACTCAATTGAAATAGAAGATGAACATTAACAATTCACAAGCAAATAACCATTCCGTGTCGAAGAACTAAATCCTAGAACATAAAATCTAGTTCATATTGCAGTAAATGAAAGCAAAATAAAAGCTGGAAATGAACATTGCATAAACCGAAATAAAGATTCTTACAAAGTACGAGAAGCCTTCTACGATCAACGGAAATGAAGTCTAAATCAAAATATAAAAGTGTTTGAACAAGGAACTTGAAAGAAACATATTTTATAGAGTATTTTCTGTCTTCCCTATTCTAGAAACGAGATAAAATGGAAGATTACATCCAGAAAACCGACATTTTCCATTTATACTGTTGAAAATAACCGCTCGCCCCGCGCCGCAAGATTTTCCCGCGGCGGCGGGGCTCTATAAGCGCAAATCGTTCCCGCGCCGGCGGAAATCTTGTTTGTTCTCTCCTTCACCACTTTCACTCATTTTTCCACATTTTTTTACTATTTCTTGTCTCTTCAGCCACCTGCGTACCTACACACACCAAAACACAAAAACACCCAACATATGGCCATGACTTGTAATAAAAAAACGAACAAAAACACGAACAACACACACAAATAATCGCACAAAAAACACGCAAAGATGAACTAAACATATGCACAAATAGCCGAGGTTGGAACACTACTACTCTAAGCCAATTTAATTTCTGCTCCAATAATCAATAATGATATACGTGAAGATTATCTATATTAACTTTCCTCACATTTTAAATCCCTCGTAAAATATATAAAATAAATTTATATTGAAATTGATAGTTATATTACAAAATTACCATCCACTAGAAATTCAAAATTTCTTGATTACAAATGTTGTTCAATCCGATTCATTGATATGTCCAATACTTTTCGAGCACAGTTATTAAGAAGTGTAAAAAGATAGAAAATGGTAGGGGCCTAATATTTTTTTAAGATTAAATATTTCGAATTATAAAAAAGGAGACATCATCAATGTAATTGATGAAAAAAGAAAGATGGACATTATCAACGGATCGGAAAGAATAGTATAACAGTGAACACAAAATTTGAAATTTATAAAGCAAAATAATGTGCCTTCATTTTTCCGCTCAAATAAGATATTTGAGCATAAGGACCTATGCTCTATGACTTTTCAGATTCTTGAGTATATCTCTATGACTTTTCAGATATTCTATGACTTATGATACTGTAAAAGATTATTATGAGGATGATTATACAATAAATAAATAAATAATAATTCGCTAGAAAAATATGATGTGAAGGAAAGAAGATGAAGATTACGCCATTACGGGTATTTTCGACAGTACCACCACCATATTATATATCCCTTAGGACATCTTTTCCAACGTGATTGCAAGCGCAAGTGCGAAATCTAATTACAAATAGCTAAGTTTATGTTTCTATGTTAGAGATAGCTAATTAGTTGGTTGCTATTTACAAATTGAAACACTAATTAAGATATTGTGCAACGCAACGCGTGCGGGTAAATCTAGTAAATAAACTAAACTTTTCCCTCTGTCCCGCGAAAGATGAACCACTTTTCTTTTTGGGCTGTCCCACGAAAAATGAGCCCTGTCTATTTTGGGAAATAATTAATTGCATTCACACTGCTTTTACATTCTTTATTGTTTATTCATACTAATTTTACATTTTTTATCAATAAAATACTCCATTAAATACACCCACTACTATTTCTTCTTAGTCTCCGTGCTTAAACCAAATGACCTATCTTTAGTGGGACGGAGGGAGTACAAAACTACTCCATGAAAATAAAATTTTAAATTCTTTTATAAAAATATAGTACTCCCTTCATTAAAGATTATTGGTCATACCACTTTAACCAATTTTTATCATTCATAATACCCATACAAACAAAATGTGTCTCTTATTTCCGGACGTACGGAGCAATACTTATTTAAAATATATTCTAAGTAACATCATGTAGCGCCAATGAGTGGGTGCCACCTGTCCTTTATTGGGAGGTGAGTTTGCCGCTCAATTGCCTTTTTTTTTAGTCTTTATAAACACAAGGGTGGCTCAGCCGCTCAAGTCATTAATAATCAATAATTCCAAGTTTCCAATTCCAATCCTCTTTTCCGATAGCCATGCGCCGCCGCGATTCCGCCGCTCCGTCGCCGTGATCCTCCTACTGCTTCAACTCTCCACCATACAGCTCCCCTTTAGAAATGGAATAAGTGAGACTGAAGGTAAAATCAACTTGCCTTGTTCAATTCGACTCCCTTTATCCCACTTTTGTCCTTTCGTTTTTTTTTTTTTTTTTTTTTGGACTGCTGTTTTCTTATTCGCATTAAGATTGAAATGAAGACTCATGTTTTAGCTAAAGATGTGGTCTCTAATATTTATTGCTTAATAATTTCATTGTTGTTAGAGAATTGTGGAGAAGAAGAGTAGTACTGTAATAGGGGTTTTAGGGCTAATTCTGTTTCATAAATTTGTTGAAGATATGGTCTCGATTATTTGTTTCTTAATAATTTTATTTAATTATTGTTGTTAGAGAGTTGTGGGAGTAGTACTGATTTTAGGGCTAACTCCGTTTCATAAACTTGTTGGTTTCAGATTACTATGTTATTATGCTTCTAGTTGAAGAAGCAAGAATACACTGAAATTTGCAGAAATATACTCAGAATCAGTCCCCTTTATTAGAACCACTTCTAAAATTGCAAAATGGAGAAAGATTTCTTCACATGTCTACCCTCAGAAATGTTCATTAATATCCTCTCAAGGCTCCCCGTTCCAACCGTTTTGAGATGCAAGTGTGTTTGTAAGTGATGGTGCAATTTGATTGAAACCTCCGAGTTTGTCAAATCCTATAAATCGGTCTCTGGCCTCATTGTCTTTCGAGGCCTCATTGTCTTTCGAGGCGAGACAATCTCAAAGCCATATGAGGTTTATGAATCTGTAGATAAGCTCAATCATGAAAACTCCAAAAATTCTTGCAACTTGGTCTTCAACTTCAGCATCCTTTATCATCCTAAATTTGTAAGTAGTTCTGTTAATGGGTTGCTACTTTTGTGTGATTATACGAAGCATATGATCAGATGCAATCCCGCCACTCGTGAATACATCAAGCTTCCTGCTTTTAATGTGGGCAGTATGTCTATCTTCCAGAATTCTGGATTTGGAATGAGTAAAATAACTCGCCAATATAAGATTGTTCTGATTGTTCACGGTATTCAGATTTTTCCAAATCGTGTGGCACGAGCCGATGAAACTGTTTATTGTCAAGTATACACTCTTGGAACGGGATTATGGAGAAGTATCGCTCCTAGTATCTCACTCATGTATACACATCATTTCGTAGCAGCGTTTCTGAACGGAAACATTCACATGTTGGCATCTGATTTGAAGGGCTCTCTATGGATTTCATGCTTTGATCTCGAAACAGAACTCTTTTCCACTCTCGCCCCTCCTCATCTTGTTTCTGATCGAGATTGTACACTATCTGCTATGAGGGATTGCTTATGTTTGTGTGAAAATTCATCTGAAATTGAGATTGTTATTTGGTTGATGAACTCTTATGGAGATGAGAAATCTTGGACCAAGCAATTTGTCATCCCCAAAATGGCGCCTCCTTCTAGTGGATATGGACTTTTCTGCGTAGCCGAAGTTTTCAAAGATGGTGAAATTTTGATTACAGAAGAAGGCTGCTCCAAAATGATATACTTCTCCAACAAGACTAAGACCATTCGAGTGTCTGATCTGATTGAATCGACAGACGATTGTCCCAGTGTAGTCAGCTGTTATACACCTAGCTTTTTTCGACTCAGAAACTTCGCAATGGAGAATGTAAGCTTATTCTGATTTCCAGTTACTGCTTTTTGTATTCGAGTTTTAATAGTTCAAAATGAGCAATCAAGAGAATATTGTTGAGCTTTTTTGAGAATTTGGCGAAGAGCTTAATCTTTTAATGTGTTTGAAAACTGTTTTTGGTAATGAAATGTGTAAACGAACGCTTATTATGAAATTACATTCTACTTTAAGTATATGTTGTTGCTGTTATTTTGTTCTAATTATGTGAGAATGAGGAATCAATCTAAACCGTTGATCTTTATATAATCTATAGTTGTGATTATTTCATGCATGAACGTGAATCTTATTAAGCATGGCAATTTATAAATTTAAGCATGGTTTTAAGTTCTCACGGGAGGAATAGGTTTATATTAACACATCCCTATATGCATTAAGTACAAACTATCAAGCGCGATCAAATATGAAACGTGACACGAGATCAGTTGAGGTCACCTTGATATTGCGACTCTGTTGGTGGTGGTGGTGAAGCCTCGTCTTTATTCGCCAGAGTTATTTCCGATGTGTGTTTATGGATTTGTTGTTCGTGACTTGGTACTATTGGTACAAATGGATTCTGTTTGTTCCAATAGTACAACACTTTGAAACAATTGGAACTAATAAGTCTAAAATAGTACCAAAATAAATATACCAACAGTACCAAATGTGCTAATAGTACCAGATGCCTGATACCCGCCGGAACCGACCTGCGGCCTTCCGCGTCAGACCCGACTCGCTCTGCGTTTTATTAAGGGTATTTTTGTCCCAAATTGAAAAAATTGCCAAAATTTATAATTTTGAAGAAGGCAAGCCAAAATTTATGTTTTAATGGCTATTATGGTTATTTCAAAATTTGTCTCACGAGATGATTAGACATACACAATAATTAACACCGTATACAATTTTTTATATTTTAAATTATGTTTAGTTCGTATAAATAAATGAAATAGTTTTGTTTCTTGTAAGCATTTTTTGATCAATTATCGAAATGTTATTTCTCCAAAATAATATTAAATAATTTTTAAAGTTATGCTTACATATTGCAAAATAATATAATAAAATTTTAATATTTGTTGAAGGCAGTGCAATAAAATCGAGCCTATTAAAATGAACACTATTAACAACACATTTTAAGAATGAATATTAATTGCTAACAACTAAGAAGCCCACAATAAAAATAGCATTACTCTCATATAGATAATAATGTATTATTATGATCATATACTTATAACTTACAGCATAATGTAATTTTTCATCAATTTTCGACGGATTACATACTATAACGAAATCACGGATCTTGATCTTTTGTTAGAGACCAATTTTAGAAATTTAATCCGTCACCACGGTCAAAAAAACATAAAAAAAGGGTAGTATTATCTTTATTGTTTCTTTCAATAACCATTTATGATCACATGTGTTTCTTAATTACTAGTATTTGATAACACCTTCGATTTATGTAAGATAAGACATAAAGGACAAAATGGGGGTGCTGAATGCTTCTAATACCAACCATTTGACTAAATAAAATGCTCTTAACAGCATATAAACTGAGTATATTAAATATTTGAAAGATTATGCTTGAATAAAATATTGAGACATATTTTTAGCGAGGGACATAAAAAAAAAATGATGAGATACATGATTCGAATCGCAGAAAATCGGGAAAAATAATATATATATATATATAGATGAAATAACACGCGACACCAACTTCAACACAAGAAATACATTACATGATTAAAAATAAAAGAAATTCTGACATTGGGTAGAACCAACTCAAATTTACTTCGATCTGCTAGTCATTCTAATGGAAATGTATTTAACAAAATACATTATTGTTGCATAAGAAGAAATTAGTAATAAGTCCACAAAATGATTTGCCTGCACAAATACATCGCTAGCATAACAAGAATTCAATAATTGATCAGAACCTCTGCATTATTATTATTATTATTATTATTATTATTATTATTATTATTATTATTATTATTATTATTATATGTGTCCACAAGTTCACAAAATTAAAAGTCAACAATCTCTTTGTCTTCGAGATCTACGCACAAGTTTATGGCCCTTGAAGATTATAAAAATAAGCCATGCAATTAAATGCACATGTTTACACATTCACACTCTATTTCTTTATCTTTTTTAATGTCCAAAATTATTAGCACGTTTTTGACATATTAAAAAAACAATTATATTGTTGACGTTTTGTTTTAGGGATCGTTTGGTATCCATATACGTATATCAGGTATGAGTATCAAATATGACCTATATCCATATCTTGTATTTGGTATATTAGTATATGTGTATCAAATTAATATACTTGATATATTTGATATGCTATTTTTCAATATTTTCATATACTAATTTTTGCTAGTATAAGACTCATACCTCTACTTTCATTCCTACTTGATATCAATCGATATCTTCAACATATAAAACATGAACATCAAATATAAATCCATACCTAATATCTGATATCCATACCTGATATTTGATATACTGGTATATGAATACCAAGCCCTTAATAATTTCCGATTACTATATATATGTATAAATGTTAAGGGGTACTCATCGCTTTTGAGATAGAAGATAAAATCAATAACAAAAGTTCGACAATTTTGCAGTAAAGACAGAATGGAGATTGAAACAAAGGTAATCTCCATAGAAACCATCAAACCATCTTCTCCTACGCCAAAATCACTACAAAAACACTACCTTTCATTTCTTGATCAATCAATGCCACCAATATTCGTACCCTTCGTTTACTTGTACGCAAAAAATCCCAAAATCTCCAACACCGAAAGATCAAAGCAATTGAAGAAATCCTTAGCGGAGACCCTCTCAAGATTCTACCCCTTAGCCGGCCGCCTCGTGGGCAACCTCTACGTCGACTGCAACGACGGTGGCGCACCATTCTTCGAGGCCGAAGCAGCCGGCGATCTTTGGCAAGCTATGCCCCATGCAAACCCTAAAGTTCTCAACAAATTGATACCTTTCCAAACGGATCAACAGTCCCTGGATCTTTGCCTTGCTGTTCAAGCCACCTCTTTCCGCTGCGGCGGCCTCGCACTTGCGATCCTCCTCTCGCATAAACTCATCGACGGAATATCTTACAGTTTGTTCTCCACCACCTGGTCCGCCTTCGCCAGAAACGGAGACGGCGGTGGCATGCCGCCCCCAAAGTTGGGCACCGCCGCCTACTTCCCGCCGCTGGAGGATCCCGCCGCCTTAGATCCCTCCGCGGTATTGACGAAAGAAGAGCTCACCAGCAGAATCTTCACATTCCCCGCCGCGATCATCTCCCTTCTACAAGAAAGGTACTCCGGCGGCGGCGGCGGCAAGCGTCCGAGTCGAGTGGAGACGCTGTCGGCTTTTATATGGACACAATTTGCATCGGCCACGGGCACGAGATCCGACCCGGATAAGATGTACGCATTGCAACATACGATGGACCTGCGGAGGCGGATCGACCCGCCTATGTCCAATTACCACTTCGGAAACCTTGTTGGGCTTTCAGCTGCGACGCCGGCAGTCGGAGATGGCGGCGTTGAGATTGTGCAGAAGATTAGGGCGGCAGTGAAAGCCGTCAACAGTGGCTACGTGGCTTATAAGAACAAGAGTGAGACTGAGACTGAGAAGAAGCCGATTTCCTTTTACTTCTCGAGCATATGTGGGTATCCGTTGTACGAGGATTTCGGGTGGGGCAAACCCGTTTGGGTCGGGCTGACCCATTTCCCCATCAAGAATATGATCTTTTTTATAGATACAAAGAGTGGGGGTGGAATTGAGGCTCTTGTACATTTGGCCAAACATGATATGGAGAAATTTGAAGCTCGTTTGGCGCTGCAAATGTCCAAAAGTAAATTGTAATCAAAATTATCTATCTTGCATGCTATCTTCTATTTCCGTGTTTCATCTTCTATTGTATTAATAAGAGAAAGGTTAGTTGCCTATAAAGGCATAACCTTTTCACTAATTTGTAATTTTAGCATGACCTTTTTTCATTGGCAATTCAAGGCATGACCTTTCAACTCATTGCAATTTAGAGCATATTTTCAAGTTCCGGTGATCGGAAAGATAACGTGTAATTTGTTAGTGATGTGACATTTACTTATTTTTTATGTGGCATTAAATTGAGTTTAAATTTGGATTATTGAGAAAAGAGTATAATATAAGAAGAAACAAAATTTTTTAGTAAAAATAAATGCCACAAAAGCAATGAGTCAAATACCACATCAAAAATAGTTAAATGGCACGTCACTAAAACATACACATCATCTTTCCGATCACCGGAAGTTGAAAATATGCTCTGAATTGCAATGAGTTGAAATATTATGCCTTGAATTGCCAATTAAAAAAGGTCATGCTAAAATTGCAAATTTTTTAAAAGGTTGTGCCTTTATAGGCAATTAACTCATAAGAGAATGACACGTGTCACAATGAATGATTCAAAATTATGGAATATATTTTCTATAAATTTTGAACTCTTAGTCATGCTACATATCGTCTTTTTATTGAGATGAAACACCGAAATGAAATAGAGGATCTCATTTGACATGCTATAGGCCCTTTTGGTTGTTCATTCTGTTTTCGTCACCGGGTTCTCTTTTTCTATACTTCGTTGTTAGCTTTTTCTTTTTCTCTTTAATTTGTTATTTTTATAATCGTATTTACCTATACTGTTGCTATCATCTAAATCATCATAAATAAGCTTGGGCCCAAATTTGTCTAAAACACCACAATTGAAACCTTTTTATTTTTATTTTTCCCCTCACTGTACAAGTCCGCGTATATTTTGTCATGATTTTACAAGCGTGCATAGAAATTTTCCTACTTTTGTAACCCGCTAGGGCCCGTTTACTTTGATGGAAAATGGTGGAAAAGAAAATTTTTCACTCCTTTGCCATCCTTTTCACATGTTACTGTGATGGAAACTTTTTTCCGGACAAATTAGAAAAAATTTTCGAGCAGCCCTTTATCACTCTTTTTCTCTCAATGTTGGATTTTTTTTTTAACTTTTGATGTGAAAATATTTTCCAATGGATAAAATGCATAATGGGGAAGATGTGGGAGACCATGTGATAATTTTCTTATCTATGCTAGTAAACATGTGATAAAAAAAGGATGAAAATTGTTAATATTTTCTCATCTTTTCTTATCCATCATTTTCCAATGGAAGCATTGTAACAGATCTAGTGATAATAATGAATTCCTGTAATTTTAATGTGAATTTTGTAAGGTAAAAATGCAGTCTTGAAAAAAAGTGAGATTGATAAGAAAAGTGAGATGAGATGATAGAGAGAAACCTTCCCTTCTGATCCGTACTCTGGTTGGACCCGTCTCACTCTATGCATTCATGCAACCCAAATCCACCCCAATTTTGTATTATTAGTGTTTTCACGTGGATTGCTGGTTTTGATAGTCTCTTACAATTACTAGTTATGATTAACTAAAGTATGAAACTAGAAAAAAACAGTATGTAATTACTTTTTTTTTTTCGGCCTTTCTTTTTTAGGTAAGGCTGGAACAAATTCTATATGATAGGGGATCGAATCTGCACGTTACACTGACCACAAGTTGCCTTAATTAATTAATTGAGGCAAGCTTGCGGGAATTTCCACTAACAATTAATTAAATTCATAGTTAAATAATAGAGGTAACATGGTGTTAAAGTTCCAAGTTGACTTTTCTTTTCTTTTCCCTCTTTTTTATTGAAGAACGCTATGTATAGTAATTTTATTAGTTTTACTTGTACAAGGTCCCTTTCAACTAATACAGATACTTATTTCCTGGTTATTTAAATAAGGATATGATTACTGAGTCGGCCATCTCTCACTTGAAACTTCAACTCAAATATTTAATTTCGGAATTACCCAATTCTCTCATATCATTGTCCAAAGTCAAGGCTTCAAGCTAAGTAATAATAATCAAGGCGACTTCGACAATTTAACATCTCTTTTAAAATTCATCGTAAATGGCAAAATACACGCCATATTTATAAATAAATCCTCGAAAAAATAATTATGAAAATTCCGTGTTTTTACAATTTCTTCTTGCATAGCTTCACTCAGACACAATCATTAATTTCTCCATCTTTTGTTCGATTGAACTCGAGAATACAATAGGGGTAAAGATTCATATATAGATTTATAACTTTTCTAAGTTTCTTTTTTTATTATTAATAAAAATTGGCACAATATATTCAACATCGGGTACCGATTAAAATGTTAGCGTTCAATAATGGAGTAGGTGGAGTATTTTTTAAAACAAAAATAATGATTAATTGATAGAGGTAACATGGTGTCAGTTACAAGTTTAGTTGCCATTTCTTTTTAATTTCCCTCTTTAAACAAAAAACCACTCTACTTTATTTAATTAATTCTTTCTACAACGTCTCTTTTGGGAACCTTTCATATATGTGGTTACATTTTGAGATTTCAGAACAACCATCTCATTTCATTCTACATTTTCTGCTACTAATCTAAAAAAAGGAAAGGTTGCACAATTTCAAAATTATGGCAGCTTATGCAGCTTTGCTTTCTCTTATGCATATCATCGACACCCTTGAAAATCATAATCGCCCTCCTATCTCTCTCAACAAAAACCATGTTCATCTCCTCATTGAAAAGATCACTTTTCTCCAAGAATTTCTCGAAGCATATAACCCCAATCTGGCCTACACCGCCGAAGCAGACCCTTTGGAGACTCGCATTGCAGATGCAGCTCATGCGGCCGAAGACGTCATCGAATCCCATATTGTGGATTCGATCACAAGTGATGGGGAAAAGATCAGCTCCGATGAAGTCTTTTACGAAGCTGTAGAGAAGGCGATTGAAGAAATGGCGTTGATCGTGAAAGAGGCCATGCAAATCAAATCACAGACTGTGTCTGTGGGGCTTCAACAGCATCAGCTGCACACAAAGTCAACGCCTCCGGATTCTTCCGGATCTTCTTCAGTTGCGCAAGTGCAGCAGAGTAGGATGGTGGGTGCTGATCAACTCTTGCGTGAAATGAAGGATAAGCTCCGATCTGATCGCCTTGCTCTACAAGTGATTCCGATCACAGGAATGGGCGGTTCAGGTAAGACTACTCTTGCTACAAACATTTATCAAGATCGTCTTATTATGGAGCATTTTCATATTCGTGCTTGGGTTACTATCTCTCAAGAGTATAGCAATCGAAAAATTCTCGAAACGCTTCTTCTTATAGGTCAACTAATTAAAGAAGATGATATGAAAAAATTGAGCGACGGTGAATTAGGAGACATGTTGCACAAGCACTTGTATGGTAGAAGATACTTGATTGTATTGGATGATATGTGGAGCATTAGGGCTTGGGAAGGTGTTAGGATGTTTTTACCAGATAACACAAATGGTAGCAGAATAGTCGTAACAACTAGGCTTTCGAATTTGGCTTCAAACTTACCCAACCCTAATAATAGCCTTAAGATGAATCTTTTAGATAAGAATGATAGTTGGGACCTGCTCTCCAAAACTGTGTTTGGAGAAAAGGATTGCCCACTTGAATTTGAGGAAATTGGGAAGGAAATAGGGAAACGTTGCGAAGGGCTTCCTTTGTCAATTGTTGTGGTCGGGGGACTTTTGGCCAAGTCCGAACATACAATTGAAGTTTGGGAATACATAAAAGAAAACTTAAATTCAGTAGTGAATTTAGAGGATGATGAACGTTACTTCAAAATATTGTACATGAGCTATAAGCAATTGCCCGTTCATCTAAAACCATGTTTTCTTTATATGGGAGTTTTCCCAGAAGATAAAGCGATTCATATCGCAAAGCTCATTAAGTTGTGGGTTGCTGAAGGATTTTTAAAACCAGTAAGTAAGAAAAGCATGGAAGAGATAGGAAAAGAGTACTTGGATGAGCTTATTAGTAGAAATCTTATTTTTATTCATAAGTTGGGGCGTATAGGAAACAAACAGTACTGCAAGATTCATGATTTGCTGAGAGATTTGTGCTTGAGAGAAGCTGAAAAAGAAAGGTTTTATACTGTGGTTGCAAGTCCTCCTCAAGGGATAGTAAAGAATGCTGCCCAACGCCGCATTGTTGTTTCTAGGGGCACATCACAGGATGAAGTCATAAACGCCTCGTTGTCTATGCCACTAGCTCGTTCTTTGATATGGCATATTCGGGACATTCAACTACCACCGCTCAATTTGAGGTTGCTAAGGATATTGGAAACATCTGATCCAGACTATAGGGCAGCAACAACATACTTAGAAAGCATGCATCAATTGGTTAACTCACGCTACATCAATATCATGCCTTACGGATGCTGTGAATCAATCGGGCGATTTTGGAATCTACAAACATTTTATAGCCGGTCGTGGGAGTTATGTACGCCAAATTTTATTTGGTACATGATTCACATCAGGCATATTAAGTCTGAAGATTTCATATACCTCGATGACAACCAATTGCAAGGTGATAATGTTTTGGGAAATCTGCAAACGTTGGAGGGGCTATCGAATTTCAAGTGCAGCAAAGAAATAGTTAAGAGAATTCCCAATATCAAAAAATTGAAAATATCATACCGTGATGGAATCGATGATGACAGGTACTGTCTCAACAATCTTGTATGTCTAGATAAACTTGAGTCCTTAGACTTCTATTGTTATCACAGAGGATATCAAGGTAGATTTAATTATCTACATTGGCTGATTGACTTTCCGAATTCGCTCATAAAGTTGTGTTTACAAATCGATGAAGACCAATATTTGGAAGACTTCTTGGATAAGATAGGTTCGTTGCCCCGTCTTCAGAAACTCAAACTCTTTGGAGGGATGTTCAGAGAAGGGCAGTGGGAAGCAACTGAAGGCCGATTCCGCAGCCTCAAATTCTTGCTACTTTGTACGGGCCTAAAGCTTTGGACAACAGAGAGCTCCCACTTTCCATGCCTTGAACATCTTTATCTTGATGAATTAGTGGAGCTGAAGGAGATCCCTTTAGATTTTGCAGAGATACTGACACTTCGAGTAATTGAGTTGGATCGTTGCAGCAATTCTGCTGTGGTTTCTGCTAAAAGAATAGTAGAGGAACAAGTGGAATTATACGGTGAAGAAGAGGCTGCCCTTCAAGTTCATGTTACGCTCTCGAGGTACGTCGAGAACAAAGCAGCACTGGAGAGCTTGGCTGGTCCTAACTTCCATTTGACATCGGAGTAGTACGGTACGATATTGAAATGTAGATTTTGTTTAGATTGAGGGTCGTTCACTTGGAGTAAAAAGGAGGAAAAATGAGGTGTAATAGTATTTTCTATTTTATATTTTGTTTGGTTTCATTTTAGGGCATGAGATATAAATGTTCGGGCGGCCCCTTCTCCCTTGGCCAAGGTATAAACTTATACCTAAGAAATGAAGTTTAATTGTATCTGATATTTGACTGACAGATAAATTACAAGTCTTGTGCATGGATGCTGCAGTTCTTTATATTTTGGTTTCTACTTTTGAATCCCTTCCTTTAAATATTAATAAACAAACATATTCTACGCTGGATATCTCATGTAGCTTTTTGTTTATAAATCAAAATAATTTCATAATTTGCTTTACTGAATTATTTGGCCAATTATTTATAATCACTAGCAGAAGCAACTATAGCCTATATAGTAATTTTATTTGGTATATATCATTGTGCATGTAATGAATGTATTGAAATACGAAATAATACTATCATGCACCAAACTAATCTATCTATCTATATCTATATCTATATCTATACCTATTATAAAAGAATGGATTCTTACAAATTTTGATTCGTCCAATATATCCTTATTGTTATATTTATTTTAAGGACAATAATGTAAATTTATTTTAAACTTATTATAAAACAATATTAAAGTTGTTATGAACTTAATAAAGTAATAATATTCTGTAAAAGTAATTTATACTAATATTATATCCTACTTCTACTACAACTTATCTTAATATATAAATATAATATTACGCTATTAAAATATTTATTCGATTGATATACATACCTACCGGCCATCTCTCAATTGAAAAAGAGGTTTTGGATTTCTTTGAGAACTATTCTGTAATTTATCGATAAATTTAGCCAATTGTATTGTTAGGTTTTGCATTCCATTTCTTCGACTAGGATTAGAAAATGTCAAAATTATGAAAGCTTATAATATATATATATATATATATATATATATATATATATATATAATAACCAGCAAAAACAAACAAAAAGAAAAAAAAACTCTTCACCGTTGAGGAAAAAGAAAAAACTCTAACCCTAGCCACAGATCAATGGAAATCGGTTGCGGAGGCGGCGAGCAATCTGTGGAAAAGATTTCGGCAAATCTTCCAGGTAAATCACTCATGAGATTTAGCGAGCAATCTGTTAATTCACCGGTCAAACTCATGAGATTGAGCGAACAATTTGTTTATTATTTTCCAGAAGAAATCGTGGAAGAAATATGGGCAAATCTTCCGGTGAAATCGCTGATGAGATTTAAATGCGTTTCGAAATCATCGCGCAGTCTGATCGGTACCAAAACATTTATCAACAAACACCTCCAGAATTCGAAAAGGAGGAGAGGTATCGCCATCGTCAACGACTACTGCTCTATCGTCGATGATATGACGTGCTTGAATAATTTCAAGGACCCAATCAGCGATGATCCTCTCAAGGGAGGCTGGATTATCGGTTGCTGTAATGGGGTGCAATGCATTCTCAACAAGGGGCGTTTCTTCCTGTCGAATCCCGCCGCTCGAATCTTGCTAACATTACCGTTTTTCGATTTTGTGGCGGAGGCAGCGGCACTTGTTAGGTATGATTGCATACAAGGTATTTGTGATGAAGAAACTGATGCATACAAGGTATTTGTGATTACTAATGGCTTTGGTTTGACCTTAGGTAAAGTTTATAGTTCGAAGACGAATTCATGGAAGAAAGTAGATTGCGGGATAGTTGGTTACTGCGGCGCTCCTGATTTTATTGATGTTGGGGTTTTGGTTTCTGGAAAGATTCACTGGGTTCCGGAGAGAGAATGTGATAATAATTATAATTACGTTATTATTTTCATTTTGATATGCTATTTTCGCCTGCTTTTATGTCACTAATTAAATTAAATATAGCATTATATTTTACTAATTGAATATCAATATGTTAGCAATTGATTAAATATAGCATCATATGTTAGCATAATCTGTGACATGGCATTCAACGAGAAAAAAAACTGAAGTGAATAAAAACAATGAATAAAGGCAATAAATTTAATAGAACCAAAATTGGAGCCAAAATTAAACTTTTCATCCATTCAACCACTTTATACGAATTAAATGGAGCCAAAATTAAACTTTTCATCCATTCAACCATTAAACAATCAATTTAAAGTACAATGATGTGATCAAAAGAAGTGGGAGGAATTTTGAACTACAGCTAACCTCCCAAAACAACAATAAATACAGCATTGATGTCCAAATCTGCTCACAACCACAAACAGAAAATTTACTCTAGAGAGAAGAAGAATGGTAGATAAAAGGTCCAGACCTAAATTAAGTGATGATGTTAGAAATAACATTGCACAGTGGCTACTCCAACAGTCCAACCATGACAAACTTCAATATGGTACGAAGAAAAAGGCTGCTCAACTTTTCCAAATCGATTTAAGGACTATATGGTCCATTTGGAAGTCAGCAACATCGCAGCAGGCAATGGGAGTACCTATTCAATTGAAATCCATGAAGAAAGGGTCAACACATAAAGATAAATGGAAAATAAATGCTGAAAAAGTGAAAAAGTTGAATATGATATAGAGATCATCATTACGGATTATGACAGGTAATTTTGGTGTTAGTAAATATACAATACTATTCACATAAATAAAAGGTGGTTCTACTTAATCAAACTGAAGGATAGATACTACCTTGTGACACCTCAAAATGAACCACATAGGACATGCAAAATTTATATATCAAAGACATGATTTTAATAAAGATGGGAGATATTAAATAGGAGGCCTTTATTTCCAAATTCCAACACCTCATCGTAGAAAGCTTTGGAAGTGCAGTTCCACGCTAGAGCTTTTCCCTTTTTTGCCATACACCGCCGCGGCGCCGCCGTAATCCTCCATCTGCTTCAACCCTCCGCCACCTCAGACTAGAAGCAACTCACCGTTTGAAAACCCTCGGCTATTTTCCGTTAGAGATGGAAGTAGGGCGACATGAGGTCAGATCTACTTGTCTTGTTCAATTCTACACCTTTGATCCCTCTTTTAATTGTTAACATATTTTTTTCTGTATAATGTCAACTTATTCGATAGATCTCCTCTCCCTTTTGTTTTTTTGCTTAATTTGTATTTGCTTAATTATTTCAGTATTGCTTAATTCTTTCACAATTGTTGTTTTTGTTGTTAAGAGTTATAGTTGTGGTAAAGAAGAGTAGTTGTGGTTTTTGGCTTGACTCTGTTTATTTATCGATTTTTTATTATTCTTGCTGTATTTCTTTGCTCAGGGAGGTAAAGAGATTACTAGTTAAAGAACCAAGAATACCTAGAAATTTGCAGAAATATACTCCGAATTAGACCTCATTTCTAAAACCATTCTAAATTCCGAAATGAAGCTAGATTTCTTTTCATATCTACCACCAGAAATCACCATCAATATCCTCTCGAGGCTCCCTGTTCGAACCACTTTTAACTGCAAGTGTGTTCGTAAGTCATGGCGCAGTTTGATTGAAACTCCCGAGTTTGACAAGTCCTATAAATCAATCCCTAGCCTCGTTGTCTTTCAAGGCCCGACGAATTCAATTCCATACAAGGTTTATGAACTTGAAGATGAGCTCAATTTGGAGAACTCCAAGAATCCTTGCAATGTAGACTTCAACTTCAGCTTACCTGAACCTAAGCTTATACAGAGTTCGGCTAATGGTTTGCTACTTTTGTCTGATCTTAGCATGCTTTTTGCTAATCTTGCCATTTGCAATCCGGTGACACGTGAATATACCAATATTCCTGCCCCTGCAAATAGATGGCTGTTAACGCAGCACAGTCTTGGGTTTGGAGTTAGCAAAACGACTGGTCAATATAAGCTAGTTAGAGTTTTCTGCCCGAGTTGGAGTGAGGGATCTGATTGTCATGTATACACTCTTGGAACAGGATCGTGGAGAATGATTGCTCCTAGTATGTCACTTGAGTGTAGACCTCAATCGTTAGGGGTGTTTTTGAATGGAAATATTCACTGGTTAGCATATGGTTTAAAGGGATCTCTGTGGATTTCTTGCTTCGATCTTGAAACAGAACACTTTAGCATGTTCTCTCCTCCTCATCTCGGTTGTAAGGGTCGTGATTCCTGTAGGACACTGTTTGCTTCGAAGGATTGCTTAGGTTTATGTGATGATTCTAGTGACCAGCTTGTTATCTGGTTGATGAACACTTATGGAGATGGGGAATCTTGGACTAAGCAATTTGTATTTGCCAAAACGATGCCTCGTAGTATAATGTCTAAACATTTGCGTGTCATCAAAGTGTTCAATAATGGCGATGTTATGTTGAAAAACTACAGCCGTTCCAGCATAATTTGCTTCTCCAACGAGACCAAAACTATTCACGTGACTGATCTGATTGAAACTCCATCGGTTTATAATGCTATGGCTTACGATCATCGTAACAGTGCTGTCTGTTATGCTCCAAGCTTTTTTCGACTCAAAACCTTCACAACGGAGAATGTAAGTTCATTCTGATTTCCAGTCATTTTAGACTGCTTTTTGTAATGGAGTTTTGTGTAGTATAATGTAGTGTTGAAAGTGAGCATACAAGATAATATCATTGAGCTTATTATGCAAGAATTTGTTGCTCAGCTTAATCTTTTGGTTATGTGTTTCAAGACTATATTTCTGGTAATGAAATGTGTAAATTGCTTATTATGACATGTTGTACTTTTAAATATTTACTGTGCTGTAATTTTGTTCGGGAAATTGCAGGACAAATTTTGTTTGTAGTTTAATGCATTGTTGAAAATGAATAACAGTACGAAGATATTACTGAGATATTTTCTAGTTGAATATTAACTGTGCTGTAATTTTTGTTTCACGTTTTCAAGGATCTTTTCTTGGTCTTGACAACGAGATGTTTTGGAAAATATTAACCTTATGTAGCTGTATACTAGTTGTAAATATTTATATTATAAAAAAAATTAGATTCTTGCGTTAAATTATTTATATTTGTTTATGGTGTTTCTCATGTTCCATGCGTGACAAAATTGTGAGATGCTGCAGGCTTAGTTTTTAGAAACACAAGAATTAATTAACCAATTGAATTAAATTATAAAAAATTAAAATATAGCGACTCACATTAATAGTAGTACAAAATTAAATTTTTCGAACAAAATTAGAGAGTGAATTTAAATACTCCCCCCTAACAAGTGGCTCATTTCATTTCGGCACGGATATTAAGATGAAGGGTAAAAATTAATTAAAGTGGTATGGTTCACAATTTTTGAAGGATTAATTATTTTCTTATTTGAAAACGAGTCACTTGTTATAAGACACTTCAATATGAACGAGTCACTTGCTCCGGAACGGAGGGAGTACTAGAAATGTTCGCCCTTAGGCCGTAGTTGGTTGGATAATTTTCTTCTTTGATATTATTATTTCATTTTTTTTTTGAGACAATAAGAACATCATTAAATATATAATATTCCCTCCGTCTCAATAACAATATCTCATTTCTTTTGGCACTAGTGATAGGTATTAATAAATAATAGTAAATAGATGAAATGTGGTAGGTCCTACAATTTTTGAATAGTTAATTATTTTCATTTTTGGACTGAGATATTGCTATTGAGACATCCTAAAAGGAAAGCGAGACCTTACAATTGGGACAATGTGAGTATATCCTAATAATTTTCTAACTTTAAATTTAAATAAACATGCATCCCATTTTTGAGAGTTTTATAGTGAAATAACGTTAAATTTCTCAGCTTATCCTTGTTTCAATATTTTTTTATACATTTTAGATTATTTACATGTAGTAATTAGAGATAAGAGAGTAAAGTGCGACTTTTTACTTACAAATTTTGAGATTTTTTAAATATTACTCCTTCCGTCCCATTCAACATGTTTCACTTTTTTGTGGCACGGAAATTAAGAAAAGAAAAATTAGATATAAATTATGTGTTTAGTATAGTAAATAAAGTGATATAAAGTATTTCTTTTAATTGATAAAATGATATACTCCTTCCGTTCACAAACAAGTGTCTTGTTGTGTGCTGGGTAAGGAGATTAAGAAATCTGGTAAAGTTGTTGTAAGTGGAATAAGAGTCCCACTTAATGAGAGTGGTAAAAGTAAATTGGAAGTAAAATTATTGTGAGTGGAATAAATGTCTCACTTGTTGTGGGTGAAAATGATAAAATAAAGTTAAAGTTGTTATGAGTGGAATAAGAATTTTACTTATTTTGAGTGGAAAAAGTAAAATGAGAGTGGAAATTATTGTAAATGGAATAAAATCCCAAATAGTGTGATTAAAAAAAGTAGAATAGGACACTTATTTGTGAACAAATGAAATGTGATAAGTAGAATACTTATTCGTGAATGAAAGAAATAACATATTTTTAAAGTAATATAAAATAGTTTTGAAGTAATATAAAATAAATAAATTAATTTTTTAATTATTTCTTTAAAAGGAAATGCGGCATGTTAAATGGGTGCGAAGGAGCAGTAATTAGAAATGAAGAGAATAATAGCCACTTTTTAATTTAGACTCGACCAAATTAGGGAATTTAATTTAAAGTTTGTTTCAATGAAAGTTAAAGTCAACTCTTAAAATTAACTCACTCTCTTTCTCTCTCTCTCTCTCTCTCTCGATCAGTGGTTTCGGAGCTCAGACCGGAGATGGCCAACACTACCGCAAGGCGCTTTTCCGCCACCGCCGCCGCTTTAGCTCCTCCGCGTGCGGCCAAATCGTTCGATTTAACCGCCGTTGCGACTCCGCAGATTCCCAGGTTGTCCGAGGATCAGCTCCGGCACTGCTCTGAGGCAGTCAATTTTTTTAAGAAAAAGATGAGCTTTCTGCAAACGATCCATAACGAGTTTCAAATCTTAGAGGTACTTGAAAAGCTACAGTGTTACACACACACACACAATATTTACTGTTTGCTACATTTGATGAATTTTATGTATATTTTTCCATTATTGTTTGCTGGCGTGACTAATTGTAATTTGGGAATTTGTTTTGGCCTTGGACTCTAAAATTGCAAGAGATAATTAGAATTACTGGTGTAGATTAAAAAAAAAAAAAACTGATGATGGTAGTTGAAATCATATGTTCATTAGATTCCTTGGATGCAGTGAAGTTTCTTTGTGGTTCATAAATGCTGGAAATTGGGGATTTTAAGAGTCTATGAATTGCTTCAGTTCTTACTTATGAGTTCAATTTCAGAAAGAGTGGAGACTTCTGGATTATCTAGATTGTTTTGAGCTTGAATTTTAAAAAAGTTAATAGGATTTCAGCTGTTAGGTGTTGAATTTGTCTTCATAGGAAAAAAATATTACATTGGATGAGAAAGGTGTGTGGAGGGCTGCTCACTCTGATCTGTTTGTTGTTCTGAGGAGTTTCGACGAAGAATAGGATTTGTATTCAAACATACTAATAATGGTATAATCGAAGTTGCTTTTGCAATGCTTAGTGGCACACGGACTAGTTACTCTTAAACTGATTCCAAGGTGACAAGTTTTGGTAAGTTAGGCAAGATTTTTTACATTTAACTCCATAATTAGTTGGGATTAGTTGTTTTTAGAGCTTTAGTAGATTCTCCGTAATTAGTTAGATTAGTTGTTTTTAGAGATTCAGTAGATTCTTCGTTACTAATGCGATTTTTTACATTTCACTCTCGTGCTGCATGAGAGATGAGAGATAAGGTTTTATGTGACAGCAGCTAACCAAATCCTATTACTGAATATGCCAAATGAAGTTTTTCATACCTTCTATACTCATTCGATTATGTCTATATTCTGCTGCCTTGTGCTAAAAGGCATATTAGAGTAGCAGATCTAACTTCTGTATGACAGGTTCCCGTTTCGTCATTCTAACTATAGAGTGCAACTTCTCTATTGCAGGAAAATGGGATGAAATCTTTGAACATGAGGAATAGATGCTCTATTTCCCATGATGCTGTGAATCAGACCAAGAACCGCTACACTAATGTTGTGCCTTGTATGTTAATCTGCATATCTGTTGTATTTCTCTGGTATTAGAGTTATATGTCCGTCCTTCAAAATAATTAATTTTAAATTTTTTGCTCCAGTTGATGATAACAGGATTATTCTGAAGCAGCATGACGATTACAGACCTTCACCTACAGGATATATCAATGCAAGCTCTGTTACAGTTCGGTTTCTTGTCCCTTCCATGAGTTTATCCTGCCACTTTGCAGAATGTCGGATTTTATCGATTTTTAAACAAACTCTTTTGATTGTAGACCTCCGAAAGTGTTTCTCGGTTCATTGCAACTCAAGGTCCACTTCCTCACACTTCGGAAGACTTCTGGGAAATGATAATCCAATATCGCTGCCCTGTCATTGTTATGCTCACTGGGTTGGTTGACCATAACAATGTAAGTTATCCGATATTTGTGATTTCCTCGTAAAAGATTTGTGAAAGTCTTTTGTAGTATTACGAGGAGCTTCTTTTTTCTTGCAATACTTAGCAAATCTCTTGTCGATAAAATCCTTAATATTTCTTTTTAACATTCTGTCTATTTAAGATTTCACTCGAATTTTTTTTTTTTCGTCTGCTGGACTACAAAGTGCGTCACCTTTCTAACATGAAGCTGTTTCCCAGAATATTATCTAATATGCTTTAGTGAGGCATTACCAAAGTTATCTTCGATGTTAATTTTGAATTTTGTTATGCTGCTTGAACTTTGAATTGACGATAAATGCAGGCAGTGAAATGTGGAGATTATTTCCAAGCAGAGGATGGACCTCGAGAGTTTGGTAACATAAGCATCATTACCAAATGGATACAAACAACAGAAACATCATTAATCTTGCGATGCATAGAGGTGAAAAACAAAATGGTGAGGCATTCATTAAAACCCTACACAATCGACATATAATAAAACTTGTACGAAAACACATGTCAAGGTTCTGACAATCCATGCATGTTTTGTTCCAGTCGAACGAGGCACCATTTTCTGTTTTGCACATTCTGTATCCCGACTGGCCAGACTATGGTGTTCCGGAAAGCACTGCTGCTGTTCGTGAAATCTTCCAACGAACATCTGATGTACCGTGTAGTCTTGGGCCAATTGTCGTCCACTGCAGGTCTGTGTTCTACAGCGACACATAATATCATTATTAGGTCTTTAGCTTTTTATTTAGTCTGACACTTTTTTGATCGATCAGTGCTGGTATCGGTAGAACTGGAACGTACTGTGCGGTCCATAATACAATCCAAAGAGTTCTTATTGGGGATATGTCTGCTTTGGATCTTGCTAATACTGTAACCACATTTAGGTCTCAGCGAATCGGAATGGTGCAAACAGCGGTACGTTTTCTTGATACTTCACTCCATTCTTGCTGTTGTAGTGCACTGCAACTAGTAACTTCATTGCTTCACAACAAACTACATTCTCTTCATCAGAAGCTTACTTTCATTTTGTCTGATTTTCAGATAATATTCCAAATAATATTTTGTATATTATGACTTAGGTATTTTGCTGATTACATTTGCTTTCATCCTTTGCAGGATCAATATGTCTTCTGCTACAAAGCGATTATTGATGAACTACAAAACCTCATACTAATAAGTACACGTGCTGACCGCGATCGATAAACAAGATTTTATGCATTTTTTATTTATTTTTATTTTTATTTTTGCAAGAACAATCAAAATATTGCATCTGCAGAAAATCAAGAAAGATTGTAATTCAATGACTTTAGGCATAATTGGGAATATCTCTCTAGTGCTTCCCATTATGATGGATTATTGTGCCAAAAAGGTTAGCATTGAATCTTGCATATACCAACATCATTTCAAGATTTGTGAATGTGCAGAGGAATGTAAGTTGAGATAAGATCTCTGCTGTTTAGATTTCGAGGAATTTAATGTTGTTATCCGAGGTTGTCGAGACACCGTATGAAAAATTCTTCTTGACTGAAAAAATTAATCTTCAAATGTAGATTGGAAAGGGTGGATAATTGTCTAAATAATACTCGAAAATTCGTGTTTTTTGTTTTTTATTTTTATATTTCAAGACTTAAAACTCTCACTAATCAATTACTTTTCTTGATTTTTGTGGACCGGGGGAAGTAGAACTGTAGAAGAACTCAAAGGAGGGGTCAAAAGTGGATCTTTTTTTAGAGACAAAATTCAAAAAAGTGTAATTAAGAAAAAAGTGGAACTTTGATTTAATTTTTGTGGGCATCTCCCGGTCAAGACAGAGACATTGTCATTTTTTATTTTCCTAAATCCGGTTGCATTTATTTTGTCGTAAAAAAACTAATACAATCATTACAGTAATTATTAAATGCGTCATAATATACTACTTACAAGTAGATGAAAGCTATTATTATAAAGTATAGTCAATAAATACAAAAGGAGAGAATCATTTTTAAATCATGACGTTAATTTTGATGTTCACGCGACATACTATTTCAAATTAAACAAAAAAAGAAAAAGAACTTTTCCACTCATAATTTCTCTAATGCCAGCTTACATTTGTTTTTTCTCCCTTTTTTCTTGTGCAGATAAAGGTAACAAGAATTTAGGGTAATTAGTAATTGAATAAATATGTCATCAAATTTGCAGAGAAATTAGAAATAGTAGTACCAACACGCAATTATAAAATCAACAAGGAGAAACGGACAACTATTGTCCGAACAATTACTGGTTTTAAGTTTGAAATCGGTTCAATCAATATTATTTAAAATTATCGTTTTTTTTTCTTCTTATTTTACTATTATATCCCTCCACCTTATTAAATTATTAAAAAATGAATTTATATTCCATATTTTGTAAATTAAATTCGATTTTATATTGATTTTGGTAGAATTTTTTGTCTAATTTTTATTTTGATATTTGAAATTTTGATTTTTTTTTGGGGGGGGGGGGGGGGTAGAGGGATACAATATTAAAACAAAAAATAAAAAATTGCAATTTTAAATAATATTGATTAGATTGATTTTTAAACCTAAAACAAGTAATTATCCGCACAATAATTGTCTGTTTATCATCGCCCTTAAAAATATCACGATATTTGCAAATTACTAGTTTATTCAATAAATGTCACGTTAATTTGGACAGTCCCTCGGTTGTCATAAGATCGTATCTCTAAATTAATAGGAAAAATAGTCAATTTACCCAATAATTCAAAATAAAAATTAAAAATCCTCACTTTATAAGATTAGAAAAAGATTATTGGTCCAATCGCCATCTCATAAAAATAACGCCAAACTTTCTGGTCACAAATTACTTTTATTTTACATGTCTTTTTTTATGAGGAGCAAACACATATTTTCCTCAAAAAGAAAAAATGTATTTTTTTTTTAACCTAGAGTGAAATTAGAGTGAAATTTGAGACCACGTCAAGAACAGTCAATAGTAAATCTATATATAGATAAATACATATATTCGGTTTAAAACTGATTGGAGTAAAAAATTGAAATTTATCAGTACAATCTTGACTCAAAGGTTACCTTAAACAATTATGCAAGAGGATGTTTTTTCACTTCTTTTTCCCTTTTAACAATTTTATCTTTGTTGGGTTTTTGAGTTTTGACCAGAGAGAGAGAGAGAGAGAGAGAGGTTTCTCTACTCCCTGACCTAGTTCTTGAGTCTTGATTTTTGGGTCATTTTGGTTTGTAGCAGAAACTCCGCAGCAATCAGCATCACTACATAACTCCAGTAAAAGCAATAGTGAAGAAGAGTCGTCTCTTTGAAGATTGGGACAACAAAAGTTTCGCCCTCTTACCTTTCAACAATCTTGATTACCTGGGTTTCAAGCTGCTCATTTTCAACTCTTTCTACAGATAGATGCAAAATAGTAATTATTCCTTTTTCCTTTTTTTCTAAATTTTTATCCCATCATCATCATTGCAACCTTTCTCTTTCTCTGACTCGTTCGCTATTGTATTTATTGTGGAGTAGAAAGAGACTTGGGAAAGAATATTTTTCTCTCTTCTGTAGATCCAAGTCATCATCTTTATCTTCCTTTATATCTCTTGGAAAAGTGCCCTGTATGTGTCTATAAGTGGGGTATATAGTTTTTCCTCTGATTCTTTCCTTATGTAGGGTTTCTTGAGTTTGATTTGATGAACTAAAGTTTGGATTTTTATGCTTGTATAGGCTTTAATTCTCAATTTTAGTTTGATTTCTCATTTGTTTTGCCATTAGACTGCAGCTTTGGGTAATTTTTCATCTGTTTTGTCATTAGACTATAATTTTGGGTTTAGCTGCTTTTTATTTATTTATTTAAATCCCTTCTGAGTTGGTGAAGTATGCTTAAGGTTGGCCTCATTTGTTTGACTTGCATCTAATTTGTACCTTTTTTCTGGGACATTTTTCCCCCTTGTTCTGAGTTTATATATAGCTTTGCTCTCAAGCTTGTGCATTGCATGTATAGTTTAGCTTTAACTCCTTAGCTGAGTGTTATTGAAGTTGTGATTTTGCTTTGTACTCCCTTTTCTTGATTTGCAGCTTGAGCTTGCTGCACGCTATACGTTGTAATCGGGAGTGCTTCTGATCTGCTTGTATCATTGGGAGTGAATGTAACTCTGGCCTGAACTCTCACTATCAGATTGGTAGTATTTAGTGTATTGTTGTGCCATGGCTAGTGGGATATGGAAGAAATTCCCTTGATTTGTGTTTAGAGATTGCTTAGATGATTAGTGCCGAATAGAGTTGTTATTGTTACGGCCACAATGGGTGGGCTTTGTTCAAGAAGGTCCACTGATGAGACTGCACTGGGTGGTGCACTTCCACATGTTAATGGTCGCTTCACTTACGGCCCAGGAATAGTTTATCAATCCCGTGGATTGAATATACAAGAAGAAAATGTTTCGAAGGATGTGGAAGTTACGGATAACCCAATGAGAGAACCATTCTCCTTTCCGGAGTTGAGCTCTGTTTCTCATGCCACAAATATGGATGATATTGGTGATGGAATACCTCGTTTGTCTAGGGCGTTATCTGATAAATCGAGATCAACAAGAACAAAGCAAGTTGCGATGACAAAGGTATGTGCTCAAGTGGAAATAGTTCTTTGCTAATATTGTTTATAATTTGCTTTAATCAGAAATCTTAAATCTTGATAATGAGCTAAGTTTTTCTCTTTCAGTGGGTATTAGCTGCTGCTGCCTTTTTAACTTGTTAGCACAAATGCTATTGAATAACACAGTATTCTGCCTATGAATATTAACGAACTTCGATTTATAGTGTTTGGAGATCTTTGTACCTTCTGTATTGCTGTACTTATTAATTGTATATGGCAAACATTGTGCATATCTGAATTGCATGTATATCTTCACATGATTCTTATTCTCTAAAAGCTGGAAAAGTAACTAAAACTTTTCCTACTTTAACTCTCAGGTCTCAGAAATGAGTTCGCTTTTGGGCAGAGCGGGCCACGCTGGCCTCGGGAAAGCAGTTGATGTGTTGGATACGCTTGGTAGTAGCATGACCAATTTGAATCTTAGCAGTGGCTTTGCATCTGGGATAGCGACTAAAGGAATCAAAATATCAATTTTGGCTTTTGAAGTGGCAAATACCATCGTTAAAGGTGCCAATCTGATAAATTCACTTTCAGAAGATAATATTAGACATTTGAGGGAGACGGTACTCCGTTCTGAGGGCGTGCAGCGTCTAATATCAAGGGATATGGATGAACTCCTAAGAATTGCTGCTTCTGACAAGAGGTGTAATTATTGAAAACAGTTGTATGATGTACTTTTCGCCATTTGCATGTTATCTGATATCTTTTCCACTAACATGTTCGTGCTCGATATTAATTAGGGATGAATTGAAAGTCTTTTCTGGGGAGGTCATTCGGTTTGGAAATCGGTGCAAGGATCCTCAGTGGCACAACTTGGACCGTTACTTTGAGAAGTAACTGCAAATATCTTTTCTCGGTTTGCTGTTCATATCTTTGTTAACACATCAACTGAGTTTCCAATATGATATTTAGTTCATTTCTACGCATTTAGGTTGGAAACAGAACTCACACCTCACAAACAATTGAAAGAAGAAGCAGAAAATGTGATTCAACATTTGATGGTGTTGGTTCAGAACACTGCTGTAAGTTATATTATCAATATCAGTCTGTTTATCTTTTACTTCTCGTTTTGAGCACTACCGCTTGTGCATGATTGATGCACTTTTTTAATCTGCATTTTGATGTGCACACGGAGTAAATTGCTGAGAGACTATGGCTTGAAGGTTATCCTCATGAAAGTTTTCAAGGCTACTAAAATATAAGAAGCTAATATCCTAATGAATATTATATCTATCAACAATATTGTATTGAGTTAGAGAAGAACCAAGTGAAAGATATTCTGTTTGGGGTTTTAGATGTAAGGGCTCAAGGAATATTATTGTTTTGCTCGAACCAATTAGGATCTTATTAAGTTGATATGCTACTGAAATTTATGTGTTTTACTTCTACATTTACATTCTGTACAAATCACTTGCAACTATTGTTAAATTTGATCTTATTAAGTTGATATGCTACCGAAATTTATGTGTTTTACTTCTACATTTACATTCTGTACAAATCACTTGCAACTATTGTTAAATTTGGATATTTTGCTGTATGCTCAGTTTTTGGATTATACTGAATCATTTTTTTACATTACCAAAACTGATTAACTAGTGTCTTACTAGTTCTTCGAAAGTTGAGCATGTCTTACATTATGGATTTCTCACTTAGTCACTTTAGACTAGTTGAGTGTCCTTATTAAGTTACTAGTCAATGCTATGCTGGAAATCTGTGTATTGTTTGAAATGCACTTACAGTAGACTGTTAGAGCATTGCCCCATCGCTATACATTTTAACCTTTTAACTTATGTCTGTTAAATTGTTGAATAGTTTTTTCCTCAGGGGATGTTTCACACTTTGCATAACATAAAATACCTTAATTTGGTGTCCTTGAGCTTCAAAATGGTAATATTTGTGTTTTGCAGGAACTATACCATGAAATGCACGCATTAGATAGATTTGAACAAGACTGTCGGCGGAAGGCTCAAGAAGAGGATAACTCGAATGCTGCCCAGAGAGGTACTTGAGTTCTTCAGACTGTCCGTTTACAATCTTAATATTGTATATTCAGAATGCTTGTCTTACATCTTTGAACGATTCGATGCCATGAACATACTCATGAAAGTTGTTATATTGATGTTCAACAATGCGCTTTTTTTATAAACTTCCTCATTCAAAGCAAATTTTACAGAGTCCATGTGAGACATTAGATATAAAATGAAGAGATTGAATGAGTCATCCCGACTCTAGTGGCCTTTTTGTTGGCTTATTGAAGCTGTTCTTGAAGTTACATATCTATATATTATGTTATTTTGAAATAAAAGAAGTCTATTACTTCGTGCAACTTAAAATTGACAACTGTTCGGGTAATGGTGTCACCAATAAACTGAAAGTGAGTTTTTTCACTGACGGTATCAGTCTAACTTCATGTGCTTATATTCTTTCGTTACCCATAATATTTGGGTATAGTGTTTTCTGAAGCCTGCTATATTGTTTCTTATGCCCTATTCTACCAGTGACTTGTCACGGCTTCTGTTGACTATTGACTATGAACTTATAGCTTATCCTCTATTTTCTATATGTATCTAAATTTATTCCCCTTTCCCATGAAGGAGACAGCCTTGCCATTCTACGTGCAGAGCTAAAGAGTCAAAAGAAGCATGTTAAGAATTTGAAAAAGAAGTCGCTATGGTCCAAGATATTGGAGGAGGTAGCAATTCCAAACTCTTTGCTCTTGTATGAGTTTAAATGCGTGCTATATGGGAGCAAAGAAGCTTAATATTTTATTTTGCGATGTTAATTAATATGACACTACTTTTTGGTTATTACAACAATTCTTCAGATACCAAACTGATCCTTTTTTATTTCAATTTGTTTATTAAGGTAATGGAGAAGCTTGTGGACATCGTCCACTATTTACATTTGGAGATCCATTCTGCATTTGGTTCCAGTGGTAATGCACAAACTTCAAAATTATCTAACTACTACGGTCATATTCAATTCTATTGCAGACGTTGTGGAATAAGTTTGATCTATATTTGGTAATATTAGGCAATTGCACGCAATAAGATCTATTCATAATACTTATGCTATACTATTTTCCAACAAAAATTATACTATGGATTCTTCTCACTGCATAAGGGATCATACTTCTGCAAATTCAGCTATTAGAATGATTTATGCTTTCTTTACTGTGTGTATAGCTAAATATCTATGCAGTTAAATGCCTTTCTTTTTCAAACTAAAATGAAATTTGAACTGCCTTATTTTTCGGAATCCTTAATATTTTTTCTTGATTATGTCTTATCTTGGATTAATGTGCAAGGAAATTATTCTTTGGTAATCATGCAGTTGCCGTGCTTTAATTTGTGTATTATACATATTCCTTTACATCTGAAGTATATCTACGTTTAGTTATATGAATAATTAATAATACTTTGTTTTTATGATTGAATCACTGAAGACGGAAACAAGCCAATTAAAGACCATCATCAGAAATTGGGATCTGCCGGACTTGCACTCCACTATGCAAATATCATAACCCAAATCGATACACTTGTGAGTTCATCATTCTTATCCTGCCGTAGCTCTCCTCTCTTTTTAGGCGATGCACTACTTATTTTGATCGATGGCTGCAATTTCGTTACGTCGATCAGGTTACTAGATCAGGATCGGTGCCCCCGAGTACAAGAGATGCTTTATATCACGGATTGCCACCAACTATAAAATGTGCTTTGCGTTCCCGACTACAATCTTTTCATCTCAACGAAGAGGTACTTTATTTTTAATTATTTTCCATTTATTAGTGTTTTTTATATCTGTGTGTGTTTGTGAGTGCGCATATAGATATATCTAATTCTCTCTCTAAAAATCGATTATTTGGTTCCAAATTAATTCTTGTCATTCTTTCTGCAGTTTACTATCCCACAAATTAAAGCAGAAATGGAGAAAACTCTTCAGTGGCTCGTCCCTATGGCCACCAATACAACAAAGTAATACTTCTATTCTCATTATACAATTACTCTTCACTAATTGGATTGCATTTAACGAATTTCGCTCCTGTCCCTCTTTTTCCAAGAGCGACGTGATATTGAGATGAACGTGTAGAATTACTTAATTAGCTTATAAGTTGAACTGACTTGGCGATACCCGTTCAGTTGCCATTACTTGAAACTTAATTAACCGTAAAAAAAAAAGAATTATTCCTAGTGCATTTCTCATTCTCTTATTCTCCTTTCGTGATATCTTATGATTCTCCTTTCTTGACTATGTGCCATATTCGGAAACAGGGCTCACCACGGCTTTGGTTGGGTTGGCGAATGGGCAAATACCGGGTAAGCTTGTCTATACTTTTGCTTATTGTTCGAATATTTTAAAGGGAAGTCTCCTATGGATCAAAACTCGTCAACGGGTCATGATCGGATCTAATAACTATAAAACACTAAGAAAAATTTCAAATGGTTTCATCGTGATTGAGTAGATGCCTCGTTTTACTCAGATCTGAGATGAACCACAAACTTGCTGGCCAGACGGATTTGCTCCGGATCGAAACACTTTACCATGCAGACAAGGAGAAAACGGAAGGCTACATTCTTGAATTGGTGTTATGGCTGCATCATCTTATCAGCCAATCAAGGGCTGCAAATGGTGGACTTAGATCGCCCGTCAAATCCCCGATCAGGTCCCCTAACCAGATGACGCTTCAGCTCTCGAGTCAGAAACCGAGCTCACCATCATCAACACTGTCGGTGGAGGACCAGGAGATGCTTCGGGAAGTGAGCAAACGGAAACTGACTCCTGGAATAAGCAAGAGTCAAGAATTCAGCACATCGAGAACCAGATTATCCCAGCACCACAGACTAACGAAGAGCAGCAGCCATTCTCCGACACATGAGAACAAGAGGGATCATCCCTTCCCTATCAGAAGACCGTCTTCGGTTCCGATCATCAACTTCGACATTGACAGGATAAAAGCAATGGACGTGATTGACAGAGTTGACACGATTTGAAGAAGCTCAACGTGGTATGACGATGGGATATCCTCTCATACACAGCAAAAGGTATGTCAGCTAGCATGCTTTCATGATGCATTTCTTGGCACGTGCCCGTCCATAGTGTGCAGTTCGTGTCGTTTCTGCTGTAATTGGGCTCTGCCTTCCCGTCTGCGCTCTTCCTGGGATCAGAAAGTCGCGGTGGGAGGAGACGTTACAGCACGTGTTGTACATGGAGAGGTTGTATGTTAGGTATACTGTTCTCGGTGAGATGAAGAAAAACGGGCACGCTGTGACGACGTTCGACTAGCTTCGGCACGAGTGAGTGCTCATGAGGCTGTAGTTTTCCATCAGTATGTGTACAGAATGAGGTATACTTGGTTATGTCTATTGTTGATGAGTTCTTCAAATGAGTTCCATTTCTGCCCTTCTAAATGCATGACGTCAAATGTGATAAATGGAAAGCCATTTTCTGTTGTGTAGGGGCGGAACCGTAATTTTGGTTTAGTCGTCGTGGTCACTATTAATTCAAAATTTTGGTTTGAATTTTTTTTACTTTTAAAAGAAAATGTTCGTTTTAGATTCAAAGAAAATGGTTTTCCGTTTTGTATTTGATGAAGATTTAGAAGATTTTTTTTTAAAATTCTAGGTGTTTTTATGAAAATTAAAAAAAAAATTAGAATAGAAAAATTGATGAAATAGTTGACCCAGGCTTCACTCCTATTTTCTCTCTCATCTAATAATAATAATAATAATAATAATAATAATAATAATAATAATAATAATAGATAAAATGGCTGATCCATCTTTTTTTCCGACTTAAAATAGAAATATTTTTTTTTTGGGTTGAGGTGTATTGATGGAAATTATTGAGTTTACCGCTGGTAATATCTCATACCCCATTCGTCTACAAAAATGGTTGTCACATTATGGACAGTGCAAGTTTTAAGAAAATGGTGGGTAGTAGTGGATAATACTATTTTTGTTAGTGGAGTAAGGGTCATACAATAAATGTGAGTGGAGAAGTGAGAAATATAATATTAAATATTATACATTATGCGGGTCTAACTACTATAAATGGAAGTGACAATTGCTCCCCTCATAAGAGACGAAGTTGGAAATAGTACCCCCCTTTTTTGATCTTTGGGTAGGAACATTTCCGACCTAAGGCGATCTTTTAAGTGGCGATCTATAGATCCGAGGAATAAATCCGAAGTGTTGGAAAGCGCCCGTAGGGGGTTTACTGCACAAGGCCCCTGCAGAGGAAAGGCTTTATCCCAGCGATATTTCGTAAACGGACTTAAATGGCAAAAATGACAACCATTTTGTGGACATAGAGAGTATTTTTCATGGCATGCTGCATAATTTATTTTATCAATAAAGTTATTTGGTTACACAGTGGTCAGTTATATGGGTATAAAAAAAGAAAAGTTGATCGGTATAAATGGAAATAATCACACTTTTTTCCTAGGGTTTATGCTTTTCAATTATGATATATTTTCATTTTCAAAACTTATATTACCATTTTTAGGTTGTATGATCGGTCACACTATGACCAAATAGCCTTATTTTATTATGTTGTTTAGAGTAGCGCTATTAGTGCTTGAGCTTCAAGTTGGTATACTTATTACAAAATACTATAATAATAAAATAAAAAGAGAGAATAGTCCGAATTGTGTTCTCTCCATCTTTATTAGATCATATTTCCATATTGCAAAGAATACGAATAATCTACCAATTAAAAAATAGAACTCTAAAATAGCTAAAGCGACGTGTAAGTATCCTCCATACATAATTGTGTCGGAAGGAACAAAGCAAATAATTGGATTATAATAGCGCTAAAACCAATGACATTTTTTTTATGAGAGCGTTGCAAGCTCAATATATTTAGTATTTATAATGTTAATTAATATAAGCATTGTAGAGATAATAAAAATATAATAATTATGTGTGTGTATTAGTCTAGTGGCAGAGTGATTAATGTTCGAACCAAAGGTTATGAGTTGTTTCTAAAATTCTTGTAATGTTGTTAAAAAATATAGAAGTAAAATGTTAGAGAAATTTCAAGAAATAAATATTCATATTAAAAAAATAAAAATAAAAATAAAAAATTAAGCACATTTCTTGATAGACGTGCTTTTCCTCTCGTGACAGATCTCAAGTCAAAGTGTTACATGTACATAACTGCCTCTGCCCCTAACCTTGTAACAATTACTAATGTATTAATTGTAGCAGTTTTTGAAGTGCTCAAAATTTTACATCGAATAGTGTTTCATTTGTACCTATCCATACATTCCAATGTTATATTGGCACCCTCAAAATCTATCCAATAGTGTTACTTCTAAGTGGTAAGATGTTTTCCTTCCAATCAAAAAATCGGAGATTCGAGTAATATGTGCGTGTGTAAATTCGAAGAAAATTGCGTTACTCTTTACTCTCTCCATCTTTGTATAAGTGACATGTGTCGTAAAAAATCATATATAAAGAGAATAAGTTTATTCTTTTTGTTTTTAACCGTTGCTTGGATCCGAACAATTAAACCATTAATTTGCATTAAGGATATAAAATTTTGGAATAAGACACTAATTTGGGATAATATTCTATTTTTAAATATGACACTTATTTGGAGACAAAGAGAGCAAATGTTAAACAACTTCTAGATTTTTTGTACTAGTTTCTAAAGCAACAAATTGAAAAGGTTTAAGTCGACCGAATATTTTGATCAATGAACCACCAAAAAAGTTAAAAAAAAATAAAAAAAATGAAAAAATCTTTGAAGTTCATGATTACTATAATCTCAAACCTACCTTTCACATATGATATTTCGATTTGTAATCTCAAACCTACCCTTCACATAGAAATTTCGATTTGTAATCTTAAACCTGATATTTCGATTAAGATGTATGTGTGACATAAATACAATTATTTTCTGGCTCCACCATTAGATTTGATTTTTTTTTTTTTTGGGGGGGGGGGGGGGGTTTTGAGAGAGACTGTGCACATTTTGATTAGGAAATTATATAAAAATAAAGGAAAAGAAGTCCAAGTTTCCATGTGAATTACGTCAACACTCATTTGATTAAGGAATCAATCAACCTCATCGATATAATATAGTATTCGCTAATTCTCGTTAAAAATGAATTGTTAGCTTACGTAGAAAGATTATGTTATCTTTTAATATGAACTAGAATTGAGGAACATAATAGAATAATGTTTTGTGATTATGTACTTTTTAACTAGAATAATATATCAGTATGTGACAGTCAATTTTATCGTTAGTGAAGTTTGACAAGTGTAATAAATTACTCAACTATAAGCATATACTAAATCTCTTGAACTGTCTGCAGTGACTGTCTCCATGGGTATCTCGAGACATCCAATCTATGGAGAAAGCCCAGTGCAACATTCACTGTCTTGAGACTGTCTCGAGACAATGATATATTGACAAAATTAATATTTAAAATTAATAAACTAATTAGATGGAGACACCCCATAGAAACAGTCTCACTGCAGCTGATTGTCTCTATCTCCATCACACTCTATAGAGACACTACCACTGCGGATAGTCTTATGAGGTAAAATATAACACAATATCAACTTTGTAAATATTTAAATACCTAAATTATAGTAACATTTTATGAAGATGTAGATAGACCAAAAACTATATAAATAAGTTTGAACTAAATCTATGATAACCTCGATCATTTTTTTTAAGATTATATTTTTTTACTATTTAGTTTAGTGCTCGACTTGACTGGTAAATTCAGTGTATTATGTATTAAGTCAACTACTTTTTATAAATTAATCATACCATGTGCATGTATATTATAATTTTTAAAGTTTATTAATTTGTCCCATTAATATTTTTTGAATGTTCATATTATCATATCTAATCTAGTTAAGATTATATTCAAATTGAGTTATGACATGCATGCATCTGTTTAAAAGTAATTCACTTTAATAAATTCTAGATGAGACATAGATAATATCTTCTCGGATTAGACTTGATGCTTCCACGACTACACATATATATTCTTTCATCTTATATCATTAGTTTTTATAAATTATAAATCGAGAATCGCGCTTTTTAAAATTGGAAGAATCACGACGCTATGGCTTTATCAAATTGGAATATTATGGACCTTGATTATTTTATAAATAAAAATTAATAATTATATAGTATGCTACTCTATGCCAAATATCAATAATTGCAAGACATGCGATTGCTATATATATATCGAAGGCAATGTTTAATTTGTTTCATATCATATTTTATTCTCTCGGCACAATGATTAATTTTAAGAATAATACATCCATATATTTTATTGGATGATTTCATTAATTGGTGGGATAAGTAATATGAGTATTTGTCTAGTGCAATTTCTTATTGTTTTGGTGGATAAGTAATATGAGTATTTGTCTAGTGCAATTTCTTATTGTCGTTTTCTTTTGTTTTCTAGGGGAAAATAGATTTATTGATCAAACAATATCTAAGAGGTAAAGGCCAACAATCATGCCATACTAAGGTGGAATCAATAGTTTTCGGTAAACTTGCAAGTTCGAGTGCCGCCTGAGTAGCTTCACGACAAATATGACTCACCGAAAGAAAGAGCATTTTCACTCATCAAAAAAATCAAACATATTTTCACCCAACACACTTCTTGCTTCATCCTCTTCTTCAACTACAATTACCACCAACATTGAATCGTTAATTTGACGTTATTATCAATTCTTTTCAAAATAGCTATGTCTATATATGTATATATTTTAATTTGCAAAAGACACCAAAAAAATTATTAATATATATAATAGAGATCTGGTGAAAATATATCTTATACGAGAACGTAAGAACAATGCATTTTTATCCCATCCGTAATCCATAAACTGTAGAAACCAAATGCATAAATATTTCAATGCATAAACTACACTAACTTAATGCATTAACATTTAAAGGCATAAATTATAGTAACATAATGTATTATTAATTAAAAGAGATGATCAGTTGAGAATATATCTTATATGAGAACGTAATTTGTTATATAAGAACGTGAGAACAGTGCATTTTATCACATCCTAAACAGCAAAAACTAAATGTATAAATATTTCAATGCATAAATTACACCAACTTAATGCATTAACATTTAAATATATAAATTACATAACATAATGCATCACTAAATTCAGACCATAGACCAACAAAAATCAGATCTTCTAATATAGTTAAAACTTATTTCTTGTTCCATTCGTTTCTCCAACTTTATGACTCATGCTGTGACTTGCCTTGCCACAAGTCCAAAATATATAGTTTGGAAAAATAAATTAAAAACAAACATAAAAACAAAAGCATATTATATATCGAGGTTGTGGATAGTGCTAGCTACCATACAAGAAATCAATCATAATATGTTCAAAACAGTTTCACACGCATATTTTATCGTTATTGTGTACATTAATTTCCTGTCTTGTTCACATGCATATATAAATTAAATAATCGAATAAATATTAAATTATAATTTATGAAAAGAACACAGATTCTGGCTGCTTGTTGTAGCAGGGCTCCATGCATGCGTTGGAACAATTCCAAAATCTATCATAAACATTAATTAATGCTTAATTAATAATAGCATGTCGATGCATTAGATAACAAGGTTTTTTTATTTATTTTAAATCACTTTATATCCCAATAAAATGCGCGGATTCTAAATAAATTTCGGCCGTTCTTTAAAAAACTGTAGTCTTATTCTTTAATTATTTTTATTCAGCCTATTAAGTTGTTACAAAAATGCAGAAGAAAAGTAAAATACTTAAATCGGATAAAATGTTTTGATATATATAACTATCACACACATATATATAAAAGATGGAACCTTGTGACATGATAAGTCACTTTGTAGGCAATAATATTCCCGAAGAATATAAGTAACCTTTATACCCACTTATGAGATTAACTAAAAATAAAGTTTGATTTATTTCAAAAATATAATTACAAGTTGTATTATACATCTGATATATATTTTAGTGGGTTGAGCTCAATTATTCTACCATAAATTGATGTTTCAATTGGCAATAATATACATGAAAATTGAAATAGTAGAAAAGGCAAATTAAATTTACGTACATCTTAAAGTGAACAACTTGGTACTTCTAAAAATATTGATGATTTCATGAGTTTGGATAATGTAGTTTGAACTTCTGTTAATGATTTCATTTGAGATGAAGTTTTTGATCAAATATATTATTTGTGACATTAATTTTTTTTTTTAAAGGGGTAAGGGGGAGCAGTGGATCGAGTTCGAACCCGAGATCTCACTATGTACATGTACATCCGCACAATAATTCCAATTCTTGTGTAAATTGTTTTAAGCTAGATGATGCTATTGGAATCTTACTATTTGGATGAGTGAGGCCATAAATTATCACTACGTGTCATTCTATAAGATTATTACTTTTCAATTAGTAGTAACTATGGCATTAAATCATAAATGCAAATATACGATATGCACTGAAAAATCCCATATTCGTAAGTTTGGATAATTTCATGTACTAGGAAATAAATGAACCAAATGATCAAAGGTGCTTGAAGTAAGAAAAGCACCAAAATAATTTACCTTTCGCTTTAAGCCGTAAAATAAGATTAATTTCTTATTAACATTGTGACTTGTGAGAGTAACTAATATGATTGATGTTATTATGTCCATAATCCAATCATATGTGTAATCACGCCTGCGTTTGGTGTAGATTTCCCACCTTATTTGGTGGTGTATGGTTTATCTTATATGGTGGGACATGGTCTTACCTTTGTGTGGTGTAGAGATTTCACCTACCATAGTGATTTATTGAATAGTATAAAAATTATTCCTCCCGTAAGAGCATGAGAACCATGATTAAATATATTTATTATCATGCTTAATAAGATTCATGCTCTTTTGTATAACACAATAATGCTCGTATAAAATCATGTTTAAATTTATATATTTAATGCTTCGAACAATTACATCCATAAATCATTCAAAGATCAACGGTTCACACTGGTTCCTAATTCTCACATTATGATTGATTCTTATATGAACAAATTTCTATGGTTATATACATCATGTAATTTCTAAAAAAAAACATTCAACTTCAGAAAATTTAGTAAAGATTATTGGGATATACTCCCTTCGTCCACGAAATGGTTGCCACATTGTGGACGACACGAGTTTTAAGAAAATGGTAGGTAGTAGAGAATTATAGTGTGTATTGTTGTGAGTGGAGTAGCAAAAGTGGCAACCATTTCGTAGACAAATTTAAGTAGTAAAAGTAGCAACCATTTCGTAGATAAACTTATGTAAAAATGGCGACCATTTCGTGGACGGAGGGAGTATATACTAAGCCGAAAACATAAAGATATATATATGGTTAAGGTTAACCATACCAAATTGAAATAGGTTTAAAGTTCCCTATCACGAATATTAAGAAACAAATTATTTATAATAAAATTGAAAAGATTAATTAATTAACTTGGATAGTTTTGTCAAATTATTAAAAAGCACGAGAATGTTGGTGACTTTTTGGGTAATGGCAATGACATGCATATATATATATATATATATATATATTGAGTAATTTATAAGTTATATTAGAAGATTTATTTATTTATTTTATTTTAGATTTAATTCGTGGGAACCCTCAGCTGCTACTTTTCGTGATTACTGAATAAACTCACGTCCTTGAGCAATAGCCTGTAAATCACACAAGTCAAGTGAACCACACCTTTCAAGTATATGTGTGATAGACTCGATCTATAGATGCGTTAGTAGAGATTGAACTTGAAACCTCTCGGTATGAGACAATTTACTCTCCCATTAACTCATCTGTTATAAATGTATGTAAAGGTACGAGGCTATTGAAATGAGATATCTAAATAATGTAATTAAGCCCATTGAATTCAAACGGATGAAATAACAATCATCCTAAATAGAGGAACCAATTATATTTACAAAAGCTGACAATTATACTTTTATCATCTAACTAATTGAAGTACTAAAATGATGATTTTATGAAACTGTTCCGAAACAACCAAAATTCATTCCGATCGAAAAATTAGACTTTCATCATTGTTCGAATATTTATAACCTTTTTTTTTTAATAATACAAACAAATAAAGATAAAGACAAGTCTAACTGTCTTGCCTACTTTCACTCATTAATTTCAGCCTAACCCCAATCTGATTCTCTTACCGTAGAAAGCTGCAAAGTTTTTAATAAAAATTGACCTTTAATTTTCGCTTGCCTCAAATCCCCCCTTTATTTCACTTCCTTTTTCCTATTTCCCCAAAAATATCCACTGTGGATAAAATATTAATTAGGTTAGGATTAGAATTACACTTAGAAGGACTTGTTTGCTACGGAGTATATGATAAAACTTGATATATTAAATTCAGATATTTTATATGTATAAAAAATTAATATTTCATTTGATATAAAGTACTCTTTTCGTATTTTTTCATTAAGCCCATTTTGCCTTATTCGAACGTATCATTTCATTAAGCTCATTTTTTAAAATGGAAATGCACCATATGAAAATTACTCATTATAACTCATAAATTACCGCATATGTCATTAAAAAACTACTAACTTCATTCTCTTTCCTACTTGATGTGACAAAAATACCCCCAAAAAGTTACTTTATCTATTCAATTTTATTATAAATAATTCATTTTCTTAACATGCATGCCTGATCAAATGGTGTTAATGTAAAGATACGGAGAGAGTATTAAATTCTCTGCAAAAATAATAATTATAATAATTTTGTGTTATAATCAGATTAGGATTAGAATTACAGTTAATCAGATCAGGATTAGAATTACAGTTAGAATTAATTCCCTTGTAAAATAACTACTCCTAATTAGATGAGGATTAGAATTACAGTTAGAATTAATTTCCATGCAAAAATAAGCCCTCATGGTTATAAATAGCCTACCACATTATCACATTATCTCACTAGAAATCATCAAGTTGAACTGTGGAAAATTGTGAGGTTGTTTTGTGCTTTAATATTTTTTTAATTTTTTATTATTATTAAGATAAGCGGACCCCACACCCCACCCCCACCCACCCACCCCCCTCGTTCCCCGCCAAAACAATTATAAAACCCCCCCTTTCTGTTTCACAGTTCACTACTTCTTCTCTCCCACATTCTCTGTACATATACATACATATATACATACAGAAAGTGAAATATACAATCTAGAGAGAGAGAGATTGAGAGAGAGAGAGAGAAAGAGAGAGAGAGATCAATGGAGGCTCGAGGCGAAGCTAAAAACCCCGCGCCATCTCCGCTAGAGATGCAGCAACCGTCTGCAGAGGCGGCGGCGCCGATCAAAAATATATTTCTCGTGGCGGCGATAGCCGCCGGAGTGCAATTCGGGTGGGCCCTACAGCTCTCCCTGCTAACTCCATACGTTCAGCTGCTGGGGATTCCACACACGTGGGCGGCCTTCATCTGGCTGTGCGGCCCGATTTCGGGTCTGGTTGTGCAGCCCATCGTCGGATACTACAGCGACAACTGCACCTCCCGATTCGGGCGGCGCCGCCCCTTCATCGCCGCCGGAGCGGCACTCGTAGCGGTGGCGGTTTTCCTCATCGGTTTCGCCGCTGATATGGGGCACGCCGGCGGCGACCCCCTCGGCAAGGTCGCGAAGCCTAGGGCTATCGCCGTCTTCGTCGTCGGATTCTGGATTCTCGATGTCGCGAATAACATGTTGCAGGTAATCAATTTTTGAATTGTGATTGAATTTTGACGGATTTTGTTTGACTGCAGCATAGAGTTTATCGCTCGCGCCATTTTTCCAAATTTCCCCCTTTTTCTAGGGATTTGATTTGATGAACGTGGATTGATTTTCAATTTGCAGGGGCCGTGTAGGGCTTTGCTGGCGGATTTATCCGGCGGGAACGCGAGGAAGATGAGCACAGCAAACGCGCTCTTCTCCTTTTTCATGGCGGTCGGAAACATCCTCGGCTACGCCGCCGGCGCCTACACCCACCTCTACAGAATCTTCCCCTTCTCCAAGACCACCGCCTGCGACGTCTACTGCGCGAATCTTAAGAGCTGCTTCTTCATCTCCATCGCGCTGCTGATATTCCTCACCGTCCTCGCGCTGAGCTGCGTGCGCGAGGTGGCCTTCACCGGCGAGGCGGAGGCGGCGGAGCCGGCGAAGAAGCGGAAGATCCCGGTGTTTGGGGAATTATTCGGTGCGCTCAAGGACCTCCCTAGGCCGATGTGGATCCTGCTGCTGGTGACGTGTTTCAACTGGATTGCGTGGTTTCCCTTCCTCCTCTTCGACACCGATTGGATGGGCAAAGAGGTGTACGGCGGCACCGTCGGCGAGGGGAGGCTGTACGACCGCGGCGTCCGCGCCGGCTCGTTGGGGCTGATGCTGAACTCGGTGGTGTTGGGGGTGGCGTCGCTGGGGGTGCAGCTGTGCTCGCGGGGGTTTGTAGGGTTCAAGAAGCTTTGGGGCGGCGCCAATTTCCTGCTGGCGATTGGTTTGGCAATGACGGTGGTGATCACAAAGGTGGCGCAGCACTCGCGGACGTACGGCGCCGACGGGACGCTGCAGACGCCGGACTCCGGCATCAAGATTGGAGCTTTGTCCCTCTTCGCCGTCCTCGGCATTCCTCTCTCGGTTAGTTTTTATTAATTTTAAATTTTTAATTAATTTTAGTTGTTTTTTTATTTGTTGATTTACTCTGAATTTTGGATTTTGTGGATGATTGCATGTGTTTGATTTTGATGTTGTTAATTTGTGTGATTATTTTCTGTTTTGGGTAAGTTGATTGCTAATTATTTCTTGCATGAGAGAAATACGTAGATTATTAGATTCAACTAGGTTACACGCAAGAAGTATGATGATAATGAAATTAGTAATTATAGTACTATTTAAATTGAAGTATTTGATATTTCGGAGGGGTTCTGGGTAGTAAGAAAAATTTGAAGGTGATCGGACACATTTTTACGGTATATCCGAATAGAAATTTAATTTTAATATCCTTAAGAAGTCTTTTAGTTTCTTGTCTTTTTTTAATTTATAAGTGTAAAAATACATTTACATTTTAATTCGGTTGTTTCTTCTTTTTCATTAAAAAAATGATAACTTTAAACATGTTCAATAAAAAATTTATAATTATATATAGCTGGATAATGTGTGTGTCTTTTTTTATTTATTCGGTCACATGATAGTAATCATTGTTTGGAAGTAGATTAGTAACTACTTGATCACGTGATGGTATAATCTTTTAGGAAGAATAAATTCGTCACTTTAACTAAAAATATTGCTTTATGCTGATGACTAAAAGAATTACTACTTTATTAAGAAAAGTAAGCCTGCTTCAGAAATTCAAGTATTAGAATTATGTTTAATTTCTTATGGTAAAGTTAATTAGAATCAAACATGCTTCATCCGTCGTAGTGACTGCCACTTATTTAAAAAAATAAATTAAAATCAGATAGCTATTGTTTGAAAAGAAACAATTTCAAGAAAATGACCAAATTTGCCACATAGCTGGAGATACCAAAAGGAATAAGATTAGGCTATTTCGATTGTTTTTTGTCATATTGTCAAAGCATCCATAGCTACTATTTGGCTCATGCTTAGCTAATTTAATGAAAAATATTAAGTCATGCATAGAGAAATCAGAGGAAATTAAAAGCAATTTGCTTCTTTTGTGTGTGGAATAAATGACAATAATTGCAGGTTTGGCACTATTTTAAAATTATCATGAAGAAAAGACTATGACCAAATCTGGAATTAAAGATTAGGTCCCATTTGTTATAATTAAGAAATTGGCTTAGCAACCATATGTCTAGTTTGGCAGAGTTTTAAAATATCCCTTTCGTAATGATGTTAATGTGATTTGGCAAGATTTGATTGACTGTTGTTTTATGTGATGGTGATGAGATGAAATATTGCATTTTGCTTTGCTTCTTGGAAGGGTGGAGGTCGGTTAAGTTGTTGACTTTGGGAAAAAGTGCAGTGAAAATACAGGAAACACACACTCACACACACAAAAATTAGTGGGAGGGTAATTTTCTTGATTAATTAATTTGTGTTTAGTCCTTACAAAATCATGATTAGAATCACTTTGGATATAGTTTCCAGATTTGGTTGTTGGGTAATATAGTTAGATCATGATGGTGTTCTTTCATCATACATAGTTAGAAGGAAGATGGTAGTTGTAGTTTTTATTTTATTATTACAGTAATACACGTGTCGTGGTATGCTTTGATAAATTAATATTTTCAATAAACATCATTTTTTTTAGGTAATTAATCCAACATTCAAATGTGGGTTGGTGGGGGTGGGGGGGTGGGGTGTAGGCCCCTTTTGTGATGATGAATGTGTTGGCAAGAGTTCATTCCATAATGATTAGGGATGGAGATGAAAAAGTTTTGGATTATGCTTTGTTTCTTATGGAGTAAATTGGAAAGAAAGATGGTTGAGATTGTTGACTTTGCTTTGCCATTTTTACAAAAAGATCATTTTTATGATGGATTATTTGTCTGTTACTCAACATTTTTAACTGCTAAGTAATGACAGTTTTCCTATTTTCTTGATTAGGTAACTTACAGCATCCCATTTGCTCTGGCATCCATATTTTCAAGTAATTCTGGTTCAGGGCAAGGTAAAAATGCAATATCATAATGAAAATATGTTTTTTTTATATATAAATATTTATAAAAATTCTAAACTTTAATCATATTTTCAGGCCTATCACTTGGAGTTCTGAATCTTGCCATAGTTATTCCACAGGTAATAATTCAATACTCATTTTTGCCAATAATGCATCACCACAAATCATCCACTCTGCACAAAATCTCTCTTTCTAGTTGACTTCTGTTGAAATATGATGGCTCAATTGCAAAAAAATAAAAAAAAATAAGATGCAATCAAAAGAGAATGGCATAAAGTTTGAGCACATGTATAGTGGATTGATTGATTGATTCTAAATTGGAATTTTCCTTTGGTGCAGATGCTGGTTTCTGTCACGAGTGGGCCGTGGGACGCGCTCTTCGGCGGCGGAAACCTACCTGCATTTGTCGTCGGGGCGGTGGCGGCCGCCATTAGTGGTGTTTTGGCCCTCACCATGCTTCCGTCGCCGCCTGCTGAAGCGGTGGCAACCAAGGTGACTGCCGGAGGATTTCACTAGAAATGTTTCTTAGTAGTATTATATTTCGAGTTTGAAACTTTTTTTTTTTTTAGTACTTTGATCTTTGCCCCTTAGCTTTTATTTGTACACGCTAAGCGTGACGAAGTTGTGACGTTTTTCATTAATGAATATGATCATGTGTGATGCTTAAATCTTCCTTTCTTTTATTTTATTTTTTATTTTTTTTTCGTGGGAACTTTCAGCCGTTAATATTGATGCTTAAATTTTAATATTATATAAAAACTAAAGAAAATGTTCTTAAGATCCAGAAGGGTAAAATGGGAAATGGTTGCATGATAATTAGTTTTGGATAATTATCTAAAAGATCCTAAATTATCAGCCTTGTTCCATAACAGTGGACTTTTAATAATATTAGACTATTATTAAAAGGCTTGAATTATTGAGATTTTCTCAAATAAGTCTGGCTAAAGTTTTCGGTCAATATAATGCTGACATGTAATTTTTGAATTAAAAAAATAAAATGAAAATTTACCAAAATTATTTTTAAAAATAAAATTAAATCTCTTATAATTAACCACGTGTTGCCAAAATTAGTTTTACGAAGAAGTTAATCTGGAAGATAGTGAAGCATTGACTAGAATGGAATTTGAAATTCAATATCTCATCTTTTTTGTTGTAATATTAAATTTAAAGAACGTGTCTCCAATTATTTTCAATTAAATTTGAAGCATTGGTCACACACTACCATAGACCAATGTCTTATTTTCTTTTGCAATTATAATATTTAAATTTAATAGTGCGCCGCACACACAAAATTTTAAAATCTCAATTTTTTTTTCTTATACTCCCACCGTTCATGAAAAAAAAATACTCCATCCGTTGTCACACTGTGGATGCCATGAATTTTAAAAAAAATTAGCGTGCTATCCATCGAAAATCGACGGGGATTGACACTATGTTATTAAATTACCAATTTTTTAAATGAAAAAGTTTTGGGAGTTTTTTTTTTTTTTTTTTTATTCACAAGGAGATTATTGTAAAATTGAATTCATGCTGTTGAGAAGTGTTTTTGACAATAATATCTTCATTCATTGGTACATCAAAATAAATGTCATTTTAAGATTATTCGTGCATAAGTAAGTCCAAAAGAAAGCTTTTCTAAAACAATACCATATTAACCAAAATAACGCATGCATAAGTAAGTCCAAACAAAATATTTTCTAAAACAATACCATATTAAAACAAACCTATCTTACAAAAGTAACTCCCTTTTCATTGAATTTAGCCCCATGCTGTACCGATTCTAAAATAGCTGTAAGAAATCAAATGTTTAGTTTTGCAAGTTTATTAAATATATTGAATTTGAAAATTTAAAATTAACTCTCCACTTACCTCATAGCTTGTCAAAGATTTCACTGGACACAACATTAGTTGTTGAGTTTTGTGTCTGACCATTCTCATCATATGCTAATATTTTGAGTCCTTTTTTGCTTGTAACTCTTGATATTGCAACATACAACTGACCATGACTGAATACTGGTTTTGGGAGGTAAAGTCCTACGTTCGAAAGTGACTGTCTCTGGCTCTTGTTGACCGTCATAGCAAAACAAATATTTAAGGGAAATTGCCTCCTTTGGAATCGGATGGGAAATTTAGTGAAATCAGATGGACTCATAACTATTCTTGCAATTGGAAATTTTTTTCCTGCATTTTTTCCCGAAATCAATTGAGCTTCAATTACTCGGTCCCCAAGCTTAGTAATTATCATTCTGGTGCCATTGCAGAGCTCATTGGCTGAATCGATATTTCTAAGAAGCATGGCGATGCACCTCTCCTTCAATTTGATTTCGTGACTCGGCAAACCTGAACAATTTATCGAGTTAAGATTTTCAACCGAGAATACTTCATCATCGAGATCAACCTCTCCATCTGATTTGCAAAGATTGTCTGAACTAAGGTATACTCTTTCTTCGGCCGGAATTAATGACATGACATAATCATTAATTGTGTCAACCATGTCATTTCTTGGGGCTAAAATAGCTTTACTCTTAAAAATTTCTGGATTTGACGGCACTTCCTTTTTGCAATTGTACGTGCTTTCCACAATGGTTGCAATAGGATCAGCTGCGTCTCGTATAAGAATATCGTCTGACAATTTTACATTTACTTCTCCGTCGCCAACAGCCTCCCCAACAATACCGTCACCGACATTAAGAATCCAATCAGCAAATTCTCTGATCTCATCAACGTTAGTTCCAGAAGCATTTCCTGATATAAAATAGAACATTACAAAAGTCGTTTAATTTATCTTAATTAATTTACCTTGCTAATGTCTATAATAAAAGTATTAGCTACAAAAGGTTGTTTTTTTATCATCAACAAAGATTAATAAAAAATAAAATTACCTCTTCACTTATGTAACACTGAAAAAGGGAAGAATCGTACAATTATATACATATACCCTTTAATTATTTGTAATGCAAATAGACAAGATACAAAGAAGAATTATAAAAAGTAATTCCAAAATTTATTATTATTATTATTATTATTATTATTATTGTTATTATTATTATTATTATTATTATTATTATATTTAATCAAAATACTAATCTAAATAGTAAATTAAAATTATATGGTTAGAATATGTACCTGCAATCTCATATTCTTGGTTAACTTAAGAACTTCGCATGAATTCCAAAGTTTAGATGAACTTATTGACGCATGCACAATATCATGCCGGCTCCCTTTAGGAATGACAGGTAGAATCCGCCTGAAGTCGCCCCCTAGAACTACAACCAAACCACCAAATGATTTTTCAGAACGCATAACATCCCTTAAGCTTCTATTGAGGGCTTCAAAGCAATATCTATGCATCATTGGTGCATCATCCCAAATAATAAGTTTTGTTTTCTTGAGCAGTCCGGTTAGATCACTATCTTGTTTGATCTTACCACACGTGGAATTCTCGTGACATTCTAATGGTATGCCAAATCTAGAGTGTGCAGTCCTACCTCCAGGAAGTAACAGCGAAGCTATACCTCTCGATGCTACAGGAAGTACGATATCACCTCTCCCACGTAAGGCTGAACACAGAGTATTCCAAATGTATGTCTTTCCTGTACCACCATATCCGTAGAGAAAGAAAAATCCACCATTACCGCTGTCAACTGTGGTCATTATCTTGTCATAAACTGACCTCTACTCATGTGTCAAAGATGGATATAGTTTAACATGTTGTGCTTTCATTTCTTGAACGTTGTATGAGGTCTCTTCCAATATAAGGAGATTTTCAGTATCTGATGTGACAACTTCATTTGGTTGTGGCATTCCAGAAAAAGTTACTTAAACTGGTGGAATTGGCTGCCAACAACTTTTCAATTTCAACCAAAGTTAAGTCGTGTAGTTGTTCATCTGTAAGCTGCAAATCTGTACATAAAGATGTAAAACAATTTATATACAAAATATATGCACTTAACTAATAAATCTATTCATAATGATCGAGTAAGATGCAAAATAATTTCACAATAAATTAAGAATAATTTCATAATAAATTAAGGTGAAAACGTTATCAATTGAACTTTATGTGGCAAGATATGCATTATAATATGAACAAATGTATCAAAAGACTAGACATGCAAAATAATTGAAAATAAGTATCTATGACCAAGTCATAAGACACACAGACAAATGGTTTTGATCATAGAGAGCAAGGCACAAACTGCTCTTGACGTCCATTGTTTTTATTTGTAAATTAATAATTGATTAATGAAAGTGAGAACGTAAGGAGATTAAAAGTCGTATGAAGTTATCCGAGAGAGGGATTATTTAATTAAAAAAGAAATCAACTCAAATAAATACGGCGCTCTCAGGTGTTTTTAACGATAACTAACTTTAATTAAATAAAGTTCTTGTTTGTCATGTTGGTTAGAGTCTAAAAGCACATCCTACAGCTAGCTGCATAAACGTGTTACTACATGATTATTGAATTAACAGTTATGACAATTACTCATGCTATATATCTAGAATATGCATAATATGAAATTTCTGTTAAAAATTAATCCATGCAAAATTAATTATTATTTTAATATAATTTTGATTTTCAATATATATAATTATGAAACGAATTGAAACAATTATTCTTCATAAATAAATACATAAAATTTCATAAATAAATAGATAAAATTACCTGGTTTATTAAGAGTCTTCCCTTTCATGTAAATGATGTCGTCTGACAACAATCGCCAAGTTTGTTTCCAGACATTCTCAGGCATTGACATACTATTTGAAATTAGCAATGTCGTGAAGTGCCTTCTTAAGTAAGCTCCTGATCCCCAATAACTTGCTTCAATAATTCCTTCAATGTACTCCTTGTCATCGTCTAACAAACCTAATGCATAGCATGCTTCCTTGTAACTCTCTTTCAATTCTCCACTCACCATGCGAAAATCCTTGTGACACGTGGCGTCTCTGATATGATTCAATAATATTCTAAGATAATACATATCTCTTGCAGATGGAGGAACATGGAAGAGGCGTCCTATAGCAAATCCTTTTTCTCTCTTCGTCCATCTTTTATCTATTGCATTCCAAACGTAATATTGAGGAAATTCACAGTACAAAAGTTTTTTTGGTGGTTTATTTTCAGCTTTATCAGCTCTATTAATTTCCATCCACTTTAGGAATTGTGATTCTGCAATAGTACTCCTATGTAAAACATTATCTATGTAATCGCCTTCTCTGAAAACACAGGTTTGTTCACCTTCCAAATGAAAAGACAAATACTGGTGGAGTTCGCGAATGAATTGGGAACTCAAAACTTCTCCACATAGCCTCACATGCTGAAATGTACCTGCAATCGACGTATGCACTGATTTCATCATTATTTGCTTCACTTATTCTGGCTCCCATCCTATCGCTGGCCTTATTGATGTACTTGAAAAGATATTTGACAGATTGTCCTTGATTGCAGTACTCGACATTGATGTGAGCTCTATACTTCATTATCAGAAATGGACTGTACGGAACCACAAACCTATTATCAAGAAGAACTCCATTTTTATCAACGACGAAGCCAATGTCTCTTTTCCTATAGACTGGGTACCCATTTTCATCAATTTTTGTACGATCATTGTAGTTCTTCGGGAATCTCTTCGAGCACCTTGAATTCACCATACAAGGTGAATTTAATCTTTCTTCTCCACAAGGACCATGCATCATACATTCTGCTATGGCCTCATACAAAATACAATTCTCTTTCTTGTCTGGAATTTCTGCACATATGAAGTCGTCTATATTTTCAATCAAGTGATGTTGACCATCGCATTCTATGAAAAGAACGATGTGAGCATGGGGGAGTCCTCGCTTTTGAAATTCGATGGTTGCGACAACTGTAAAAAAGACGAGGTATCTTAAATTTGAAAAGTGAGAAATTAAATATTATATATATATATATATATATAATTTTTAGATGATGTGAATAACTTACGTACATTGTGTTTAAAACACTTTACCCTGCTTCAGATCATCAATAAGTTCATCGAGTTTCATTTTGAACACTCGCACCGCAATGTCTTGTCTATCTTCTGGCCTTAGTCCCTTTTTACAGACAAATCTCTGTATTTCTGGCCATTTTGGGTTGCATGTGAAAGTAATAAACAGCGATGAAAATCCAGTCCACCTGCATATAGCCATGGCATCTTGATAATTTTGAATCATGTATCTCCTCCCTCCAGTGAATGTCGATGGCAATATCATTGGTTTACCAACAGAGGATGTGTTAGTATTCCCCTTTTCTTTCAAATTTTTGAGATTGTCGTACCTTTCTGACCGGAGTGTTGGTTGATTGTGACGTATCCATTGAAGCCTTTGAGTCTCCATCATGGTGTATCCATCAACAATGAATTGTTGTAGGAGCCGTCTAGCAAGAAGAAGTTGTTGTCCCTCATTTTCTTAGTCTTTGCATCCTGAATGCTAAAAACTCCCTCAATGTGAGCTTATTCCTCTTTGTTTTGTCAGATTCATCATGTGAAATGTTAAGGTAGAATCCATCCTTTTCCATAAATAAATATAAGGGGGTATTGTAGTGGAAGATAAGAAGGGTGAAATTCACTTATGTGGTGAGATTTACCACAACATTTCTCCAGCAAGATGTCTCTTTTATCGGGCATCGTTTCAAAATCTCCAACAATAAGAGCAGCTACCTCTGATGTTGTTGGCATATTGTATTCCCTACCGTCCTTTGATCTTTTTCCAATGAGCTGAAGTTTTAAATCGATTGATTTATCACGTGAAATCTGATATGCAGCCATTCTATAAATCTTTGCATAAGGATTATTGTCATCAATCATTTGTTTCAGATCATTCACGATAGAATCATCAAAATCATTCGATTTTCCTTTGCTGTAATATAGAATGAAAAAATTGAAAGCGTGAGTATTTATATATCTATAAAATAACATCTTATGAATTAAAATAAATGTTTGTTATATGATATAGAAGAAATAATTAGATTACAAAATTATAAACATTTCTTCCTACTATTATTCCGGATATGATTTGACATCTGTAGGGAATTACTCTCACATATTAAAACAGGCACAAATCTTTATACCAAATTTCACAAAACTAATTGTCTCAATTCTACAAAATCTCTAACCAATAAAAACACCAGTTGTTCCGTGGCAGAAAGTAGTCAAAAGGGCATGGGTCTTGCAATATACACCTAACGACATTTGCTAAGGTAAGAATGATTTTCCTAAAAGTTATTAAATATACTTAATTGACAATAAAAGGCTCTCATCTCCTGTAAATGTGAAAAAAGCATAACTATGCTTCTTGTTTGATGCCTCTAAATAGTGGTAAAATACCTTTCAATATGAATGTTGTCATATAATATTTTATAGTGTGAAACAATATAGACTAACCTGACAGCATTTTTACGATGTTCTACTTCTCCATCAGGTTCAAAAATATAGAGTTGCGAGAACCTTGGAGGGGATCCTTCTAATGGCAACAAATCTCCGATAGTATGAAGATTTTGACCTCCTAAACGAAACGTATAAGGACCGCGACCTTGATTAACTGAATGATCAATCTTTCCACTCATTGAAGTAAATGAGAACATCATATTGTAAGCACGAATGTCCTCGATAAATTTCTTGCTTTTTTCATGCCTATTCTCCAAAAGATCACTCAACAATTTGGGAGGTTTCTTCAATATTGGAAGTTTGACTCTCCCCTTCAAACAATATAATGAGAACTTTGGATTTGAAGAACTACTCCGTTCTGTATTTTCTCCAATCCACAATCTTGCCTTGCAATACTCACACTCGTAGACGGGATCACCAACATCAAAATAATCTGTTAACAATTTATTAATTAGAACGATACTTTCAACTAAAGCTTCAATAATGTACCAACGCATAAAATAAATATAATTTTCCTGGATTTATACGTACCAGATTTTTGTAGGAAATCTTTACTTTCGCTTCGTAGTTTTTCCTTAACTTCACTCATTGCTATTGTGTGTACACATATATAATCAAAAGAGGTTCATGTTTATTTATATTTAGAATATAATAAATTATAAAATTTATTGTTTAAGCTTATTAAAGATGTTTTTAATAGTATATTTGTGCTTACCTGTATTAACTTGCAAAACAATGATGTTGTGTAGAGGAGCATTCCTTTTTCTTGACCTGATTTGATGCCTCTTGTGTCGTGCGATGAATGATGAGTATTTAAGAGCTGTAGTTTGAAAAATTTAAAAGAATTAGTACATAAAATTATATGAATTATACATTAATAGTAAAAATGATGACAATATTAGAAACTGATGGAATAGTATTTATTTTTTACATGTATTAAAGTTAATGGAACTTGAATCTTCGGGAGCTCTATTCCTTTTTCTTGACATAACAGCACGCCGCCTCTGTCGAGCAATCGAAGATAGGTATCTTTCGCCTGTGGATTGGTTTGATATTTATTTATGAATGGAAATTAGAGATAACATAAATAATATAATAATGATTTGATACGATATCTATGAATTATGGAAATTAGATTAGATTAGAGATAATAACAATTAATTAATTAATATAAATAATATAATAATGATTTTTAATTTCAAAACTTGGAGAATTGAGATAGATAGAAATGGAGGAATTCTAGGGGTGCCACGTAGGATTTTTTGAAAGAAGCTTAGTTTTCGTTTATATAATAAAATAGATAATGGGTAATAGTGGATAATAGTAGGTATTATTGTAAGTGGAGTATGAGTCCCACAATAAACGTGAGTGAAATAGTGAGAAATATAAGATTAAATATAATATACTATGTGGGTCCTACTATTTAAATAAAAGTGAGTACAATCATTTCGTGTATTGATTTAAATGACAAAAGTGACAACTATATCGTGTACAGAAGGAGTATGCATTTTTTTATTTTGATCCATCCACGAAAAAGATGCACATTTCGTTTTTCGTAACGTGGCTCACACAATTGCTTTAATTTAATCGTCTACTCATCCCTAGCGGAACTTTTATTTCTCTCACTCCACACATTTACTGTAATTTAATCATTCACTTGAACTAAGTGAGAGACTTTTATTTCATTCACTCCACCCACAACTCATTATTTAAAAACAATTCAAAACTATATAACAAGTGAGACCCTTATTCAAGTCACAACAAACTCAATTTAATATTTCTTCCAATTTTTTGTATTCAATTCCATTTCTTGTGTTTTACTCCCTCCGTTCACGAAATGATGCCCCATTTCGTGTCCGGCATGAAAATTAAAAAAGTTGATATAGTTGTTTTGAGTGGGTAAAAGTTAAAAAGTAGTGGTAGTGAGATAATGACAAAAAAACAGTGGTAATGGTAAAAAAGAGTTGGTATTGACCAAAAAGTAGGAATAAAGTTGTTGGCATGACAAAAAAGTAGAAATAAAGTTGATGTGAAGTGAGGTCATCAATGGCAAGAAGTAGCGATTTTAATAAATAATGGATGAAACATGACATCATTTTGTGAACGGATGGAGTAATTTAATTTTGCACTTGTTAATTAAGTTTATTGAAACCAGCCAAGATATACAATTATCTTTTAGCATTTACTTACCAATCCTATTATTTATTTATGATATCCTCAAAATGGACTTTAAAATCAATTCAACAAATTAAACAAGATAATAACAATAATACCCCATTTTCCAAATTAAAAAAAAAAAAGATTAAATAAAATAAATAATTTATCTCGCCACATGTAACGGATCTCTACTATTCTACCGTGGAAAGTAGTGGTGAGTTGTAGCTCTCTGTCGCTACTCTGCCGCTCTAAACATCTCCTCCTTTCCCGCCAAATAATCAACTATAAAAACCGCCCTTCTCTTTTCACACTCAACCACCATTCCATTTCTACATTCCATGCAGCTTTAATTACATTTAGAGAGAGAAACACGTCGATTATCTAGAGAGAGAAAGAGAGAGACAGAACAGAATGGGTATGGAGATTGAGCAGCAGGCGCCCGCGGCGGCGCCGTTCAAAATTATAGTCATCGTGGCGGCTATCGCTGCCGGAGTGCAGTTCGGGTGGGCCCTACAGCTCTCCCTCCTCACTCCATACGTGCAGCTGCTCGGAGTTCCCCACATGTGGTCGGCCTTCGTCTGGCTGTGCGGCCCGGTCTCCGGCCTCACCGTGCAGCCAATCGTCGGCTACTACAGCGACCACTGCACCTCCCGCTTCGGGCGGCGCCGCCCGTTCATCCTCGCCGGCGCGCTCCTCGTCGCCGTCGCCGTCGTCTTCATCGGTTTCGCCGCCGATTTCGGGCGCATCGCCGGCGATCCCATGGGCAAGGGCACCAAGCCTAGGGCAATCGCCTTCTTCGTCATCGGATTCTGGATTCTCGATGTCGCGAACAACACTCTCCAGGTGAGTAATGAGTTCAATTTGGGGATCGATTTATTCAATTTTTTGCCCTAATTTTACGATTATGTCGTTGATCGATCGAAATGGTTTGATTTGCAGGGGCCGTGCAGAGCGTTGCTGGCAGATTTATCCGGCGGCGACGCGAGGAGGATGAGCACCTCAAACGCGCTCTTCTCCTTCTTCATGGCGGTCGGAAATGTGCTCGGCTACTCCGCCGGCTCCTACGCCAACCTCTACAAAATCTTCCCCTTCACCAAAACCGCCGCCTGCGAGGTCTACTGCGCGAACCTCAAGAGTTGCTTCATCATCTCGATCGCGCTGCTGCTGATCATCACCACCCTCGCCGTGACCTTCGTCCACGAGCAGCCCTACGATCCGTCGTCGGAGCCGGGGAGGAAGGAGACGCACTCGGTGTTCGGGGAATTATTCGGTGCGCTCAAGGACCTCCCTAGGCCGATGTGGATCCTCATGATGGTGACAGCTATCACGTGGATGGCGTGGTTCCCCTTCCTCCTCTTCAACACCGATTGGGTGGGGAAAGAGGTGTACGGCGGCAAGGTCGGCGAGGGGACGATGTACGACCGCGGCGTCCGCGCCGGAGCGTTGGGGCTCATGCTTAACTCCATTGTGTTAGGGGTGGCGTCGCTGGGAGTGCAGTACTGCGCTAAGGAGGGCTTTATTGGGGTGAAGAAGATTTGGGGGGGCGCCAATTTCATGCTTGCCTTGGGGCTCATGATGATGGTGGTCATCACCAACGTGGCGGAGCACCACCGGCGCTACGGCCCCGATGGCTTACCCCTGCCGCCGATTGCAGGCGTGAAGATCTTCGCATTGTCCCTCTTCGCCTTCCTCGGAATTCCTCTCGCCGTGAGTTATTATTGCTTTCTCTGTCCTGCTAATAATGTCTCGATTTCCTTTTCGGATGTCCCGCTAAAAATGATTGATTTACTAAAATGGCAAAATTTTAAATTTTCAGAAAATATGAACGCTATCACTTTCCTATATTTTACACCTCAAATTCTTAAGTTAATGGGATAATATTTTTCAATATTATTGCAGAGCTAAGAATTTAAAATTAGACAATGCATGCATAGGTTTAGACGGTATAAGTAAGAATTATATATATAAAAGTGAAAAATAATACCTTTTTCCGTCCCGTTCAATATGACTCACTACATAGATTAAGAATAAAAGGATTAAATATAAAATGTGTGTTTAGTGTATTTTTTATATTTTAAACCTCCTTAAATCCTTGAGTTAACGGATAGAAGGAGTAATATTTTTCAATATTATTGCGAAGCTAAGAATTAAAAATTGGACAATGCATGCACAAGTTTGGATGGTATAAATAAGAATTAATTATGCATATACAAGTGAAAAATAATATACAAAAATCAATCTAAATATAAGAAGAAAAATTAAGAAGAAGTTGCCCAATTTGCCTTGACCATAGATCCGCCATGCACGTGCTTAATTAGTAGTTGAGTTTACCTATATCATTAATTAATTATTAATTTTAATAGGAAATATTTCAAATTCTTACAAGGCTACAATGGTTTACTTGTGGATTATTCACATACACACACAAAAAAAATGATGAAAAGTTTTACTCAAAATTATTTATCTTCTAATGACATTTCCTATGTTCTTAATTAGGTACTTTTCAGCATTCCATTTGCTATGGCGTCCATATTTTCCAGTAGCACTGGTTCAGGACAAGGTAAAAGTGCAAGAAAAATATGTATCTAATTATTTTAGATTATTTTTTTACTACAAATAATTTTCTTTTATTAATTATTTTCTTCAAATGTATTTATTCATATTTGCAGGTCTGTCGCTTGGAGTTCTAAATCTTGCAATAGTGATTCCACAGGTAATTAATAATATCACTTCAGCCAATAATGTATCAACAAAAATTATCCACTCTGCCAAAAAAAGCTGTAGACAGTTGACTTCTGGTTGAAATGGGCCCCACACAAAATCTTGCAAGGAAAGAATTTGATAAAAACAAAATATAATCAAATGAGGATGGGATGGGATAAAGTTTGAGCATATTTCTAGTGGTATTGGATTGGATTGGATTGATTCTATATTTGTTTGGATTTTGTCCTTTGCTGCAGATGGTGGTTTCTGTCTTAAGTGGGCCGTGGGACGACCTCTTCGGCGGCGGAAACCTACCGGCGTTCGTCGCGGCGGCCGTTTTTGCCGTCATTAGTGGTATCATGGCCCTCAAGGTGCTTCCGTCGCCGCCTAATGAAGCGGTGGAGTCGACTGCCGGAGGATTTCACTAGCTAGGAATGTTTTGCTCATTGGTTATCATCAGCTTTGAAGCTTTAATTTGCTTTGGCCTTTCAATTTTGTGGGGCTTAGATTTTATTTGTACACGCTAATAAATCTTGAAATTTATGTAATAACCGTGGGAAATAAAAGGTAATCAATGATTTGAGCTGAATTTGCTTTTTCTTCTTTGTGTATTCTTTTTTAAATATATGGTACCTAGTTTATTTCTAATGTGTTCAAGAAGGAAACAACAATATAATTCACGTGCATGGCCAGAGTTATGATTATAGACAAGTAAAAATGAAAAATAGAAAACGAAAAGAATACAGATTTATATGGAAACTTAAAATAAAAGAAAATCACGGAGATGGGCTGTATTCTTTTCATTTTCTATTTTTCATTTTTACTTGTCTAAGAAGTTGCTCACTCAGATTCACGTGCAACAATATAAAGTCGCAATCCCTCAAGCCCAAATCACATTGCGAAAAAATTCAAAGTCCACCGTGAGTTTTTCGGGCTCCATCCAAACATTCCGTGTCACTAATATCCATATATACTATATATTCTGTCTCTAATCATGTGACTAATAAAACCTTATTCTATAAATTCTAATTAAATTCCTGATTTATTTTCACTTGTCAAATATCGTTCATGAAAGTTTGGAGGTCCATTATTATATCCTTTTTGCTCTCGTTAGAGTATTATATGGATTAGAGTAAAAGATAGTAATAATTCAAAATTTTCAATTGAAAGTAAACAAACTAATTTTTAAAGACAAAAAGGTCGTGTAATTTAGTCATACATATATTCGTTTGTGTTTCGATTGATGTAAATAATATTACAAGAATATTGAATTATTAGACGGAATCACTCACAATATGTTGGGGTAAATGCGAATAAATGACAAACGAAAATACTTAAATAAATAAAGTATTGAAAAGAAGAGATAGAAATGAATCGAGACTAGAGTTAGACTCTATTTTTGTAAGTGACAGAATATTGGTTTTCCTCAATTGAGGATTTGAGAGAGATTAACACTATTATATAACAGATTACAAGATAAAAATAAGGAAAACAAATTAAGGAAATATTTAGACAGAAATTTGACTAAATCAAATCATATCTTGTGCTTCTAATATATCGCTGACACCCCCATCCCCCCCAAGCGAAGCGGATGCGGGCAAACACAAAGCATGGTACGGAAAAACTCGAACAATGGACGTGGAAGACTCTTCGTGAAGACATCGACAATCTGAAGATTCGAGGGAATGAATTGAGTGAGCAACTTCTTAGCAGAGACGAGCTCTCGGACAAAATGATAGTCAATATCAATGTGCTTAGCACGTTTGTGCGCTACAGGATTTTAACTAAGGAATAGAGCGCTTTTATTATCGCAAAGAAGAGTAGGCACAGATGACGGCAAGGCATGCAGCTCACGAAGAAGGTTTGTTACCCAAAGAACTTCTGAAGCAGCATTTGCCATGGCCCATGAAGGGGGTCGAGATTTGTCCAGCTTCAAACATCGGCGCATAATATTGAAATTGTCGACGTCCTCCCCCTTCGTCTTGTATGCTTCCATCAGAGACTTGGTCTAATCAATCAAATTTAGTGAGTGAGGGCACACAAAACTGGTTCAACATACATGACAAAAATAATAATCACTTACCGCTATTAACCTCTGGAAGGTTTCATCCGAAGCTATAACTTTGTTACCATCCCACTCCACATCAGGCTGTTGTATTACCCATTCGAACGTGTTGTAACGTTGCTCTAGAAACATGAGTTTCTCACTGTAGAAATCTTCGTCATTATGCAAATGATAATCTCGATTAATTACTTCGCTTACCCGCTGGATGAATTCTGGCCGCATCTCGCCGGTCAAGCCGGTTTCCAGCCCTCCATGGTCTAACATTTCCAGGCGGAGCTCGCTTATGAACCTATCTTCCATTCTTTTCGTCCAGCGAGCATCGTAGAACAACTCCTCCTGCGTTTTACCAGCCATGGCACAAAGCAGAACAGAATACTAAAGAAAGAAAGATAATGAGAAGGAAATTTATGGAACAAATTAATTTATAGATAAATGTTCCAATAACAGACAAAATGGGAATAAATACTAGTCTCAAGGAATAGTAAACAGATGGAAAAACTCTGAAAGAGATTCCTAAAGAGAAAGAAAACAAAAGCCACATGAAGACAAGGCTGAATCAATCTGTAGGGGTGGACAGGCTAGGGGACTGCGCTTTATTGACTCGATCAACAGCTTCACAGCTTGGGGTTGATACACAAAAGGTAGAAGTTCCTCCAAGACTAGAGTCAGTCAATGCCTCAATCGAGAAGATTCCTTCAAGATAATGCCAGTTTTCTTCCCCTTGGATCATATACACGCATATCTCCGGCCGAACCTGTAACAACAATTGCAATGATGGGTTCACTATACAAAAGAAAAAATTGACCAAATAATTTACAAAACAGAAGAGAGACAATGCAATGAATTTTTTACACTAGCAATTCTACTCCAAGCTTCTAGGCTGGCCTGAACTTTGTTATTGACGTAATCACAACGAACATTTGGTTGGTTAACCAACCACTGAAAATTGAGGTGACGATCCTTCCACTCACTGAACTTTTTCCAGTAGGCCGCTAACGGAATATCTACATCAAATTCTTCAAACATAGTATTATTCACCTTCCTAAGGACCCTTTCGGTATCACCTATAAGAATTAATTTCCAGCCTCCGAGCCACCTTTCATAGTCTGACTTTTCAAGAACCCTAGTCTCAACCTCACGGGTCCATGGACCTGTGAAAAATGTATTTGACTGTGAAATAGGAATTGGTGGTGCCATCACAAAATGCAGCCAAACATCTCCCTCCCAGCAAACTTATAAACACCCATGCCTATAGTCACTGGCCCCACCTACTTGATGTTCACAAGACAGTCATTGCTTTTTTCTTGTGGTAAAAACAAAGACATGTGGTCAAAGCAAAGAGAAGTCTTACTTGTCAGCCGGTACGAAAGTCTGAGGCATTGAAAAGAAGGCTCCACCATCAGATACTTGAGATTGTGAACCATAAAAAGAAGCAGATGGGGATCTATAAAATCGCCTTTTGCTCTGAGGCGTTTGAGTGCATGTTGGTTTGGACCCTATACAGCAAAAGCCCAATAAGGATGAACCCCAAACAGATGGAGATATAAATTTGACTCTACAACCACGATGGATTAACTCTAAAATACCTCGTTTGGTCTTAGGAGAGTCGTGGTAAGACTGAAATCGTTTCGATCCCCCCCTAGGCTTCTTACCTATTGGATCTCGCGTTTTCTTCAAATGTGCTTGGTCCGCATATTCCCCTTGCAACCTTGCACATACCTTCCTATTCATTTCAGCCACCTCGATGATATCTTCACAATTGCGGCCGTTGCACTTATCAAGCATATCATATAAAGTGCGCATGCTGCGGTTCCCAAAACCAAGTATAGAGACGAAGTCAGGTCTACCCAATGAGACATCAAAAGTCAAATGGTCATGTGAAACTCTATTCTTCACTTCTTTAGTCCATCTACGGAGAATTAAGTGCTCTTATATAAACCATGTTAAAGTTATAAACTTTTAATATGTGCCGACATATGACAACTACACGTCGCGTGGTGAATGTACCGGTTAAATTTCACAGTCCGGATAATCTTAGAGCCACCATGCTTCGTCATACTGTACTCCAATGTTGCATCCTGCAAATCAGGAGGAGATTTAGTTATTTCACAATCGAAGGAGAAGACTAATTCTTCGTGGAATATCTTAAATACTGAGCGCGTGTAAATTTTTCCAACATGCATTAATAATCGCTGGTGCGTTTCAATTCCCCCCCCCCCCGGAATTCCTCTATTAGCAGAATCCTCTTCAGCCTCTGCTTCGCGCTAACCTTTAAGTAAGAGTTCGTATTTTAGAACTACATCGTAAAGAGGAGTATTTGCGCTGCACAAGTCTTTCAACCTTTTATTTGTGGACTCACTCCTACTTGTTGAATTGGATCCTCCTGTAAACTTGTTCTGCGTGAACACTGAAGCCCACCGCTTTCGCAACTTATACATGTTCTTGAACCAATCACGAGAAGTGCCTCGCTTATGCGATTCAATCATTGCTCTCCATCTTTCCTCAAATTCGGTCTCTGTCTCACACTCTTTCATGCAGTAATGCCATTCCTTCATGAAATCGGCATCGCGACTGGGCATTCCAAAATGATTCTTAGTGTTGCGATTAATGTGCCAATGGCATAAACGGTGGCTGGCTTCATGGAAGGTGTAATCCACGCCATTCATCATAGCATGACATTGATCAGTGAACACTACTTGCGGTTCTCTGCCATCCATAGACTCCAAAAACTTGCTAAACAACCACTCAAAGGACTCCGTCGTCTCGTTTGACAGGAAACCAATTCCAAACATCACGTTGCTGCGATGATGATTAATTCCAGTAAATGGCACACAGTACAAATTGTATCTGTTTGTCTTGTACGTGGTATCAACAAATAGCACATCACCAAAATACGAATAATCAATTTTACAGCGACTATCCCTGAAGAAAAAATTCACTATCCTACCATCTTCATCTGTATCTACGTTGGAATAGAAATTATTCTCCTTGTTAGCCCTATCAAGGAGAAATTTGACTAATGCACTTGCATCACCATCCGGCTGCCTCTGTTCCTTATGCAATCTATCAAGATAGTGATATGCATCTTTCTTTAGAAAACTAATATTCTGGACACCTCCTGCCTCACTAGACATAAACCTGTGGGCTTGACTCACACCAATTCTGGCAGCATGAAGTGCCTCAACCAACGAGCCTTTCCCTCCTGTCAAGTTCCTTGTCGACCGCAACACATATCCTTGGTGTTGAGGTAGTAAGTCGTGATTGTGATGGGTCCTGAACACTGTTACTGTCCATGGAAGATCCACTATTTCCCGGCAAGCTCGTAGCCTAGCCTTGCATTCGGTCCGCATAGACTGTTTTCGGTAAGCAACCTCTTTCACAGCATTACGGTTTTCGTCGTAGTGACCCTCAGCCGAGCATAGATATACCTTCATTCGTAAATCATGAGATCCCTTGAAGTAGGCTTGACTCCCTTTCTTAACACTAAACCCCGTTAGACGAGCATATTCGCAGTATAACTGAAAAATGTCCTCAAGATCATTAAATCTGGTACCAACTGAAAGACCTCTTGCTGTTCCGAAGTCACGATTTTCACCGGAAGTCCTCCTGTTACTAGATGATTCATTTTCCTCGTCATTACCCGGTGATGTGTTCAGATCTATGCCCATTTTCGTGTTTAAATTGAAAAAATACGAGAAGCCAGTTTCATCGACCAAAATACAATATAATACGCATAATCACAAAAAACCAATTCCACGGATGCCTTATTACCGTGAAATCAGCAGCCCCAATTGAAAAAAAATAGCGGAAAGCTTAGGTCGCATCCGAAGTTGGGTGTTGATTGTTCTTACCTTTATCCTGCCGACGATGGTCTATAGCCACGATTCCAGTTTCTTCACTAACGACCACACCTGGCTTTAGGGTTTTCGACGATTCTGAAACTATTGGGTTCGACTCGGGGAGGATCTGAGATGTGGATTTCCATGGAATTTCTAAACTGGGTTAGCGAAATCGATGGGTGAAATGAAGAACCCTAAAGAAAGAGAGGGGCGGGTTTCAGATAAGAAATCGAAATTCAAATATTGGATTGGATATTTCAACAAGCCATATCTGGAAATATTAGGTGATATAATTATAATTATATCATAGAAAATGGATATAAATATATAAATATATAAATATTTTTTAGTATAGAATTTAATCAATAATCGATATTATATCTAGTTATTTATATTATTAAAATCCAGTAAATTTGTATTTTTTTTATTATCGGTATCAATTTTAATTTAATTTGATGCCAACCGAGCTACTTAGAATGAAGTAATCGAGCTAGTCTCGTATCAAATTAATGATAATATAATAATGCCCTGAATAAATTAATTTTTTTAAACCACATAAGATATTGTCGATCTATGATGAAAAACCATCGATCATACCAACACTGTAGTCTTTCTACGAAGAATGAAGTAATCGAGCTATACCTATATCATGTCTCGGACTCAATATTGAGCCATATCTGGAATAATGTCGATCATACCAACACTGCAGTCTTTCTACGAAGAATGAAGTAATCGAGCTATACCTATATCATGTCTCAGACTCAATATTGAGCCATATCTGGAATAATGTCGATCATACCAACACTGCAGTCTTTCTACGAAGAACGAAGTAATCGGGCTATACCTATATCATGTCTCGGACTCAATAAGCCATATCTGGAATAATGTCGATCATACCAACACTATAGTCTTTCTACGAAGAATGAAGTAATCGAGCTACACCAGTATCATGTATATATTAAAATAAGCCATATCTGGAATAATGTCGATCATACCAACACTGCAGTCTTTCTACGAAGAACGAAGTAATCGAGCTATACCAATATCATGTCTCGGACTCAATAAGCCATATCTGGAATAATGTCGATCATACCAACACTATAGTCTTTCTACGAAGAATGAAGTAATCGAGCTACACCAGTATCATGTATCTATTAAAATAAGCCATATCTGGAATAATGTCGATCATACCAACACTATAGTCTTTCTACGAAGAATGAAGTAATCGAGCTACATCAGTATCATGTATCTATTAAAATAAGCCATATCTGGAATAATGTCGATCATACCAACACTGCAGTCTTTCTACGAAGAACGAAGTAATCGAGCTATACCTATATCATGTCTCGGACTCAATAAGCCATATCTGGAATAATGTCGATCATACCAACACTATAGTCTTTCTACGAAGAATGAAGTAATCGAGCTACACCAGTATCATGTATCTATTAAAATAAGCCATATCTGGAATAATGTCGATCATACCAACACTGCAGTCTTTCTACGAAGAACGAAGTAATCGAGCTATACCTATATCATGTCTCGGACTCAATAAGCCATATCTGGAATAATGTCGATCATACCAACACTATAGTCTTTTGACGAAGAATGAAGTAATCGAGGTACACCAGTATTATGTATCTATTAAAATAAGCCATATCTGGAATAATGTCGATCATACCAACACTGCAGTCTTTCTACGAAGAACGAAGTAATCGAGTTATACCTATATCATGTCTCGGACTCAATATTGAGCCATATCTGGAATAATGTCGATCATACCAACACTGCAGTCTTTCTACGAAGAACGAAGTAATCGAGCTACACCAAAAGAAGAAGGTCGAATTGATTGTAGAATGTAGTGTGATTATCACAAGTGAAGTAATCGAGGTACACTCTTATCAGTTTTTGAATCACATAAGAAGGAGGACCGTTTGTCGACTCAAAATGAAAGTGAATCACCACAATCTAAAATAGCCCTACCTAAATTTACTTATCGATGTTGCCAAGTATATGAATAAGCGAAGCTTATAAATATCACTTAACAAAGATATTGCCATAATCTTTCAATCATCGTCGCCTGTAATAATACACCAAACTCCCTTAACCCTCGAAACCCTCACAAACCCTCACAAACCCTCCCTAACCCTTGAAAGTCAAACCCTCAACTCCAGTCAACACTCCAAACCCTCAAAATTGCTACGAAACGACGCTTTTTAACTCTGACTCAATGCGAAGGAGTTATAAAATCACACTTCACATCCTTCACTGCATCAATTGGCTTGTTCTTTTTTCCCCTCTTCTGTCGATTCTGTCTAATTAGGGTTCATGGCTAGTTCGTCCTCAACTCGGCATTCTTATGAATCAGTGTTGTGTGACCATGGCGAAGATGCATTCGAGGATATTTGTCACTCGCAGCAGAATACTTTCAACCTCTGTTTTTGCCGAAAAATCAACTTGTTTTTTTCATCAGTAAATTATTGGTAGAAAAACCACCTTCGAAATAGGGAAGTTGTGGATTTTCGCTGTGGTTAAATTCAATCTCTGTTTTTGCCGAAAAACGCACATCTGTTATTGATTAGTAAATTGTTATTGTTGTGCCCAACGTCGATCTAGGGAAGTTGTGGATTTTCGCCGTGGTTGGATCCAGAGCTCAATTCATACTATAAGTTGAGCATCAACAACCTGAAGCTGGAAAGAGACAATGCTCTTCTCGATCTCCAAAATTGCAGATTGATGCACGAAGTGCAAAATAAGCGAATGGAAGAAAAATATGAGGAGTTGATGAACAAATTTGAGGAAAAGTGTGCAGAGACTGGAGATATGTTGCTTCTTACACAAAGACAGGATATTGTGATTAACAGACTTGGGAGGAAAAGTAGGATTATGTATGTTATTTTGTTCGTCATTTTTGCTTTGTTTGTTCTTAATAAATGTTTACAATACTTATTTCCTCATGTGAAGAAGAAGATACATTAGATATAACATACAAGACTTTCTCAGTAGTCGGAATGATGATGATGGAGTTCTTTATCCTACTATTAAACTACGTTTTATTTTTTCATCTGCGAGGCTTGAATTATAAGTGTTGGGCTAAACCAAATAATCACGAGATGGGCCAAAGTCTTAGTCTTCAGTACGAGATGGGCCAAACCAAAAATCAAATTATTGTAATTTTATTCTTCCTGCAGTCCTTGGAGGCTCTAGACCTAGATGGGCCAAATAAGCATAGTGGGCCATTAAAAATACCTGTCTTCAAATAGAGCTACAAGAGATGGGCCAAATAAGCATACTGGGCCATTTCAAAAACCAAACTTAATATGAATATGAATGAATAAGCAAGACAGATGCAATGAACATGACATTTTTCAAATTTGTGGCATTTCATAAATTAACTTATGTGTGTGTGTTACCGCCAAAAACAAAATAAGGTAACACAACACAACATAATGGCGGGGGGATTCAGAATTCAGTGTTCCAACCACAAATTTTCCAAAAAAAAAAAAATGGAAAGAATAAATTATCCACATACACACCACATCATAATAAATATTGTTTTAAATACTGAAACTTAGAAGTGTTTGATTAAGCTTCACCAAAATATATCACTGCACATGGATCAATGAGTTGTCATCTGCCATGACTGAAGCCGAGTGCTGATGAAGGTCGACACAATATTGGAGCCTGTAGGCGTGGCAGTGATCTGCATGGATCGTCAAGAAGGATTCGCCACGAGCCATAGCTTCCAGGCTTTTCATCAGCAGAACCCCACAATTCGTCTTGTCACCTTGGGTGGGGTTCGTCTTCTCGAAGGTCAACTCCCAACAGCGGCTCATTGGTTGCGTATACCCTTTCTTCTCCCAGATCCCATGCTTCTCACAGAGCCGTGGTACATGATAACGCATGGGCTCGAAGTATTTCCCAAGGCGTTTCCTTCCCAGATGCAGTGAGTCCACCACAGTGATGCGCTGCAGCCTAAGATTTATCTCAAATCCGGCCCAATGCTCATCAACAAATCCAAACCCATACACCCGTTCCACACGATCCCATGCTCGGCCAATATTCAGAGGGTAGCTTCCACGCACATACGACATAACCTCATCAGCACAAGAATCGAAATTATCTTGGGTCAATCCACTCTAATGTGAAATAAAATGGAATCATGAGTGAAGAACTCAATATATTCTCAAGAAACTTAAATAGTTTAATCACTAAAATACATGCTATATTCTCAAACAACTACAATACGTGCTATCATCACCAATATGTTGAAACTGAAAAATCAATACCAACAGCTCAAATACAATAGTTTGAGAAATGATCAATGATACTCCCCAAGATTTTGTTGAGAATATACCATGTATTTAGTTTCGAAACTAAATACATGATATATTCTCAACAAAATCTTGGGGAGTGAATTCAACAACAACTTAAATCAACAAGTGAAATCAACCTGCTAACCAATAAATAGATCAACAACTCATGAAGAGTCATGAAGAGGCAAGAAAACATGCTAACCAAGTTGAAATGGACCGCAATTAAACTCAACACTATATTCTCAAGAAACTCATGAAGAGTCAAGAAACAACAACTAGAATCAACAACTAAACATGCTAATTAACTGGATGAAAAGGAATCACCAAATCATGAGGACTGAAATTTAATCAAATGCCACAACTCAAGAGTAGAAAGGTAAGAATATTACCCAGCACCAAAGCTCCATGACTGACCAGTCTCTAGTAGGCTTCTCCAAGTCGTGCTTCACCACCATCCAATTGATCAATACGTCCATATGCTAGGATATAGAAGTACAATTACGAAGATGAATTGATCAGTTAATAATCAACTTAAGAAACTATGTAAATATATACTCTCAAATTAATCCAAATGAAAAAAATTTAATAGAATCACTCATGTACTCAAGTAAACATGAACAACTAATTACTGTTACGTTGTACTATCCTCATAAATCAAATAAAATGAGAGGTAAGTAAGAATTTGAAACTCAAAACAGAAATTTTCACTTGTCAAAATACAAAAATGATTTCTGATTTCACCTCCTTAAACTTAATTTAACATGCTTTCACCTTAGACAGTTTCAAACAGATTTCAACTTCACAAAAACATCATATTTTCAACCACAACCATATAACATATACATATATATCTCATCTCCACCAAATTCGGGGCAAAAAATCCAGAATAGGACCTAAATTCCCAACAAGATCACGTAGAGCATGCACACATTCAATTATCACACCACAAAACTAATAACTGAGACAATGTCGAAAAATTTGATTCAAACTACAACAAATAATACATTTAAACAACAAACACACCGAAAAAATATTACCTCATCCCTCAGACAGATTTTATCATTCATAAGCTCTTCAAAAAATTTGATGTTCCCAGTTCTAACCACGGCAGAAGGAAGCTTAAGTGATTGTGGTATGCAAAATAAAGAATAACAAAATGCTTCAGAAAATAAATACGTAAGTTAAATTAAAAAATGAAATTAAATATGGCCGATACCCATCGAGGGTTGAGGCTGACTGCATCCAATCCAAGAACTCATCGGCTTCAACCACCGGCGGCGCCACATCAGGGACAGGGGAGACGACAGGGGTAGCCTTTCTCCTGCTACCACTCGGCGGGGTAGATTTAGGGTTTGTGGAGGCCGGAGATCTGTAGCATGCTACAATCTTGCAATCGGAAGAAGTGCCGCATCCACCACCCTTCTTCGCCGGACTCTCACCCCTGCCCTTAAGAAGCACGCGCATCATCGCCTTCAGTTCACTTATCTCCTCGGCTTGAGCATCGAACCGTCGGATAAGCTGCTTCATGTCAACAATTTGTTCCTACAAGCACAAGAAAAAAAAAAGGCATTTTCAAGCTTTCTTCGTCAAATAAAACAAAAAACTAAACATTTATTTCAAAAACTCTTACATTTTCACAGACATGCTCAACAACTCTCCTTGACATAGAATATGCGGTGGAGTTGGCCAATGGAACCCTCAACGCTGAAGGGAAGGCCTTCTCAATTCTCTCTACGTCGGCACCCGAGATCTTCAAGCCACGTCGGTTCATCGCAGCTTTCTTCGTCGGCTTTGGATTCTGGTCAGCCGACGTCTCATCCCTGGGTCTGCCCCGCTTCTTGCTTGGAGCCGTTGCTGTTCGGCGGGCTGCTTTAGGCGGTGGCACGGGCACGGTGGCTGGATCAGTGTTCTCGTCGAAGAGCATGCGCTAAGATGGAATCCGCCCACCATCGTACCCCACTTTATTCTTCGGATATGGGGGTTTCTGCCAATCGTCGTCATTTGAAGACGACGAATCACAAACTCGATTCATTTTTCGAACGCTTCGAGCTAGATTTGTGTATCTATTCTTCATTTTGGTGGTTCCTAGATCTGAAATTCAAGGGAGGCGACGCTTCTGCTTCACTCCATTTTCCCTTAGCCTTTATATCGACCTAATCTCTCACGTGGCGATGATTCGCAATTACACCGGCCCGATATTTACATTTCAGGGGTAAAATCGTCCGAATGGATACTGTAGAAAATAGAGAATGCATACTGTGGTGGGAAAAAAGGGTAAGGGTGTAATTTCCATTGACTCGACCGTGTTGAATGGCGAAGAATTGATGTTAATTCGGCGGGGTTGAGCAGTCGAGGAAGAAAAAGAAGGGGGAAGGACGGTATTAAGAGGGAGGGAAAAATATTGGGAGTATTTTATTATGGGGGCATGCATTTAAATTAAATAGGGGGTACAACCTACACAACCTACACAAAAAGTTAGTGGTATTCAAAACCATTGACTCAACAGTGCAACCACGTGGAGCAGATCTAACGGCTCGACTTTTTTGAGTCGATCTCCCGTGGTGTCTCCCAAAACGGAAGCATAACATCACAGAATACCATCACCAAAAGAATTGGAGAAAATAAATTAAATAAATCACATTTAAATATTCAGAACTTAAATTGCATATTAGTGTAAATAGCAAAAGTATTAAGTGTGGCCTAGGGGTGAGCAAAACTCGAACCAAACTGGAAACTGGAACCGTACTAAACCATAATTTACAGTTTGATTTGATTGTTTTAGCATAACGGTACGGTTCGGTTGAAGAAATAGAAATCCAAAATTATTTTGATTTGGGTTGGGATGAGCAAAAAAAATCGTTTTCTACCCAAAAATCAAAATATTTTATGTTATTTATAATTTTTATTTATATCTATATTTTAATATTTAAAACCTAAAAGTAATTCAAAAGTTACAAATATAATTTAAATAATCCAACTGTCACTTAACTTTTACATACCCCGATGCCAATGTCAAAATTCAAATTATAAGCCCTTCATCTTTCCATCCCAAATCATAAAGGCACAAACGATAAACCTTCATCATCTCATCCCAAATTATCACTTTGCTTTTTTTTTTGGTTGAACTAATGGTATTGGTACGTTTGGTTTTGTTTTTATTGTGCAACATTGTTAGAAAACAAGAAATAAAATGGGTCTGAACTAGGTGAATAATATGCACTTAAAATGAGCCAAGAATTCCGATTAAAATCGAATATAATCGAATCCGAACCGCAAATTATGGCTTGAATTCGATTTGGTTACACATCTAATGCAATTCGATTTAATTAGAAAAATAAATACTATTTGGTTTTCGATTAATTTCAGTTGGGGCATGAACCACCAGAATGCTCAACGCTAGTGCGACCCTTTATTTTTTTTTTTTCTATTTATAGTAATTATTTCAAATTATAATACCTCCTATGAATTGTGTGATCATCTTCAATTTTTGTTCGTCCACAAAAAATATAACATTTCTATTATAGGATATAATACCACTCACTATTTTAATTTTTTTTAATCCCTTCTAGCCTTCTCTATTTAATTAGGTGTGTCTCTTTTCGACTTACTAATTAATATCTATCACACTTTTATTATAAAAATAATTTTAAACAATTGCAATTATTATGAATCACACTTTTATTAAAGTTGGTGCTACAATCTAATGAGGTAATTAAAGAATAATTAATTTTGAACATTTTATTTAATTACGAGTTAATCAAACGCCGTCGTCCCCAACATTTTATTTTCTTTTAATATTTTTCCCATTATATTACACCATTTCTCCAAGAGAAAGGGTTAACACGCTTACCCCTTCTATTTTCAGAACTTAAGGTCAAACTGCAAACTACCGCAGGCATAAGAACCGCACCCAAACCTCCACGCTTCTTCCTCCACCGTCAACACGAAACCTGCGCTCTGTGTAAGCGACGGAGAAGACGAGGAAAAAAATGTGACATTAAGGCAAACATCTCGCCCGACTCACCTAACTTGCCATAAATTCTTAATTTCCGCTAGAATAAATCAGACCCACTTCCCCTATGATTCGGAATCGCTTTTGTTTTCTCTTTCTCTAATCAAACGTAGTCGCTTTCTTAGCTCCATGGATTGCTCCGACGCAATTCTTGAAACTCCGGCGACTGCTTACAAGCTGATTTTGAAATCGGCCATCGCAATTCCGTCGCAGCATTATTTGGCGGCGGCGTTTTTCTGTTTTGTTGTTGTCTTGTACAATTTCTTGGAATTTCATTTCATTCAGGATTTTTTTACTGGATTTCGTGGGTCCCCCGTTTTCTTGACGTACAATGCGAGCTCCGAGATTTATCATGGGGTTGTGTCGAAGTGTCGGACGCTTCATGGGAGGTAGTGTCGGAAAAATTGTATGTTGAAATGGAGTTTATGAATTTTAATGATGTTTTAGGACACCCTTAAGCTATAATTTATTTGCTGTGTACATGATTTTGAAGCTATAATCATGCTTGCTTTCTCTTTTAGATGTTCTTGCTATTCACAATCATCATATTTAGCTGATTTTGGGCCATGTGTTTTCTTTTGTGCTACAATGATTAGGTACTTGGCTACATTTTGGCTCTCAAGTCCGCATTTCCAAACTTCGTTTTTGAACTTCTTTGGGAGGCCTCCGGTGTTCACCTATAGAAGGTGAGATTCTTGATGAAGAGCAAGAATATATAGTAGTTGGCATTCTATTACGATCTTCCTGTTAGATGCTTTATGGACTGTGCAACACAACTTAATGATCGTAAAGAATTGAATTTCCACAGAAGATAAAGGAAATAATCGCTTCACAGTTCATACATACAATACTAGTATTTCAGTATATGCAAATAATTGCTAATTGATAATTTGATCAATCCATTTGCTTCAGTTGCTTTACTTGCTGGAAAAATCTAGAGTTGTGTAATTCGGTTTCAGATCAATGAAGTAGTACTTAAAAGTTCATATTTTGAGCCTTGTATGGTTAGAATGTCTATGAATTAGTGATGAGAGGTTAGAACTAAGATATGAGGGTAATCATCTTTCTTTAGAATTTCGACATTTCTTGATGGTGGGTAAGATGAAAAGTTGATGTGGAGTCTGTCCATATGGGGGATGGCTGGGAAGGGAAGTGATGTCTATTGTGCCTCTACGTCTGGAAAAATCATTTGTTGCTTCTTCTGAGATTATCATATAGCTGTTGAATTTGCAGGACTAAGATAGGGAGTTTTGGTTCACGATATTGTAAATAGATGCTTAAGATTTGTCCGTCTGATTTGTCTGTGTTACTTCAGGAAGATGTTTCAGGCATCTGACGGTGGGACGTTTGCTCTGGATTGGCTGTTGCATTCTGATGGTAAAAAAATCATACTGAAGTGATTGAGTGAAATTAGCTGAAGCACAGAGTGAATACTTGGCACACACTATAGTTTACTGTAAGAATGTTATGATGAAATATCCAAGTACCAATGGCTGAAAATTTTTTATTTGCGTAGCTCTATCATGACATGTTTCATTTCAGTTACTATGTCCCCTGGAACTGGACTTTTATTATTTAATTTTCTCTTTGAGTCAATTACTTTTATGGAAATTAATAACTAAATTCTGCATGCTTTGGTTTTGACATTATTCTCTCAAACATCATCATGCGAGTAAGGAAATACTTTGTAGAATACAACTTTTAAATAATGAAAAAGAACTATCTAAGTGGGTGTTTGGCTGAGCTTAAAAGCTCCTTAAAACAGCTTATAAGCTCCTAAATTTTTAATAATGAAGAACTTATAAGCTATTTTAAGGAGCTTAAAATCTTAGCCAAACACCCTCTAAATGTAGTGTAATTCATTCATCACTCTTTTTAGTATTCTATATCATGTTATTTCACTGGCCTTTTGTATGAACTGCAACTTTTTTTTCTTTGAATGTTCCTAGACTAGTGGCGTCCTGTTATTACGTTGTATGTTTTAGATAACGTCTATTTCTTCATTTTGGTTGTTCAATTCTGCTTGTCTTATTTGTGCCAGTTTCTGAAGTAGCTGTTCCAAATGATGATGTCCTCGCAAAGGATGATTCAACCCCTATTGTTATCATTATTCCTGGACTAACAAGTGATTCAGCTTCCCCTGTAAGCCTAATGTTTTGTTATGCCTATTTACACGAGAGATGCTTCGTATTGATCATAATGTTTTCCTTTTCTTTTTTAAATTAATTATTTGAAGTATTGCCTCTGTTTCCTTTAGAATTTGTGTTTAGTTAGCTTTTGCTCTATGTCTGCAGTACATGAAACATCTTGTTTTTGGTACTGCCAAAAGTGGATGGAATGTGGTTGTCAGCAATCATCGAGGACTAGGTGGTGTCTCAATTACTGTAAGTATTAATTCTGCAAAATGAGCAGAAGACTGGCTTGCTTGTTTTACTGCTTAGTATTTCTTAAGAAATTGTTTCCTTAATGTGATAGCATGTTTAAATTTAGACATGAACACGTGTGATTTGATGCTAGAAATCATACATTCTCTAAGGTAGTTGAAAGTTTCGATTGTCGCTCAGTTTATACTTATCAGCTTTTAGTTTATTTCAGATTTTCCATAAGGACTGATCATTTAAGTAAATTCAAACTCACTGGAAAATTGATCTCAGCAATCATTGTATTCTGACTGATATTTTTTTGTAATTTTTGCAGACTGATTGCTTTTATAATGCGGGATGGACCGAAGATGTACGTGAAGTTATTAACCACTTACATAAAGAGTATTCTGCAGCTCCGTTGTTTGTAGTGGGAACAAGTATCGGTGCAAACATTCTGGTAGAGTTCTGCCTTATCTCTGTATGCTTACAAGGGAATTTCAAATATGCAATGTTGATCTAAGTATGCCTTTTTAAACCATTAGGTAAAATATCTTGGAGAGGATGGAGAAAATGTTCCGATTGCAGGCGCTGTAGCTGTTTGCTCTCCTTGGGATCTCTTGGTCAGTTCATCTGAACTATATGTATTTGGATTAGAAAAAAGTATAATCTGTTTATTTGACAGCTATTCGACCTGGCTAAAGATCAAACAGTTTCTTGTGATTTTATGTATGTGAATAAACTATCAAGTTTGCTGAATAAGGTTAAAAACTGCTGCTTTTTTGTGACTGTAGTTTCTAAAATATGTTTTGAGTAGATTTTCTATTTAACGGATTCTTTTCTTTTCTTAGTGTGGTGATTTTGTTTGATTATTAGTTTCATATTCAAATATCTTTTTCCATTTCCACCTTCCCAGATTGGTTCCAGGTTTATATCTCGAAGGCTCATTCAAAAGTTATATGACAGAGCTCTTACTATTGGGCTTCAAGGCTATGCACAGCTGTATGTTGCATTGCCTTCTTATATAATCCTTTACTAACTTTGTTAGGCGATTCGAAGCAAAAAAATAAAAAATAAAAAATAAAATGTTAGGGAATTGAAGCATTTAGGTATGCAACAGATTGTAGGACTTGAGTATTCCTTGAAATATGGATGGTTTCCATGCTCGTAATTCTATATTTTCCGTCACATGGTGTTTTTCCTTCATATATCGGACGTTTAAACTGAATTATGATTGCTTGCGCGATGCAGACATGAAACTCGTTATACTCGCCTTGCTAATTGGGAGGGTATAATAAAGGTTAGTCTTCCGTATTTGTAATTTTGTTTGGACATTTTATCGTTAGGGTATTTAGTGCTAAGGTAGTATTTCATTCGCTGACAATACCTTTATTATGTGTAGTCACGTACTGTTCGGGATTTTGATATGCATGCCACTTGCCTTGTTGGGAGATACGAGGTACCTCTCATTCTCTATTTCTAAATATTGCTGAAGCCTTTTGAAGTTTCTCTTTTCCTTCAAACTCAGTATACATACTACCTCATTAACATATCGGAACTGTTTTATGTTCACTCAAGACTGTGGATACATACTATAGACGTTGTAGTAGTTCTGCTTTTATCGGACAAGTTTCAATTCCGTTGCTCTGCATAAGTGCATTGGATGATCCAGTCTGCACTGTAGAAGCCATTCCTTGGGATGAATGCCGGTACAGTTGCTTCTATTTTCCATGAAGTGCCGACTTTGTTTCTATTATTAGATTTCTCGTGCTATATAGTGATAATACGTTTTCTGATTGCAGAGCAAATAAAAACGTAGTTCTAGCTACAACTCTACATGGTGGACATCTTGCATTCTTTGAAGGCATAACTGGATCTCGCCTCTGGTACTTCAATCTCTACATTCGAACCATTTCTTTTCTTGGTCGTGTTATTTATAGCTTCTGAAATACTGCATATATAAATCGAGGGCAACATAAATTAGGCATTATTAGAGAGAATTTCCTCTTTTTCTTGAACAATTAGACCTTTCATCTTTTACAGGTCACCTTTCTAGATATAGTATGCAGTAAACCTCGTAAATATGACAAAGTTAAACTTCCCTTTATTTCCAAATCTAGATCGCATCATATTTCCGTTGTTCTACTAGTCCAATGTAAATATAATTAAGGGGATGTTTATTTTGTGTGATAGCTTAGATAGATAAAACTAATATAGACTAATCCACCACATGTATCGTCAATCTTATCTATCACCAAAAGTAAACGGCCCCATAATCATGGTACTATGCTACTCGGATGTGCAATACCCTCGTCTAGATATTCACATGTAGTTGCAATTACATAATTTGAAAATCACAAGATCGAGCATCTTTGTATTGAAACACTAAATTCTTCTTCTTTTCAGGTGGGTGAGAGCAGTTAATGAATTTCTTGGAGTGTTACTTTCAAGTCCGTACATGCACAAACAGAAGAAGGTGCACAAAATTTTTCTCGTTACCTTGCTTTCTTCTATCCATCTGATTGTTGCATACTTTTATAGAATGGATAAATTTCAAGGTTGATTGATCGTCTAATCCTTCACATACTCAATCCAATGTATTGTCGATCTAATTTATCACTCAAAGTTATGCCCCAACGGGGATGTAGTCCCCATTATCCAATAATATGTTCTCATGATTGCAGGCTGAAAGTGTCGGGCCTCATTCTCCACTTATGCAATCTTCAATTGATCAAGGCCCCTATCTTAACGTAGCTGATGGAATGGTGGCAGCAATGGGGAACGAGCACACAGATGTAGACGAGACATCTGAAGAGAATAAAGATCGCGAGCAGACTAATCAAACAGCTTCTGTCACAGACAACCATGCAAGGAAACCCGATTTTGCTACCAATGCTGCTCAAACCTCGGAGGATGAAGCTGGTGTGAAGGGGTCGGGCATCATTCGAAGATGCTTATACCAACTTACGCGACAGAGTAACAAATCGATCTGGCTACTAGCTTATATAGCCGTGATATCATCGTGGCCTGTAGTCGGGGCTGCACTCGGTTTCTTCTACAGGAGGAGGTTGAGGAAAGGCTTACTAGGAAAAGGACCAAAATGATCGAACACAACGGTTGTGACGTCGTCTGTAACAAGTAAATTGTGATCTCCCTTGAACTCTCTCTGAAGTATGAAACCTTTCTCTTTATAGCTAAATAAGTTTCAATAAAAGTTCCATGATTTGGTAACTTTTCTGGTTTTGCTTCTTGTATTTCATAATTAGATGGTTTTGCTTCTTTATTCACTGCTTATTTACTAGGTGAAGTATATTACATATAAAAAATATGGCAAAAATTTGTGTACGGCCAACTGCACCGTGCGGTTGGCTGTAATTAGGGGTAATTAAGGGGTACCTTAAGCTCTAATTGTTTTTGAATCTCAATTAGGTTCACTAAGCTCCAATTAAGGTTTATTAATCTTATGATTTATTAAGCCCCATTAATATTAATTTTAAAAAAGTAAAAATAAATGACCACAGCGTGCGGTTGGTGCAGTCGATCATGCAGGAATGCTCCTTCAAAATATATACTTGACCATTCTCCTACTCATCCGGATTGTGCCCACGGCTGATGTGGCAATGCTAGTGGTCGTTGCTATGAAAGTTTCATTTTATCAATATGTAAACAATATGTATATTAATGATGTCATACTTGAGACATAATTTTGACTAATGACATGAATTACAAGAATGGGTAGGAAAATAAAAATAAAAATAAAAGAACTAAAGAATTTCATACAAGAATTTTATCATATCATACACTACAGCACCAAGAAGATGCTGTAATCAGAATCCTATCTTGCCATCCTAAAGATATAGCTTTGCCATTTTCTCTCTCTAACACTCCAAAACCACCATTCTCTCCATCAAACTTCATGGGACAACAATGGCTTCTGATTTTCAGCAGCAACTTTGCTTGCATTACAGCCATTGAACTCTGCTTAACTCCCACAAAACCTCCTCTCTCCATTCTCCCATTCCATGTCTCCATCTTCTCAAATCTTGGACAGTTCTCGTCGTTGTTATCGCAGTTTATCACACTTCTAATCTCTCTCCCTAGATGATTCTTCTCAATACTTAACCTCTCACTACTGTCTGAAGGAAGACAATCATCCAATGAGTCGAAAATGGCTGTAAATTGATGCAGCGACGCCATGAATCTCGGCAGAAACTTGTTGCTGTTACAAGTTCCTTCTTGTTCGACTAGAACAACGATCGAAGGGTTAAGAGAGTAGACATAGTTTATAGTTTCTGAGATTTTTGACAGAGTTTTGAGTGAAGTGAGATGGAATACTAGGTTGACAGCAACTGTTTCATTCTTCCTCTTCTTTAGCTTCACATTCTTGGATCCTCTCACTAGGCCATGAAACTCGAAAACGAGGTTATGAAAGCCTTTAGCGAAGCTCACTAATCTTGATTCGGTTTCTTGAATCTCCTCCATATTCTCACCAAAGCCACTGATCTTTAATGAAATCTTGTTTGTGGGGTTGCCTTTTTCTGAGAGAGATTGCATGAGGGAGGGCCATTGGAAGCCGTAAGAAACGTCGAAATCGACAACGTGGAGAGCCTTATTGTTGTAACTCTCCTCTCTCTCAAAAGCTTCAAGAATGGCTTGATTTGCTGTGAAGTGAGCAAACTGGTAGAATGGTGACACTTTGTAAAGCGATGTGAAAGCCAAGAACTCCTCCTCTTGAGATGGATCCTTCATTATCGCGTCGTAGAAAGGCGATTTTCGGGTGAGGAGATGGGCTAAGAGTCCATCAGCAAAGTAGGCAGCAACCCTTTGGACAGAATCACCTCTCAGACAAACATTCTGGTACAGCTCACCGAGGTTTTCGACTGCTGAGATTGTGTCGTTTTCGTTGACGGAAGTGGCGGCTATTAGGAGAGAATGGATCAAATGCAGCCCTTTTTCATCTGCATCTCTTCTCTTGTGATCAACTTTTAGCATTCTCTCTCTCATCTCGAGGAGGGAGAAGATTTTGCTTTCTTGAGAGCTTTCAGTCGAGCTCGAGCTGCTCGATATTTCGCTTATGTTCCTTTTCCTCTTCCCCTCGCGGCCATTATCCGGGATTATAGAGAGTTTTAGGGTCAAGAACTCTTCTTGGTCTATGACTTCCATCTCCAACATGAGAGAGAGAGAGAGAGAGAGAGAGAGAGAGAGAGAGAGAGAGAGAGAGAGAGGAATAAAAGATAAAAGTAGGAGGAAGGAGAGAATAGAGCCAAGATGATTACATGAGATAAAATAAAAGGAACAAATCTTGAATAGTTAGACATTCAAATATGCAAATATATAGTGATAAAGAAAGATAAGGTATCTTTTTATTGTGCTTAAAATTCAACGTTGAAGGTCAAGAAATTGATTAAAATTTCCGTTGTTTGAACGCTACGAAAAGGGTATTTGTAGTATTGGGACAGTTCGGAGAGGTCAAGAAATGAGAATTAGATCCTATTTTTGTAAGAAATTACATTTGCTATCGACAAAAAATAAAATAAAATAAAATTGGAGCATCTAAATATATACTAACCTTCGGCATCGAGACTTTGTCCAATTTGAACAAAATCGGATGTTTAAACTTCTAGATTCTTTCTTCTGCACCAATCAAAAGCTGACTTGGCCTCGTACGAAAATATTTGTAAGAAAACAACAAAAAGAGGTTGGAAAGTGCTACGAGGTTTGGCTTTTTTTGTTTGACTGTAATTGAAATTGGAAATTAGATGAACATTTTTATGCGTTTTGACATTAGTCTACCTTCCATGCAAATCGATGCCGTTTTCGCTAGGACGTTCGGGTAACTGCTGCGGATTTCTACGAGATCGAATCTAAATATGAGGTCGATTCGAATGATATGAAGTTTGAACCTAAATTTTGCTTCTCATACTTGATTTTAAAGCTATTGCATAAGGATAAAAGATGAAATTTACTTAGTACGTACGTTTTTGAAAATCAAAGGAACCATTTATTTTAAGTGCAATAACAAGAAAATGTCGAAAGATTAGCCACAAATTTGGTAGTTCATCCACATATAAGGAATATAAGAATTCCTGGAATTTCTAGCTAGAGCACGGGTCGAATAATTTACATCTCTCTTTATATGAACAATATAATAGGAACATCTATCCTCCAAAATTTTCTTACAACTTCTAATAACTTCACCAAATTCAGACACATCATTCATTCATGTAACAATACCATCATCAACTAACTTGCTATCTGTCCCAAATATAACTTGAGTGTATCCCAAATTCTTAATCCAAGACAAAGCCTTATACAATTAATGATAAGTGTGATTATTATTTATTAATAATATTTTCTATTCAATTCATTGTATTTACTATATATTATCTCATTGACCATTATGGAATGAGGTCTTCTGTCATTAGCGGTGAAGGTTTCTGTATTCTACTTCCAGAATCATAGGAAATATTATAGAAAAATAAACACATTCCAACTGTCCTACAAATATATAATATTTATAAGAGCTCGTGAATCAGCATAATGTTAATAAAATTATTTGATTGTCCAGCAAAAGAATCACAAATTTTGGCTTTGAAACCTATGTTTTTGGAGTTTTATGTTTACTTTATATTCTTCACGTACGTATCTTTAACGAATCAGCCCGAATCATATATTTTAGGCATGCTTCATGTCTGAATTTGTATCATTTAAGCCATTTACATAATATTTTTAATGGGTAATGATAAACGGACAAATGTTGTTCGGACAACTAATCGGTTTTAAGCTTGAAAATCGGTCCAATCAATATTATTTAAAACCGTGGGTTTTTTTATTTTCTTATTTTACTATCGTATCCCTTAATTAAGCTCGAACGAAAGGTTATGCTAAAAATGATTAAAATATAATTTATAATCAATTAATAAAATTATTTACAAACAAGAAAATGATGGGGGTAAGGAATTAGTTGGACCGGTTTTCAAGAAAAAAAATTGGCGACTTTAAATAATATTAATTTGACAGTTTTCAAGCTTAAAACCGATAGTTGTCCGGACAACAGTTGTCCGTTTGTTATTATTGTATTTTAATATATGCATATTTTATCAAGCATTCACATACTCATGGGATTGAATCATTGATCGTGTATTTCTTTTTTTATCTAGCGACGGCATTATATAGTACTTTTTTAATCTTGAGAAAAGTGGAGGCATTATCTTGGAAATATCTCGGGATTAAATTGAAACTGATTGATACTATTTTCGGTTAAGGATATATCTTCGGTTAAGGATATATCTTGAGAAAGGTGACACGGTGATAAATGAAAAAAGTTTAAGTTGGTTGTGAATAAAAAAAGAATGTTAAATTTTTTGTGAAACATTAAAAGTATTATAAATTCATTGAGATAGAGTAACTAGAAAGACTTTTGGGGACACGAAAAAGAGGAAAGATAAGATGATATATCGGAAAACTGGGTATTAAATTTTATTATCGATTTTTTGGAACGGAATTAACATTGAATCTTATTATTGAGATTGAATAGTATATCTTATTTTTTTGAAGCATAACCTTAAATTTAGATCAATAAATACAAACAATAATCAAGAAAAATGGAAACCCTTTAATTATCTCTTCTCTGGTGGAAATTAGATTAATAATCTTGGCGGATTGATCACAGTGTTTCTTTAGCGCATAGAGTTGTTGGCAGCCATGAACAATCCTTTATTTTACATATTTATTTATGCATTTATTTATTTATTTTGTACAACGATTGCTTGTTTCATTTGTCGTCGTTTTCTTTTTAAATATAAAGAAAAATATTCGAGAATCAGCAGAAGAATATATGAGTTGAGTATATTCCTTCTTCTTACCGCCGTTTGAAGGAAGCAATGTATATGCATATAACCTTCGAATTAATGTGAATGCAGCTACGAGTTAATGTCTTTGATTTCAACGTTTTTAAGTGAAAATATATATTCATGTATTTTGTATTGATCCGGCATTGACATTTTAGGTGAAGTTGGTTGTCTTCTACAAGTCTCAGCATCTATTTAAATTGCAGTAAAAGACAGTGTTAGGTTTAGTGAGGTAACAATACAAGAATTTTGAGAGAGAGAGAGAGAGAGAGAGAGAGAGAGAGAGAGAGAGAGAGAATATACTAGTATGTTTCTTGATTCTTTTCCCTAAAACTAAGAAATGACATAAGGCAAAGGTCATGATATCCTATGCATGCATGTTAAATACTCCCCCCGTCCCGTTCATCTGACTCGGTTCTTTTCGACACGAGTATTAAGAAGAATGATATTAAGTGTAAGGTGGTGTTAAGTGCAGTGAATATAGTGATATAAAGTGCTTTTAAAGTGAATAAAATGATTTTCTAAGTGAGAGCTCTAATTATTTCCGTAAAAGGAAACATGTCAAGATGAGTGGAGCGACCCAAAAAAGGATACAAGTCAAAATGAACACGACGGAAGAAGTATATAAAGCTAAAAAGCAGTTAAGGTTTCCTTATATAGTGTCTGAAACAAGATGAGCAATTAAGAATAGCATATATAAACATACTATATTCTTTGTGCATATATAAATATTCAATTTGATCAAAATCATGAGGGCTATTCAGCATCAACTTGTTTTAACTTTATTTAATATGATTGCACAGATTGAAATGAACAATTTTATTCAAACTGTATGATAGCAGCAGAAAATAGCATCTCACATATGAATGTGCTGGAAAAAAAAAGTTATACAATAGAAATCTAAATCTCTTGAATCACTGTTGCAGGTAAAGAACAATCTAACAACATAGAGCACACAATTTTGAATGGTAACAATCAAATTCCTAATAGCAGATTGCAGTTTTGAGAACCACAAATCTTACTGCAAGACTAAAAGTAAGAAACTTGAGATACACTATATTCTACTCGATACCGATAAGAAGCTTGCAATATATGATCAGACTACGCATTGCCACCACTAGATTTTTCTCGAGTCTCAAAGAAAAGTCTTACAGTCGAGTATATTAGGGAAGGCTCAGCCATTGCGCCATTTCCATAATCTCCACAGGCTAGCCTCTTCTTCACCGGGGGGATAAGTGAAATTCCAAGATCATCGATTCCCATGAGATGGCGTTCAGTAAAAGGGTTGTTCCACATGAGGGTGTTCATGGCTGGTGCAACGAACATTGGCTTACTGTAGTCCCATGCTCGAACGATGCAGGTCAACAAGTTATCACATAAACCTCCAGCAATCTATTTAAGACACAACAAAACGAAATCCAAACAAAGTTTAGTCAAATCACTTTTTCACAACTATTATCTAATAATAATGACATAACAAATATCTCGAACAAATTAGGCAGATGCCCAAATCTTCATTTCAGTCATGCAAAATATATGCAAGGAAATTTATAGCTCATGTCAAATGATCCTTGAATGTGGAAATAACTTGTGAATTTTCTAGGAAACCCCACCAGAAATTAAGCAGGTAACGAGATTCTCTAAGATTGTGATATTAAAAAGACAATTTAAATAGGCATCATCCCGGTTTATATTTACCTTGGCAAGTGTATTAGCAGAAAGAGGTGCGATGACCATGATATCGGCCCATTTACGCAACTCAATATGGAGTACGTTATCACCTATTTTTTTCCAACTGGACCATTCATCGTCGTCGGTATAAAGTATTACATCCTTGGGAAGAGCTACCCTGTCTACAAAATGGAGTGATGCCTGGGTAGCAACGGCCTTCACTTCTGCCCACTCAGAGAAACAATGGCAAAGATTAGCAAATTTTATTGCAGCCACACTTCCACTGGCAGCAAGCAGGATACGGGGTCTCCTCGTAGCACTATTTACTTGATACAGATCCATGTCTGAACTCTCAGATTCTATATGTGCCATATCCTGACATCAATAACAATAATGTCAATGAGACATGGTTTTATCGAGCATTAAGCAGAAAACAAGTTTGAAAAGAAAGACAGACACTACTTTATTACAAAAGTTGTACAATGATGTATTAAGACATTAATCAGATGAATAAGAAGAGACGTACGGTGGGGATGCATTCAAGCTCTTGTTCCATATAGAAAGAGAAAACAAAGAAAAAAACAGTAAAGAAGATGGAGGCAATGGTGCATAATGCTCATTACGTTCTACCTTAGTGAACTCTATTGACTCTATTCCGTTCAATGAGACATGGCTTATATCGAGCATTAGGCAGAAAAAGAGTTTTAAAGAGAAATACGTAGTCACTACTACTACTAGAAAAGTTCTACAATGATATAAGACATTAATCAGCTGAATCAGACAAGACATTGGGTGAGGCCGTCATTTCAAGATCTTATTCCATATAGAAAGAAAGTGATAAAGAAGTACAAAAACAGTAAGATGCAAGATGGAGGAAATGGTGTATATTGCTCAATACGTTCTACCATAGCAATGTCTATTCCATTCAGTGGAAAACCGACTATTTCAAATTCTCACCGATAAGCCTACTATTTCAAATTCTCATCCCAATAAACATAAATTAAGATAGTCGACAGAAAATGCTTCACAGTTATTGTAGCACCTTGTTGCTCCTATCACAATTTCAACAAAAACAGAATAAATGTTCAGAATTATTAAAACATGATCACATCGAGAGCTGGTTTTATTATCTATACCAACCACGGTCATTTCGACAAGCAGGTTATGGATGAGTAGTCGGGAACTTCTTATCCTACAAAAATACACACGTTCAAACAATTTGCATCTTGAGGTCAAGAACTTCTTATCCTATAAAACTACACACATTCAAAGAATTTGCTTCCACGAAACACATTACTTAATTAAAAGTGCTTACCATTTCCATAGGATAAACATTCACAATGTAGCAAAGATTAAGGGATCAGAATATCAAATTTTGAATTCTTGCTTGAAGAGTGATGCATATTAAACCTCTAAACTAACAATTCAAGCAACAGAGAAACAGTTAACATCAAACTAAGTCAAATTTGTGCAACAACAAGAATTATTAACACGAAGTTCCAATCGAATCTATAACAACTCAAAATTCAGACAAACCAAGCTACCCAAACCACATAATAAGCAAATTAGACGTCAATTCACCAAACAAATCCGAAATTGCGTACTACGCCAGCTACAAGAACCGCAAAACTAAACAATTTAAACGTCAATATTCAAACAATTTCAAAAATATTCAACTGAAATGCATAATCCAAAACGAAAAATCCGGGAAGTAAGGGAAATCAAGAATAGAATTAGTAGCCAATTACACGATTGCAAAGAAAAAGAAACATCAAATTACCTCAAATCCAAATTACTGCGAAGCCCACAGATGAAAGGAATAGTGCGGAACAAAAGAGCGAAACTGAAGTAGTTGGGACTAAGATTTATTGTTCAAATAATTATCGAAGTTTTCTCTTTAATTAAAAACAGTAAAAGGGGGGAGGAGAGAGATAGAGAGAGGGGGGAGAGAGAGAGAGAGAGCTTGAAATTATTAAAGAGAAAAACAAGGGTAAAAATATAATTTCTCACTAAATTATGATCGAAATTGGGTGGAAGTGTTTTAATTGAGAATATATTTAGCCTTAATTAAAAAGAAAATAGCCGCATAAGTTTATCTCATTTTTCTGTTACATGATCATAATAGTTGTGATAATATGGTAAATTAATTACTCCCTACACCAAATTTGTCTGATTTTTTCCGGGCATAAATATTAAGTACAAAACAATTAAAAGTAGAAATTATATTTAGTGGAATTATTAAAGTGTAATAAAGTGGGTAGAATAAGTGAATAGTGAAATAAAGTGGATACAAATATTGAAATAAAATGAATAGAGAGAGTGAATAGTGAATGTCACATAAAATTAAAAGAATAATAAGATGAAATGTGTAAACAGTAAAGTGAGTTTGTTTAATATTTTAATTGAATCATAATCCACCTCTAATTATTTCTAAAAAAAGAATCAGTTTAAAAATAACGAGACAGTTCAAAAAAAAATACAAGACAACTTTGTTGGGACGAAAAAGGTAATTTATTTTCTCAAATAAATATAATACTAAAATTGAAAGTTTTTGCATTCCATTCAATAATAAATCTCTCTTTCTTTTTTTCATCAAAGAAAAATACAAGACAAGTCTGTTGGGACGAAAAAAAGTAATTTATTTTTCAAATAAATATAATACTAAAATTGAAAGTTTTTGCATTCCATTCAATAATAAAATCTCTCTTTCTTCTTTTCATCTTCTAAATAACAAGATATTTGTTTAAAAATAAAAATAATTAACTTTTCAAAAAATATGAAACCTATCCCTTTTTTCTAAAAGGAAAAATATGAAACCTATCAATCTAGTATAAGTGCCCAAAACAAGAGGATCATTGAGGAGGGACTAGGGAGTATAATAGAAGTAAGCATTATTTTGAAATAATAACGGGCTAGAGTGGAATATTCCAAGGCCCAATTGCCTTCCCTATTTTATCTAGACCTAAATTATTTTACACTTGCAAATGGGCTACAATGAAAGCCCAAAACCTGGGTGCGTACTCCACTTTTCAAACTAGTAAGCAACTAAGCATATCAAATTAGTCCAATAAAACTGCAACAACTTCTATGAAATTTTTGAAAAAAAAAAAAAAAAACTTTTATGAAATTTATTGGTCAAATTACTGAAGAAATAATAGTCTATAGATATAAGATCGAATGATGCACGCTTTTATTTAAATACTCAATACTATATACTCCCTACGTCCCGCCGAATACGGCCTAGTTCATATGGACGGAGACTAAAAAAAAAGGTATATGGTATAAAGAGAGTGTTTAGTATAGTATGAATGTAATATTATAATGCTAATAAAGTTATAGATGGGATAGTGGATTGTGTAGTGAGAGTAGGTTACTAGGACTTACATGGGATGGTGGGCCCATATAGTATGAATGCAATATTTTATAATGTTAAATATACACTAATTGTTTCCTTTAAAGGAAATAGGCCAAGTATAGTGGGACGTCCAAAAATGAAAAACAAGCCGTATTCGGTGGGACGGAGGGAGTATAATGTAAATTCTACCCATCACATTATGGGGTACTAATTCCGCTGATTGAAAATGACATCCAAAATAGAATGACGAAAACTTGCTTATGTAAATATATCATATTAGTCCAATAAAACTGCAGCTATGGTCTAATTGAAGAAATAATAGACAATGGAATTGAATAATGAGCGTTTATATTTGAAATCGAATGTATAAATTCTACCCATCACAATTTATAGTGCCTAATTTCCCTGATTGATCTTCAAAAAAAAAAAAAAAGCCCTGATTGATATTTACATCCCAAATATAGCGACGAAAACTCGGAGTGACCGTAGTGTTGTGCTTAGACTACCTGCAGTGGTAGTGTCTCTAAGGGGTGTCTCTAAGGATTTTTTGGAGATAGAGACAGTGAGCTGCAATGGGGCTGTCTCTAAGGATTTTCTGAATTTTTATTTTGCATTATTTTTAATAAGAAAAGTTGAAATTTTCATTAATTTAAACAGATAACTAGTACAATACATTAATTGAAATAAAACAAATAAAAACATTACATTAATTGAAATAAAAAAAAATAAAAACATCCTACTCGTCAACAGCTCCAAATCGGCTCCAAAGATGCTCGATCAAATCATTTGTGAGCCGATGGTGCCTCCTCACATCTCTTAATGCGGCGTTCCGTTTGATGAAATTCTTCCATGATTGCGGGTAGGGGACATGAGTAACATTACGCCTTCGGGCAATTCCTCCATATCCAGTGCATGCAGTCCAGGCTACCGAGCATCCCTGGAAAGCCGTGCCTCTCCTCGTGCATTTGCAGCAGCCGAGTCGTGTCTTGTGCATTTGGCCTCCTCAAATACACGTCACCGAATAGGTCGATGATACCTCGGCAGAACTTCCGGAGGCAAAGACGGCCGGTGCTATCGCCGATCTTCAAATATTCGTCGAAAACATCTGGCGCTCCACCGGTGGCTAGTTGGCGAATGGCCATTGTGCACTTTTGCACCGACGTGAGGCCCCATTTGCCGGTTGCATCTTGCCTGTGCTGGAAATATCTCACATTCTGCTCCAACGCCTCGCAAATCCTCAAGAACAGATGCTTGTGCATCCGAAAACGCCGGCGAAAAAAAAATTGGCCCGTACGTCGGGTTGTCGTTGAAATAGTCGGCCATCAACTGCTGCAAGACCGCCTCCCGATCGCGGTTTACGACCGTCCTCTTTGCCTTCTTTATTTTCTTTTTGGCGATGAGCCGAGCTGCAACAGCTTGGAGGTTGGTCACCATCGACATAACCTCGTCGTCGGTGCCATGGGAAGAGTAGCCGGTTGACGAGTCGGACGACGAAGACATTTTTTTTTTGCAAGAAATTTGAGCGAAAATTAGAGAGAAAAAGAGGAGGAAGATAAATTTGGTGTGGAATAATTTGTGGTATGGAGGTTGGTATTTATAGGGATGAATTGCAAAAAAAAAAAAAAAAAAAAAGAAAAATCGGCTAACTAGCCGTTTGAAACAATTGGCCGTTGCATTGTTACAGTTTTCTGCCATTTTTTTTATTTTTTTTATTTTTGGCGCCTGTTAAAAAAAAAAAAAAAAAAAATTAAAAATCGAAATCGCGTGAGATGCACGCGCCATCTCGAGACTGTCTCGTCGCGACGAGACGGTCTCGAGCTCCTCCTACCTGCATCGGGGTGTCTCGCCGGCCGGGGTGTCTCGAGACAGCCGACGAGACACCCACTGTGGGAAGTCTTAGGGAGGTCATTAGAGGGGATTAGAGGTCATTAGTGATAATTAATTTAATTTCAGTGAAGATTGTATCCTTTATTAGTACTTATTTCCTCTGTCCCGTTCAATAACTCCTATTTGGAATGAGCACAGATATTAAGAAAAAGAAAGTTAGATGATAAAGAGTGTGATTAAGGTAATATATATATATATATATATATATATATATAAAGGTAATATTTTATTGTTGATGTAAAGTGGTTGAATGAAAAAACACTCTACAATAAAGTAAACAATACTATTCGCGTTTGAGGGTGACATAAAGTGAGTTTTAGTGTATTAATCTTTGCTAAATAAGAAAATAGAACTTATTGAGTGGGACACACGAAATGACAAATGAGACTTATTGAACATGACAGAAGGAGTATTAATCTTCAATTGAAACTTATTAATTTTATAAATTAATTAAATGTTAACTAAATTAAAGAATTAAACTAAAAAACATTATTATATTGGGCGCGAGCGCACTCAAATGTGAATAAAAACAAAATATACCCTTCCTCAAGTCATAGCGTTCCTACAAAATATACCAAAAATTTCAATAGATCCAATAGTTTAGTGGGTGGGTGGATTGATTTCTTATGTGACGAAAAGACTTATATTCCCTTGCTCCTGTAGTCGAATCCTCTATGGCATGTTCGTGTGACATCTGCGCGCCATTACATCCACGGATAATCGTCACATATGTCAAGAGAATTGAAAAATCTAACAGATTTTCCTTATTGAAATTCACAAAAAGGGTTACATTTCACATAAATAGACAATAATTAACAAATTTCATAAGGACAAATCTTTAATTCCCTTGACATGCGACCATCTGTGCATGTAATAAAAGATGTTATTATGAACATGTAATAGAGAATTCGGTTTGCTCCATCCATGAACAGTCTAGCTATTTGGGTGCGATACGAGTTTTGATAATTTGTACTCTCTCCTTACACAATATGGTTGATACATTGTGGACGACACGAGTTTTAAAAAATTGGTGGGTAATAATAGAGTGTAGTGAGTATTATTGTGTGTGGAGTAAAAGTTCCACTATAAATGTGTGGAGTAGTGGGAAATATAAGGATAAATATAATATATTATGTGGATGGAAGTGACAACTATATCGTGGACAAACTTAAATAACAAAGTAGTTGTGAGTTGAGAGAAGGATAAAAAAATTACAATAATTATGAATATTTAATTTACAATTTTCATTAATTTTCCCTACACTTGAAAGAAAAGGAAGTGAAAGCATAGGCCAAGTCAATGTGCATTCCAAAATTTCAACACTTCAATCGAGTGGAAAGACTTGTTGTGTTCACAAAAAACTGGGTTGATTTTCTTCTTTTCTCACTAGGTTATGAATATTAACTGCTGTCTATATATTCATTTATTCACCTACCATTATAATACACACAAACACAATGAAGAGTTTCTTCTATTCTTTTGCTGTTTTGGTGTTGATATCAAACTACTTTCCCCTCACCTCATCCAAATCACTCTTCAATCTCACCACTGATGAATTCTCTCTCATCACCTTCAAAAACTCCATCACTACTTCAAACCCTAATTCCAATATCTTGCTCAAAAACTGGTCCATTCACACCCCCATTTGTGGATGGATTGGTGTCACTTGCGGCACCAAACACCGTAGGGTAACTGCCCTAAATATCTCCGGCTACGACCTCCGAGGATCCATCGCTCCACATCTTGGAAACCTAACGTTTCTTCGATTTTTAAACATCAGCTCCAACAATTTCACTGGCACCTTACCCTCTGAGCTCTCTAACCTGCGCCGCCTAGAATATATAGACGTCGGAGCTAACAACTTCACCGGAGAGATACCCTTGTGGTTCGGAGCCTTATCAAAGCTGCGACTTATATATCTCAATAACAATGAATTCTCGGGCAGAATTCCGACTTCTTTGTTCAATATCTCGAGTCTTGAGAGATTGCTAATGGACTACAATTTTCTTGAGGGATATATCCCATCGGAGATTGGAAACTCTCCTTCACTAGAAAGATTTGGTTTGGAAGGAAATGAGCTAATGGGCCCCATACCAAATACTATCTTCAACATTTCTTCGTTGATAGCAATCAATTTCAGATATAATATGCTATCGGGAAAGCTTCCAAACAATATGTGCAGTAACACTCCAAGATTAAGGAAATTCACTGTTTCTATGAATCAACTTTACGGTGAAATTCCAAGGAGTATAGGTAAATGCAGAGAGCTTGATCTGCTGCAATTGCAGGATAACAATTTCAGCGGCAATATCCCAAGTGAAATCGGAAGTTTGAGTAAGCTTGAGGGATTGTATTTATGGAGAAACCAATTAGAAGGTATCATCTCTTTCTAACTTCCAATTATCAATCTGCATTCTTCGAAGATGATCAATTGGATAATTGTAAATCCATATATAATGTTTATATATAGGGGGAGAATCATATAGGAACTCATCTTTGGGTAGTAACTACGAGCTAATCTGGATTATTGACTTTTTTTAATTGACGGTTGAGATTAATTGATGAGTTAGATTACTGTTGTTTATGCATTAAAAATGTTCTAAATAATTTGTGCATTAACGTATTGTATTTTGTGCATTACCTAAGTGATATTTATGCTGGTAGCTACAAACTCATATAAGAATGAGTTGCTACCTGATCCACACTATATATATAATTCTTGTATTGAAATATTAGCACGCGTGTTTAAAGTTAATTTATACTCTCTCCGTCCCGCCGAATACGGCCTAGTTCATATGGGCACGGAGACTAAGAAAAAAGAGTATTGAGTATAAAGAAAGTCTTTAGTGTAGTGTGAATGCAATATTTTATAATGATAATAAAGTTATTGATGGGATGGTTGAGTAGTGGGATTAGGTTAGTGGGGTTTAGATGAGATGGTGGTCTATGTATATAAACTAATTGTTTCCTTTAAAGGAACAAGTATGGTGGGACGTCCCAAAATGGAAAATAGGCCGTATTCGGTGGAATGGAGGGAGTGTTAGGATTGATTCTACATAAAAGTGTAGAAGTGTACATTTTGGGAGCCATATATATATATGCTCTTTACCTAAGATCATGGTTTTGGGTTAATTAAGTTAGGTCCTTTCTTATATGCCAAAATAGATTTACTATGTGAAATGAGAGGTTTGGGTTCAAGCTCTATTACTCCTCCTTCCCCAAAAACAAGAAAAAAGAAAAAAACTAGTTGGTCGGACTTGATGGATTTGGGCGGGCTGCGGAAAAGGACGTGGCTACCCAATGGTGGGCCCCAAGGTTGCGAACCCCGGGGATGGGTCCAATGGGGATTGCAACATGGAAGGTGGGCCGTCCATCGACATCTGGTTTGAAGGGGGATATGGTTGAAGAAATTATGAAACTAGTTTCTTGAAACTTAGGAGCAACACCATTTGAAATACAAAGGTGCTTTTGAATTTGAGACCATCTTTTTGAAACAAATTAAAGCTTAAAAACAATTTTGATACAAGTTTTAGAGTTTAGTTATATATTTTTCATGAAATTTTACTTTGGTGATTTGATGATTCAGGTAGCATACCCAAACAAGTAGGCAACCTCACTTCTCTCAGAGTGCTAAACCTTCAAGCTACTTACTTGACAGGTATGTTTCCAAATTGAAAAAAATGAAAACAAAATAAAATCATTGCGTTTTGTGTTTCATCCACTATTACATTCGTGATTATGTCAGGCGAGTTACCAGAAGAGCTTTCCAATTTGGCGTTTTTGAGTGACCTCAATCTAGTAAATACTTCCTTATCGGGCGCTATCCCACCCGTCATCTTCAACATATCAACCTTCGAATTTTTAGACCTCTCGTACAATGACTTCTCCGGCACTCTTCCTTCGGACATGGGGCTTTCACTTCCCAATCTTGTAGGTCTTCGTTTGCAAGGTAACCGACTCACCGGCCCCATTCCAAGCTCGATCAACAATGCTTCTAAGCTTCTTGTCTTCAACTTGCAAGCAAACTCACTCAGTGGCCTCATTCCCAACTTTCCTAGCTTAAGGCTCTTACTTATGTTTGCCCTCTCCGACAACAATTTGAGCGCCACCGGAGATTTGGAATTTCTTTCTTCATTAACTAATTCTCAGGATCTCGAGCTCATTGAAGTATCGGGGAATCCACTCAACGGTGTTCTCCCTACTTCGATTGGGAATTTATCCGAATCCCTCCACACCTTTCTTGCTCGTGAAGCAAGTATTAAAGGTGTCATTCCTTCTACAGTTGGGAACTTGAGCAGTTTGATACATTTGAATTTGCGCGCCAATCAGTTGAGCGGATCAATTCCAACGACAATAGGAAATTTGAAGAAACTCGGGAGATTATCCCTTTTCGACAATCAGTTGAGCGGATCTATCCCCTTTGATCTTTGCGGGATGAGTAGTTTGTCGGATTTGTACTTGAGGAACAATGTGCTTGAGGGTCGAATACCTGAATGCATCGGAGAAATGAAATCGCTGCAAAAGGTCTACTTTAACTCAAACAAGTTGAATTCCACCATACCTTCCAATTTCTGGAATCTCACAGATCTCATTTTTCTCAACTTGTCCTCAAACTATTTGAGTGGTCAAATCTCTTCCCAAATTGGGAAATTGAAGATGATCAACCAAATATATCTCTCCTCTAACCTATTTTCCGGTGATGTTCCTAGCTCAATCGACGGTTGTCAATCATTAGAATATCTATTTTTGTCTAATAATAAGTTTGGAGGATATATCCCTCACTCATTGGGAAACATGAAAGGCTTGAGATCATTGGATTTATCTAATAACAATCTTTCCGGATTCATACCAAAATCTTTACAAGATCTCAAATTCTTGGAGTATTTCAATGTGTCTTACAACAGATTGGAAGGGGAAATTCCAAATGGAGGTGCTTTTGCTAACTTTATGCCTCAGTCATTCGCAAACAACTCTGCCTTGTGTGGTGCAACGAGATTTGAAGTGGCGCCTTGCGCAGAGGTTGATGGAGGATCGAGATCAAGAAGCATTGGTAGATTGATGAGGTATATTTTGCCGTCTCTCTTTTCAACAGTTCTAGTGATTATTATTGCAGTTGTGCTTGTAAGAAGATGTAGACGTGTAATAGCACCGATTCCAGTTGATACTTCATTAGGTATTGCCTGGAGAGTAACTTCATATGTTGAGATTTCTCGAGCAACGAATTCCTTTAGTGAGACGAATCTACTTGGGAGAGGAAGCTTTGGTTCGGTTTTCAGAGGAACTTTTTCTGGAGGGCTGAATATTGCAGTGAAGGTCTTCAATTTAGAGATGGAGGGTGCTAGCAAGAGCTTCGAAACTGAAAGTAGAATATTGAGCAGTATTCGACATAGGAACTTAATTCGAATAATTGGTTGTTGTACCAATTCGGAATTCAAATCCTTGATTCTTGAATATATGCCTAATGGGAGCTTGGAGAAATGGTTATATTCCGACGACTATTGCTTAGATATTCTACAACTGTTGAATATCTCAATAGATGTTGGTTTAGCTCTCGAATATCTTCACCATGGCAATATATTCCCCATTGTGCATTGCGATGTAAAGCCTAGCAATGTGTTGCTTGACGAGGATATGACTGCTCGTGTTGCTGATTTTGGTATTGCGAAGCTTTTTAAGGAAGGCGAGGCTATGACTCATACTAAAACCTTGGCTACTATCGGTTATGCAGCACCAGGTGAAATATTTTTTTTTTCTTTTCTTTTGTGTGTATGCATTGTCACAGATAACATTCGAGTTATATATACATATGCTTTGATATATAATTAGAGTACGGATCAGAAGGGAAATTATCTACAAGCGCGGATGTGTACAGTTTTGGAATAATGTTGTTGGAGATGTTTACGAGAAAGAAGCCGACGGATGATATGTTCGACGAGGAAATGAGCTTGAAGGATTGGGTGAGTGAAGCTTTACAAGCGAATGCGATGAATCAAGTGTTGGCCCCTGCATTGCTCTCAGAAGGAGATCGACGTCATTTCATTGCGAAGGAGGAGATTGTTGCATCTGTGTTTGGATTGGCAATGAAATGTTTAGCCATTTCACCAAATGAAAGAATCAACATGATAGAAGCAGCAGCTACTCTGAAGAAGATCAAAGAAAATTTAGAAATCAGCACAAGGAAACAACATGCAATTGTCATTACTTGAAGAAAGGCTTCTTAAGTTATTGACTGCTTAATTTCTATTTCTTGCTGTTCAAATACAATAGTATTCTTTTTAAAATTGGGCTAATCAGTATTCTTCATTTAGAAACGTGTTTCCTATTTTTTCTTTTGATCAGAAGTGCATATATATATATTGAGTCCTATAATTAAGAGCCCTCCTGTTTTGCAAAAGGCCTATAATTAATGACCTTTACTATTGTTTTTCATCCTATTTGTCGAGAATATATAATTCAAATTTCTATATAAAAATATAACTAAAATAAATACTATTGTATTTATCATGATTTATCCCATTTTATAAATAAATATTCGTACTGATCCAAAATCTTAAATTTTCAATTTCTTTTGAACCCAATACGAAAATTCAAAAATCCTAATCGATTTGAAAATCCAAAATATAGTGTGTGTGTGTGTGTGTGTTTTTTAGTTTGCTTTGGACATTCCATTTTTCGATTATTTTGCACACTCCATCCGCCATAATACTCCATTTGAATTTCTCGATTATTTTAGAGTTACTGATATTCGGGCGAGATCATGTTGTTTACAGCTTTGATTCCTTCCTTTTGTGTGCCTTTCAATTTGGCTTGAGAGGCGGCGCGTGCAACGCGTCTCACAGGAGAGTGACTCTTATATATATAAATACAAAATTTGGGTTCAATCTGTTTTTAAAATATCAATCCAAATCGATCTGACAATTTAAAAAATACGATGATTTTTGGTTAATTTTGATTCGGTTATTCAGTTTCAATTCGATTATTTTGCTCACCTTAACCAAGCTAACTCGAAACCAAAACTTTAGACTCTAATGTGATAGGTCCAATGTAAACCACTATTAAAGTAATACAATTCTTTTTTGAACAGAAAGAAAGAAAAGAATGAAAAACAATTCTAAATATAAATTAACGACAAAAATTAAGATTATGACAATAGAATCGATTTTAGAACCTTTAAATTATTTTTCCACACTTTGGGCCTTGGCCACCAACTCTAAGTTCCAACGACTATAATCTACCAAAGGACGCCGTATAATTGCACTTGTTGCTTTGATAAGAAAATCCAATCCCTAATTTTCTGCGCTTCCTCAAGGTATTAATCTCAGTTCACCTTTTATTTCTTCTGCCTATGCTAGTTCATTGTTTTTATTGTAATTACATGTTTAATGTGTTTGATCTCTAGGGTACAGTTGAGGTTTCGATGCATGTGCGTGTTTTAGTTTTTTATTATCAATTTTGTTACTTTCCGATAGAGGAATTTTTATTTTGTTAAAATCAAGATGGAATAATTAGGGCTAGAAAAGTATTTACTGTCTTTTTTTATTTGATCAGGGAGTTGATGCGAAGAATCAACAAGAAAAATAACCATGAGCAATCGAAATGCCAAAATGGATCAAGATTTCTTGTCAAATCTGCTGCTAGATATCTTGATAGATATCCTCTCAAGACTACCTATTCGAACCGTTTTGTGGTGCAAGTGTGTTTGTAAGTCGTGGCGCGATTTGATGAAGACTCGTGAGTTTGCCAAGTTTCATTTTTCTAAATCAGTCCCATGCCTTGCTCTCTTTCAAAGAGATAGAATCTCACCGACATTAAAAATTATTGAATTCGTAGATATTCAAAACTCTGGGCAGAATCACTATAATATGGTCTTTAACTCGAGCTTCCTTTATGAGACAAAGTTATGTAGTTCGGTTAATGGTTTGCTATTATTGGCAAACTATAACGCTCGTGATATTTTCATATGCAATCCAATCACTCGCGAGTACATCAAGCTCCAACCCCGTGCATTTGAAATTAAATCTAATTTCAAATTTGGATTTGGAGTGAGCAAATTGAGTGGTGAGTATAAGGCAGTTTGGTTATGTTCTGTTTATGATTGTAATGCTCGAACTACTCTACACGTATGTGAGGTATACACTCTGGCAACGGGAACGTGGAGTAGCGTAGCAACTGGTGGCGGCCCACTCTGGAATGATAAGCTGAGGAGGTCAGGTATTTTTATGAATGGAAATCTTCACTGGCTGGTTGATGCGAGGATTTTCTGTTTTGATCTTGAAACCGAGTGTTTTAGCACCTTTTCTACTCCTCATCTCTGTCATACTTTCAATCGTAGAACGCTGTATGCAGTTGGGGATTGTCTTTGTTTCTGTGGTTTTTCAGATGACGGTTTTGGTATGTGGTTGATGGACAAATACGGAGATGAGAAATCTTGGAGAAAGGAACTTTTCGTCGAGGGGTATTTCAGCCGTATGGTAGCCATCAAAGTTTTCAGAGATGGGGATATCTTGTTCGCCCGTAGGAGCAGCAAACTCAAACTGTATCGCTACTCGCGCTTACATCGTGGCATCAGACTTACTAAGGAATATGATTCAGGTATTACACTTAGGGTTTATACCCCAAGCTTTCTTCCACTCAAGGCCTTTACAGTGGAAAATGTAAGCTCGTTTTGATTAATTTTCGAACGTTTTAGAGTATATGTTCTTGTGCAATGGATTGCAATGTGCACGTTGTGGTGCGGTCTACCATGTTTTATAGTATATTTTTGTTTAATGATTTAAAATTAATTATTTCTGATTGAGGCTTAATTTGCCCTAATTGAAGCTCAATAAACTCGATCGTATGAGAGCTTAATAAATTTCATTGCGATTAATAAATTCTAATTAATTTAATAAATCTTAGTTGTTTCTTATTACTTGAAATCCTTTTAATAGCTAACTTGTAGAGTTGGTTGTACCCTAATTTTCGCCTTCTTAGGTAAATGAGTTTCTGTTGTTCAATGCATTGCTGATTTAAGCGTTGTCTCTATGATTGAATCTTGCATATTCTGTACTTTTCTTAATGTAAAATTTGTCATTAGCAAAACAAATTTGGCAAAAGAATATTTTTCGATTTGGAATCGCGTTTAGGCCTAATATTGATTTAGTATTAGCCACTTTGTTTAGGTAACTTGAAGAGCTCCAGAGTCTTTAACAATATTTTTATATTTAGCTGTTGCACCAAAAACACCAACAAAAACACCTAATGGTAACTTTGATTTAGTTAAATTGGATAATTTTAGCTAAGAAATGAAAACTACCTACACTAGAGATAAACTTCTAGAAATTTTGAGGTAGAGCTTTGTTATTTTGCTACTAATCAACAGCTTAAACACAACACATTTCTAATATGAGGATCAACCCCATAATTAATTCAGAAAACATAAAATTAACTAATTTTAGTTTTGTTCCTAACAATTAGCAACAAACAATTTGTCTAATAAAAACTGTATAAAAAAGTATAAATTAAGGAAAAGCAAAAGCCTCATAGGAAAGAAAATACATCTAGAAACTCAACAAAATATTATGCATAAAAACATCGAAAATGACTTACTTTAAAACTCAACACCCCTAATTGTTTTGAAAATTTATTACGTGATCATATAGCCATGAAAAAATCATGTTTTTTTTTTTTTTTTTCATACAAGATCTAAGCATATTAATGCTTAGATAGATCTAAGCAAATTTATCATTTCATCTAGCACAAATGGTCATCATATTTTGTGATTTTGAAATATGAGAGAGAGAGAGAGAGAGAGAGAGAGAGAGAAGTAGATAGATGGGAATCAAGTAGTTAACCTAAGACAAAATAGAGAGATAGGTTGTGGGGTATCAATTTTTTCCTTCAAAAAAAAAAAAAAATGAATAAACTTTACATTTTTTACAATTTTCCTACAATTTACATCATTAAGCATCATTGTATCTATATCTAAAAGCTCAAAAAAAAAAATAATTAAAAAACTAGCATGACTACCAATAGAAAGAGAGCTAGAGGCTTTTTTTAGGACCGTAACAATTAAGGTCACTTCCTTGCGGGCCTACGATTTGAGGACATTTTGGACTTAAATTAATGCTCCGTATGACTTTTTTTTGGCCCGAATGGCCCGATACTAAAAAGCATTTCAATTTTTTAATTCTTTTATTTTGGTGAAATAATATATAAAAATTAATATAATATATTCTGATAAGAGAGTGGTGTGATTATATTTTGAATAATTATTGTTTTAGACTCCGATCGTTAGGTTAACGTAACACGCACATTGATGCATTTGATATCAATAATTAGGGATGAAATAGTAGTGGCGATCGGAGGTGGTCGATGAGCTCCTCGTCGGAGTAGTTGGAGAGGAGTAGGTCGCTGACGAGGAGGAGGCAGGGGGAGATGCCGAGGTTGACGAAGGAGTTGGAGTAAGAGGAGTTGAAGAGGCCTTCCACATTTTGTTGCACTTCATCTGTTCGACGAAATGTACACATTGAGGGTGATGTGGAGGGGACGTGGCAGCCATACAGGCGTTCGGGCCATTCGGGCCAAAAAAAGTCCTACAGAGCATTAATTTAAGTCCAAAATGTCCTCAAATCGTAGGACCGCAAGGAAGTGTCCTTAATTGTTACTACCCCTTTAGTTACGGTCCTAAAAAAGCATCTAGCTCATAGAAAAAAGCATGATTAGCATCATTGCTAGAAAGTTTTGCTCAATAATATTGATGAAATGCTTCGTAATCTTTTCATATGCTATCCAATCACTCTTGAATGCATATAGCTTCCTTCTCCAATAGAGGTTTCCAAATTTCTCAAATTTGGCGTTGCAAACTGACTGGTAAATATAAGGTGGTTAGGATGTTACATAACTGTGATGTTAATCACTTAACCGATTTGTGGGTACGAGCTCCATGTAAGTGTGAGGTTACACTCTTGGAATGCTCTTAGGTTTCAAGAGTAAGGAATTTTTCATGCAATTTTACTCTCATCTCGGGCTAAGAATCAACTTGAGACAGCCCTCATTGTTCCATACTATGCTGTAAATATTACCTCCAAATGAGAGCCTGGCCTATTAATTTTGTTACAGCGAGCTGAAATTTCCTTTCATCGGTGAGATTCTTTCACTAAAAGAAAGCTTCATGAGAAGCCTCCCAATAAAAATATTCATCCGCATTTAGCTTTCCATCAAAATGTGGAACTGCGACTTGGATAGTTTGATTGCTTCTTTCAATAACTCTAGCTCATCGTTCATTTCGTTCATGAAACAATTTTTTGCGCAGAAAAATCAGCTGTTAAATAAAGGATTCAAAATTGGTGATTCGGTTGATTGATAACAAGCCTACGTCTAAAGGCAACAATTAATCCAATTAAAAGGAACGATGATTAATTTTCTCAAAAAAAGAAAAAATAGAAACAACGATTGTTTTGTACGACTAGGTTGGCCTAAATCTCTTTCACGGCTGGACTACAAAATCAAATCAGATTTTAGAACAAGATTTAATAAGTAATAGTCAACAAATTGGAATTCATTTAGCAACGGATTTTTTCTTCCATTTGAACTCATTTCAATAATCCTTTTAGTCGCTTTAATAGGTGCTATATCTATAGCTCGTCAATAATAAATGGCTTAGCTTAAAAGCTCCTTAAAATAGCTTATAAGCTCATAAATTCTAAATAGTGAATAGCTTAAAAACTGTTTTAAGGAGCTTAAAAGCTCAGCCAAACACCCTCTTAATCATGCCGCAGCTCTGCTCTTGTTTGCGTGCTTTTCCGACAGCCGACAGTTAGTGTGGTTACTTTTAGCACAGTGGCAGCTGTTTTTGTTCCTTTTTTTGTCATTTCAGCAAACACATTGAAATACAACATTGCGATTGTCATAAAAGAATCAACAATCTGGGTTAATTGATGCATTAGATTTTTGTTGGTTGTGAATTAAAAGTGTTTTCAATATATATGTGTGTGTATGTATGTATTAAACTATTAATGTATATAAACACGAGTTACTAGTAAAGATCGATCACTTATGCGAACATATTTGGTAATATAATTATAAGTAATTCTCATGCTTTAAGGTTGTCTCTACTTGTCTTTATCTTCTTCCTTATTTTTTTAGGACAAAAACAGTAATGGTGTATTTTCTTTTTCACCTAAATTATAGAGTAATAGCATTTGAATCATAATACATACTACTCCTGTATATTTATTGGTAAAAAGAAGTTGAAACTGAACCTTCCAAAAAAAAAAGAAGAAAGAAGTTGAAACTGAAACAAGGAAAAAGAACTAGCCAGGTTCACTGAACAATGATATAAAACCAGAAATGTAATGAACACAGAATAAGAAAATACTTTTTTTTCTTATTTTTCGTGGTTCTCATCAATTATCCACTAGATTGTAAAAACTAGCATAGGGTCAAAGTTCTTATTAATATTATTAGCCAGGTAAAATAATAATAAGTGGGTGTTAATTATTCAATGTATAACACTATCATTTTACTTTTTGGAAGATAACTTTTTATGGAACTCATCATACATACACCAATATAGTAATGCTCCCACCAGTGGCGTATCTAGATTTTTAATTTTGGGGGTATGAAATATTAAGAGTATGAAATCTAAAAAAAATGGATGAGGGGTTACAAGGGGGCTAGCCCTCATGCTCGGGAGTTTGGGGACGAAGCCCCCGAGCCAAATTTTTTGTGCCGTCCTTTTTTAGGCCCAGACATATTTTCTAGTATGATTAAGATTATGGCTTAATTAATTGCCGTGTATATAAAATATGGTTATTCTTCCATTGTAATTATATCCGAAAAATAATAATACAAAAACTCAGGTTTGACATAGTAGTTACTAATCGTAACGAACTAAGTAAATAATTTTATTGTTTTTAAACTAGTAAAATTCAAAAAATCATTGTTCAATTATATATAGTTGTAGAACTAGGCAACATCATCACAATTACATGATCAATTATTTGTTCTATTCTATTCACTTTTTTCCCTTCTTTTCAATCTCATTCTTCCATAATTCTCAATCACTATTGTCATTCAAAAATTAGAATTCACTTGAAATCATAAATGGACTCATGAAAATCAAGAAATGGGGGTACAATTTTTTTATTTTTCCAATCAAAACTTAAACATAAATATATACGAAAAAATATTTTTTTTGGGGGGTGCAACTTATATGGTGGATCCGCCTATGGCTCCCACTGAAACATTTTCTTGACAAAAAAATTGTGATAATAAATAAAGTAATACCTTGAAGGATTATGCACAAAACATTGTTTAATTAGCCGCGTTCATTTCATTCCCACATTTCTTGCAATCATTTCGTCGAACAGCTTCACCCTGGAGAAACTACAGTTTAACTACAAAATCACAATATCACATTATATAATTACTGATTACTTTATTTTTTTTTGCTAATGAAAAATATTCAAACATTAATTAGGTCTGTTAATTTTTATAAATTTTTTATAACTTTTCTTCAGTATTTATCAGAAAAATAGGTGAAATATTTTGTTTTTCCTTTATTTATATACCTTTTTTTTAAAATATATACCTTAAATTCAAAATTCAGCAACTTAATTGCACGCGTCCAATTTAAAATTGGAGACTACTATTGACAAGTGATGAGTTAGAGAAAAAAAAGCGAAGTCAATACGTCTATTGCGTGTGTTGGGAAGTGATAGTGCATTAATCCAAATTTGGTGACGCTTCGTCTTCGTTGTTTTGAAACTCTTTAAATCTTGTTTTACTGCTTCAGCAGCGCTACCTTTTCAATTGTGAGTCTCTTCAAATTTCAATTGCTGAAGCGACTGTTTACTGGGGCTGCACCAACCGTAGCCCTAAAGGCTAAAGCTTTAATCTGAGGTAATAATCTTCGAGAATTTGTTTTGTGTTATTGTTTCCTTTCATGTTTAGGTAACTTTTTTTTTTGGACATTTTAGAACTTCTTATTTGAGTCATATGCTATTCGGCCAGCCATAATTTGATCGATCAAGTGAAAATAGACAAAGTTTGTTTGTGTTATTGCTTCGTATTTGTTTAGTGTTTTTGATTTCTGGATATTTTTTAGAACTTTTTATTTGAGTGATGCTGTTCCACCATAATTTTGTTGCTTAAGTAAAAATAGACCAATTTTGTTAGATATTTGATTCATATAGAAAGTATGATTATATATTTTATGGTAGTGGTTATGTATATGTCTTAAATTCTATAATGATTCCTGTAAATATATTTCTTTCTCAATATTTTCAACAAAAATCTTTGTATTTCCTTTAATTAACTGTCTGTGGAATGTAATCAACTTCCCTTTTAATAAGCACAGTACTGTTATAAATGCATTATATAATCTTTTAGTTTGAGAAAATGTGTGTATATATTATCAATATCATATAACAATATTACCACAATAAAATTTACACCCATATACCTTTCTTTAATTATAAACATGGAGTTAAAAGTTATTTATGGACAATAACTTTGGGGGATTTGCGATTTCAGGACAAAGTTTTGCGGGCTTGCAATTTCAGGACAATATTTTACGAATTAGGCCTTTAAAGGACAAAAGTGAGCCCGATTGAGCTAAATCATTAATTATGTAGCCTGGTGCTATTTTCGCGGCCAACTCAACTATCTACTCAACTTGTATTAATTGTGTTATTAGTATTATTTGAAACCAATATTTACGTAGCAAAAAAAAAATCGCGAAATCGCTACCACTCCAATTCGAAGAACCATAGTGAGAAATCTATACCAAATGGGGGTGTTGCCCAAGTTTATTTTTTGTAGAAGAATATAATCGGAAGTAGTGATTTATCTGTAAAAAAAATATTTTTAAATAATACTTATTCTATTTCTCATTCTTCCGAACCCATATCTGTTTTTTTGATTGGAATTTCATCGAGCATGTTGTGTGCATGAACCGATATGTGTTGATTACAGAGTAATGAGTACGAAATTAATCCGATTATTGCTAAACGAAGTCACACTCTAGGATAATTACAATTTAATTTAGTTGAAAGGCACTTCACTAGTGTTTTTGATTTTACAAAACGGTTGATGCGGATAATTCAATTGTGACGTTCATTTGCAATTGACCGTGGGGTTGTTGGATTCGATTCTAAAGGAGGTTTCATACTCATCTCATTTACATATTCGATTTGTGGTTTTTTTTTGCTAAGTAAGTATTGGTTTCAAATAATACTAATAACACAATTCATATAAGGTGAGTAGATAGCTTAGTTGGCCGCCAAATAAGCATTGGGCCGCATAATTAATGATTTAGCCTAATCGGGCTCACTTTGTCATTCGGATGCCTAATTCGTAAAATATTGTCCTGAAATTGCAAGCCCGCAAAACTTTGTCTTAAAATTGCAAGCCCGCAAAACTTTGTCCTGAAATCGCAAACCCCCCAAAGTTATTGTCCTTAAATAACTTTTAACTCTATAAACATGTGTATTGGAAGTGGTTCATATCGATCATACAATAAAAATCTGAACATTGCAAAGTTAATATTAACTAAAATTACTAAAAGTTGTTCTTTTTATAATTATTTTAATTGTCTCGTTGGTTTATGGTAAATTGATATCTCGTTGGCTGAGAAAGATATATTTTACATTTTCAAGATTTTTTTCTTCTTCTTTTTTTAGCTATCTATTCATACATTAAATTCAATATGATATGAGTAGTATATTTTAGCATGCACTAATCGAAAATTTTAGAAAAATATGAATGAAAGATAAAGAGAATTCCATGTAGATATATTGATTAAATATATTTATTTAATTTTCATTGAGATTTTGGATTACAAATTTTTCATTGGCTTTTTAAATGCTAATTTGTTTATTTTGTTGCTTTAAAATTTAATTATTGGCGTTACTCGTAGACTAACTTAAAAATTAATTACTTTTTGAAAAAATTAAACATATATTAATAATAAAAATGGATATATAATTTGTATTTAGAAATTGAGAATATATAATCTTCAGCCCCGTGGACACGAAATACAGAGGCAGATTCAAGCCGAAGACGATATCCTCAATCCTCGTTATCAATTTCGCCGGAAATCCTCCACATTTAGGAATTATTATCCTGAGATCCGTCATGAATCCGGCGAGCATCATGCCAGCGAGTATCAATTACGCCGATTTTCAAATAAATGAGAATTTTCGATTGGGGGCTTCAAATTGGGGCTTTCGTTTTGTTTTAGTAAGATAGAGAGGAGAGGGAGAAAGTGTCGCCGCTATTCCAGCTGCGAGGCAGCGAAGGTGACGGTGGCGGTCTTGGTTTCGCCGGAGAAGAAGAATAAAGAGATGGAGAGTTGTGGTTGCGTTTGTGTTTAGACAGAGAAGGAGGAAAATGAGAGATGAATTTAAGATAAGAGATGAGAGGGCAACGACGACTGCGTGAAGACGGCGTGTGTGTGTGTGAGGAGAAAGAGAGACAAGACAAAAAACAAGGAAAATGATATTAATTCTGTATTCATATACATGTATATGTGTATATTTATTCATGTATTATATTCATAAAAGTAAGATAAGGAAGGGTATTTTGATAATATTGGTTATTATTTATCTTTTAAAGATTAATGGTTAGAATTTATCTTTATCTTTTAAAAATGGTTATTTTTTCACATTATCTCTATTAATATTATGAATTAATAAGAGACAAAGCTTTAAAGAAGTGTGACGAATAGAGATAAAGATAATAATAAAAAGATATACATTAGACATGAGAAATTATTATATAAATATAATAAGTGATATATGTGTATTATTATGAATTAATAATTCCAAAAATACGAAAATAAAGGAAATTAAATTTTTACAATGTCAAAACTATATATAAAAATATAAAAGAAAATGTATTATATTAATTTTGAGATGTTAACATGCGAATTAGTTGATTTATATTATATTATATGAACAACTTAGAGATAAATTTACATATCAATATGTCTATGACGAAAGAAATAGAGCAATTCAGATGTAGTTTGATGTTACTAAGAATTTGATTTAATAATTGATATGCCTGAGAAGAATTTAGAATTACAAATACAGTGTTCATGTGGATTATATTAATTAGATAGAATTCGATACACAATATAATAATGAAGTGAGAGAATTATGTATAAATAGATGTTGATATGTTCAAATAGATAAAAATTAGTATTAGATTAGAATTAGAAGTATGAATGAATATTAATTAATATTGCACAAATCACCAGAATAAAGGAAAATCGGTCCCCTCTACCCAATATTTCCGAGCATAAACCGCCGCGATTGCACCTGTCTCCGCCGCGTTCTTCGATCTTATCCAAGCCATCCGCCACCACACTCCATTTGAAATTTCTCGATCTTTGGGTGAGATCATATGATTCCTTCTTTCTTTGTTCCTTTTATTATGTTCTACGTTATCTCAAGTTAATTAAGGTCTCAATCATTCTTTTTCGTTTTTGTCGTCGAATAATGAAGAAGAAGAAGAAGAAGAAGAAGAAGAGTAGTACTAGTGTAGGCCTTACATCATTTATCTATTTATGATATTTGTGTATATGTATATATGCACTAAATAGTTACTACCCAAAAAGAAAGATGCAAATTTTTCCCCGCAATTGAGTTAATTTATTGTTGGCTTGAAGTTTTATTAATTTAGCATAAATCTTTCATAGGCTGGTTTGGTATGGGTGATTAGGGTGTATAATGTCTATACCACTCTAATATCTTGTTTAGTATAAAGTATACAGCCTTCATCTATACAAATAATATTGATTTTTGTTGTTACGTATACCACCTACTGCAATTAATTATACCACTTACTTACCATAATTACTATTTTTGCACTTTGTACCAATTTTTTGATATGAATAAGACATTACAATCAGACGTATCTAATTACTATTTTTTCATAGAATTTTACTTTGTACCAATCGGAACATTAATTTGTTATAGATTTATGTTACATCAAAATGTAGATGTACAAAGATAAACTTATATATACTAAATATTAGTAGTCATTATAGAAGAAAATTTTAAATTAACCAAGTTATTTTGTTATTGCATCATGTTTATGGCTGGGTGCATAGATTTATTCTTTTGATTTTGCATACTGATAGATGGAAAAATCAAAGAGAAGTCAAGCTGAGGGCCAGCTGGATCGACTCAGTGAGTTGCCCGACTCATTAATATTCTGCATATTTTCGAGGATGGCGATGACAGATGTTGTTAAAACTACTATTCTGTCCAAACGTTGGAAAAACCTGTGGACCACCACCACCTCCCTTAGGTTTAAGAATTTTAAGATGAAGATTGATGATACAAATGATCTGTTTCTAAATAGAGTTCGAAATTTCATAAAATGGGCTTTGATATTCTGGAGAGGTGAGAGAATTGAGACCTTTGAGATTGATCTTGGTAAACATTGTAACAATACAATATACAGTGACATTGATTTGTTGTTGCATTTTGCTATGAAATTCCAAGTCAAAGTTTTAAGAGTACTTTTTCAAGACGATTCCAAACGAGCACCGGGAAAGGAATTGTACCAGGTGCCACTGTACTCATGTTCGTCGCTTAAACGGCTGTCTCTGAAAGGTAGTAAGCTTCACATTCCCATCAAGAGTGTGAATTGGAATCAACTCAAGAAATTGTTCATTGATGTTTACGGGCCGAGTGAAGATTTGATTAACAATGTATTGTCGGGTAGCCCTCAATTGATGGTACTTCACTTATTTCTTTATAAAAATAATGACAACTTGACTATAGAATCGACTAGTTTAAAATATCTCGTTATTCTGAAGTTTCGTGATACTGATAATCAGTATGTGGGTACGGAGCTGAGAATCTCGACCCCGAATCTTGTTTGGTTGGAAATAGGAGGTCTTCCATATAGTAAGTGTTTGATGAATGATGTACCAAGCTTAACTTTTGCCAATCTTTTATTTGACGATGGTGCGTTTCATTATAGCCATAAATCGTTTGGTTCGAATGAATTTGTTGAAGAAACATTGAGGCAGATTCTTCCTACCATCCAACATGTTCAAAAACTTTACTTATCGCAGTGGTGCATCAAGGTTTGATTTATTTCCTTACACTAATAAAATTTATTACTTTTTTGATATATTATATATGGTTAAATATCTTGTTTTCAATCTGTACAATTTGACTTGTTTATATGTCAGGCACTAGGAGATATGAAGAACAAAAATATGCTTTCACCATTTCCGAATGTAAAGGAGTTAGAGCTTTACGCTTATTTTGAAGATTACGAAAAAATAGCGTGTCTTCTTGAAATTTTTCCAGAGCTGGAGAAGTTAGTTCTTAAACAAGCGAGCAAAGAAAATGATGGTAGAGAGTCAGTCATGTTTGAAGCAAGTCTTCCGGATTCCTTCCTGCAAAAGTTGAGGATAATTGTGATTACTTGGGTTGAGGGTGACGAGCCGTTCTTGCCATTAATACAGTTTCTGTTGAAATACGCGAGCAAGCTAAAGAAAAGATGGTATTTGAAGTAGAAGAAACTGTACCACCATCAAATTCTTTGCTTTTGGCATTCTTCCTGTTTGCTATTTTTGCTTGATTGAGGATTTAGCACTGCAGTTTACCAACTGTTGATTGAGTTGATGTTCTTTACCTAAGCAGCTGTTTTTGATTCTTGAACACAAGATTCTGTTCTGTTCTATGATCCCTCGTTCTCTAGCGAATAACATATTTCCTATCTGTAAATTATGTTTTTTAATATGTTGATCTTGAAGTATGGAAAAAGATGAGTTATTGTGTTTTAGGAGTACTTTGAGTATGTGTAAATGAACTTGATCTTAATTAACTATCTATGACTCACATAGTCTTTAACCATATTTTTGTTCTTAGCTCGACCTGGAAATTTTCATACATTCTATAAATTCGGTTAAATCGAAGTTGTTGCACCGGGAATCATCCACATCGATATATTGCCCATTGTTGGTTTTTATTTATTGGATTTGTTGGAATTATATAGTTGGTAGGTTTTTGACAAAATACGTGTGAGAGAGAGAGAGGGGTGAGAGAGGGATTAGTGGAGGGTGACTGGAGTGTGAGGTGGCAGACATGTGGCATTCAGGCCAATTCGGGCAAAAAGTTGTCCTACGGGGGGGCTTACTAATTGTTTGCTGTCCTCAAATCGAAGGCCCGCAACTTGAATATGCACTACCCCTATTTAAGTGTCCTGAAAAAGCCTCTAGCTCCTACTTAAGATGTACTCCCTCCCATTCTCAAAATTATGCATACTTTAAGATGGTTCGGGTTTTAAGAAAATTTTGGAAAGTACAATGTGAGTTGAGGAAAAGTATAATTAAGGATAAAAAGTGATAGAAAATGGAGATCAATGTGGTAGAAAACGTTTAGCTTTGATATTAAATGTAGATATGTTAAGAAGGTACTACAAATGAAAGACTTAGAATTTATGAATATGATAATTTCTATAATATAAAGGCAAGGCTTCAAGCCGTAAACGTAGAATCTAAAGTCAAAGGGAGGTGTCGAATGCGTAATTGTTGTAATAATATAGAATATCAAACTCATTATCTCCTTTCAATTTATAAAATATTGAAATAATACTATTTTATCTTGTCCTCAACCCGTGTAATAATACTTGCTATAAATTGGTATTTTTTTTTTGGCCAAAATAAATAAAAACTATTTTGATTGAGAAAATATGTATTATATCTAATCATTTTATATAAATTTTCCGATCTGTAATTACTACAAGAAATTTGATGTGGGATATCCTTTTGTATACATTCTCACTCAATTAACACTACTAAAAGATTGTTGTGGGATATACTCAAACTCATATATAGTTGAGCATATCCCAAAGTGAAGCCTAAATTCAAAATACTCAGTAGTAAATACTCCTCCGACGTCTGACCCACTCATAATATGTGGTATGGTGTATACATATCCTCATTATAATATTTTTCATTCCATTACTATGCAAGATTTTGGCAATAATATATTAAATCTTGATTTGGTTACATATATGATATATTATATATGTAAGGTCTTTACAAATATTCCATATATATTATGTAATAAAACTTTTACCAAATATAAAATATATATTGACACAATCTATGAATTAAAAGTATATAAAATGAGGATTTAAGATAAAAAGGAATATTGAATTGTGGTTGTGCTACGCATGACCTAAACTTGAGAGGATGACTTGAATCAACATTGGTTTTAATAATATAGATAGATAGATACGGACAAGGGCGAAAATAGTATTGAATATTTTTAAAAAGTGATGCTATAATTAGTATTTTAAGTATTATTTATAATTAATTAATGTATATTAAATATGTATTTTGGCCATATTCTTTTTGTATTAGTTTTAAATACGTATTGCAATGAATATGACAAGTATTCATTCTTCATAGATGTACACTATTTTATCAAATGAATTAAAATAATAATATTATACATTAGTACTTATCTAATTATAAAATGTAAATTTGTATTGTTACTTTCGGGTTTTATATTGTAGCCCGAATCAGGGCCTAGGCCCATAAATACCGAGGAAATTGTTAAAAGAGGACACTAACTTTAGGAAGGTTGTGAAACTAGGACACTTTTATATCAGGCTTGTAAAAGAAGGACACTATGTTTTAAGTTCGACAAAAGAAGGCCAAATTAAGATTTATGCGGACTACTTTTCACATGACTTGCACGTGAGTGGTGACTGTGGCCCAAATCTGAGTGGTGACTATGGCCCGAATCTAACGTGTCACAATGAAAAACTTGTAGGAAAGTTGTTCGACAATTAAAAAGCTATTTTTCACATGACTTTACGGTGGACGTTTCAGCTTACTTGACCCTCGAACATACACCATGTTTGCTTACTTACTCTTTCTTCCGACCAACGCCAATGAATACTTCAACGATATGGAGTGCTTCGATGACAACGATGTGGAATGCAGTAGTTTTTTAAGGGAATTTTGGTCTGGAGTGGTCTGATTTGAGGAAAATCTATGATGCGGTATGGTTCCTGGTGTTGTGCTCGTGAGACAAGAATCACGAATCACAGATTGGCATCGCCATTTCTGTGAAGTTGTTACGAATTCAATCTCATGAAGAACAATATTTTTAGTGAAGGGAATCCGTCTTCGCATTTTGATCCATGTTTCGATTTAGTTGTCGGTTTCTTAGTTATTGTTTTTCTTTAGATAAGTGAGTCTTGTTAGTTTTAGTTTTGAGTCAATAATTGTTTCGTTGCTCCTTTTGTGACAAGCTAGACAACATTAACAACTATGTTCTAGCTTGAGGCGGGGTGTTGGAATTATATAGTGGGTAGGTTTTATTTATGGTATTTTAGTATTAGGGTTGATTTAGTTTCATAATTTAAGTTAGACTCTTGTATTATAAATATGTGTATTATGAGTTGGTGGATATACAGAAAATTAGTCACAATTATGTTTCTTACGTCAGATTTACTAGAGGATTAATTTACTTAAACTAAACACAAAAATGTTGCTCCTTAAACCAGAATTAGTTTTGCACTTTAAAGAAAAATGAAAAAAAAAATTATGTATTGTAAGAATACTAACTCTTATATGTGAACAACAATTACTACTGCATTATCTTCAGTTTGGTTGAAGTTTTTGTAGAAGTTTGGTTGAATTTTAATATTAAGAAATTTATAAATATAAAGTTTGTATGTTTAGAAACAAAAAGTTTGTGCAAAAATAAGAAAATAGGAAAAATTAAAGTACGTTAAATTTTATATTTTTTTTAGATACAATTTTTTAAATTTTGACAAAATTATAGTTCAATTTACACAATTAAAATAATTTTATCGTTTTACCATAGAATTACAAAATATTGATTTTTCTAGCAGTTAAATCTTAAAAGTTTCCGTCCACCCAAATATAAGGTAATACTATATTTAGTTTGAAAATTCTTTTTTTATCCTCAAGGGGATACCTAAGCGGTGCGGCTTCAGTTTGTACGCAGTGAGGACTCAGGTTCGAACCCCACCGCTCCCCTTTCCCCAAGTTTTTTTTAATGAACCTTTTGGTTAAAAGCAATTCTTAATTAATGAACCTTTTGGTTAAAAACAATTCTTAATTCCATCAATTATTATGTCGCATTTTACTTATGAATTATTCAAACACATTTGAATTACACTCATTACTTGTATAAGACCTGCCGCACCCCACGGGCCACAATTTTTTTTTTGTCTTTACCTTTTTTCTGTATTTTTTTATTTTTTATTTTCACTTTTATTTCAATTTTTTTTTTAATTCTACTTTTTTTCCACCTTTTTTTTGCCTCTTCGTTTTTTTTTTTTTTTTGCTACTTCTTCTTTGGTCAATATTTGAGCGAGGGGAGCCGAAGGCCTCGGAGCGAGCCGAAAAAGTTCAAATTATTGCCCACTAATTATCCTTATATTTGTAATCGGAGCGAAGGCGAAGCCGGAAAAAAAAACATCTGGAATTAAAAAAAAAAAAAAAAACCCGATCAACGGGTCAAACCCGGGTTGACCGGGTCAGACCCGACCCGGATTCGGTCGCTGCCCTGGCGACAGGTTGCACACAAGTGCTTCTCAGTCTTTATTTATTTGTTGGGGATGTTTAATTAGAAGATAATGTTGATTAAAGAAAAACAAAAGGCAGTCTACAACACCATATTTCTATCAAGAACTCGGACATGAAAGACGTTGCATGTCAAAACTAAGTAAAATAATAATCCACTGTTATAACTTGAGCTAACATCAGTATTTAGATGCTAAATCCAAATATCCCAACCAAAATCCAAGATGAAAAACAAAGCAAAGATCAAAAGAAGATAAAAGTGTAATTAAAGACGTTAGCTACACTCTCAAATGTCACTAACTTTTGTGACATGCATAATAGCTACCACTCATTTATGTGACCATCTCGTTGCCTCAGCCTGCCTTCCTCGATAGATTCTTTAGGCCATATCCAACGCATGTAAGAAGGACACTCTCTGTTGAAGGATCAGGATTTATGTCAAACTTAATGTGAAGAAAGTGTCGAATTTCCCTAAGGGTCCATATTCCGTGGGGCGAAAGCTTCCCAACACGAATCTTTGATACATCTTTAGCACTCAATGCACAAAGAAGAAACAATAAACCCTGAAAGTATATTAATGTTCGTTATGTCAACACAAACTTAAACGTTTTTTACGATATATACAGGTAATACCATATGTTTTTTAATTATGTAGTGCTACATTTGGTACATACTACAATACGGTAACGCAGGATAAAAAAATCAATACCTTTACCATACCGTAAATCAAAAAATCAATTAGGGTATACTACTCCCTTTCTCTGTATCTTTTCATTAAGCCCATTTTATCTTTTTTGGACGTATCATTTCATTAAGCTCATTTCCTAAAATAGAAATGCACAATATGACAAATACCCTATTATAACTCTTAAATTACCATATATGCCACTAAAAAATTATTAACTCATTCTTTCTTTACTTGATGTGACAAAAATACCTCAAAAAAAATTACTTTTGTCTTTTGAACTTTATTATAAACAATTCATTTTCTTAACATGTGTGTACAATCAAATAGACTTAATTAAAAGATACGGAGGGAGTATAATTTTTAGAAGATTCAATATTTTCCGGTCTTATATTAGCTAAGGCTTCAATACATACCTGATGAGTTGAATCTACAACACCATATTCCTGAATCCCATCTAGCAAGTCGGACGCAACTTTTCGACCGGCATCCTCTGCTGTGCTCAAATATATCTCCTCACTATCTTCCTCGGAACGAGGATAGGATACTGTTGTATCGGCAGAAATGCAGCAGCCTGAAGTGGTCTCAGCAACAAGTGAAATTCCATAACCTTTTGACCTGTAAAATAAGAAAAGTACAAGAAGATAGATTTTCAGTAACATTTCATAGAGCAACAACAGAAACAAATATGCGAATATTGGGAAAAACATACAATCCAGCTTGAAGTCCCTTTCTATGGTCGGTGTCTATGCGAATATTTTGAAGAAAAGGCTTAAGAATGCCCCGAGCTGCTTGTAGAATTTTATGCTCAAACTGAGCATTTACTCTAGCTGAGAAGGTGAGTCCTCTAATGCTCTTTACCGGGCCCGTATCAATCAAGGTAAGTGCCTGTCAAGGGTAAAATGAAACGATACAAAGATAACTTGTTATCAGAATGCGCAGTTGTTGTTGTTGTTTTTGTTTTTTTTTTTAAGAAAAAGAGTGCACATGTATTTTATGTGTGAGATTATACAATAACTTGAGATCATGGTATTTACCTTGAGAGTTTGTATAATCGGCGAAATAGATAGCTCAACTCTTCCACCACCGTTGGGAGGAACGCCCCGGCTCTTAATTTTCAAGTCTAGTGATTCTGAAGGTATGCCAAACCGCTTCAAGAAGGGCATCGTAGTTGATCGAAATGTATCAACAGATGGATCCCTAGAGTCATTTGTAATACCTAAAGTGACATGAAGTCATTAGTTAAAACTCACCCAAATAGAATAGAATGCTTATTTAAAAGTTACTTTAAATAGAAATAGATTAGGACCATTATGAGAAACTAACACATGTAGAAGATTCTTTGTAGTAAAATGACCCAAAATCGGCATTAAACGAAGAAAATGAGTGCAAGATTAATAACATTTTTCAAGTTTATTACCACATTGACAAAAACATAGAAACTCTACCTTCTACATCAATACAACCCATCGTGCAACAATGAGAAAACCAGAAAAATTCTAAAAATAATAGATTCTAAATTTCTAATTAATCTCCATATTATTCTAATTCATATTCTGTTAATTCACCACATTCTCATAATAGATAAGAATAGAAATTAGTTACCTCTAAGTTCAATAGAGAGTTTCTCCCTCCCAAATAAAGCTAAAATAAGCAATGGCTCTAAGAAATAGCCAATTGCTCGATCTTGACCGCAATCGTGAACCAACTACCTCCCACCCATCAGAGTCCCCGGCTTGTACTTTAGCTTCGTACCTGACTCACAATGTCAATAACATAATATAAAAGGCAATAATAAATACTCGCTCTAACCCTCAAAATTATGCATACTTTGGAACGGCACGAGCTTTAAGAAAATTCTGAAAAGTAAAATGTAGGTGGAGAAAAAATAGATGTGAGTGGGAAAAAAAGTAGAACTTAGGATAACAATGATAGAAAGTAGTGGACCAATGTGGTCGAAAATGTAATTGTATAAAAGCTAGGGTAATAAGTGATAAAGTTATTTTAGTGCGAAAAAAAAGAAAACTATGCGTAATTTTAGGGGTCGGATGGAGTAATTTATACCCGTGTCGTTGATTTCATAATAACAGCCGTGGGAGATCAACATCAGAAGCCGGATGAACGACACCTCATACGGGCGAAGGCCAACGGGTATCTCTCCCGTGCGTATGTTGGTAATCCTTATGGGCGTACGAGTCAGCGTCGACAGAAGGAGTCTCATCCTCATATTCTGGCTACCTTTCAACTTCTTAATTTTGCTGCCTTGTTTCGACTGATTTTGGCTCACCTTGTACTTAATTGGGCGCCGATTTTCCTCCTTCACTCTTCGACAAACTTTCAACCGCATATCTGAAAATTTATCTTCCTTCTTCAAACTTCGACGAACTTTCAACCGCTTATCTGAAAATTTATCTTCCTTCTTCAACCTTCGACAAACTTTCAACCGCATATCTGAAAATTGATCTTCCTTCTTAAACCTTCGAGGCTGCATTTACTCATCCAATTTTTTCAGAATCCGATTCAGGGTTTGAACTGTATGGATAGAGAGAAATAGAGCAAATTCTAAACCCTAAGAAAATATGTGACGTCTTAAACCCTAAGAGGATTATATTAGTACTACATTTTAGGCTTAAATTTTTGATGGGCTTTTTTAGCAGATTACTCGTTACATTAGTTTTCTAAAGTTTTCTAGGGCTGGAACAAAATACTTAGGAGGGCTTAGAACATAGACTTGATGGAAAATAATTTATGCTTATGTATATATTTAAATGTATATTTTATTCGATGTTGTTTAAGTTAATCATCATCGTCATCATCATCATCATCATCATTATTATTATTATTATTAAAAGGAAAATAATTGTTGCTTTGAAAAAAATCCTACGTGACACCCCTTACAATCCTTCATATCTATTTATCTAAATTCTCAATTTTTAAAATTTTTAAATATAAAATATATATTTTAAATATCTACTAAAATCTTGTGTCTCACATCGGTTTTCAATAAAACTTCATCTATTGAAAAGACTATGAATATCTAGAATCAATGTGTATTATTTGTTTATTAACCCTAAACAAATTTATGTTTATATTATTTGAACTTTGAATACAATTTTTCAATATTTGATAAAATTATGGTTCAATTTACACGATTAAAAGAATTTTATCGTTTTACCATAGAATTACATGTTGATTTTTTTTAGCTGTTAAATCCTAAAACGTCGGACCACCCAAAAATAAGGTAAATACTAAATTTATTTAAAGAGAAGTTTTTTTTATGAACCTTTGGGCAAAGTCGATTCTTAATTCCATCAATTCTTCTTATGTCGCATTTTATTTATGAATTATTTAAACACATATGATTTACACTCATTACTTGTCCTCCTACCTTTTCGCCGCCGCAGCGCCGCCGCCCATCTCCACTGCATTCCCTAGAGGGTAAGCCATCCATGAGCTTGTATTTCTGCATTCGAAAATAAATTCGTCCCCGTTTTGTTTGTTTGTTTATTGTTTGGTTATTTAGAAAAAATAATATTAGTGCTTACAGTCTTTATTTATTTGTTGGAGTTGTTAAGTAGAAGATAAGTTTGGATTTGATGATATGTATTTTGCTTCTTGCAGATCTTGTTCTTAGCCATACTCAATTTGCCTATTTTTTTATGGATTAGGGTTTAAGCCTAAAATCGATTTAATATTCGCCACTCACTGACAGATATCCTAGATTTGTTATATATTTTTATACCTTATTAAAATATTTAAATGTTTTAAGGTTAAATCTGTTGGATACTGCTACCTGTTTTTTTATCAGGTTAAGATAAAGAATCAAGAAGAGAGAGGAAAGCCTAGCAAAAATGGACCAAGATTTGTTCAAAAAACTACCATCAGAAATCCTAATGAATATCCTTCTAAGACTCCCTGCTCAATCCACTTTGAGCTGCAAGTGCGTCTGTAAGCCATGGCTCGATCTGCTCTCGACTGATGAGTTTGTCAAATCTCATCTTTCTAAATCAATCCCCCACCTCGCCGTCTGTCAAGAAATTAATCCAATGAAAATATGTGTGTTCGATGAGCTTGGTCTTGAACATCCTTGCAATACATTCTTCAACTTCACCATCGCCGTTTATAAACTATTTCACAGTTCAGTCAATGGTTTGCTCTTTTTGGGCAAACATGACTGTCCTATAATTAGTGATCTTTTTGTATGTAACCCTATCACGCGTGAATATATCAGTCTTCCCTGTCCTCCGTTGCCTGCTTCTAGGGATGATTTTGTACTTGAAAGTTATGGATTCGGAGTGAGCAAAACGACCTGCCATTATAAGCTAGTTCGGATTTTCCATCTTCGTTGTCTAGATACTAGTATGATCTTTGATCAATCCAAGTGTCAAGTGTACACTCTTGGAATGGGATTTTGGAGAAACATTAAACCTAGTCGCCCGTTTTACTATGGATTAAATAGAAAAGGAGTGTTTATGAATGGAAATCTTCACTGGTTGATGTCTGATGGAATGTGGTCTCCGTGGATTTCTTGCTTTGATGTCGAAACAGAACTTTTTAGCACCTTTGTTGCTCCTAGTCTTCCTAGTCATCCTGAATACTATAGAACCGGGTACATCCTTTCTGCTTTGAAAGATTGCCTATGTTTATGCGATAATTCAGCAGAAAATGAGATTGTTATCTGGTTGATGAAACAATATGGAGATGGGAATTCTTGGACAAAAGAATTTGTTATAAGCAGAACTATGTCTCTTGTTGTTGATCGTTATGGACCTCTTCGCCCCGTCAAAGTTTATGAAAATGGTGATATTTTGATTGAAGATGATCATAAAGAAAGCTCCAAAATATTATGCTACTCCAACAAGACGAATACTATTCAAAGAATTGGTTTGCTGGAATTGTACGACGGAGGTGGCCATGACTGTACCAAAGTGATTACTTATACCCCAAGCCTCATCTCACTCAAAACCTTCACGATGGAAATGGTAAGCTCATTCTGATTTCCATGCGCTTTACAATTTTTCTTATTTTTTTTGTAATTGAATTAACGGTGTAGAAATGTAGAGTCGAGCAAGTATTTTGCACTGACCTTAGCTTAACCCTGTGCTTATTTAGTGATATCTTGTTATTTTATACACTTTAATGATGATTTTATATGTTAATTCTTTAATTTATTTCGAAAATTTGTGCATTACTTTCAAATAGTTTCGCGTAATTTTATTATTAGGTTCTTGATTTATTAAGTAGTTAACTGCTTTTAATTTTTTGTGACTGTTGACATAGTATCTTGCTTCATGTTTATATGTTCATGTTGAACAGTAGTGATGTTAAAGTTGTAAGAAGATAATAAATTTGGATAACATATGTAACATATTATGTATAGCTTCCTGCAATATTGAACATGTCAAATTTGCCAATATAATTTGTTTAGAATTTAAGCCTAAAGTCAGTGCAGTTTTAGTCACACGGGCGGTCCTGGGGGCCCATGGACCCCCCACATATTTTAGAAAAAAAAATTATATATATATAGATATATTATTATTATTATTATTATTAATCTTTTATAATTACAATAAGACATATCTTAAATAGAAATATGGTACTTCAATTTTCCTTCTACTTCTCAATTAAAATTTAGTTCATTTAATTACTCTAATTTGAATTAATATATTATTAATGTCTATCCTATGGTTGAATTTAAATTTAGAGTTCAAAATAGATTTGTAGTGGGAACAATATTTGAGCTTTCTAAATTCATATTCTTGATGTTGGAACTCACAACTTACTTCTTATGTTGAGTATTTTGATTTTCGTAGCTATTAGGAATTGTTTGTTTAATTGTTTATAAGTTAATTAAAGCAATATATATATAATATAATATTATATATAAATAATTTACCGTAGTTATGAACTTTAACTTCTATATTTTATTATGAATATTTATGGTATTAAGTCCTTCTTTTAGGAGATAAATGTTAAGTTGTTGAAATTTGAAAATAAATGTCTGTTGCTAAAATGTTGATATCATGGTATAATGATTTAGATGTTGAAATTTTAATGATTTGCCTCTAAAAAAATTTCTTTATACCACATCATTTTTTTGATCTATTCCATTGTTATGAATTGGGCCCCCCAGCTAAATTTTTTTGTCTCCGTCGCTGCTCACTGATAAGATTATCTTCAATATTTGATGTTGTATTCGTTTTTCGAAAACGTAATATACTCCCATTTATTTTTATTTTTGTTATTGTTTTTTATTTTCTTTCCCAGAGCGATATAAAATTGTTTTTGTGTTTATTTTCCTTTCCCAGAGAGAGACAAAATCAAGAAGAAAGAGGAAAGCTGCTTATAAATCCAAGATGGAACACGATTTGTTCAAGTATCTACCATCGGCATCCTCTCAAGTCTCCTTGTTCGAACAACCATGAGCTAGAAGTGTGTTTGTAAGCCATGGCTCGATTTCATTGTGACTTCGGAGTTTGTCAAATCCCATCTTTCCTAACTAGTCCCCTGCTTCGTTGCCGTTTTGGACGATAATAGAACTCAAAGCCCTACAAAATCTTTGAATTTGTTGATGAACTCGATCTTATATAACTGTCATTAGAATTATTCAGTCTTCAACTTCGACTTCCCTTTTCATGAGCACATTTGTTCTATCAATACATTACTTTTAATTTGGGAGTATGTATGTATATATAATAATATCAATATGATATGGTATAATATTACCACAATAATATGTGCATCCATGTAACTTGAATTTTAAACATATGTATGTAGGAATTTGATAATATAGATCATGCAAGAAGCATGAATTGTAAAAAACATACATCATTGCTATTTTTGCTCTAGGAAATGCCTCCCAATCTTTTCATATGCAATCCAATCGCTCGTGAGTACTTACAACTTCCTTCCCCAATAGAAATTTTCGGGATAGACCGAGTATAAAACTCATTTCAATTTATATATTGGTTATAAATTAATATCGATAATAATTTAATTTATAATTAAAAAATATAGGAAGGTAAAGAGATGAAGATGATGTGGGAACTGAACGCTATATCATCATTCTCAAATTGAACGCTCTACCATTTATGCTACATCCTTATTGAAATATTTTCATCATTCAATTTGTATATTGGTTATAAATTGATATCATGAATAAGTAGGGATTCATTTATAGCTGATAATAATTGAAACCCATATCATTCTAAAATAGAAAGCTCTAAGATAACTTCTTCATGAAATATTATATTGGTTATAAATATAAAGAATAAGTGATTCAAAATCATATCGTAGAGATTTAATTTTTTTTGGATGATTGATATAAATTGAACCTTAATATCATTGTCAGAATCTAAAAAATTGATTGAAACTCCATTTTAAATATAGCGAGAACAATTGATTATAAGAGACCAATTTTATTTTCTTGGCACTGGCATTAAAAAGAGAGTATAAAGTGATTAAAAACTTGAAGTGATATAATCCACCATTTTTAAGGACATAATTTGTTTTTTGAATACAATTTTTAAAGAGATACTCTCTCCGTCCACAATAAGTGTGACTCGGATGGAGTGACACATATTTTAAGAAATAAAGAGTGCGAGTGAGATTGAGAAGATAGTTGTGATAATTTTATTGAAATAAAGGTTAATGGATGCGAGGGGGAAGGTAAAGGATAATATATTAAGTGGGGGCCACTTTCATTTGTGGAAATATCACACTTATTATGGGCGATCCAAAAAGGAAAAAAAGTACTCCCTCCGTTCGTCAAAAGTTGTCCACTTTGTTCTGGACACGGAGTTTAAGAAAGTTGATAAAGTGAAAGTTAGTAGGGTAAAAGTTAGAAAGTAGGGGTAGTAGATAATGACAAAAAAATAGTGGTATTGACAAAAAAGAGGTGGTATTGACCAAAAAGTAAGAATAAAGTTGTTGGGATGATAAAAAGGTAGGAATAAAATTGATGTGAGGTGGGGTCCTTAATGGCAAAGGGTAGTAATATTTGGAAAGTAGAGAGGGTAGTGTAGTACGAAAAGGTAAAGTGGACATGTTTTGGTGAACATGGTTACTGTTCAAAAGTGGACAGGTTTTGATGAACGGAGGGAGTAATAGTTATCGTGGACGAAGGGAGTAACTAATAACCTAATTAAAATATGATGCTTATAGTAACATAAAAGAAGTACTCGCTCGAACTCACTGAAACTATCATGTTACTGTTCGGTACGAAGATTAAGAATAAAAGTAAAAATATAGAAAGTGAGTAATGAAATAAAATGAGTACAATTAGTAAAAAAGTGGGTAGAGAAAAAGTGAATAATGAATGACACATAAAATGAGGAGAAATTACTTTGAAAGGTATAAAGTGAACCTAATTAGCCAAACTAATTGGACCCTAATTTCCTTAATTATTTCCAAAAAAGGAACTCGAACAAGTGTAATAGGGCGCCCAAAAAGGAAAGTAGGACAAGTGTGGCAGGACGAAGGTAGTATATGTTAATATAGTGTTTACTTTGAAGGATTTTATTCAAAGGATATCCCATAGCTCGTAATTATTGCTCTTATTTGGGATTAATGCATCCCACACCCCACCCAAATGGATGATGATAAGAATAGTCAATCTCTATCTCATCCCACTTAGTAAACACCTCTTAAAAGATTTTGAATAGTTAATTTTTTTTTATTTTAAAAATAACTACTATAAAACGGAAATAAAAAAAAAGGATGAGAATATGAATGGATGGGAGGTGTTCGCATGGAGATTAAAAATAAATATTAAAATATACTTCCTCCGTCCACGAAACAACTCCCTACTTATCCATATTTTTTGTCCATAAAACAACTCCCTACTTACTTTTTTGTACAATTATACCCTTCTACTTTTTCTTTATTTATTATCTTTTGCCATTGATGGTCTCACTTTATAACAACTTTATTCCTAATTTTTGGTGAACACAACGACTTTATTACAACTTTTTGATCAATACCACATTTTTTGATCAAAATCACTGTTTTTTTGTCATTATACCACTACCCCTACATTCATACTTTTACCGTACTCAAAACAACTTTATCAACTTTCTTATTTTCTGCGTCGAACCCTAAATGGGGAAATGTTTTGTGGACGGACGGAGTAAAATTTGGATATGTACCAATATTTAAAATTTTTTGAATATAGTCTTTTGAGCAACCTTCGCGGGTGGACTGGAGAGAACTTGAACAACTTAATAATTCATCACTTCTTTTTATGTCGCCTTTTCTTATAGTAAATCATTTTAACGCCGTCGTTTTTGCTCCCATTTCAAGCTTTCTTCTCCTTCGGCTTCTAAGCCCATTAACGTCAGCTACCATTTCCGCCACAGTAGAGCCGCCGCCGCCGCCGCCCATCTCCATCGCATCCCCTTAATGGTAAACCATGAGCTTGTATTTTTACTTTCCGAAATTCGTCATCCCTTTTTTATGCTTGTTTCTTAGTAATATGCATTTTTTTTTTTTTTTTTTTCAAAATTTCTTTAAATTAGCGCATGTAATCGTTACTGATTTGTTGGAAAATTGTAGCTCTTATATTTTGCTTCGCCAGATCTTTTTATTAGCCATACCCAGTTTGCCTAATTATTAATTTTCGAATGGGTTAGGGTTTAAGTCGAAAATTGATTTAATATTCGCTACTCACTGACAAATATCCTACATTTTGTTTTTGTTTTATTACTTTTAAGTTCTGATTAAAATATGAAATAATTTAATGTTAAATCTCTTGCAACTGCTGCTTATTTTTTTAGGAAAGTGACAAATCAAGAAAACAGGGGAAATCTGCCCATAATCCCGAAATGGGTCAAGATCTATTCAAAAATCTACCATCAGAAATCTTATTAAATATCCTCTCAAGAATCCCGGCTCAATCCACTTTCAGCTGCAAATGTGCATGTAAGCCGTGGCTCGATATGCTCATGACTGATGAATTTGTCAAAACCCATCTTTCAAGATCAGTACCCGGCCTTGCAGTCTGTCAAAATATAGATTCATCGGCAGTTTATGTATATGATGAGCTTGGTCTCGAACACGTCCCTGCTTTTCCTTGCAAGACAGTCTTCAACTTCAACACCCTTGTTTATGACATATTTCATAGTTCAGTCAACGGTTTGCTGTTTATGGACAGACATCTCTACCAACCCGATATTCATCTTTCCGTTTGCAATCCCATCACTCATCACTCCATCACAATTCGTTTACCTGCAGGGTTTTCCAATAGGAGAAAAATTATACCTCACACTTATGGATTTGAAGTGAGCAAAATTACCGGCAAATATAAGCTAGTTAGGATTTTCAATGTACTCGAACCACTAACCCATCGGCCACTTAATCAGTCTAAGGGTCATGTGTACACTATTGGTACGAAAAAGTGGAGAAGCATTCCAGATAGTGGCCCGTTTAGGTATGGATTTAAAAGTCGTGGGGTGTTTGTGAATGGAAATCTTCACTGGTTGGTACTTGATTCGGAGAGCTCTCCTAGGATTTCTTGCTTTGATGTTGAAGCCGAACTCTTTAGCAGCTTTGTTACTCCTAGTCTTCATAGTCACTCTAAATTCGGGTTCACCGTTTCTGGTTTGAAAGATAGCCTATGTTTATGCGATAATTCAGCAGAAGATGAGATAGTTATCTGGTTGATGAAAGAATACGAAGATGAGCATTCTTGGACAAAAGAATTTATCATTAGCAGAACGACGGCTCCTGCTGATCTTTATGGAGCTATTTGGGCCATCAAAGTTTTCGAAAATGGTGATGTTTTGATTGCAAGGGAGTGCTCCCCTAAGCTATTATGCTACTCCAACAAGACTAGAACAATTCGTTGAATTGATCAGCTTGGATTGTTCAACGATGATGGCCATGACCGTACCGAAGCGATCATTTATACCCCAAGCCTCGTTTCACTCAAAACCTTCACAAAGGAGGAGGTAAGCTCATTCTGATTTTCATGCATTTTAGTGTTCTGTTTTATAATTGAATTGAATTTGAGTTAACGATGAAAAATTGCAGATTCACGCAAAGATTTAGCTCTGACCTTAGAGTAATTGTTGATCCTTTTTTTTTTTGTAATTTTTATTTGATGATAATTTGTTTATCTGTATCTTGAGTATTTTTTGTTTTGTTTTATAGGTTAATTACTTAATTCTCATATTCATTTGGAAAACTTGTAGGATCCTATCAAAATAGGTTTGATATATTTCATTAAAGGCAATTCTAGATTTATCAAGTAACTACATAATTTTATTTGTCACATAGACATAATATCTTGTGCCCTGTTTATATGATCTACTTTTATTTTATTTTACATTTTTGGCACATGCGTGAAATATTTTCCAAAGTAAGTTAATAATGTGGTCGAACAAATGTTGATATTGGCAAAAACACATCAAGTTCACATCACATAAACATTATACTATTACTTGGCTCCATGTTAAGTTATGCTATATATTTTTACTGAATAGTTTTGTATGCGCCCATCAATTTATTGCTTGAAAATCCGTTCTGTCAATTTGATGAGCTTTTCAGATAGATTGGCATATCATTCAAGAAGAACTACGAGGAATATTTTTACTTCCTAGTTCATATGTGCCTTATTTACATAGTGCTAGTAATGGAATTAATAATTAGTCTTCGTTGTGTATATTGTCTTTACTTGATTTATGATTGAATCATTGAGCCAATCAACTTGGATCAAACCATTGGTATTCATTTGAAAATATCCATCTTTTTCATATGAGTCTTGTATTTATATATATGCATTTGAATCCAGATCTTGGGCACGTCTCATATGATACCATCTCACACAAGCTTTTCTCTTATTTCTAATTTCGTAGGAGCGTCCGTGAATGAAAATCTTCATTTAGTAAGGGATCGTTTGTACGAATTTTCAGTCGGAGAACCATTTGCACCCCAAGCTTTCTTCCTCTGAAGGCGTTTGAAATAGAGAATGTAAGTTCGTTCTTATTCGAAATTGTTGTATACTGCTTATTAATTAAGGTTGTTATGACAAAGTAGAAAAGATTAGTGTAATCATCTTGGATTGTAGAACACTTGACATTTCAATTATGTGTTTTGAATTTCTGTTATTAGTCGGTGTAGTTTCCTTCTACGAATTCATATGCTATAAAAATATGGACACTTCTACTAAGAAACAAACACACACCCTTAACTTAAAAGGTTAAATAATCTTTTGATTTCCCAAGGTTTAGGAATTGTAATAAACTGTTGTTTTGGAGAATTGTATTCTTTTCATGTTTATTTATTTATTTTTTAAATATGGAATTAAGCCTTGAAACTTGGGTCCATCCAATTGTCCCGTTATTAATGACTTTATTGTTGGACACGAAAATTAAAAGAAATGCCTAAAAAATAGAAAAGTTGTATTGAAGATTTAATTATTTTTATTTTGTATGTAAATATGAATGACGGGACGGAGAGAGTATTTATTCATTCAAGTACTAAATTTTTGGAGGAACCTTTTAAAAAAAAAGAAACTGTTTTTTGAGGAAACTATATGTTTTGGGTGGACTGCATAGAGAGCTTGTATCGACTCACGACTTATCCATAAACCGCATTTTATTTCTGAATCACTTAAACAGAGTCGTTTTACTCTCATTACTTCACAGCCCATTTCAAGCTTTCTTCTCCTTCGGCTTCTAAGCCCATTAACGACAATTACCATTTCCGCCGCCGCAGCTCTGCCGGCGCCCATCTCCGCTGCATCCCCTAGATGGTAAACCGTGAGCTTGCATTTTTACTATAAAAATTTTGTCATCCAATCTTTTGCTTATTCCTTAGTTAATACGCTTTGTTTTAGGAATTTCTTTAAGTAGTGTTTACAGTCTTTGCTGGTTTGTTTAAGTTGTTGTAAGAGGAAAAGTTTGAATTTGGTGTAGCTTATTTGTATTTTGCTTCTGGTAGATCTTGTTATATTAGCCATACTCCCAATTTCCTTTATTAGTTTTTGAATGGATTAGGGTTTAAGCTTAAATTCTACTCACTATTCACTGACAGATATCCTACATTTGATCTAATTTTATTATTTCTTTGTTCTGATTACAATTATCAAATAGTTTAAGGTTAATCTCTTGGTTGGAACTGCTACTTTTATTTTTATTTATAGGAAGGTAAAAATTCAAGAAAACAGAAATCTACCACCAGAAATCATATTAAATATCCTCTCAAGACTCCCCGCTCTATCCACTTTCAGCTGCAAATGTGTTTGTAAGGCTCGATCTGCTAACGACTGATGAGTTTGTGAAATCCCAACTTTCTAAATCAGTCCCCAGCCTTGCTGTTTGTCAAGAAATAAATCCAATGAAAATTTGTGTATATGATGAGCTTGGTTTTGATCGCCCTACTTATTCTTGCAATCATTCTTCAACTTCACCTCCGCTATTTATGACATATTTCATAGTTTAGTCAATGGTTTGCTTTTTCTGGAGAGACCATACTATCCTCGTAGTTATATTTCGGTATGCAATCCCGCCACTCTCTCCGATTCACTGGGAGGTTCGTGATTTGGAGAGCTCTCCTAGGATTTCTTGCTTTGATGTTGAAACAGAACTTTTTCGCAGCTTTGTTACTCCTAATCTTCCTAGTCACTATGAACTCGGGTTCACCCTTTCTGTTTCTTAAGATAACTTATGTTTATGCAATAACTCAGTGGAAGATGAGATTGTTAAAGAATTCTTGGACTAAAGAATTTTTCATAAGCAGAACGGCGTCTCCTGCTGATATTTATGGAGCTCTTTGGGCTGTCAAAGTTTTTTAAAATGGTGATTTTTTTGATTGCAAGGGAAAGCTCCCCCAAACTATTATGCTACTCCAACAAGACTAACTATTAGTAGAATTGATCTGCTTGGACTGTGCAACGATGATGGCCTCGTTTCACTCAAAACCTTCACGAAGGAGGAGGTACGCTCATTCTGATTTTCGTGCATTTTAGAGTTCTCTGCGTTATAATTGAATTGGAGGTAAAAAGGAAGAATTGCATATTCGTGCAAAGATTTAGCTCTGACTTTAGATTAAATGTGTTGCTTTATGTTTTGAGTCTTTGCTTTTGTCTCTGGATCGGACCACATTGGTTAGGAAATGCACCATCTTTTTGTATGGGTCTCAGTCTTGTATTTATAACATTTGAATCCAGATCTTTGACACATACCATGACACCATCTTAAACGAGCTTTTCACGAGTATAATTTTTTAGGCGCATCCCTGAATGGAAATTTTCATTCACTAAGGGCTCGTATGTACGAATTTTCAGCGGTACAACCATTTACGCCCGAAGCTTTCTTGAAATGGAGAATGTAAGTTCCACACTATTGTTTGTTGCTTCCGGTTATTTAGATATAGTATAATTGATTAGTATATCATCTTGGATTCTAGGATACTTGAAATTTCAGTTGTGTTTTGAATTTCAGTTATTAGTCATAGTGTAGTTTCCGTTCACGAATTCTAATAGGGTATTCGTAGGCCTGACTTTGAATTGCGAATCTTATGTATAAGTATTTGTACTTATTAATGCTTTCAAAGGCCCAACAACTGGACAATTTTAACACCACTACAAATTCAACTCGGATCCTCTGCTCCCTATGGTGTTTCATCCTGTATTTCATTCGTCGGATTTTTTACATTTGGCGATTTGAAAAATAATTATATACCTTTTTTGGGTGGAATAAACCCTGCTCAATGCCACATGTCCTTCAACAAATGGAAGGAGTAGAGAATAAAACACGTAATGAGAGTAGGAAATTCGATTCGCTACAAATTCCTAACATATTTTATATAGTCTGTGGAATTTATTTTAATTTTAGTGGAAGCATATTTTTTTATTTGTTGTTTGATAGTGGAAGCTTTTTATAGTGCCTCAAATATAATTAATCAATGCCATGATCATTTAAAATATTGAAGCATGGGCCTCAAACATAGACTTTCTACAAATAATACTAAAATTTTCCAATGCACATTTTATATTTTATGTAGGTGGATAGACTTTTGTCATGCGAAGACTTAGACTTCCTTGACTCGTTGAAGCTTCTTTTTCGCTTTTATGGGAAAAGATAGTTTTTGAAGATTAATAAGACTGATAAATGTTATTAAATAAAAAAGTGACCTTTTATGAATGAGTCGCTATTATTTATGTGGGTGGTGGACAGACTTTTGTCACGAGAAGCTTCTTTTTCGCATTTGTGGGAAAAGATTGGCAATTGAATTTTAATCACTTTAATTAAGATGTGGAAAAGATAGGCATTTATAAACATAACAAAACTGTTATGAACTTACATTTATAAGTATGTGTTAATTGTAAACTATTGCATTTCATAGCTACCTATATATACATTCATTTATGCACCACCACAGAAGTAGCAAAAACACAATGAATACTTTCCTCTTCTTTTTTGTTGTTTTGGTGTTGATATCCAAATGCTTTTTCCTCACCTCATCCAAATCACTCTTCAATCTCACTACCGATGAATACGCTCTCCTTACATTCAAAAACTCCATTATTTCCGACCCTCATTCCAATAACTTGCTCAAAAACTGGTCTGTTCACACCCCTATTTGTGGATGGATTGGTGTCTTGTGTGGCAAAAAACACCACAGGGTCACTGTTCTAAATGTCGCCGGCTTTGAGCTCCTAGGAACCATTCCTCCACATCTTGGAAACTTAACGTTTCTTCGATTTCTAGACATTAGCTCTAACAATTTCACGGGTGCCTTACCCTCTGAGCTGTCTAAGTTGCGCCGCCTGGAGTATTTAGATATCGGAGCTAACAACTTCAACGGAGAGACACCGTCGTGGTTCGGAGCCTTATCCGAGCTTCGAGACTTGTATCTGTCTAACAACAGTTTCTCGGGCAGAATCCCAACTTCTCTATTCAATATTTCGAGGCTGCAGAATTTGTATATGAAATTCAATAATATTGATGGAAATATTCCATGGGAGATCGGTAGTTCTTGTGCACTGGAAAGAGTGCGTTTAGACGGCAATCAGTTAAGTGGGCCAATACCAGATTCTATCTTCAACATTTCTTCGTTGATAGAAATCAATCTGGGACATAATATGCTCTCAGGAAAGCTCCCAAACAATATGTGCAGTAATACTCCAAATCTTAGAAACTTCTCTGTCTATTATAATGAACTCTACGGGGATATTCCTAGAATTATTCGCAAATGCAGAGAGCTTGAGCTCCTACAACTGCATGTCAATCATTTCAGCGGCAATATCCCAAGTGAAATTGGAAGTTTGAGCAAGCTTGTCTATTTACTTCTATGGGGAAACCAATTCAAAGGTATAGATCATCTTTTCCAATCTTGTGTTATATATATCGACAATATTTTATTGGTTAGTGGACTCGATAAAATTCTGAATTAACTGTCAATCTTTTGGAATAATTTGATGATACATCAGGTAGCATACCACAGCATATTGGCAACCTCACTTCTCTTCAACTGCTAGACCTCGCACAAAATAACTTGATAGGTATGTTTCCAAATTGAAAATCGATATGCGATGCATCTATATCAACTGCTTGTGAGTTATTAACAATAATTATTTTTTAATATGTTGAATGACATATAGTCATATAGATACATTAAGCTTAAACAGGAATACATTAATCCTTAAACATGAGAGCAAATGATTTTCATATTTGAAAACATAACACTTATCCTAAGATCACTTAAGAGTATTTAGAACTCGCATGTACTGCACTATTAGCAAAATATGCATTCATACATGTGGCACGACTTCCATTTGCTATTCTGATTTACCTTGAATTTCATCTTTTCTGCAATATTAATCTATGCCTATTATAAAAGAATTAATTATAAAGACATTATATTGATTAGGAAGGAATGAAGGGGATATGTGTCGTGTTTTAAAATATATGATACTACAGTTTCTTGAATATACAACATTTATCTAATCAATACGGATATTATTTGTGGTCTAAATTGAGTATGTGTTTCAATTTCTTTTATTTTATAGTAAGTTTGTTTAATTAAAATGTGTAAGATCAACCGATCATCAACGACGATGAGTAATATGGGGGAAAATTAAGATGAATAAAAGTAACTAGTGTGTACCCCGTCGAAAATCAACGGTACATTATTATTAATGAAATTATTAAATGTTATATAATGTGATAGCATAAAAAGGTTGTTAATATTTTTCTTCTTTTTGCTAAACTCGTTTAGTAATATATATATATATATATATATATATATATATATAAATAGTAATATACATATATTGAACATATCTCAAATTTGATGAAAAAATAATTTTATTACAAGTTCTCATCCATAACTCATATAGTAATACCCATTAAATATTTAAACTTAATAATACACCCTCAATTTTATAGATAACTAGTGTATAACCCGTCAAAAATCGACGGAAAATTATATTAATAAAAAATAATTTTACCATATGTTTACGTCTCATATCCATATAGTTATGTATGTTAACAATTCAACATTTAGAATTTATATAGATACAAAATTTAATAAAGAAGGTACATGAAACAAATGCATAAAATGAAAAGTTGGAAACCCAACTACAGTTGCATAAAATTTAAATGTATAGTAATATTTGTTAATTACAATTATAGATTATGCAAAGTTGGAAATCCAACAACAAATAACGTAAAAATTAATTCATCGATGACAATTATAGATTTTAGAAAATACATGAAAAAAATGCATTAATTAAAAAATTCTCGAGTTGTGGTATTCGTAATTGGCCTGTCTAATGCCACGGTTCTGGTCGGAATCGGCCCGTTGACCACGATTTTGATTTGTAAGTGCGTAATTTATAAAACTCGTTTAGCTATTATATAAACCCAAAACTTAATAAAAATAATTGATGGTACTATTCGTTCTTGTATTAACTCTACATTAAAACTAATAAAATGAATAAAATGAAATATTTAAAATAAATAAGGATGAAGATTGGAGATGTGCCATGTGGGATCCCGAGTTGAGTAATAAAATGAATAAAATGAAATATTTAAAATAAATAAGGATGAAGAATAGAGATGTGCCACATGAAATCCCGAGTTGAGGTACATGTGAGTTTTGAATTGTTCCGTCTACCTAATTAATTGGTAAAAAAAATTTATTTTTTTTTATCAAATTAAATAAAAAATAATTAGATTATTTCAAATTTTAATTTGGCAACCAATAAATTAGCCAAATAATTCGACCAACTAAAAAATTAGTTCCCTACAAAAATGATTATTTATTCGGTCAACTAATAAATTGGCCAAATAAATTAAATATTAAAAAAACTATAAAAATATAGTTATTTATCCGGTCGATTAAAAAATAAATTTGCCAAATAAAAGTAGAGATGAGAAAATACACATGTATTGTAGGTATTTATAGTCTTTCAATACTTGAAGTTTCATTGTAAAATCGATGTGAAACACAAGATTTTAGTGGATATTTAAACTCTATAATTTTACATTTAAAAATTAAAAAATTTGAGAATTTAAATAAATATGAATTGAGGATTAAGAGGGGTGCTACGCTGGAAAAGATTTTATTGGATATTTAAATCTATTATTTTACGTTTAAAAATTCAAAAATTTGAGAATTTAGACAAATATGAATGGAGGATTAACAAGGGTGCTACACTGGATTTTTTTAAAGCAAAAATCATTTTCGTTTTATTAATATAATAATGATGACACAAAAGTATATTTGGCTTTGAAAGAGGTTGTCTCAAGTCGATTTCATATGCGAAATGTGGTTGATCTTTTTTTATAGTAAGTAACTATTTTGTCCTCTATTGACTAAGAGAAGTTTTTTTTTTTTTTTTTAAGGATCGTGTATAAAGAATGAAGGTGAAGCTAAATATCTTATATTAATAGATTGACACAATATTTTTTTGAAAGTTGAACCACTCGTTCGAAATTGATCGATCAACCCCCACAGTTCACGGTCGGAACCAGCCCGTGGACCATGGTTTTGATTTTTGATGTAAATAATAATAAAAAAATAATTCATCTTTATCAAATTAAATATAAAAAATTATGAGACTATTTCAAATTTTATTTCTGCTGTCGTTCACAATTGACCCGTCTACCTCCATAGTTCATGATCGCCCGCCGACAATGGTTTTGATTTTTGTGGGCATTAATAATAATTAAAAAATTAATTATGTTTTATCAAATTAGATAAAAAGTTATGAGACTATTTCAAATTTTATTTTGGCCAACTAATATATAAAACACTACATTTTTTGTCTCTCCATTAATTTCGTCTTTCTCAAATATTTGTGGTTCCAACACTAGTTATATTATATGTGAAACTGCAATGTTTTATTATGCTATGTTTGTCTTTCTTAAAGCTTCATTTTGATCTCCTTTGTGAATAATAATTCCTTATTTATCCGATGATGCTGCGTCTTTCCAACTGTGTGTGGTATATCATATGACAGGCGAATTACCACAACAGCTTTCTAATTTAGCACTACTGAGCGACCTCTTCGTGGGAGGAAATTCTTTATCCGGCGCTATCCCACCTTTCGTCTGTAACATATCAACCTTGCAAAGTTTAGATCTTTCATGGAATAAGTTTTCTGGTAGTCTTCCTTCGGACATGGGGCTTTCACTTTCCAATCTTGTATATCTTGCATTGCAAAATAACAGACTCAGCGGCCCAATTCGGAGCTCTATCAACAATGCTTCTCAGCTTACTGAGTTGTTCTTGGGGGATAATTCATTCAGTGGCTCCATCCCCAACTTTCCTAGTTTAAGGCAGTTAGAAAAATTATACCTCAATTATAATAATTTGAGCGCTCCCAAAGAAATGGAATTTGTTTCTTCATTAACTAATTCTCAGTATCTCCGGGCTATTGAAGTATCGGAGAATCCACTCAATGGTGTTCTCCCTACTTCTATGGGGAATTTATCCCAATCTTTTGAGTATTTCGGTGCAATTGGAGCAAGTGTTAGAGGCGTCATTCCTTCCGAGATTGGAAACTTGACTAATTTGATGGATTTGCCTTTATATGACAATGAGTTGAGTGGATCAATTCCAACTACAATCGGAAATTTGAAGAACCTCGGTAGATTAAGACTTGATACTAATCAGTTGAGTGGATCTATCCCCTTCCATCTTTGTAAAATGAGTAGTTTGGTGGAGTTGAACTTGAGTAACAATATGCTCGAGGGTCCGATACCTGAATGTTTGGGTGAAATTCAATCGCTGCAACAGATCGACTTTAACTCAAACAAGTTGAATTCCACCATTCCTTCCAACTTCTGGAATCCCAAAGGCATCGTCTTTCTCAACTTGTCGTCAAACTATTTGAGTGGTCAAATTTCTTCTCAAATTGAAAAGTTGAAGATGATCAGCAAAATAGATTTCTCCTACAATCTATTATCTGGCGATATTCCTAGCTCAATCGACGGCTGTCAATCCTTGGAATACCTGAATTTGTCCAACAATAACTTTGAAGGATCCATCCCTCAGTCGTTTGGAAACATGAGAGGATTGCGTGCATTAGATTTATCCAACAACAGTCTCTCTGGATTGATACCCAAATCCTTTCAAGGACTCAATGTCTTGGAGTATTTCAATGTGTCGTACAACAGGTTGGAAGGAGAAATTCCAAGTGGAGGTGTTTTTGCTAACTTTACTGCTCAATCATTCCTTGACAACTCTGCTCTGTGTGGTGCACCTAGATTTGAAGTGGGACCTTGCTCAGATTCTGGTGGAGGATCGAGATCGAAGAACATTCGTAGATTAATGAAGTACATCCTGCCCCCACTTGTTTCAACGATGGTTATTGTGATCATTGTTGTTATTCTCATTAGACGGTGGAAGCATAAAAAAGTATCAATTCCGGTTGGTACTTCGTTAGGTGCTGCTTGGAGAGTAATTTCATACATTGAACTTTCGCGAGCCACAAATTCTTTTAGTGAGACAAATCTACTTGGAAGAGGAAGTTTCGGTTCAGTTTTCAAAGGTACTTTTTCTGATGGTCTGAGTGTTGCCGTCAAAGTGTTCAATTTAGAGTTAGAAGAAGGTAACAAGAGCTTCCAAACTGAAAGTAGAGTTTTGAGCACAATTCGACACAGGAATTTGGTTGGAATAATTGGTTGCTGTACCAACTTGGAATTTAAAGCCTTGATCCTTCAATTCATGCCAAATGGAAGCTTGGAGAAATGGTTATATTCCGACAACTATTGCTTAGATATTCTACAACTGTTGAATATCTCAATAGATGTTGGATTAGCTTTGGAATATCTTCACCATGGCAATACATTCCCTGTTGTGCATTGCGATATAAAGCCAAGCAATGTGTTGCTCGATGAAGATATGACTGCTCGTGTTGCGGATTTTGGTATTGCAAAGCTCTTTGAGGAAGGAGAGGCTATGGTTCATACTAAAACCTTGGCTACTATTGGCTATGCAGCACCAGGTGATGTTTTTTTTTTTTTTGCAATTTTATAAAATTTTAGTTTCTTTAATGTCTATGTATGTATGCTAATATGAATTGATTGTTTGATTACAACCAGAGTACGGATCGGAAGGGAAGATATCGACTAGTGCGGATGTGTACAGTTTTGGGATAATGTTGTTGGAGATGTTCACAAGAAAGAGGCCGACAGATGATATGTTCGACGAGGAAATGAGCTTGAAGGATTGGGTGAGTGAAGCATTACAAGTGAATGCGATGAATCAAGTGTTGGCTCCTGCATTGCTCTCAGAAGGAGATCGTCATTTCGTTGCAAAGGAGAAGTGTGTGGAATCTGTGTTTGATCTGGCAATGAAATGCTCAGCCATCTCGGCGGATGAAAGAATCAACATGACAGAAGCTGCAGCAACTCTGAAGAAGATCAAAGCAAAAGTTGCAAGAGAAATCAATCCAAGGCGTCAACAGCATGTAATTACCATTGCTTGAGATGAAGGTTTCTAATGTTTATCAATTAATATCTACTTTCCTATCTCTTATTGATACAGTTGATATTTGGGGTATTTATATGTCAAACTTGATTACACTTAATATAATATTTATATAGCTTGCAATATATCTGCATATATAAGGATCATTTTCACAAGCAGGTAAGGGGCGAACTTCTTATCGTATGAGGCTACAAATGAAACATTCAAATTAACATTTTATAAGTTTGAGAATTAATACTAACATCTGCATAGGTTGAATTCCCACATTGTTCCAAAGGATTAGGGGATCACAATGTCAAATTATAAATCTTGTTTGAAGAGTGATGAATATTAGACTTTCAAAATAACAATTCAAGCAATAGAGAAACCACCAACAAGAATAAGTCAATTCAAAGTCAACTCACCAAACACAATACTCCTTCCGTCCCGTTGAACTTGTCCCATTTGAGATGAGCACATCGATTAAGAAAAAGAGTATTAGATAATAAATGGTATGTTTAGTGTAGTGAATAAAGTGATATAAAGTATTTTTTAATTGATAAAATGATATAAAGTGTTTTTAAAGTGATATAAAGTGATTTTGAAGTGATATAAAATGAATAAAATGATTTTTTAATTATTTCCTTAAAATGAAATGGGACAAGTTGAATGAGACACCAAAAATGACAAAATGAGACAAGTTGAACGGGACGGAAGGAGTATTAAAATGCATACCCAGCTATCAAAATTGCATAAGCAAGCAAATAAAACGTCATTATACCACATATATAGTTTAAAACCCAAAAATCATCTCAAGAAAATGCAAACAATTTTAGTACCCTGAAAGAAATAACATGCTAGTTAGTGGAGTAACATAAGTAGCCAAATAAAACTGTTGAAAAAAAGTAGAAAATGAAAACACCTGAATTCGAGATAATTTGATTGTATTTGCTTATTATTTGTGAAGGAAGTTAAGGCGAGTTAAGGTATGACTTTAATTCTCAAAAAAATAATAAAAAAATAAATAATAAAAATTAATAATAATAATAATAATAATAATAATAATAATAATAATAATAATAAAAGGTGTGACTTGTGAGTTTGGTCATATATAGTCAAGTCAATAGATTCATTATACCTACAGAAAAGTCTATGTTGAAAGTTTTGTACAATGATCAAAGACACTTGACCCCGAAAGTATTAACCTACCCTGTGTGGTTTGTTGGAATATAAAAGTAAACTTGATTTTGTAGTAGATATTTTGTTTAGAAATATCTAGATATAGTAATTAAAAGAAAAGTAGAGAGAATTCTAGAGGAAGAAGGAAGTAAAGAGAAATGAGTAGAGAATTCTAGTAACTATATTAAGCTACACTATATGTCGGTTATGGCATATCAACCGACATTAGATCACTATAAATACTACATGTTTTGTAACAATTGAATGCAATGAATTGAAGTGAATTAAAATAAGGAAAGAAAACTTTGTCTTCCACTTAAACACTCTCACACACACTTACACGTCCACTCACCCACTTGTGCACAAAATTAACATATCCTCCAATATTTAATTAATTCTCCTACATATATATTTCCTATATTTCCAACAAAGTGGTATCAGAGACATAAAATTCTACCTGTGGGATGGCAAATTTGTCGTCGTTCCAAGTTCCCATGCTCAATAAGAGCAACTTTGACAATTGGAGTATTAAGATGAAGGCGCTATTGGGAGCCCACGACGTCTGGAGATCGTGGAGAGTGGCTACGAGGAGCCGCAGGACGAGGCCGCACTATCCCAACAACAAAAGGATAGATTGCGAGATGCGAGAAAGAGAGATAAGAAAGCTCTCTATCTCATTTATCAAGCGCTAGGGGACGACGATTTCGAGAAGATCTCGTGTGCGAGCACCGCCAAAGAAGCGTGAGAGAAGCTCCAGATCTCGTGCAAAGGAGCGGAGCAAGTAAAGAAGGTACGTCTCCAAACTTTTAGAGGAGAATTTGAATCTTTACATATGAAAGAGTCCGAATCAGTGTCGGATTATTTTTCAAGAGTTTTGGCGGTTACTAATCAAATAAAGAGAAATGGCGAAAAATTGGAGAATGTTAGAATCATGGAGAAAATATTGCGTTCACTAACTCCAAATTTTGAGCATACTGTTGTGACAATAGAAGAAATTAAAGATTTAGAGAAGATGACTATCGATCTCTTGTTGGGATCGTTACAAGCATATGAGGAGAAGCAGAAAAAGAAACAAGAAATTGTTGAGCAACTTTTAAAGTTGCAAGTGAGTCCAAAAGAGAAAGAAGAAAGTTCGAGCAATGAAGGTGGCCGACTAGGAAGAGGTCGCGGACAACGACAAGATCGATGTCGTGGTCGTGGATATGGACGTGGACGTGGACGAGGCTATTTCGCTAACAATGAAGACAGAAAGAAGTTCTCAAGTAGCGGACAAGGGAGGAACAACCTACAGTCGAGGTACAATAAATCTTCAATAAAGTGTTATAATTGTCATAAATTTGGGCACTATGCTTCCGAGTGCAGAGATACGAAATCAAAAGTGGAAGAAAAGGCCAATTATGCTGAGAATACGAGTGAAGAAAAAAGAAGTGTACTTCTAGCATACAAAGGAGAAGCTGGAAGTTAAGATAACACGTGGTACCTTGACACAGGCGCTAGCAACCACATGTGCGGAAAAAGAAGCATGTTCGTGGAGCTCGATGAGTCGGTAAGTGGTAATGTCTCATTTGGTGATGAATCTAGAATTCCCGTAAAAGGAAAAGGGAAGATTTTAATTCGGTTGAAAAATGGAGCTCATGATTTTATTTCTAACGTTTATTACGTGCCCAATATGAAAAATAATATATTGAGTTTGAGACAACTCTTAGAGAAAGGTTATGATATTCATATGAAAGATTATAGCCTTTCAATAAGAGATGGCAAAAATAATCTAATTGCCAAGGTGCCAATGTCCAAAAATAGAATGTTTTTATTAAATATTCAAAATGATGTGGTTAAATGCCTTTAAGCCTGCTATAAAGATAAATCCTGGTTATGGCACCTCCGTTTTGGGCACTTGAATTTTGGTGGTTTAAAATTATTATCGAGAAAAGAAATGGTGAGAGGACTACCACCAATCAAGCATCCCGATCAACTCTGCGAAGGCTGTCTACTCGGGAAGCACTTCAGAAAGCCGTTCCCAAAGGAGTCGCTTTCAAGAGCTCAGAGGCCATTGGAGTTAATCCATGCTGACGTGTGCGGGCCAATCAAGCCAAGCTCCCTCGGTAAAAATAATTATTTTCTACTCTTTATTGATGATTTTTCTAGAAAAACGTGGGTATACTTCTTGAAGCAGAAATCAGAAGCATTTGAAGCTTTCAAGAAGTTCAAGGCTGCCGTCGAGAAATAGAGTGGGCTAGAAATCAAAGCTTTGAGGACAGATCGAGGTGGAGATTTCACATCCGAGGAGTTTCTAGAGTTTTGCAAAGCAAGAGGAATTAGGCGGCTACTAACAGTTCCGAGATCCCCCCAACAAAATGGAGTGGCGGAACGGAAGAACAGAACCATCGTGGAGATGGCTAGAAGCATGTTGAAAACGAAGAACTTGCCCAAAGAGTTTTAGGCAGAAGCAGTGGCGTGCGCTGTATACCTGTCAAATCGGTGTCCAACGAGGAGCGTATGGGGAAAGACTCCTCAAGAAGCTTGGAGTGGAAAAAAGCCATGGATCACCCATTTGAGAGTGTTCGGGAGCAAAGCATATGCACATGTACCAGATCAGATAAGGAGCAAGCTCGACGACAAAAGCAAGCCATTCATCTTCATCGGGTACGACTCTAACTCTAAAGGCTACAAGCTTTATGATCCAACTATGAAGAAAACTATGATAAGTCGAGACGTAGAGTTTGACGAAGAAGGAGTATGGGATTTCGACTGCAACAACGACAGTGAATTCACATTCATTCCTCATTTTGAAGATGAAAATAATATCGAGCAAGTGGGAGATGCACAACCAGCACCATCAACTCCACCCACATCGCGTACATCAAGTGCTGAAGACTCGCCACCATCTTTCTTAAATGAAAGAGCCATACAACGCGCAAGGAGTTTGGATGAAATTTATGACGACACCGAAAGGTTAGAAGATCTCACCTTATTCTGTTTATTAGCCGAATGTGAACCTGTTAGCTTTGAAGAAGCTACAGAAAGCGAAAACTGGCGAGTCGCGATGGATGAAGAAATCAAGGCCATAGAGAAGAATGACACGTGGGAGCTTGTGACACTACCGAAAGGGCACAAAACTATTGGAGTCAAGTGGGTGTATAAAGTTAAGAAGAATTCCAAGGGAGAAGTTGAAAGATATAAAGCAAGGCTAGTCGTGAAAGGATATAGTCAAAGAGCCGGAATCGACTATGACGAGGTATTTGCTCTAGTCGCTCGCTTAGAAACTATTAGACTAATACTCTATCTTGCAGCACAAAACAGATGAAAAATATATCAGATGGATGTCAAGTCAGCCTTCTTAAATGGATTTATTGATAAAGAAGTTTACATCAAGCAACCTGAAAAAAATGTGGTGAAAGGACAAGAAGATAAAGTTCTGAAGTTGAAGAAAGCTCTGTACGGGCTAAAGCAAGCACCAAGGGCGTGGAATAGCCGGATTGACAAGTACTTAGAATAAAATGGCTTCACCAAATGCCCACATGAACATGCCCTCTACGTTAAAGTTAAAGGAGAAGATATTTTAATAGTGTGCTTGTATGTGGATGATCTCATTTTCACAGGAAACAATCCAAGCATGTTCGAGGAATTCAAGAAGGCTATGACAAAGGAATTCGAGATGACTAACATGGGGCGGATGGCGTACTACCTCGGCGTGGAAGTGAAACAACTCGAAGATGGAGTATTTATCACATAAGAAAATTATGTAAAAGAGATTCTGAAGAAGTTCAAAATGGAGAATTGCAAGGCAATCAACACACCAGTGGAATACGGGATCAAGCTATCCAAGAATGATGGAGGAGAAAAGGTGGACCCGACATTATATAAGAGCTTGGTTGGAAGCTTATGGTACTTAACTTGCACAAGGCCAGATATTCTTTATGCGACAGGGCTCGTGAGTCGCTATATGGAAAATCCAAACTCTATCCACTTCAAGGCATCAAAGAGAATTCTTCGATATCTCAAAGGTACGCTCGACTATGGCCTATTCTATTCAAATACTAATGATTATTAGCTTGTTGGCTATAGTGATAGCGATTGGACTGGAGATAAGGACGATCGAAAGAGTACGAGTGGATTCGTATTCTACATGGAAGATACTGCTTTCACTTGGATGTCGAAGAAGCAACCCATAGTCACATTATCAACTTGTGAAGCTGAATATGTCGTTGCCACATTCAGTGTTTGTCATGCGGTTTGGCTTAGAAGCTTATTAATGGAGCTCGGGTGGCCACAAAAGGAACCAACAACTATTTGCGTAGATAATAAATTGGCGATCGCACTATCGAAGAATCCAGTATTTCATAATCGAAGTAAGCACATTGAAACCCGTTTCCACTACATCAAAGAATGCATCGCAAAGAAGAAGGTTCAAGTGGAGTATGTGAAATCGCAAGATCAAGTTGCCGATATCTTCACGAAGCCACTCAAGTACGAAGATTTTATCAGGCTCAGAAATTTGCTCGGAATGACAAATCAAGTTTAAGGGGGGTGTTGGAATATAAAAGTAAACTTGATTTTGTAGTAGATATTTTGTTTAGAAATATCTAGATATAGTAATTAAAAGAACAGTATAGATAATTTTAGAGGAAGAAGGAAGTAAAGAGAAATGAGTAGAAAATTCTAGTAACTATAATTAAGCTACACTATATGTCGGTTATGGCATATCAACCGGCATTAGATCACTATAAATACTACATGTTTTGTAACAATTGAATGCAATGAATTAAAGTGAATTAAAATAAGGAAAGAAAACTTTGTCTTCCACTTAAACACTCTCACACACACTTACACGTCCATTCACCCACTTGTGCACAAAATTAACATATCCTCCAATATTTAATTAATTCTCCCATATATATATTTCCTATATTTCCAACATGGTTTGCATGCTACTGTACAAGGGACGAGGGTTTACCCAGTGCGCACCGAAGGTAACGGCTACGGATTTTCAAGATATCAAAAAAAAAAAAAAAATACTAATACGAGGACAATTTTGTACTTTGGCAAGCATATCTATTCTCGTTAATATTGCGGGTGGAACCATCTATTTAAATTTGTGCCATATCCTTTGAGCCATTAATTTCATCATTTTATAAATATTCATTAAAATTACTCACTACCTTTCCACTCAAATATTTTCTTAAATAGATATTACACTCAATTTTTCTACTTTCAAATTAAATATAATTAATTTGTCTACCTACCAATTTTTTATATTTTTACTCTTATCATTCATTTTTGTGCCGAATAGTAGTACATAAATTGAGTGCAACGAAGGGGGAAAATTGTTAGTAATATATAATGAACTTTGTTATTTAATTTAAAATTTCTAAATACTTAATTGATAGTCAGGTAGCATAACAAAGCAAATTGGAAACCTCACTTCTCTTATAGTGCTAATCCTTGAGTCTAATAACTTGATAGTTATGTTTTTATTAGCTGCTTGTGAATAATAAATTTATTTAGTTGTTGAATGACATATAATACATCAAGCTGGAATCCTTCCAACTCTGATAGGTGAAGTACCAGAAGAGCATTGTAATTTAGCACTCCTGAATATCCTGTCCATGTCATATCAACCCTGCAAACTTTATTACTTTCAATGAATAAGTTTGGAGGATCCATCCCTCAATCGTTTGGAAACATGAGAGGATTGACCGCATTGGATTTTTCTAATAACAATCTTTCTGGATTGAATATTGCAGTGAAACTATTCAAATTAGAGTTAGAAGAAACTAACAAGAGTTTCGAAACTGAAAGTAGAATACCCAGCACAATCCGACACAGAAACTTTGTTCGGATTATTGGTTGTTGTACCAACATGGAATTCAAAGCCCTAATTCTTTAATATATGTCGGATGGGAGTTTGGAGAAATTTTACAACTGTTGAACATCTCAGTTGAGAACCCTTGAGCTTGACCAGACTGGATGAAGAAGTCACTGCAGCATGTATGGAGACCTTCAAAGCTTGCCCAAACTGCCCATGATGAACACGCCAAATCAAGGTGCCATGTTATACCTCCTTCATAATTGTTTCCTCCCAGTTTCTTTTTTAGGTCTAGTTTTAAATTTTTTAAGTTCTTAGTTGAGTCGGTCCTCTTATTGACTCACTTTGCCCAAAGCAAAGTGTGTGGGTAGGAAGACCATTGTTTGTTTGTTTTTCTTTTCTTTACAGTTGTTGAGTCGGTCCTTTCATCGACCACTTTGCCCAAAGCAAAGTGTGTGGGTGAGAGGACCCTTTGTTTTTGTCTTTTTGAGTCAGTTTTGTTTAAACCCTTTTTGCGTGCTCACTTTGCTCAAAGCAAAGTGTGTGGGTGGAAGAGGGGTGTCTTTTTGGTCAATGTGTCGGCATGATTTGATTATTGGGTCTATATAAGCATGATAGATTTCTCTGTTCTTATTTGCGCAAGTAGTTAATTTTTCAGTTTGAGCATGATCGTATGTAGATAAGTATGATGGATGAACTATGAGCATGCCCTGTGAAGTTTTGAGCTTTATTTGTTGTTACATGCCCAAGTGCAGCTTTTCTTTTCTTGAGTGAGTTAACATCTTCGATTTTGGTTTATGTGAGAACTTGCCTGCACTCTGCTTTGAAATTCTAATGGCTTGATTTATGTACTTAGATGACTTAGGCATTTTTCTTTCATTAAAGCCCACTAAGCCTAAAAAGCCTACCCTACTATTATCCTTTGATGAGCCCCTTTGAGCCTTAAATTTTCTTTGATTTCACTCAAAATAAATTGCCTTGATACACATACCCATACCCGGTCATAAGGACTCAAGAGCAACACATAAGAGGGACGAGAAGATAGTAGTAGCCTGAACTTGGGCAAGACACTTAGAACTGAATTTAAGGCAACCTAATTGCCCAAGTTGAGAAGAAGTGTCAGAAAAAAAATAAAGGACATAGAAAATTTCAAAAAAAAAAAAAAAAACTGAAAAAAAGGTCCTAGGTTGAATTTCGTGCTAAGGCCCGTAAGCAAAGGCAAGGAAATCTGAAGATATGGGCAACGTATCGCCCGACTATGGGCAACGTATCGCCCAATCATAAGTTTAAGAGAGATGGGCAACGAGTCGCCCAATCACGAGTCCAAATGACCTTAGCCTCGATCCATATATTCCCACCTAAGCCCTAAGCCACGTTACAACCCTTAAAAGACCTAATGATATGTACTAAAATTTTGTCTAAGGGGTGGAAATGTTAGAGGGCATGCAAGCCTATTACATGACCAAGTTGAATTTGTCTTGAGCGCAAACACTAAACTTATACACAAGAGAGATGAGTGTTGGTGAGGAGAACCCTTAATGCTCATTTGTTCAATCTTGATTTATCTGATGGTCAATGCATGAATTGTTTGAACTAATTATTTGCTTATTTTTCATTGAGATTTATCTTGCCCAATATGACCCATTATTCTTTTATGCTGATTTTGTCTTTTGTCTTGAGTCTTTTCTTTCTTTCTTTTCTGGAAAGTTGTACTTACATGCTTGAGGGCAAGCAAGATTCAAGTGTGTGGGTATGACGAGCCCAAATTTTGTTCTCTTTTTGAGTCTTATTATAGGTCTAGATCTAGTCGTTTTGTGTCTTTTTGTGTGTTTTTAGTGTTTGGGAGGACACATTGTGAAGGCAGAGACGAACAGGGCAACCAATGATGAAATGAAGGAGAAAAGGGCATATATGATCATATTCCATGATAGAGGTTTGGGCACAGATACAATGTACTTTGGGCAAGGAAATGGAGCCTGCAACTTGGGCAAAGAAGCGCACATTCAACACTAAGGCTGTTCCGCTTCACAACCTGACTAAATCAAATACCGCGTGGGATGTGGCCATTGGGCAAGGAGAGACGTGAAGAAGGCAAGGCGCAAGGCAGAGCAGAGAAGAAGAAGTGCATGTCTTGGGCACGGAGGCAGTCAAGCATTTACGAGATAAGAGTGCGGGGCAAGAAATAGATCGATCAAGGGGAGCAAGTAAGAGATCAACCTTATCCAAATAGCCGATAAGGATGGAATTATTTCCTTCCTTATCCATGAAGATTCGTCCAAATCAAATCTGCTAAATAAGGAAAGTCTCTTGGTCAACAGAAGCTGCTAGAAGATAGCTGGGAGACAGCTCGCCCAACCCTAGCTGCCAACCGACTTACCTAATGGGCTTAGCCTCCAAGACCCACGAATTTCACATCTATAAATACCCCTAGATAGCAAACCAGATGTAACTTTTATCTTTCAGAATCTTTTCAATCTTTTGCTCTTGTAATACTTAGTCTAGGGTTTACTTTATAGTTTTTGAGAGTTTGCCCCTTCGGGGGCAAACGATCTTTGTACATTGTTTCCGAAGATGTTGGTGTCGTTCGGCTTTATTTTAATTCAAGTATTTTTTATATTTCGTTCTTTCTTTTCTTGTTCTTTACTTTATGCCTAGGTAGTTATACGAATCTGTGCTTGGGCAAGACGACGCTGCATAAGCATTAAATCTGGATATTGATTCGGGCAAAGGGGAAAGCTGAATATGTGTGTTCCCGAGGCATTGGGCAATGATTTCAAAGAAGTTCGGTGGTCACGGGTAACTCGGAAGTACAACGAGCCTCAGGCACATACGGATTCCTACATCGCAGGAGGGTTATCAAGTGCACGTTGCAATTGCCTTACGTTCCTCGAGAGCGGCAAGAGCAGTTTGTAGTCTTGGGCCCATCTAGAACTAAATGTGTCAGAACTAAATGCTGGAGCAGTTTGCAAAGATGTGTCAATGCTGGAGAAAGCCAGAAGAGAGGTCCTCGTATCTCACCCATTGCCGGAGTAGGCCCATCTAGAACTAAATGCTGCTTGATCATCATGCGCCTTATAAAGGTGGAATGCCTGGGGACTTTTGGGCAAGCAAGAGGATTGGCTAGGGTATGCCTGTCAAGACCTAAACATAAGGATGGAGCTGGGCGGGCTATGTAGCGTACGTGGCGACGTAAAAATGGGGACCCTGCATTGCTTTAGCCTATAACCACTGATACACATACGCACCACATATCCTTGCATCGATGAAGACGTCTTGTTTATGTAGATTGACTCAACACCCAAACGCAGGTTGTCTTTATCTTTTATTTTGTTTATCTTTTAGTTTAACTTTTATTTTCCTGTTTGGCCAAGATGTGTCTGTGCAGAGCCCAAACCATTAGTGACACCCTGACCAAGGGAAAGCTACACCAACTCCTCGTGGGATCGACCCTATACTTACCGCTAACTGTGGGCGTAGGAAAATTATAAATGTATTTTGCACGTGACTCAAACAACGGTCGCGTCAGTCGGCTACTTATTTGCCAGATGAAATCCTCTATTGCAGTTAGATATATGCAATGCCACCCTTCGCTTAAAAAGATGAGGTATCCTGAATGTGCACTACCCTTTATTTTAGTGTCCTGAAAAAGCCTTTAGCTCATAAATGTGGGGTCCTAAGTGAGTGACACAAGTTTTAAGAAACGGAGGATGGGTGAGAGTGACACTTGATCCGAGTACCCGAGTATACCTGATTTTCATTTTACACTATATTATTTCTGTATATATATTACTCTGAATGAATGGATTTTTAAATGAGAAATGAGAATAAATCTGGATCCTTGATTTTTGTTGATCAATGGCTGAGATTTAACAATGCATTATGTTATACTAATTTATGTGTAACAATATTTATGCATTTAGTTACTACAATTTATGCATTAGAATGTGTGTGCATTTCAAAACTGCAGTATATGCATTACCTATATGATAAAAATGCATTAAAATCTATCATTCTCACGTTCTCACATAAGATCTATTCTCACTAGATTTCAACCCTATATATATATATATATATATATCTTATATATATTCCCTAGTTTCTCTAATATATAGTATGAGAGTATCTGACTCTGTCACGACCAAATAAGAATGGTGATGTCGTCGTACTTTGACATTATGCATGTTATGATTTGGTGATTAGGTTGCTTATAGAGGTGTTCGCGGTCTGGTTTGGTGCGGGTTGATACTAAACCCAAACCAAATCGTAAAATATGGTTTGGTAATTTTTTGGAATCAAACCGAACTGATTAAGTGGTAAAACCAAACCAAACCAAACTGTAATAGTACGGTTTGGTGCGGTTTATCAATATTTTTTCATTTTCTTCGTGATAGCAATAAAATGAATTAAATAAAGTTGTTGTCGTGCCATATACATTTTTCTCTTTTGCTTATATAAATATACCAGGAGTCTAGGATAAGATTATATAGCTAAATAGTAAATTATAGTAAAATAATTTCACATTCTTTACTTTTTCTATCGAAAACAACTTGAATTTGAAAAGGATATAGAAGGAAAGGTAACAATTAATTGCAAATGTATAGTAGATTGTAGGGTTTAATGATTCCAAATTGTACAATTTCATTAATTAAATTTGCATAACACTTAGATATGATACACAATCAAGAAAATCTCTATTTTCTCACATAATAAATAAAATGATAATACTAGTATCATTATTTCAAATACAGTTTTTCGGTTTATGGTTTGGTTTGGTTTGAATTTTCTTGAAAACCAACCATAAACCATAATTTTTTAAAAATCTAAACCAAATCATATTTTTGAAACCAAAAAATCGAACCAAACCGTAAATTGCGGTTTGGTTCGATTTGATTTACGGTTTAAACCAAACTTTGAACACCCCTAGTTGCTTATGCTTATATGTTTATAAACTAATGGTGTTGGTAACATTTTTTAATATTAAGATGCATATAATTTTTTTTTCTTTTTTGTTTTGTTGGTTACTGATTGTTATGGTCTTTTTATTAGTTTTAGGACAATTGATTGTTATGGTCATTGCGACTACTTTAATAGTGATGTAATTTAGATTTGAATAATTGTCATGTATTTTTTTGGCATAATATAACATGGGTTTATAATGATGCCAGATAATCAAGTACATATCCGATCGGGACTACCCGCACGGGTATTTGGATACCCAATTTTTAATATAGGGTTGGAGTAGGGTATAAAAAATTTAAATAAATTGGGATTTGGTACCCGATATTTTCGGGTCGGGTACCCTACCCGTCCCGTTTAGACAACCCTAAATTAGATTCATATGATCCCAACTAATTTTGATAAATTTCTTACTAGATTTAATTAAAACTTAAAATAAAAGCCGCAACGTGAAGCACGAGACGAGAGTCCCCATTCCTACTATCTATTTGGCTATTTAGTGCATGTCACACATGGGCTCATGATATACAAGACCACGAGTCTACTACTAAGTCAAAGTCTACGTGACTCATATATTCGAGTTGTCGGAAGTTTGGCAATTATCCTAAAAAAAAGTCTTTGATTTCAGATGCCAAATTATAGGTTTATTAGGGATGTGCCAGAGGTTGGCAGTAAAAATTCAATAATTATGGATGTGTTCACATTCGTTTGGCATGTTACACAAATTTATTTGACTTGCTTAAAATCACGAATTTCTTTTTTTTTTTTGTTTTTTGTTTCTTGTTTTTTGTTTTTTTTTTATATGATTTGGGTATTTGTCATAATTATTTAGGGTCAACTACCAAATCAATTCCAACCTTATCGCATATTTGATCCAATTGTATAAATGTTTCAGTAATATCTCAGTCCAACCATTTTGTAGAGAATTCACTTCTCCAAATTCTATTTTTCCAGTAACTTAAAAGAACCACTTCATTATATTAATGAAAATATATAAAAAAAATTAAAATAATACTTCTTTCTACCCCCCTCCCCCCAATTATTTTATGTCAGATACTGTGTGTAATGGTTATGGGATTCCCATATGATTACCCCACAACAAGAAATAATGGTTGCATTTTTTCAAGAACATCTTAAAAGCTTTTGATGGGAGAAACATAATCATGATGTTTTGCAGATTTTCTTTCAGAGTACGAAATTGATCACCAAACGACAACTACGTATCACTTTTATAGTCTTCGGTGGAGAGAGTCTTCTACGAAAGTAGACTTTGACAGTCCATTTCCTTTTATTTTGGGCACATTGGTGGAAACTTTATGAAAAATAATTCATAGTTTTGGCTCAATATTTGGGGGAAAAGTGATTGTGAATAATATATATATATATATATATATATATATATATATATATATATATATATATATATGGAGTGATTCCATGCAAACTCCACTTAAAGTGAGAAATAGGAATTAATCTCCACTATTGATCTTATCTACATGAATGGTCAAGATTTAGCTTGATCAAAACGGGTCAAAGCGGGTCGACCCGTTGACTTTTTTTTTTAATTTTCGATTTTTTTTAAACTGTCACACAAGATGCACAACTTCACATATTCAGATGCACCAATTCACAAAGTGTATTGAGATGCACGAGATTTTAAGTTTTTTTTATGTTTTTTTTTTCGTTTTTTTTAAGGTTAGGTCATATGCACCACATCATGTATTAATATGCATCACACTATATATTGAGATGCATCACTAAGTGCATTAAGATGCACTAGTTTTGTTTTCGTTTTTTTTATTTTTAAAAAACATTGTGCATCTAGTTACACTATGTGGTGCATCTAGTTACACTGTGTGGTGCATCTAGTTACGCATTGTGGTGCATCCATTTTTTTTCAGTTTTTTTTTTTTTTTTTTTCAAATTCGGTGCATCTCACTACACATAGTGGTGCATCTCATTATGTATAGTGATGCATCCGAATATGTGAAATGATGCATCTTGGGTGACTGTTTTAAAAAAAAATTGAAAAAAAACTGAAAATCTTGTGCATCTAAAAATGCACTTAGTGGTGCATCTAGTTATATAGAGTGGTGCATCAGAATATGTGAAGTTGTGCATCTTGGGTGACAGTTTAAAAAAAAAATTGAAAAAAAAAAACTGAAAATCTTGTGCATCTAAATGCACTTAGTGGTGCATCTAGTTATATAGAGTGGTGCATCCGAATATGTGAAGTTGTGCATCTTGGGTGACAGTTTAAAAAAAAAAAGTCAACAGGTTGACCCGAGTTTGACCCGCTTTGACTTGGCCAAATCTTGATCTTCCATCACCTATAGATCTATGGTGGAGATCTATTCTCATTTCTTAGAATAAAATTCATTCTCATATGATCTATCTCCTATATAAATATATATATATATATATATATATATATATATATATATAAACTCCCTCCGTTCATCAAAACCTGTCCACTTTCTAACAGTAACCATGTTCACCAAAACATGTCCACTTTACCTTTTCGTACTACACTACCCTCTCTACTTTCCAAATATTACTACCCTTTGCCATTAAGGACCCCACCTCACATCAACTTTATTCCTATCTTTTTATCATCCCAACAACTTTATTCTTACTTTTTGGTCAATACCACCTCTTTTTTGTCAATACCACTATTTTTTTGTCATTATCTACTACCCCTACTTTCTAACTTTTACCCTACTAACTTTCACTTTATCAACTTTCTTAAACTCCGTGTCCAGAACAAAGTGGACAACTTTTGACGAACGGAGGGAGTATAATATAGTTGACTCTATATGCATACTTTCTATATTTGTATTCAATCTATATATATGTATACACCAATTAGAAATTTAGAACAATTGCACAAACACAATGAAGACTTCCTTCATCTCTTTTTCTCTTTATGTGTTGATATCCAATTTTTTTCTCCTCAGCTCATCCAAATCCCTCTTCAATCTCACTACCGATGAATACGCTCTCCTTACATTCAAAAACTCCATTATTTCCGACCCTCATTCCAATAACTTGCTCAAAAACTGGTCTGTTCACACCCCTATTTGTGGATGGATTGGTGTCTCGTGCGGCAAAGAACACCGGAGGGTCACTGCCCTAAATGTCGCCGGCTTCGAGCTCCTAGGAACCATCCCTCCACATCTTGGAAACTTAACGTTTCTTCAATTTCTAGACATTAGCTCCAACAATTTCACGGGTACCTTACCCTCTGAGCTGTCTAAGTTGCACCACCTAGAATATATAAACATCACAGCCAACAACATCAGCGGAGAGATACCGTCGTGGTTGGGAGCCTTATCCGAGCTTCGAGACTTGTATCTCTCTAACAATAGATTCTCGGGCAGAATCCCAACTTCTCTATTCAATATTTCAAGGCTGCAGAATTTGTATATGAAAGTCAATAATCTTGATGGAAATATTCCATGGGAGATTGGTAGTTCTCGTGCACTGGAAAGAGTGCGTTTAGACGGCAATCAGTTAAGTGGGCCAATACCAGATTCTATCTTCAACATTTCTTCGTTGATAGAAATCAATTTTGGATATAATATGCTATCAGGAAAGCTCCCAAACAATATGTGTAGTAATACTCCAAATCTTAGAAACTTCACTGTCTACAATAATGAACTCTACGGGGCAATTCCAAGAAATATTCGCAACTGCAGAGAGCTTGAGGTTCTACAACTGCAAGTGAATCATTTCAGCGGCAATATCCGAAGTGAAATTGGAAGTTTGAGCAAGCTTGTCAATTTAGCTCTATGGGAAAACCAATTCGAAGGTATGTAATCATCAACTTTGTGTTATTTATCGACAATAGTTTCTTGATAAGTCGAGTTGATAAAATTCCATATTAACTGTCAATCTTTTGGAATAATTTGATGATTCATCAGGTAGCATACCAGAGTATATTGGCAACCTCACTTCTCTGCAACGGCTATACCTCAATCGAAATAACTTGATAGGTATGTTTCCAAATTGAAAATCGATATCCGAAACATCAATATCAACTTCTTGGCAGTAATTAACAATAATTATTTCTTAATATGTTGAATGATTAAGCTTAAGCAGGAGGAATATTTCCCTCTGTATTTGTATCAAATCTCTTTGGTGATTAGTTTGATGATTCAGGTAGCATTCCGAAGAATATTGGCAACCTCACTTCTCTGAAAGTTCTATACCTTGGATATAATAACTTGATAGGTATATTTCCAAATTGAAAATCGATATCCGATGCATCTATATCAACTGCTTGTGAGTTATTAACCATAATTATTTCTTAATATGTTGAATGACATATAGACACATTAAGCTTAAATTACCGTAAAATTCTAATCCTCAATTAGTGGGATTAATCCGTTCGAGTTTCTCTCTCTCTCTCTCTCTCAAATCTCATGTATTTGCCTTTTTTTTTTCTTCATTTTTTAATCTATAAACCTACTATAAAAGAACAAATTCTTATAAAATTTGATTTGCCTAATATATCCCTCTTATAATAATTATTGCAAGGACAATAATGTATATTTTATTATTAATTATAATTTTTTTGTTATGAAGATAATAATCCTAATTATTATTAATACGGAACTCTAAAAAAAGAATTAATTACAAAGACATTATATTGATCAGGAAGGAATGAAAGGGATATGTGTCTTGTTTTAAAATATATGATACCCCAGTTTTTGAATATACAACATTCATTTAATTAATACGGACATTATTTGAGATCTAAAATGAGTATGTGTTTCAATTTATTTTATTTTATAGTAATCATTATATTACTAAAAAGAAAACGATTCTTGCTTTGAAAAAATCCTACGTAGCACCCCTTATATTCATCCATTCATATTTATCTAAATTCTCAAATTTTTGAATTTTTAAATGTAAAATAATAGATTTTAAATATCTATACTAAAATCTCGTGTCCTACATCGGTTTCTCAATGAAATTTCACCTATTGAAAAGCCTATAAATACCTAGAATCAATGTGTATTTTCTCATTTTTTACTCCACCAGTTTTATTTGGTCAATTTATTTATTAATCGGTCGAATAAATAACTATATTTTATAGTTTAATTTAATTTAATTTGATCAATTTATTAATTGACCGAATAGATAATTATTCTTTGTTGGAGTTTTATTTGACCAATTTATTTATTAATCGAAATAACTGCTACATTTTTATAGTTTAATTTAATTTAATTTTGTTAATTTATTAATTGAGCGAATAAATAATTATTTGGGAATAAATTTATTAGTTGACAGAATAAATGGTTCCAAAATAGTTTGGATAATTTATTGGTTGACCGAATTAAATTTGGAAATAGTCTAATATTTTTTATTTAATTTGATAAAAAATAAGTAATTTATAATTTCTCAATTAATTAGGTAGATGGGACAATTCCCAACGGATGGACACCTCAACTTGGAATCCCACTTTGACAAGTTTTTATTCTTTATTCTTATTAATTTTAAAATTTTTATTTTATTCATTTTTTTCATGTATTTTCTAAAATCTAGAATCGTCATAAATTGTGCATTTATAAATCAAAATCGTGGTCAACGGGTCAATTCTGACCTGGAACCGTGGCAGTAAACGAGCCAATTTCCAACCGACACTCGATAAATTTTTTATTTTATGCTTTTTTTCCCATGTATTTTCTAAAATCTACGATCGTCATACATGAAATAATTTTTATGTTATTTGTAGTTGGGTTTTCAGCTTTGCATAATTTATAATTTTAATTAATGAATATTACTATACGATTAAGGACGATAACGAATAGTACAATCATTATTTTTATTAAATTTTTGGATCTATATATATTCTAAATTGCGCACTAATAAATTAGAGTCGTGGTCAACGGGCCAGTTCCGATGCAGAACTGTGGTGGTAGACTAATATACGGATTTTTTTCAGAAGGAACACAAATGATTAATTTTTTAGACAGATTTTAAACAAGTACGAGTATATAAATTTCAAAGAAATTTGAATAATCCTAAACACATCATCTCAAATTGTTTGATTAATCGTCTCCATTGAAAAACGTACAATATGTAGGAAAATTGGCAGAAAAATTACTAACAATTTATCAACGAGTCAATTCCGACCAATAATCGTGCGCGTAGATGGGGTCAATTCAGTACTTGCGGGACAACTTTTTTTAAATGTATTATATAATTTTGAACTCGTAAAATTAAGAATATTTATGGTCAACTTTTATCTTATATCATTGACTAAATAATTTTATGAATCACAATCATTCCACATAAAGTTTTGTAAAAAGAAAAAACTACCAAGTACATAGTGAAACAATTCTTGAAGTTATATTCTCATTTAAAAAAGTTATTCTCAAAGCTGCTAAAACAGAAAACGAATGTCATCATTTATTTTTCAATGAATATATTTGGAAGATGATTATTTATATAATACTACAATTTATAATTAAATTTTTATTTATTAAATATTGTGTGAATATTTTATGGAATATAGTTATGTATATAATTAAATATTAATTTCAGGTAAAAAGAAAATAAATGTCATCATTAATTTTTTTGTTAATATATTTGGAAGATGATTATTTATATAATTTATTGTAGTGAATAGGCCAGTTCCGAGTTCCGCCACTTCCACAATGTCGGGGTAGACGGGATGATGATTGTGAAGCGGTGGTTTAACTTTCTTTTTTTTTCTTAATCTGGTGTTGAATTCATAATGTGGGGTATTTAGGGTCACTTTCATCTTATAGACAATCTTAACATCGATAGTATTATCCGTTATCTATATATCTCTTCTCTCTCTTTCACTACCCGCTCCTTCCCTTCCTCTTTTTCTTCATAAAAAGCTGAAAAAGTCATCTTAAGAGTCGCTTTCCTTCGAAGAGAAATATATTTTTGCCCACATCGGTTTTGTAGAAGAAAAGAGCTTTAACAATTATCGAAAGTAATGAGAATATATTAGTTATAACTTTTAACAAACATAACTATATGGGTTTGAGACGTAAACATGTGGTAAAATTACTTTTTAATTGAATTTAGATGTGTTCAAGGGATATAAATTCTAAGCGAGTTTAGTAGATTGCATAATCGAATTATTTAACGCTAAAATAATTAACAAATAATATTTTTTTAATTTATCACATATTAGTACTATTTAATAATTTTATTAATTTTTATAATTTCCCGTTGATTTTCGATGGGTTGTACGCTAGTTTTGTTTAATTTTATGAGAGGCAGTTAGAACATAAAATCATTTGATTAGGGTAAACAACAAAAAAAAAACTATTAATGAATTAAAATGTGAAAATCAACCGATCATGGACGGAGATGTCAGTAATAAGGGGGAAAATTAAGATGAATAAAAGTAATTATATGTTAAAGGAAAAAAAGCATCTCACGTCTTTATATCCTAATATATATGATCGAATTATATACCTAAGAGTGTGAAGATTAACACAACAAATTACTCCCTCCGTTCCAACAGGCTTGTCTTGTTTTTTTTTGGGCACGAGATTTATGGAGAAAATAATTAACAATAGAAAATATGTTTAGTGGAGTTTTTAAAGTAAAATAAAGTGGGTAGAGAGAGAGTAAATAGTGAAATAAAGTGGTAAAAGAAAATAAAGTAGGTAGAGAGGGGGTGAATAGTGAAATAAAGTGGAATAAAGTGAGTAGAGAGAGAAGGAGAATACAGAAAATGAGGTGGAAAAGTATGATGAAATATGTAAAGTGGATTGTTTAACAAATTAATTATCTCCTAATTATTTTCAAAAAAGGAAACAGGACAAGAATAACGGGACGACCCAAAAAGGAATACAAGACAAAAATAACGGGACGGAGGGAGTATATTTTAATGGGATTTACATATAAACTAAAAGAAAACAATATCATCATGATTTTGGAAAAAAAAAAAGGCAAATGTGATTGCGGGCAAATAACAAGATAAAAACTTTATATGACAGTAAAAGATAGTTTATTTATTTTTAAAGATAATTCAAAAAATTAATACTATAAATTTTCATTATCATTTTTAAAGAGAAGTCTAAAAAAAATCACTACGCATGCATGATGCATGTCTATGCTGATTCCGCATATTATATGAGCTATATAATTAATAGATTGACAAAAAGAAAATTGTGAAAAAATCCTTTGCCAATTCTATATCAATATCAAGTTGAATCGTTTTAGGGTTGTATCAATTAGCTTTAATTGGATTATAAATTCACATAATGAAAAATATTGTGAGAATATTTGTGTTTGTATGTCAAAAAGTATAAACTTGTATAAAACATAGATAGTGCATGCATGTGAAATTGTATAATCTTTTTTATATGACCGAAATTGTATAATCTTTTTTCCAATCTTTAATTAATACGGACTTTATTTGCGATCTAAAATGAGTATGTGTTTCAATTTATTTTACTTTATAGTAAAATTTTCTTGACATTTTTCTATTCGATAGATCAGTGTTCTCAAACTTGACAACCTATATAGGAACTCATTTTTAGGTAGGAGCTAGAAACTAATCTATACCATTGATTTTTTTTTAATCTACTGTCCAAATTAATTGATGCATTAGATTTTGTGCATAAAAAACTCATCCCCTTAAGAGTTTGTTATGCACTCATCATGTGTTTTTGCCAACTCTGTGGTGTATGCATGAAATACAGGCGAAATACCAGAAGAGCTTTCTAATTTAGCACTCCTGAGTTTCTTCTGGGTGTCACATAATTCTTTATCGGGAGATATCCGGGCTGTCGTCTTCAACATATCAGCCTTGCAATATTTACATCTTCAATTCAATGAGTTTTCCGGCAGTCTTCCTCCGGACATGGGGCTTTCGCTTTCCAATCTTGAACGACTTTATTTGGGAGGAAACAGCCTCAGCGGCCCAATTCCGAGCTCTATCAACAATGCTTCTCAGCTTATTAACTTGGACATGACAAAAAATTCATTCAGTGGTTCCATCCCCAGCCTTGCTAGTTTAAGGCACTTACAAAGATTAGGCCTCGGGGGCAATAATTTGAGCGAACCCGAAGAAATGGAATTTCTTTCTTCATTAACTAATTCTCACTATCTCCAATCTATTGAAGTATCGGAGAATCCACTCAATGGTGTTTTCCCTACTTCTATTGGGAATTTATCGCAATCATTGGAGTATTTCGGTGCATTTGGAGCAGGTATTAGAGGCGTCATTCCTTCCGAGATTGGAAACTTAACTAATTTGATGGATTTGCCTTTATATGAGAATGAGTTGAGTGGATCAATTCCAACTACAATCGGAAAGCTGAAGAAACTCGGCCGATTAAGAGTTGATAATAATCAGTTGCAAGGATCGATTCCCATTGATCTTTGCCGGATGAGTAGTTTGGTGTATTTTTACTTGAGTAACAATGTGCTCGAGGGTCCCATACCTGAATGTTTGAGTGAAATGCAATCCCTGCAACAGATCTACTTCAACTCCAACAAGTTGAATTCCACCATTCCTTCCAACTTCTGGAATCTCAAAGGCCTCGTCTTTCTCAACTTGTCCTCAAACTATTTCACTGGTCAAATTTCTTCTCGAATTGGAAACTTGAAGGTTATCAACCAGATAGATTTCTCCTCTAATCTATTATCTGGCGATATTCCTAGCTCAATCGACGCCTGTCAATCCTTGGAATACCTGAATTTGTCCAACAATAAGTTTGGAGGATCCATCCCTCAGTCGTTTGGAAACATCAAAGGATTGACCGCTTTGGATTTATCCAACAACAGTCTCTCTGGATTGATACCCAAATCCTTTCAAGGACTCAATGTGTTGGAGTATTTCAATGTGTCGTACAACAGATTGGAAGGAGAAATTCCAAGTGGAGGTGCTTTTGCTAACTTTACTGCTCAATCATTCCTTGACAACTCTGCTCTGTGTGGTGCACCTAGATTTGAAGTGGGACCTTGCTCAGATTCTGGTGGAGGATCGAGATCGAAGAACATTCGTAGATTAATGAAGTACATCCTGCCCCCACTTGTTTCAACGATGGTTATTGTGATCATTGTTGTTATTCTCATTAGACGGTGGAAGCATAAAAAAGTATCAATTCCGGTTGGTACTTCGTTAGGTGCTGCTTGGAGAGTAACTTCATACATTGAACTTTCGCGAGCCACAAATTCTTTTAGTGAGACGAATCTACTTGGAAGAGGAAGTTTCGGTTCAGTTTTCAAAGGTACTTTTTCTGATGGTCTGAGTGTTGCCGTCAAAGTGTTCAATTTAGAGTTAGAAGAAGGTAACAAGAGCTTCCAAACTGAAAGTAGAGTTTTGAGCACAATTCGACACAGGAATTTGGTTGGAATAATTGGTTGCTGTACCAACTTGGAATTTAAAGCCTTGATCCTTCAATTCATGCCAAATGGAAGCTTGGAGAAATGGTTATATTCCGACAACTATTGCTTAGATATTCTACAACTGTTGAATATCTCAATAGATGTTGGATTAGCTTTGGAATATCTTCACCATGGCAATACATTCCCTGTTGTGCATTGCGATATAAAGCCAAGCAATGTGTTGCTCGATGAAGATATGACTGCTCGTGTTGCGGATTTTGGTATTGCAAAGCTCTTTGAGGAAGGAGAGGCTATGGTTCATACTAAAACCTTGGCTACTATTGGCTATGCAGCACCAGGTGGTGTTTTTTTTTTTTTTGCAATTTTATAAAATTTTAGTTTCTTTAATGTCTATGTATGTATGCTAATATGAATTGATTGTTTGATTACAACCAGAGTACGGATCGGAAGGGAAGATATCGACTAGTGCGGATGTGTACAGTTTTGGGATAATGTTGTTGGAGATGTTCACAAGAAAGAGGCCGACAGATGATATGTTCGACGAGGAAATGAGCTTGAAGGATTGGGTGAGTGAAGCATTACAAGTGAATGCGATGAATCAAGTGTTGGCTCCTGCATTGCTCTCAGAAGGAGATCGTCATTTCGTTGCAAAGGAGAAGTGTGTGGAATCTGTGTTTGATCTGGCAATGAAATGCTCAGCCATCTCGGCGGATGAAAGAATCAACATGACAGAAGCTGCAGCAACTCTGAAGAAGATCAAAGCAAAAGTTGCAAGAGAAATCAATCCAAGGCGTCAACAGCATGTAATTACCATTGCTTGAGATGAAGGTTTCTAATGTTTATCCATTAATATCTACTTTCCTATCTCTTATTGATACAGTTGATATTTGGGGTATTTATATGTCAAACTTGATTACACTTAATATAATATTTATATAGCTTGCAATATATCTGCATATATAAGGATCATTTTCACAAGCAGGTAAGGGGCGAACTTCTTATCGTAGGAGGCTACAAATGAAACATTCAAATTAACATTTTATAAGTTTGAGAATTAATACTAACATTTGCATAGGTTGAATTCCCACATTGTTCCAAAGGATTAGGGGATCACAATGTCAAATTATAAATCTTGTTTGAAGAGTGATGAATATTAGACTTTCAAAATAACAATTCAAGCAATAGAGAAACCACCAACAAAAATAAGTCAATTCAAAGTCAACTCACCAAACACAATGCTCCCTCCGTCCCGTTGAACCTGTTCCATTTGAGATGGGCACACACATTAAGAAAAAGAGTATTAGATAATAAATGGTGTGTCTAGTGTAGTGAATAAAATGATATAAAGTATTTTTTTATTGAAAAAATGATATAAAGTGTTTTTAAAGTGATATAAAGTGATTTTGAAGTGATATAAAGTGAATAAAATGATTTTTTTAATTATTTCCTTAAAATGAAATGGGACAAGTTGAATGAGACACCCAAAATGACAAAATGAGACAAGTTGAACGGGACGGAAGGAGTATTAAAATGCATACCCAGCTATCAAAATTGCAAAAGCAAGCAAATAAAACGTCAATATACCACATATATAGTTTAAAACCCAAAAATCATCTCAAGAAAATGCAAACAATTTTAGTACCCAGAAAGAAATAACATGCTAGTTAATGGAGTAACATAAGTAGCCAAATAAAACTGTTGAAAAAAGTAGAAAATGAAAACATCTGAATTCGAGATAATTTGATTGTATTTGCTTATTATTTGTGAAGGAAGTTAAGGCGAGTTAAGGTATGACTTTAATTCTCAAAAAAATAAAAAAATAAATAATAAATAATAAAAATTAATAATAATAATAATAATAATAATAATAATAATAATAATAATAATAAAAGGTGTGACTTGTGAGTTTGGTCATATATTGTCAAGTCAATAGACTCATTATACCTACAGAAAAGTCTATGTTGAAAGTTTTGTACAATGATCAAAGACACTTGACCCCGAAAGTACTAACCTACCCTGTGTGGTTTGTATGCTACTGCACAAGAGACGAAAGTTTACCCAGTGCGCATCGAAGGTAACGGCTATGGTTTTTCAAGATATCAAAAAAAAAAAAAAAATACTAATACGAGGACAATTTTGTACTTTGGCAAGCATATCTATTCTCGTTAATATTGCCGGTGGAATCATCTATTTAAATTTGTGCCATATCCTTTGAGCCATTAATTTCATCATTTTATAAATATTCATTAAAATTACTCACTACCTTTCCACTCAAATATTTTCTTAAATAGATGTTACACTCAATTTTTCTACTTTCAAATTAAATTTAATTAATTTGTCTACCTACCAATTTTTTATATCTTTACTCTTATCATTCATTTTTGTGCCGAATAGTAGTACATAAATTGAGTGCAACGAAGGGGGAAAATTGTTAGTAATATATAATGAACTTTGTTATTTAATTTAAAATTTCTAAATACTTAATTGATAGTCAGGTAGCATAACAAAGCAAATTGGAAACCTCACTTCTCTTATAGTGCTAATCCTTGAGTCTAATAACTTGATAGTTATGTTTTTATTAGCTGCTTGTGAATAATAAATTTATTTAGTTGTTGAATGACATATAATACATCAAGCTGGAATCCTTCCAACTCTGATAGGTGAAGTACCAGAAGAGCATTCTAATTTAGCACTCCTGAATATCCTGTCCATGTCATATCAACCCTGCAAACTTTATTACTTTCAATGAATAAGTTTGGAGGATCCATCCCTCAATCGTTTGGAAACATGAGAGGATTGAGCGCATTAGATTTTTCTAATAACAATCTTTCTGGATTGAATATTGCAGTGAAACTATTCAAATTAGAGTTAGAAGAAACTAACAAGAGTTTCGAAACTGAAAGTAGAATACCCAGCACAATCCGACACAGAAACTTTGTTCGGATTATTGGTTGTTGTACCAACATGGAATTCAAAGCCCTAATTCTTTAATATATGCCAAATGGGAGTTTGAAGAAATTCTACAACTGCTGAACATCTCAGTTGATGTTGCATTAGCTTTGGAATATCATCAGATTGCAATATTAAGCCAAGCAATACGATCGATTTGGGGATCGTATTGCCCTGCTGCCTCGTGTTTTGAGTACACTTGGTTGATATTGGTGCTGCTGTCACATTTTGTTTTTTGGATGCTATCTCATTTTATCCATTTCCTAGTTGCTACTTGTAACAGCCCGGCTTCCGAATTGACGGCTGACCCCACAAACCATCACAAGTCCTTTCTAGCGTGTTTTGTCCTCATTCGCACGCTTCCCAGGAAAACTTCCCAGGAGGTCACCCGTCCTAGTACTACTCCAAGTCAACCACGCTTAACTTTGGAGTTGTTCCAGGATAGGCACCAGAAAAGAAGATGCATTTTGATGGTATGAGTAGGACCTATCAATTCCTTTAAGCTCTCCTTGAATATGTCGTCTCATTTCGACATATTCTTGGAATCCCTCTCGTTCGGGTGTATTCCGGTTCATCCCTGCCCCCTCCGCTTGAAAGTCTTATTGGAGCCGCTCGTTGTCCGTGCCATGTGCACCGGCGATCACTCCGTACTTCAGCCCCGAACGTCACACTACTGCACTTTTGATTGGATGATTATCACACTTTGATGAGTATTTCACATTTTATTGGGCTTAATGCTTCTGTGCTTCTGAGTGCAGGTTAATTTACAATGGTGCCTCTTCATACCATTGTGGAGAATTTCTTGTCATGCATTATCTGCTACATACATAGTATTGAGATTAACGGAGATTTCAATCAACTATTTCCAAACTTGCGCGACAAAAATCGTTGAAGAAAATGAAAAATGAAAATATGCAAAAACCATTGAAGAAAATAAAAAATGAAAATATCTCAATTCGATCCTCTCAATAAAAAGAAAATGCATCAATTCGAGATTAACAGACTATTCATAGGCCCAACATTGAATTGCAAATCTTATCTCTATAGCCCAAAAAGATTTGAACTTATTAATGCCTTCAAAGGCCCAACAACTGGACGATATTAGCACCACTACAAATCCCTATCATACTTTATATACTCTGCGGAATTTTTAATTTGTTTCATAGTGGAAGCATTTTATATTGCCTCAAATATAATTAGTCAATGCCATGATCATAAAAAAAATTGAACCATGGGCCTCAAACATAGACTTCATCCAAATAATACCACAATTTTCCAATACACATTTAGTGGGTGGATAGACTTTTGTCACTGGAAGACTTGGACTTTTTAGGCTCGTCGAATACTGTTTAGTTATCTTCATGATTGTAAAATATTGCTCCTGCATACATATTTAATTTTGTTTTGAAATAAAATTTGTTTATGAATAAATGTCATGTTTTGAATGATAAATAATGTTGAACTTCCCATTCTTATTTTAGAGACTTGATACATATTGTTAATTATTCGGCTTATCGTTCAATAATTAGGAATAAAAATAGTAATATTGTCCATTTTCTCTAAAAATTGCCAAAAGTATAGAGTATTAATTATATTGTTAATTATTCGGCTTAGCATGCAATTACCATTGCTTGAGACGAAGGTTTCTTAAGTTTATCCATGCATGAATAGTGCCTATCTTATACTGTTCAGATAAAAACTTAGGTACTGTTCGATGCCACAAACGGTGGAAGAATTAAGCGCAACGATATTTTGAATCTCAGAACATTTTCCTAAAAAATAAAATAAAACTGGAAAATGATGAAAAATTCCGAACAAACTGGAAAGTTGTGCTCTTGCATGCAGACAAGAAAGAATATATGTTGTGGAATTGGATTCCTTTCCTTATCCTCATCTCTACCACGATTCAGTAACAAACGGTTACAAGCTCGTGTTTCATTATCTACTACTAGTCTACTACGACGCTACATGCCTAATGCCTTCAAAGGCCCAACAACTGGAATTTATTTTATATACTCTGAGGAATTTATTTTATTTTTATTGGAAACAATTTTTTTTTAATTTTTTTTTCTTAGTGGAAGCATTTTATAGTGCCTCATATAATTAGTCAATGCCTAGATCATGAAAAAAATTGAAGCATGGGCCTCAAACATAGACTTTCTACAAATAATATCAAAATTTTCCAATGCCATTTAATATGTGCGTGGATAGACTTTGGTCACTACAAGACTTGGACTTTGTAGACTCGTCGAAGCTTCTTTTTCGCATTTATGGGAAAAGATAGGCATTGAATTTTAATCTGTTTAATTGAGATGTAGTTCTATTCTAATTGTAAAATATGGCTCCTGCATAAATAATTTGTTTTGAAAAAAATTTGTATCTGAATAAATGTCATGTTATGAATGATCAATAATGTTGAACTTCCCATTCGTTTTTTAGAGACTTGATACATATTGTTAATTGTTGGGTTTATCATTCAATAATTAGGAATAAAAAGAGTAAAATTGTCCGTTTTCTCTAAAAATTGTCAAAATTATGGAGTAGTAATAATTTCCCTCAAAATAATAATAATAATAATAATAATAATAATAATAATAATAATAATAATTATTATTATTATTATTATTATTATTATTATTATTATTATTTACTTAGCTAGTGAAAGCATATATAGGCCCATGTCAATGCAATTTCCACTACATCGATCAAGTGGGAGACTTGTGTTCACGAAAAGACTTGGACCCTACTCGTGGGAACTTCTTCTTCTTCAGTGAATTAGATTATTAACTTCAACTAAAATTAATTAAGAATAAATGTTAATGCCAATATATGAGAAAGTTGATATTGAAATTATTCACGTAACAACCGCAATTACATTTAAGGGTGTATTACTGTAAATTGGTTGCATTTATAAACATAACAAAATTGTTATGAACTTACATTTATTTTGACAATAGCTACCTATATATACATTCATTTATGCACCACTACTAACTAGCTATACACTAAACAGAACTAACAAAACTACAATGGAATACACATGAAGACTGACTTCATCTCTTTTTCTCTTTTTGTGTTGATATCAAACTGATTTCTCCTCACCTCATCCAAATCACTCTTCAATCTCACTACTGATGAGTATGCTCTCATAGCCTTCAAAAACTCCATCACTACTTCAAACTCTTATTCCAATATCTTGCTAAAAAACTGGTCCATTCACACCCCCATTTGTGGATGGATTGCTGTCTCTTGCGGCGAAAAACACCACAGGGTCACTGCCCTAAATGTCTCGGGCTATGCGCTCGAAGGAACCATCTCTCCACATGTTGGAAACTTAACTATTCTTCGATTTTTAGACATTAGCTCCAACAATTTCATGGGTGCCTTAGCCTCTGAGTTTTCTAAGTTGCGCCGCCTGGAATATATAGACATCGGAGCTAACAACTTCACCGGAGAGATACCGTCGTGGTTCGGAGCCTTACCCGAGCTTCGAGACATGTATCTCTCTAACAACAATTTCTCGGGCAGAATCCCAACTTCTCTATTCAATATTTCGAGGCTTCAGAATTTGAGTTTGAGATTCAATATTCTGGATGGGAATATCCCAAGGGAGATTGGTAGTTGTCCTTCACTGGAAAGAGTTAGTTTTGCTGGAAATCAGTTAAGTGGGTCCATACCAGATTCTATCTTCAACATTTCTTCGTTGATAGAAATCAATCTGGGACGTAATATGTTATCAGGAAAGCTCCCAAACAATATATGCAGTAATACTCCAAGTCTCAGAAGTTTCTCTGTGTATATTAATGAGCTGTACGCGGAAATTCCAAGAAATATAAGCAGATGCAGAGAGCTTCAGTCCCTGCAATTGCAAGCCAATGATTTTAGCGGCAACATCCCGAGTGAAATTGGAAGTTTGAGCATGCTTGAAGGTTTATATCTATGGGGAAACAATTTCAAAGGTATAGATCTCTTCCAACTCCTATATTCATTAGTTTTTTTGATAAAATTGTGAATCGTTTGGTATATATAATTTGATGATACATCAGGTAGCATACCAGAGCATATTGGCAACCTAACTTCTCTGCAATGGCTAAACCTTGAACAAAATAACTTGACAGGTATTTTGAAGACAATAATTATTTGTTAACAATTCCCTCTCTCGTATGTATATACATCTATTACTTTTTGTTTTTGTTTTGAAGTACACTATTACTATTATATAAGAATTCCCAAAATTCTTTTTGTGAAGACTAACCTTATAAAATGGAGTTTGTCCTAATATATACATATTTATTTTGAGTGCAATTGTGTAATTTAATAATAAGTATACCATGAATTTAAAAATTAAAATTGTATTAATAGTGTTGTGTTATAAAAATCTTTGGTAATTTGTGTTGGAACAAATAAACAAACTTGATTTTGTAGTAGATATTTTGATAAGAAATATCTAAATACAATAATTAAAAGAAAAATAGACAATATTCTAGAACTACTAGTTAGTGCAAGAGAAATATAGAATTCACTAGAAACTTGTAGCAACAAAAGTCGGTTCATAACGGACATTAAACATCTATATATATATGTATTATGTGTTTGTAATGAGGTAAGAAAATTAAGTGAATAGAAAAGAAAGTTAGCAAATTTAATATATTTTTCATAGCAACACTACACGTCCACATATTTACACACACTGTGCACATCCTTCAATATTTAAAGAATTCTTCCACACACTTATATATATATAGTCCAATATTTCCAACAAAGTGGTATCCGAGCTATAAAATCCTACCTGTGGATGGCAAATTTGTCATCGTTCCAAGTTCTCATGCTCAATAAGAGCAACTTCGACAATTGGAGTATTAAGATGAAAGCAATATTGGGAGCCCACGACGCCTGGGAGATCGTGGAGAGTGGCTACGAGGAGCCGCAGGACGAGGCCATACTATCCCAACAACAAAGGGATAGATTGCGAGATGCGAGAAAGAGAGATAAGAAAGCTCTCTATCTCATTTATCAAGCGCTAGAGGACGACGATTTTGAGAAGATCTCGAGTGCGAGCACCGCCAAAGAAGCGTGGGAGAAGCTCCAAATCTCGTGCAAAGGAGCGGAGCAAGTAAAGAAGGTACGTCTCAAACTTTAAGAGGAGAATTTTAGTCTTTACATATGAAGGAGTTCGAATCAGTGTCGGATTATTTTTCAAGAGTTTTGGCGGTTACTAATCAAATAAAGAGAAATGGAGAAAAATTAGAGGATGTTAGAATCATGGAGAAAATATTGCGTTCGCTAACTCCAAATTTTGAGCATATTGTTGTGACAATAGAAGAAACTAAAGATTTAGAGAAGATGACTATCGATCTCTTGTTGGGATCGTTACAAGCATATGAGGAGAAGCAGAAAAAGAAACAAGAAATTGTTGAGCAACTTTTAAAGTTGCAAGTGAGTCCAAAAGAGAAAGAAGAAAGTTCGAGCAATGAAGGTGGCCGACAAGGAAGAGGTCACGGACAACGACAAGATCGAGGTCGTGGTCGTGGATATGGACGTGGACGTGGACGAGGCTATTTCGCTAACAATGAAGACAGAAAGGAGTTCTCAAGTAGTGAACGAGGGAGGAGCAACCCACAGTCGAGGTACAATAAATCTTCAATAAAGTGTTATAATTGTCATAAATTTGGGCACTATGCTTCCGAGTACAGAGATACGAAATCAAAAGTGGAAGAAAAGGCCAATTATGCCGAGAATACGAGTGAAGAAAAAGGAAGTGTACTTCTAGCATACAAAGGAGAAGCTGGAAGTCAAGATAACACGTGGTACCTCGACACAGGCGCTAGCAACCACATGTGCGGAAAAAGAAGCATGTTCGTGGAGCTCGATGAGTCGGTAAGTGGTAATGTCTCCTTTGGTGATGAATCTAGAATTCCCGTAAAAGGAAAAGGGAAGATTTTAATTCGGTTGAAGAATAGAGCTCATGATTTTATTTCTAATGTTTATTACGTGCGCAATATGAAAAATAATATATTGAGTTTGGGACAACTCTTAGAGAAAGGTTATGATATTCATATGAAAGATTATAGCCTTTCAATAAAAGATGGCAAAAATAATCTAATTGCCAAGGTCCAATGTCCAAAAATAGAATGTTTTTATTAAATATTCAAAATGATGTGGTTAAATGCCTTCAAGCCTGCTATAAAGATAAATCCTGGTTATGGCACCTCCGTTTTGGGCACTTGAATTTTGGTGGTTTAAAATTATTATCGAGAAAAGAAATGGTGAGAGGACTACCACCAATCAAGCATCTCGATCAACTCTGCGAAGGCTATCAAAGCCAGACATAACTTCTAGACCGGGGAATAATTCAGCTCATTGGGCGTCATCATCCTACTCAAGTAGTATAAGGCATTCTCCTTTCCTTCTTCATTTGTTTGTGCAAGTAATGCCCTCATAGAGCGTTCTTGAGCGGCGAGGTATAAGATCAACGGAACAGGTGCAGCTAGAACATGAGGTTTCATCAAATAATCATTGATGCTCTTAAAGGCATTTTGGCATGATTGATCCCACTCGAATGGTATACCCTTCTTCATGAGCCGACTGAAAGGTTGACACCGTCCAGCAAGATTTGAGATAAACCTTCTTAAATATGCCAACTTCCCTTGCAAGCTTTTTAACTCATGTATATTTCGAGGCTCTGACATCTTCATGATTGCGTCGATCTTAGCTTGCTCGATCTCTATACCTCGATGGCGGACAATAAAACTAAGGAATTTTCCAGACTTCACTCCAAATACGCACTTCAACGGATTCATCCTTAGCTCAAACTTTCTCAATCGCTCAAAGACCATCCTCAAGTCTTGGAGATGATCATTTCTTGCCTTCGATTTTACAACCACATCATCCACATAACACTCAATGTTTTTATGGAGCATGTCATCAAATATCCTTTGCATGGCCCTTTGGTATGTGGCGCCCGCATTCTTCAATCCAAACGGCATAACAACGTAACAGAATATTCCCTTCGGAGTACGAAACACTGTCATCTCCTCATCGGCTGGCGACATGCAAATTTGATTATAACCGGAAGATCCATCCATAAAAGATAAAGCTTCATTCAATCAACTCAGTGATAGGGAGTGGAAAATCATCTTTAGGACATGCTTCATTCGGATCTCTAAAGTCAACACAAACACGGATTTGTCCATTTTTTTTCCTTACCGGTACAATGCTAGAGATCCATGTTGGATACTTCACCTCTCTAATGAATCCGGCTTCGATGAGCTTGTTAATTTCGGCTTCAATAAACGGGATCAACTCAGGTCGAAATCGACGTTGAGATTGCTTGACAGGCTTTGCCCCATTTTTAACAGCTAAGTGATGAACAACTATCTTTGGATCAAAACCAGACATCTCCTTGTATGTCCAAGCGAATATGTCCCTAAACTCCTTCAAGAGCTCAACATATGCATGTTCCTCATCCGGCATTAAAGAAGCGGATGTAGGTAGGTTGTGGATCATCAACAGTACCCAAGTTGACCTCTTTCAATTCATCGACGGTGGCCTTCACACCGTCTTCAAATTGTGGAAGCGCTATGTCCGCATCTTCTTCTTCAACGCTCCTTTCTTCACAAAGAGTAATGTGATGTGACGAGGCAGCTTCTTCAACGGTCTCATCATTCCTTAGCACAGGGGTTTGAAAATCTATGCGCAGCCTCAATGTTCCATCTTTTTGCCTCATTATAACGATCTCTCTTATATCACTTACTCTAACAACACCGCTTCTAAGTAGCCGAGCGATCTCTCGATGTAAATTGTTGCGAGCGGCTTGATCTTGAGTAGTTTGACTTTGAGCACTCTCGATAGTGTAGTAAGATGATGCCACACTTTCTCTATCTTCTTCTTCTTCTTCTTCTTCATCCTTTTCAGGGACTTGTGTATGAATGATTGTCTTCATCTTGGCCTTCAACACATCCTCACATGACACGGTTAGTATAGTACTTCTTTTCATGCGAGACGGGACGATACTTCTTAACCTTTCGGTTGCCCCTTGCTTGGTTTTCTTATTTTTGCCTAGTCTTTTGAAAACAGACACTCGTTTTGCCCATCCTTCTCCTAACCTCTTGAAGACTGATACCCTTTCAACTTCCTTCTTTTTGGGGAGACTCAATGCAGATGACACCTCTCCTTCAAATATATGGTTAGCAGTTGCCCTTTTGATCGCAATACGAACTGGACCTCGTGTGATGAATCCCAAGCCTGCTTTAGTACCTTGGACTATAGGGCCATCTTTCCTTGATGCATTCATGCCTGCCTTTTGTTCAGGCTCATGCTGGCTCGTAACCTTCGAATTCTCCTTGGGATCGTATCCGGCTTTCACAAGCAGTTCATATGCCCTTGGTCCAAAGCACTTAACAACTTCAGGGCTTGTAAGTTCGCCATGCTCCGTAGCACTACCTTGTTTTGGCCGAACAAATCCTCCAAATGATTGTTGAGCGGGTTTCGTAGCATCAATCTTTGTCAAAGGCATAGTGAGCCCGTCTAAAGGCTTATCCTCCTTCTTGCTCCTTTCAACTCCCTCTTGGCATTGAACTTGTGCTTATTTTGGAGTTTTTGGCCTTACCATGTAGTACTTTGCTTCAGCGAAGTATGATTCGGTTTCCGCAAAGGGCTTATGATCACCAACAATTGTCTTTACCGCACCATCTTGGTAATATTTGAAGCATTGATGCCATGTTGAGGGGATGACACCATATTTATGCAACCATGGTCTACCAAGAAGCATGTTGTATGAGGTTTTTGCATCAATTACTTGGAATAACGCGGTTGATTTCATATCATCAATCAGTAAGTCCAACCTTATTGTCCCAAGAGCTCTTTGTCCTTCATAATTGAAACCATGAATCAGCAATCGACTGCTTGCGAGCTCTTCAACTTGGATTCCTAACTCTTTCAAAGTTCTCAACGGCAATATGTTTACCGCAGATCCTCCATCTATGAGTACTCTATTCAACCTTTGCGCATTGGTATAACAACTCATGAACAGAGGTCGGTTATGAGGCTCGGATCCAAGCTGTAAATCATCATTGGAAAATGCCACCATCAACGCATCTTCATTCTCTTGATTTACTACTCCGCAAAAAGCTTCGTTATCTTCTTCTATGCTTTCGGCAATGATGAGGTTTGCCCCGACATTGTCTTCTTCGAGCGTTATTTTTCCTTGTCTAGCAAGTTGCATAACCTTATCCTTGAAGATGAAGCAATCATGTATGGGGTAACCCACTAACCGATGGTACTTGCAATATTTTGGATCATTAGTCTGCCCCGCTTCATTCGGTCGCTTCATTTCAGGCAGTTCAACAAGTCCCTCCTTGATTAAGTCATCAAATATGCCAGAGACATCCGAATCCAAGAAAGGATACTTCTTTTGCTGCAGCTCTTTTGGAGTTGGCCTCCTTTGCCCCATGTCTGGAAAAGCATTCGGCTTATCCTCTTTATTGACTTCTTTCCTTGCAAACTTAACAGGAGTTGCTTTCACCGCCATTGATTCTTTCTTTGGAACTTTGTCAAAAGAGTTGCCTCATTTCTTGAATTCTTGCTTCTCTTTAAATCGATGGGGTTCTTGAACAGGCGGTCCTCCAACTCCATTTGAAGCCATGCTCAACTCCATATCATGTGCTCTTGTGGCCAACTCCTCGAATGTCTTGGGTTGAATTCCACATAGAATATATTGCAGGCCCCAATGCATCCCTTGAATACACATTTCAATAGAAGATGACTCGGACAATCGATCTTTGCAGTTAAGGCAAAGGTTCATCCATCTGTTCATGTAGTCAATTACTGGCTCATCTTTGAACTGTCGGGAACTTGTGAGCTCCACCATGCTGACCGTCCTTCTAGTGCTATAAAATCGATTGAGAAACTCGTGCTCAAGCTGCTCCCAATGGTCGATTGAGTTTGGCTCTAAATCCGTGTACCAATCGAAAGCATTCCCTTTAAGTGAGCGAACAAACTGCTTCACCAAATAATCTCCAAAGGTGTCGGCATTATTGCAAGTTTCGATGAAGTGAGCTATGTGCTGCTTCGGATTACCCTTTCCGTCGAACTGCTGAAATTTGGGAGGCTGATAGCCGAGGGGCATCATTAAGTTGTCAATTCTTTGAGTATATGGTTTAGAGTAAACCAATGAAGACTTGGAACTCCCATCGAATTTATCTTTTATGGTTCCTTTAATAAGCTGCTTGACTTGTTCGATTGAGATGAGATTGCCTGAAGCGGATTTAGACTCTTTATCATCCAACTGCTTCTCTTCACGTCTTTTGGATGCATCATCATCATCATCATCCTCGTATTCATTTATCTCATCTTCATCTTCATCATCATGCTTAAGTACTCCTTTTCCTTTTGCAAGCTTTAGGATCATAGCATCTTGTTTGATCATACGCTTGTCCATAGCCTCCATCATCGCCATTAGACTTGCCATTTGCTCCTCTAAACCCGTAGCACCGGTTGTCATAACAGACACCTCAAATGAGTAATTCTTCGCCGAACTGTCTTTGGAGGATTCGAAACCATCACTTGCATCATTGCCATCTTCCTTGACGTGTGGCTCCTTCTCCATGGCGAAACTTGACTTGGCAGCTTTAGCAGCTTCCGCAGCTTCTTGCAACATCTTAGCTTTCCTCCGCGTCATCATGCTGCCACCTTCGACAAGGTTCTTTGAAGTGAAGTTGTTAGCACCTTCCAAAGGCTACTTCGAAGTAGTGTCACCAACATCCTTAGCTTTCGGAGACATTCTTCAAGATTTTGGGAAGAGTTGAGATGAGAGGTAGAGAGGTCCCACTGGGCGTGCCAAAATTTGTAAACACAAAATATGTATTTATTCAAATAAATACAAATATGAATACAAATATACGAATTTCGAATATATGCGGGTTTAATCTCTATTTGATCCTCCGATTCTTCTCTTCACTTTGACCCTCGAACGGTCTTCAAGTAGCCTTTGAGATTTTTTTGTAGAAGTATGCCTCCTAGATCTCCTTGGACTTGATCTTCAAGCTTTGTAACGTTGATACGGATGACTTTCGTCTTGTTTCCGAAGTAAACGTTGAGCTTTGATCTTTGTGCTTGATGACGTAGACTTGATCTTTGAGGTTGATGGCGTTGACTTGAGTTTCGGGGTTGATGGCGTTGACTTGAGCTTTGGGATTGATGGTGTTGATGCGGAGGACATTCGCCTTGTTTCCGAAGTAAACGTTGAGAGTCGAGCTTTATAACGTTGACGTGGAGGACTTCTGCCTTGTTTCCGGATCAAACACCACTTGATATGATTTCGTCGAAGAACGCGTTGATTCCTACGAAGAACACTTTGAATCTCGCCGGGACACCTTGAGTATTGAGGGAGAAATCTTGGAGAATTTCTCTCTTCAATTCTTGAGCTCTTGAAGATGATTTTTAGGTGTGATTTAAAGTTGTGTAGAGACCTCTATTTATAGGGAAAAATATGGTGGACTTGGTGGGCTTTTGGGCTCCATCATGGGCTTGAGGGATGAGGTGGCGCGATCTCATTGGTTCTTCAATATTGATGTATATCTTTTACTTGTTGCCAAAGAAATAGATATTCATCACCATATAAAGATATATTTATCAATTAAATAACTTATTTAATATGGATAAAAAAAACTTATTAAAATCAATAAAATATTTTAATAACTTATTTATCAATTAAGATTCCATGATAAAATAAAATATTAAAATCAATAAAATATTTCCTTAAAATTTCGATCTCTACAATTTGATTATGATTGAAGATGATAGAGGGGAGCAAGTAGAGCAGAAGGTAATCTATGATTGGGTGCCTACCTTGTGTACTATTTGCCATAAAGTAGGACATGATGTAAGGTCAAAGGAAAGGAGAAACCCCCAACTAGAAAGCCTCAATGGAGACCTAAAGCAATCATACCTGCTAAAGAGAAGGAGAAGGAAAGAATATCAGAGAGTGTGGCTATAGAGAGTGAGGGCCAGAGTAGCAAAGAGACTGGCTGGCAAGTCCCAAGAAAAACAGCAAATCAAAGTGAGCTAAGGGACAGCTCCACTACGTAGAGTGAGAATTGGGAATACTTACTTGGTGTTGAACCAGGAGGAATCTAATCATTTAATAAACAGGGCGGGGACCTTCTCCCCAGTGTTATCAAATGAAACTTGTTGCATAGAACGTGAGGGGTTGTAACAAACCCCTCAAACAGAAAGAGACCAGAATCTTTCTGCAAATTAAAAGAGTAGATGTGGCACTCATGCAGTCACTGGCAGGGTTTGGATTGGGTGGAATCCCAGAACGGTTGTAGTTAAACAAAGAGAGAATCATGAGCAAGGAATTTGGGTTGAACTCACATATATCTATACTAGAATTAAGTTCCATTGGATTGCTGTGTATGCTTATAATACACATGAGAAAAGAAAGGATCTCTGGAGATTTATTAGTGGAGTTTGTCATATCGTCTCAGAGCCTATTCTTATTGGTGGTGATTTCAATGTTGTTCTTATTGGAGAAGAAAGGAGCCAAGGGAATCCAGTAAGTGATGCAGAGGTGCAAGATTTAAGAGATTGTTTGCAACAAAATGAGTTAACTCAAGTGAGAATGACAGGGAGTTTCTTCTCATGGTGTAATAATCAGTATGGGGAAGCTAGAATTTCCTCACTTATTGATAGGAGTGTGGTTAATACAACATGGTGTTCAGAGTTTAGCTCAGTCCTTGTGGAACTTCTTCAAAGGGGGATTGCAGACCATAACCCTCAGCTGCTCACATTTGAGAATGGTTGCAAAAAGAACTTTCCATTCAGATTCTTAAATGTGATAGCTGACAATGCTCAATTCATACCTGTGGTGGAAGGAGCTTCGGGAGAATCTAGACACAATAATCTATTACTAGATATTTGGTACAAGCCGAAGAGTCTTAAAGCTCCTTTTGAACAACTGAATCTCTCTCCGTACAGGAATGTGGCAGAAAAAATAGGCCAAATAAACTTTCTAGCCCTGTGCTGTAACAATTTCTCAGAATTTAATCGTATTACCATTATGCAACTAAAATAAGTTTTCTGGTACTCTTTCTTCAGACATTGGGGAGTTGAGTAATTTGGGAGAGTTGAATCTGAGTAAAAATATTACTAAACTATCCTTAGATATTTTCTTTTGAGTTTCACACAACACACGCACTTTCATGACCCGAAGCCCCAACCTTAAAGTTGGAGGGGAAGTGTCTTACCAACTGAGTTGTGTTTCACTTTCAACTATTCTTAGAATTTAATGTTCAAAAAGTACATCTCAATAAGAAAATTCAGAGTTTGGCAGCGGAAGGGTTCTAACTAGGCATCCTATCCTTTAACTCAACATCAACCGTCACCGCTCACAGTCGCTTCAACCTGCACATTTAGAAAACAATGCAGGGCTAAGTACAAACGTACTTAGTGGGCACGATGCCGAAATCATAATTATAAGTATAGATAAATATGGCATTTCATAAGCATAGCACATCGGAGTTTTATTGAAAGAATCCGTGTCTACTAAACATTTTCTGACTTTTTCTCATAAATCACTCGCGCGAGTATTTTCTGACTAATGTTACATTCAATCTTGACCAATTCTAATTCACCGTGGCTGGTACCCCTCAACAGGATATCACATACACCACAGGTTACAAAGTGCACTAACTCTGGAAAGCACTTAGCAGCTAACTCAGAGCCGATCGTTAGTTAATCTAAATAGACTAACTCTAAATCTGGAAAACACGAATGTTGACTCAGATGGGTACAAGAGAACTCACATAAAACATAAAACAGTTCATGCCATAATATCACTTTGAAAACACAGATATCAAAGCGATAAAGAAAGATTTTCTGAGCATTGCTCGTTTTATTTGTATATAAAACCCACCTTGATTTACAGAACTTAAAGCAAAACTTCCAACTTCGGATCTTCTGTCCTTTCTCTACAGTTGGCTTCCTCCTTCATCGTAAAATAAACATACTTAAAAATGGGTTGTAAAAGATAATCGATTAAAGAGAATCGAAGCAAGTTTTAGTTGTTTCATTCTTTAGGCATTTTCACGCTTACTAATTCGTTTTACTTAAACGGGAAACGAAACTCATACCAATCTCGTTCAGAACTCGGAAGATCTTATACTCGACTCTCGGGTCAGTAGAGAAGGTAGTCGATATCTTAATACGACTTTAAAGATTAAAAGAAACTAAGTTGGAAAGAATCAACTTAGGCGATTTACGTTTTAGCTCATTGAACGATTTATGAAATTTCTCGTTTATTACTTCTTCAAAAAAAAGGATAAAAGATAAGATCTCGACTGGTTTTCATCACTCAAGGTCCTGTACTTGACTCTAGGGTCAGGAGATATTCGTTTGATAAAACGGCTTAAACGATCGAAAGAAACTAAGTTGTGAACTAAACAACTTAGAAAACAAGAAACTGAATTTTCACTGCACAGTCCAGTAACTCTGGAGGCTGTCCAGAACAGAGGATTTGGAAACAGGGAATGAGCCCTGTACCATTAGAAAGCTCAGGAAGTCTAGTTTCCGCTCCAATTTATGGATCACCAATCCGATAAACGAGCTGGAAGTTATTACAGTTTCCGGCGAGGGTTGCAAGACTGCCGTGAAAACCCTAATTGCTTGATAGGTTCGACGTACAACATCTTAGGTTCGTTCTAAGCTCTCGTATTCAATTTTTTTAGAAACTGGACTCTCAAGGCAGTTATCATGTACTTCCATACGTGACGAACTCCTTCTCAAAACTCGCTCAAAAGCACGACGTTCTAAACGTCGGACTTCAACTAACAAGTATTAAACCAACAAAAATTTCAAACGCGTTCTAGTTCTCGACTATAACTATAGCCCATATTATATCAACTCGAAAGCTTATGACGTCAACTAGAAAGTTGTTTTAAATTCCATTATAAACAATAATATCAAATTAGAATTTTCATCCGATTTCTCAATTATTAGTTACAACTAAATGTTCGTCTCTTACGCGATTTTTCAAAGGTTGTCGGATTCTATTTAAATTTTACGACATTAAACTACGTCTAACGTGAATCATTTTCATGCATGAAAACATATCATAACCTCATTATAACTCAACTTATAAGGTGATCTTTATCTCTTATGTTTCATTAAACATTTTTAGAAAATTCTCCATTAAATTCTATAATTAACTAACATTATTTGCAACATAAATCAACCAACAAATCATCACTTATATCAAACATGTGGAAACTCCTAATTATCCTATAACTTTCGGTTTTCATACATATGTTCAGGGGGTGATTTTCTTCCCCAATTAACTACATTTATTTACTAATCAACCTCTTTTATTATCAATTAATCAATTGCAAATCAAATATCAATTAATATACAAAAACCCCTAAATTCATAATTCAAACCCTAATTGACTTTCACAAAAACATAGGGCTTTCAATTCTTTTTCATTCTAATCACTATTAAACATCTATTAAACAAGAATCAACCATCAAAAAAAAGAAAAATAAAAATCCTACAAACATGCCAAATTTTTCGGTATTAACATAGGATTTAGGGTTCTTGTTTTTGTTCCATTTTATTCCCTAATTATCATATCTAATACATCTAATTTCATTATTCTAAGATCAAAACATCTATCTCAAAACTCCAAAATTTCGATCAAGAAGATAAGAAAAAGAAAAGAAAGATGATTGGATAGGATTGTGGAGGAAAGAATTACCTTAAGAATTAATGAAGAACTTAAGAGGTTTGAATGGATGGATTGTGACTTGTGTGATTTCTTCTTGTTCTTGGAGATGTCTTCAATGGTGGATGGAAGAAAATGAACTGAAGAAGATGAAGAAAATGGGGGAGTGCAGCCGAGAGAGAGAGAGAGAGAGAGAGAGAGAGAGATGGAAGAAATGGTTTTGTTCAAATGTTTGATATGATGAAAAGGTTGAAAAAATGAAAAGTGTAGGATTTGGTGTCACTTAATTACACATCATTAACATGCATGTCCCCCACTAATAAAGGGATGTGTCGGCTGCCATGCAAAATTTTTGAAGGGTTACGGGTTTTTCCGGCGCGATCCGACGTTACGGAAAAACGAACGACAAAAAACGTTGCTCGGTACAAAATCGTCGCGATTCGATTTGACCTAAAATTCTAACGTATGAACTTAATTGGAGAAAAATAAATTTACAAAAAATATTTTGACAAAAACTTAGGACGACACAGTCCGAGTTTCGTCCGGAAAAATATAAATACGAACTTTCTCGGGCGTGCTCGTATCGCAATTTCGTAAACGTAAAAATTAGACGGTTTTCCGTTCTGAGTTTACGAACTAAAAACTTTTCGTACGCGCTAACCCTAAATACAGTAGTCGTCTAGCTGACTTCTGTAATTTATTTTTAATAACGGATTCGACCGTTAGCCTTAGAATTCAAAATTGTAAACTTAGACGTGCAAAGCCATTTATTTAATTAACTTTAAATTTTAAGAACGTAAGGAATTTACGGGGCATTACAGTTTTATTGAGTCGAGTGCCGAGCCGAGGCTAACTGAGCTTCTTAAATTTAAACTATAATTTAAAATTTTAGTTATTTTTCAAAAATAATGGGATTATTAAAAGGAAAACTTAGACCATGTCTAGATGTTCCAAAAAATAAAGACGAAAAATTAAAAAGGCCCGGCCCAATTGGCTTGGCATAATAATAGGTTTATTGGCCCGGCCCTACTTATAAAACAGAACGGTGACTTACTTCATCTTTCCGAGCCATCGGCCACCACACACCATCCGCGCTCTTTGGGTGAGATCTTCTCTTTGTTTTGTGCCTATTTGCAATTTCTATGTTATCTCAATTATTCTTTTTGGATGTCGTTGTCTGATTGTGGAGAGAAGAGTAGTAGTAATGAGTTAAGCCTTTTCATCGCTCGTTATAAATACAACATCTGTCCCTGAAAACTATTCGAGTATTTCCTTTTTCGTCCCTCCCATAAAACTTTTGTTTTGTAGACCGTTGCTCCGCTCACAATATGGGACAACACATCATTGAAAACAACACTAGATTTTATTTCTTAAAATATTCCTTTCAAAAAGTTTTTGGCCCTTTTATTCACTAGAAGAAATTCGATAATAGACAATAGGTCATTGGAGTAGTCTATAATGATTTCGTATGTTGTTGTCGCCTTTGTTGTCTATTAGGGGCGGTGATAGACAACAGATATTACCTGTAAATATAGACAAGCAGTGAGCGACGCTAGACAATAGGTCATTTCATTTGTCTATATCACCATAGACAACATCGTATGCCCGGTGTCCACCTTATATTGTCTATTTTGATATTGATAGTGATTCATAGACAACACATTATACGATGTGTTGTCTAATTTATAATAGAATTTAGCATATTTTTTCGATTTTATTTAAATCCCTTGTTCTTAATATCAATATATAGAATAATTTAAATACTTAAACACTATAGAATTGCAAAATAGTCAAATCCATCAATAAAAACTTGATTAATACTACAAAATATCTCGTTTTGTATCTCATAAGAGACATAACATTCATAATATATTGTCTCTAACTATGCATCATCTACTAAAAAGCTCCAAATTGTAATCTCCAACTTTGAGTATTCACCTCCAACTTCAACCTTGAGCATTCACTACCAATGATCCAACAAATTCAACCATTCAATTCGCTTTCATCTACGAAGTGTAAACTACGACTTTAAGATTTGAGCCATTTAAGACCTCAAAAATATTAAAAGATACAAAGAAATATATATCACACTTACTTCCATCTTCATTCGTATCAACAAAATCATAAACAAATTCAACATCCCTTTCAACTTTATCAGTTGTGTGAGATCTATGTATCTCCCCATGGAAGATCCAACGACTATATGTTAAATATATTCCATTAAATGTAAGATGTGTTCTTATGGTTTTGATGGGCTGGTCACATAAATTACCATACTTAACACAAGGGCAAGGCATAGACTTAGGATCTTTTCCATTTGCAATAGCAAAATTAAAGAAATATTCAACTCCAACTTCGTACTCTTTTGATAATCTACTTTTGGACATCCATCCTTTATCCATTCTCGTTAAGATCTATTCTCACCTATCAATTATATTAATGAAGCACAAAATCTGCTAAAGGAATATTATAAACAAGACAACTTCATAGCAAGCATTAGCAACGTACAAAAATAAGAAAATAGATTGCTTACAAGACTAAATATAACTCTGACATTAATATTCTCTACGTTCTATACCACATCATATATTATCTACAAATATCAGTCCTTAACAATGACCAATAGATTCCACTCAAAATACATAAACATTCACAAATACTCATAGAAGACTAATAAATTATAAAGGAATGGTACATGCCTATCATACACAAATACTCATAGAACACTCACAAAATGAACAAATTGACATGCACAATGTACATAACAAAGAAATTTTCTTTGATTAGCCCCACATACATATTTGATGATTGAAAATAAAAAACAGAGGAGAAACAAAGAAAGTGTAATTTTAATATTCAGAGGCAAAGTGTAATTTTAGTTGAGCATCTAGTCCTAACTCCTAAGTCTAACCATTGATCATAACTGGTAATTAGTAGAAGTGGATCCCTTTATTTCCTAGAGAATGAATCAAAACCAACTTGAAAAGCAGTCTCTAAAAGTGGCAACACTAACCCATTTTAAACAACAACTTTGATTATATAGAATATATATGAGAAGTTGCGGAAAAAATAGAGTAAACTCCCTACAGGCCTTGTCAAGAGAAAAGAAGATAGAATACTGGATTGCATCCATTACACATTTAGATGACTTTATCTATCTATGTATCTATCTATCTATCTATACTATAAGTATTTTATAGCACTAATGATATTAAAAGATCTTAAGAATAAAAGTGCAGGAGGTGAGGTACCACTTATGCACGCACAAGAAATTAGGACAGAAGAATGTAATTAACGTGCATACACATATAAATTCATTCTTCTATTCAACATGAAAATCATGAATTTCAACAACCATCACCAATCCAAATTCACTCATATCCACTGTCAATTCAACAATACTGCTTTCAGTAAGTCTAAAGGTGTTTCGAGTAAACTATTTACTAATCACATTGCATAATATATCATAAACTAATAAGTATCAATTAACACTTACACTACCTGCTTTCTTTATTCATCTTAGAAAACTTAATTCGAAGCGGATGAGCTTCTCGAATGCTTGAATTTAATTTCTAAATCGAAGCAAAGGCACCAGGCAAAAAGAGCTAATTCACAAGCAACATATTACCAAAAGAAAATGAGGATTCAATATTGTGATGATTTGCTAGCATGATTGAGACACTCTAGCATTATAATTTAGCTACTAATCATAAAATGGACAAATTCGAAGATGTAAAGCACGAAAACAGAGAAAACCACCAAACAGGAACCTTCAATATCATCAAGAAGTTAATATACCTTGATTAAATTAGGGAACTGCACCGAATGCCCTGGAAGAAGAGGCACTTTCCCTTGACTAAGATGGAGAAAGCGGGGACCCGATTCAGGTAAGGGCGACCCCTTCACGAGTTCATAGATTGAAGCTCCTAAGGAGAATATATCAACTTTGTCCAGACTGAAGCTTCTACCTAATACATACCCGAGCTTCATAGTTACTGTCTAAAAGGATGTTAGATGACTTGATATCTCTATGGATGATACGAGGATGGCCTGAAGATTCACCAACACATTTAATTACTCTATCACTAATCGATTCTTTTTTTATCAATCCCTAATAACTGCCTCATGTTTCTATAGACACAGATATAAAGAATAATATTGACCAAATAAGATATAAGAACAGTATTATGGTTTAAGCATCTTCAAATTGACAAGAGTACATAAAAGCAGGCAGTAAGACATAAATTGCTCAACTATGACTGTTAGAGAATGCAAAGTTCACAAATCTGTCTGGAAGAAAGACATTACAACTTCCTCTATCACAGTCCTCTTGTCTATTCAAACTAGATGCTTATTGGTTTCTTATAAGTGATGCTCCCCTGTAAATTTTACACCTTTTCACCTTTGAGGAACATGAAGAAATTTGAGGCAACATAATTACCAAGTTTAGATCATTATCGCTTCGTCTATCATACCGTATTTTATGTTTTGAGTTTTGAGAAAGGCTTTATATTTTCAATTTTACTCTTATTTACATGCAATATTTGTTTCAGAGGGAATAGTAGTCACAAACTGCTCTAGGCCAAAAAAAAAGTGAAGAAAAAACCAACATTACGTAATTGATGCGCCAAAAAAATTGCTAAGTCTTGAAATTTTCTGCACTTGCTTTATTTTGCGTTTAGTAGAAGTGAATTATTTATGCATGGGAAAATATTACTTTATCGGGAGCCCTGTAATCACGTACCCTCTAGGCGGAACACGATACGGATAACACCATGACTAGTTGTCTTATGGATAACTTGGCATCAACGCCTCAATCCTTAGACCAACATATCATGATGAAATCTTTACCAAAATCCATCGTACATAATACAGGGACCGTAGCTAACACTTTTCTGATGTACAGGATCCTTTTAACAAAGGCAAGTACAGAGCATACTTTGTGTGTATATACAGACCTTGGGAGATCATAAATATCTATGAAGATATCTAGAGGACTTTCGGGAGAAGGAGAAGGTTTAGCTGGAATTCATAAGTAAAGAGATAGGTTTTATTTTATTTTTCGTATATCTTACATTCAGCATGCACCAAGCCTATATATAGGACTATGGCTGCAACATGCATCTCTATCTCTATTACAACAAGGTAGACACGTATTTACAAGATGAAGGACACGTATCTAGGATGAAAGACACGTATCTATGGCTGCATGGATGAAGAAGTAGCATGAGGTGGCAAGCTCTTGTCATCTTTATCTATATCCATGTGATTGCCTTGGTTGTCTTCATCTTCCGAGGACCATGGTGTTTGTAATTTGATGAAGTATTCCAAGATGATCTTATCATCTTCTTCAATGATGTGTCTCTTCCTTGCTTCTTTGTCTGCATTAGGCTGGATGGCTTTATTGGGCATCTTGGAACTTGCTTCTTTGTTGGTATAAGGCTGGATGGCTTTATTAGGCATCTTGGAACTTGCTTCTTTGTATGCATTAGGCTTCTTGGTATTTGGTCTTTGGCTGGTTCCTTCATCGTCAGAAGAGTAAATACTGGCCCGTATTGATTCGAGGACAAAAGAGGTGTAGATAAGTCCTTCGGGATGATCCATAGGAGTCACTTTGTTGGTGAGACATAGGTGGATATACATCTGCCTTTGTTCGAACAAATTATCTCCGGTTGAGCCAGCTGTAGTCTTCCATTTATAGTACATTGGAAGAGGGACCAGATGTCCTTTTATGTCATTGGAATAAGGTCTATGACACATCAGGACTAGGTGTAGATTTGGTTTGCCTTCATTAGCATCTTGTAATTCATGATAGAGTAAGGATAGCCATTCTTCTGCTGAGGCATACCATGTCAAGAGGTTCCATTGCAGAGTGTTATCATTCTCGGTGTTGCAAAAGAATGATATCATTTCTTCAATACAGAGTTCGATGGCATGATAATAAAGAGATGATAAACACCAAAGATACCAGAACATGTTGGGTATGACAGCGGTTGAAAGATTGAGATAAGTTACCATAAGAAAAGGTTTATGTATATCAAAACACGCTTTTTCTAAGGGTAACTTGGTCTCCAGGATATAACTAGAGAGAAACTTGAACATATTTTGCCTTGCAAATAAACGGATCTCACGAATGGTTTCGAATGGTTTAACATAAGGAGGAAAAGTGAGATCTGGTGGTTTTGGAGCAACGAAGGAATTGTTTGAAAGAAATGGATTTTTCCCCTTTCCCCCTACACAGATGAATGACTGTCGTGGTTTCTTTTTCTTGACCATGAAGATTATAGGAAGAATTTGTGTAGAAGATATGAGTTGTAAGGTTGGTTTTCGGGAAAGATAATCAGGAACAATATTATCTTTACCTTTGATGTGTTGAACGGTGAACTGGTATTTGGAAAACCAATCTTTTAGACGGAGAAGTTGCTTCTCAGGTACCTCTTGTGCTTGAGCTCCATTATGGCTGGGAAAGATGTATTATCCAGTTGGACAATAAACTCGTAGCCAACAAGATGAAACTCAAACTTTTTGATGCCATTCTTTACCGCCAATATTTCTTTGTAGACAGCATGGTAGTGTTTTTCAGAATCTTTGAATTGGCCGCTGGCATGTGCGCAATAGTGTATCTTTGCGTCTTTCTTTTCTAGTAAAATTGCTCCCCAATGATCATCGCTTGCATCAGTTTGGAGGATTCTTTGGCCATCACCCGGGATTCGCAGAGGTGCGAAATTCTGGCATATGTCTTTGAGATGTTGGACAGCTTCTGTTTGTGACTTTCCCCAAGGTGGAGGATTTTTTCTAAGAAGTTTAGAAAGATGGCAGGTATACCGGGAGCAGCTTGGGATGAAGTCTTTGACATTATTCACAATTCCAAGGAACTGTTGAATTTTCTTCACAGACAACTTTTCTTTTGGGAACTTAAGAAGTTCCTGAGCAATGTGTGGGCCTGGTTCATAATTCCCAACTGATATCTTCATTCCAAGAAAGTCTATACAAGACTGGCCAATCGTGCTTTTCTTTTCAGATAGCATTATTCCAAAAGTGCCAACCACTTCAAGAAATTTTTTGAGCAGGACATAATGCTCTCCCTTGGTTTTTGAGTATAACAAAATATCATCAATATAAATCAATGAAGAGTATAATATTGGCTCAAAAAATTTGATCATGGCTTTTTGGAATAAGGAGGGTGCAACCTTCAGGCCAAATGAGACGACTTTCCATTGATATTGGGCTATGGGAATACAAAAAGCTGTTTTATATCTATCTTTTGGATCAATACCCAATTGCCAAAAGCCAGACTTAAGGTCGAATTTGGAGAATATGCGGGCTTCAGATAGTTGGGCAAAAAGCATTTGGGTTCTTGGTAAAGGAAATTTATCATCAAGAAGAAAAAGGTTTAAGAGTTTGTAATCGATGACTAACCTCTTTTTCCCTCTAGCTTGTTCAGCCCGATTATTGACATAGAATGCTGGACATGCCCAATTTGAATTGGTTGGTTCGATGAGCCCAAGGGATAACAGCTGCTGACACTCTTGTCTTGCCAAAGCTAATTCTTCAGGATTCATTCCGGGATGAGTGGCTTTAGTGGCATTGATATCCTCGTTCTTTTTGAATGGTAGCTGAACAAAGAATTGTTCATTCTTCCAGAGAGGATAGGGATGTTGAAATTCAGCATGAGAGTCGGCGCAACATCCTTTCAGCTCTTTTGAGAAGTGACCATACTCATCAGGAGTTTCTTGTAGGGAGAATAACTTCTGGACAGTTGTATAGGCCTGAAATCTCCTTTTGTATTTTATGCCTTGTGGAAGTATTTGAAGACGTTGTGCTTTGAAAAATAGATCAAAGCCCATCAAGAGATCATGCCCATGTAGTTTGCTTCCAATAACTTTTATCCAGATAATACAATCTGGAAAAAGTTGGATTCCAATTGGATGCTTGGAGATTAATGATGTATGAAAGGTTTGACCGTCAGCTGCATAGAAATATTGATGATGTATTTCCCATACTTCTTTCGGAAGGATATCGGGATTTAACATGGTTCTTCTTGCTCCAATATCCAACACTCCAATCACCTTGATCGACTTATCATATTTGGTTTGTAGAATTCGAACTTCAAGATGGGGAGACGGAATGCCTTCCTGGATCATCATGTTGGACTGAGATGTCATCGGTTGCAACATGAAAATTGAAATATTATCTTTGGGATCTTCGGTCTCTGATTGTTCATCTTCGGTGGCAGATTCCTGCAAAATAAATGCAGTATCTATATCTTGCTCTTCTTGTTCTGAGTAGAAGGACTCGATATCAGCATCTGCGAGATTGGCTTCATGAGATAAGAAAGCCTGTGAAGCTAATTTGGAAGCTGTGCCTGCTTTATTAGGACAATTCTTGGCAAAATGTCCTTCTTTATGGCAAAGAAAAAACCTTTTAGATCTCTTCTGTCGGAAAGGCTTGCGTCGGAAGAATCTGTACTTCTTCTTGTTTTCCTTCTTCCGAAATTTGCTCTTCTTCCCCTTTTTCTTTGAAGATGAACACTTGCAATCATGCTCTTTGCATTTGATTTCCATATAGGATTTGTCGCACACGGACTTAGGAATCTTCCTTCGCTCCATCATTTCTTTGAAAAGATTTTGTTGCTCGCAAAGCTTGTCAAGTGCTGCTAGACAAATTTGATGGATTTGTCCCATACTGGTACTTGCGACGTCTTTTCTGGCGGCCTGCATCATTCGTGCCATTTCTGGTTGCAATTCTTTGGGAAGAGAAGCTAGATAGACATTCTTCAGATTTGGATCATTGAATCCATTCAGACAGTAGAATCTTTCTGACATTCTTTTAAAATGCCAGTCTAGATCCTTTTTCGAAAGAGAGCAGCATCTCATAGAGAAGTATTCTTGAGATATTGAGATGTTGGACAGCTTCTGTTTGTGACTTTCCCCAAGGTGGAGGATTCTTTCTAAGAAGTTTAGAAAGATGGTAGGTATACCGGGAGCAGCTTGGGATGAAGTCTTTGACATAATTCACAATTCCAAGGAACTGTTGAATTTCCTTCACAGACAACTTTTCTTTTGGGAACTTAAGAAGTTCCTGAGCAATGTGTGGGCCTGGTTCATAATTCCCATCTGATATCTTCATTCCAAGAAAGTCTATACAAGACTGGCCAATTGTGCTTTTCTTTTCAGATAGCATGGTTGTCTTGAGTGATGAGTAGGGAGGCGGATTCCCAATCAATGGATTCGTCTTCGTCTTTGACCCAGCAAATACTTACCCAATCCTCAGCACTCTCACTTCCTAAACAGTTCACCTATAGTATAGAACACCTTGTAGAATACACAACAATACCTAGCGATGCTATCGTAGAAAAAACAATTCCTCCTCTTGTTAGTCCTTACAATATCTACTGTAAATACGGAAGTCTTACCAAAAGCATAAAATCTCTTGTTTCCTCTAAAGATCCTCCCCTTCGAGAATATGTTCAATCCTCTAAAATGGATCAGTGCGGTTTGCCAGCAACTTCACAAGAGCAATATGTTACTTTGGCGATCCCACCAGAATATATTGAAGCATGGCGCAAAGATGGATACACTCATCTTCATCTGGGTGTTGTTCGTCTAGTCCTTTCATATAATGGAAGGAAGGGACTTCCTGTTACAGCAAGAATTGCTCTATTGGATACTCGATATCTGCACTATGAGCATGCTGTAATCGGAACGGTTCTTACAACTCTTAATTCGGGAAGTGTAGTCATCACATTCTTCCCTAATTTTGCGTTGTCCCTCCGAGATGCTTCATTAGAATCCACCTTCAAGGTCCAGATCCAGATATCAGGGGCAGATCAATCTCCTAACAGCTTTATGGCGACCTTGCACCACCAAATCGTCTACAGGCTGCAGAATCATAGCCTTGATCTTAAAAATCAAGGTACTCCTGACGCCTTGATGATCTTGGCTGAAGCCGGAATTGAAGTTCCGACAATCGTTCAAGTCCCGAGATAGATTAATAGAGAAGATCTCAAAAAATTGGTTCCCACCGAGTGGATTACCAATTACGAGTCATTCCATCAGACGGTGGAGTCAATTCAAGCCACGGAGTTTAAATTCTCAAAAACAAAGGATGGGAAGACCAAGACCATCTTCACGCCAATCAAAGAAGACGGTCCATCCAATCCGATGTTTCAGCTCATGATCCTCCCCGTTCAAAATGTCATACAAACCTTATCTGATGGGTTTCCTCTCCCTATTGCTTCATTTAAGGTAGATGGGAAGGAAATTTATACGGATAGGATTGACGGCCATTTTATTTGGGACTGCGATCCATCCATGTGCGATCCAAGATGTACCTGCCAAGACAATGATTCCAACGATGATGATAGTGATGGCGATGATGATGAAGATGGCTACTATGAGTTTGGGTTTGATGATGATGAATATATACTTCCGCCCAAACCATGCCTGATGTTAAAAGGTTATGATGTTGAATTTCCACCACTGTCTCGACATGAAGATTCCATTAATAATATCATTTCCAGACCGTATGTTCAGAGTACAATTATGGAGTCTGGTGGTCAACGAAAACCTTTAAATCAAGGAGAAGAGGTTTTGAACTGGCATACTTGTAATGCTAATGCTCAGAACAAATCTCTTCGACTTATTGATTCAAAGGTTTCTCAAATACTGGAAAAGGTGCAAGATTCCACCGACAAAGTGAATTCGCTCGAGACGCAACTACAAGAAATCGAGAAAAAGCTTTCTGAAAGGATTTCTCAACTGGATGCAGAAATTCAGACCCTAATTGCAAGCCGTCATTTTGGAGCTGAATTCTCACAAAAAGAAGCAGAAATAAGAGCGCTCAAAAGGGAGTTGCAAAGGATCGAGGATGACAAGAATCGAGCCAAATCTCTTTTCATCCCTCAACCAAGCTTCATTCATTCCCCGCCAGATTCACCAGAATATTCTAAATATTTTGGGATGGTTTCAAGTATTCCTCTGGATGTTCCCAAAAGGAGTAAGAAGAAGGAACCCCGACGGAGAGAAGAGCTTGAAGGAGACACTCAACCTGCAGAAGCACTTATGGTGGATGAGATACCAAAAATCAACAATGTCACGGAGTCATCGAAATCATCTAGCTATTCTCTTAATAGCATGGATGAAGAAGATATAGGAATGACAGACTTTTCTGTTACTCTTATGGCGGACCGATCGGACCCAGGATACGGCCAGCCATTTACCGAACCAGTCTCAGAAGATTCGGAACCCGAGACAACTGAAGGTCCATATATCAGCCAACCAAATGAAGGACGGACTCCAAGACCAGCCACAGGTCCATGGTTCACCTTTGATGACATCCCAATCCTCAAACGAAGAGATCGCATGCACACCTTTGCTGCTTGGATAGACAATCAACTCAACAGGGATGATGCTGATCTCAGGTTAGTCCTTAAGGAATTTACCTCTAGATAACTTGGGACCTTGAGAGAATGGTTTCTTAGCCTTGGAGAATATCGACAACGTCAAATTCTTGGTGCTCAGACTCCAGGAGAAGCTCTAGGAGAAATTCATCGTGAATTTATCGGTGATCTCTCTCTCTTTACACCAAAGCAATATCTCAAGAATACTTCTCTATGAGATGCTGCTCTCTTTCGAAAAAGGATCTAGACTGGCATTTTAAAAGAATATCAGAAAGATTCTACTGACTGAATGGATTCAATGATCCGAATCTGAAGAATGTCTATCTAGCTTCTCTTCCCAAAGAATTGCAACCAGAAATGGCACGAATGATGCAGGCCGCCAGAAAAGACGTCGCAAGTACCAATATGGGACAAATCCATCAAATTTGTCTAGCAGCACTTGACAAGCTTTGCGAGCAACAAAATCTTTTCAAAGAAATGATGGAACGAAAGAAGATTCCTAAGTCCGTGTGCGACAAATCCTATATGGAACTCAAATGCAAAGAGCACGATTGCAAGTGTTCATCTTCAAAGAAAAAGGGGAAGAAGAGCAAATTCCGGAAGAAGGAAAACAAGAAGAAGTACAGATTCTTCCGACGCAAGCCTTTCCGACAGAAGAGATCTAAAAGGTGTTTTCTTTGCCATAAAGAAGGACATTTTGCCAAGAATTGTCCTAATAAAGCAGGCACAGCTTCCAAATTAGCTTCACAGGCTTTCTTATCTCATGAAGCCAATCTCGCAGATGCTGATATCAAGTCCCTCTACTCAGAACAAGAAGAGCAAGATATAGATACTGCATTTATTTTGCAGGAATCTGCCACCGAAGATGAACAATCAGAGACCGAAGATCCCGAAGATAATATTCCAATTTTCATGTTGCAACCGATGACATCTCAGTCCAACATGATGATCCAGGAAGGCATTCCGTCTCCCCATCTTGAAGTTCGAATTCTACAAACCAAATATGATAAGTCGATCAAGGTGATTGGAGTGTTGGATACTGGAGCAAGAAGAACCATGTTGAATCCTGATATCCTTCCGAAAGAAGCATGGGAAATACATCATCAATATTCCTATGCAGCTGACGGTCAAACCTTTCATACATCATTAATCTCCAAGCATCCAATTGGAATCCAACTTTTTCCAGATTGTATTATCTGGATAAAAGTTATTGGAAGCAAACTACATGGGCATGATCTCTTGATGGGCTTTGATCTATTTTTCAAAGCACAACGTCTTCAAATACTTCCACAAGGCATAAAATACAAAAGGAGATTTCAGGCCTATACAACTGTCCAGAAGTTATTCTCCCTACAAGAAACTCCTGATGAGTATGGTCACTTCTCAAAAGAGCTGAAAGGATGTTGCGCCGACTCTCATGCTGAATTCCAACATCCCTATCCTCTCTGGAAGAATGAACAATTCTTTGTTCAGCTACCATTCAAAAAGAACGAGGATATCAATGCCACTAAAGCCACTCATCCCGGAATGAATCCTGAAGAATTAGCTTTGGCAAGACAAGAGTGTCAGCAGCTGTTATCCCTTGGGCTCATCGAACCAACCAATTCAAATTGGGCATGTCCAGCATTCTATGTCAATAATCGGGCTGAACAAGCTAGAGGGAAAAAGAGGTTAGTCATCGATTACAAACTATTAAACCTTTTTCTTCTTGATGATAAATTTCCTTTACCAAGAACCCAAATGCTTTTTGCCCAACTATCTGAAGCCCGCATATTCTCCAAATTCGACCTTAAGTCTGGCTTTTGACAATTGGGTATTGATCCAAAAGATAGATATAAAACAGCTTTTTGTATTCCCATAGCCCAATATCAATAGAAAGTCGTCCCATTTGGCCTGAAGGTTGCACCCTCCTTATTCCAAAAAGCCATGATCAAATTGTTTGAGCCAATATTATATTCTGCATTGATTTATATTGATGATATTTTGTTATACTCAAAAACCAAGGGAGAGCATTATGTCCTGCTCAAAAAATTTCTTGAAGTGGTTGGCACTTTTGGAATAATGCTATCTGAAAAGAAAAGCACGATTGGCCAGTCTTGTATAGACTTTCTTGGAATGAAGATATCATATGGGAATTATGAACCAGGCCCACACATTGCTCAGGAACTTCTTAAGTTCCCAAAAGAAAAGTTGTCTGTGAAGGAAATTCAACAGTTCCTTGGAATTGTGAATTATGTCAAAGACTTCATCCCAAGCTGCTCCCGGTATACCTGCCATCTTTCTAAACTTCTTAGAAAGAATCCTCCACCTTGGGGAAAGTCACAAACAGAAGCTGTCCAACATCTCAAAGACATATGCCAGAATTTCGCACCTCTGCGAATCCCGGGTGATGGCCAAAGAATCCTCCAAACTGATGCAAGCGATGATCATTGGGGAGCAATTTTACTAGAAAAGAAAGACGCAAAGATACACTATTGCGCACATGCCAGCGGCCAATTCAAAGATTCTGAAAAACACTACCATGCTGTCTACAAAAAAATATTGGCGGTAAAGAATGGCATCAAAAAGTTTGAGTTTCATCTTGTTGGCTACGAGTTTATTGTCCAACTGGATAATACATCTTTCCCAGCCATAATGGAGCTCAAGCACAAAGGAGTACCTGAGAAGCAACTTCTTCGTCTCAAAGATTGGTTTTCCAAATATCAGTTCACCGTTCAACACATCAAAGGTAAAGATAATATTGTTCCTAATTATCTTTCCCGAAAACCAACCTTACAACTCATATCTTCTACACAAATTCTCCCTATAATCTTCATGGTCAAGAAAAAGAAACCACGACAGTCATTCATCTGTGTAGGGGGAAAAGGGAAAAATCCATTTCTTTCAAACAATTCCTTGGTTGCTCCAAAACCACCAGATCTCACTTTTCCTCCTTATATTAAACCATTCGAAACCATTCGTGAGATCCGTTTATTTGCAACGCAAAATATGTTCAAGTTTCTCTCTAGTTATATCCTGGAGACCAAGTTACCCTTAGAAAAAGCGTGTTTTGATATACATAAACCTTTTCTTATGGTAACTTATCTCAATCTTTCAACCTCTGTCATACCCAACATGTTCTGGTATCTTTGGTGTTTATCATCTCTTTATTATCATGCCATCGAACTCTGTATTGAAGAAATGATATCATTCTTTTGCAACACCGAGAATGATAACACTCTGCAATGGAACCTCTTGACATGGTATGCCTCAGCAGAAGAATGGCTATCCTTACTCTATCATGAATTACAAGATGCTAATGAAGGCAAACCAAATCCACACCTAGTCCTGATGTGTCATAGACCTTATTCCAATGACATAAAAGGACATCTGGTCCCTCTTCCAATGTACTATAAATGAAAGACTACAGCTGGCTCAACCGGAGATAATTTGTTCGAACAAAGGCAGATGTATATCCACCTAAGTCTCACCAACAAAGTGACTCCCCTGGATCATCCCGAAGGACTTATCTACACCTCTTTTGTCCTCGAATCAATACGGGCCAGCATTTACTCTTCTGACGATGAAGGAACCAGCCAAGGACCAAATACCAAGAAGCCTAATGCATACAAAGAAGCAAGTTCCAAGATGCCTAATAAAGCCATCCAGCCTAATACCAACAAAGAAGCAAGTTCCAAGATGCCCAATAAAGCCATCCAGCCTTATGCAGACAAAGAAGCAAGGAAGAGACACATCATTGAAGAAGATGATAAGATCATCTTGGAATACTTCATCAAATTACAAATACCATGGTCCTCGGAAGATGAAGACAACCAAGGCAATCACATGGATATAGATAAAGATGACAAGAGCTTGCCACCTCATGCTACTTCTTCATCCATGCAGCCATAGATACGTGTCTTTCATCCTAGATACGTGTCCTTCATCTTGTAAATACGTGTCTACCTTGTTGTAATAGAGATAGAGATGCATGTTGCAGCCATAGTCCTATATATAGGCTTGGTGCATGCTGAATGTAGAATACGAAAAATAAAATAAAACCTATCTCTTTACTTATGAATTCCAGCTAAACCTTCTCCTTCTCCCGAAAGTCCTCTAGATATCTTCATAGATATTTATGATCTCCCAAGGTCTGTATATACACACAAAGTATGCTCTATACTTGCCTTTGTTAAAAGGATCCTGTACATCAGTTAGCTACGGTCCCTGTATTATGTACGGTGGATTTTGGTAAAGATTTCATCATGATATGTTGGTCTAAGGATTGAGGCGTTGATGCCATGTTATCCATAAGACAACTAGTCATGGTGTTATCCGTATCGTGTTCCGCCTAGAGGGTACGTGATTACAGGGCTCGAGCCGATCGTGGTTCCCAACGTTTCAGCGAATTTGCAATAATGTCCTAACCTATCAATTTTCTCCAAAAATGTCTCAACGCGTCAAATTTTTTATATTGGTGTCCCGCAAGTGATTTTCGGCGAGTTTTGTCCATTTGGCTCGCCGGATTATAGACGCAAGTGAGACATGTTTATTTACACATGGAAAAATAAAAAAATAAAAATTCTTAAAATATTCCTATTTTCTTTATTTTACAAACACTTTTAACACCCAGAAAAGAAAGAACATGCTAGTTAGTGGAGTAATAAGTAGCCAAATAAAACTGTTAAAAAATTAAAATACTTCAAGAAAATGCAAACACATTTACTACCCATAAAAGAAATAGCATGCTAGTTAGTGGAGTAATAAGTAGCCAAATAAAACTGTTGCAAAAAATAGAAACGAAAACACCTGAATTTGAGATTAACAAAAGAGAGATTTACTGGGCTTTAGTGATATATTCGTAGGCCCGACTTTGAATTGCGAATCTTATGTATAAGTATTTGGACTTATTAATGCCTTCAAAGTTCAAAGGCCCAATAACTGGACAATTTTAACACCACTACAAATTCAACTCGGATCCTGTGCTCCCTATGGTGTTTCATCCTCTATTTCATTCGTCGGATTTTTGGACATTTGGCGATTTGAAAATAATTATATACCTTTTTGGGTGGAATAAACCCTACTCAATGCCACATGTCGTTCAACCAATGGAATGAGTAGAGAATAAAACACGAAATGGCAGTAGGAAATCTGATTTGCTACAAATTCCTATTATATTTATATAGTCTGTGGAATTTATTTTATTTTTAATGGAAGAATATTTTTTTATTTGTTGTTTGATTGTGGAAGCTTTTTATAGTGCCTCAAATATAATTAATCAATGCCATGACCATTTAAAATATTGAAGCATGGGCCTCAAACATAGACTTTCTACAAATAATACTAAAATTTTCCAATGCACATTTTATATTTTATGTAGGTGGATAGACTTTTGTCATGCGAAGACTTAGACTTCCTTGACTCGTTGAAGCTTCTTTTTTGCTTTTATGGGAAAAGATAGTTTTTGAAGAATAATAAGACTGATAAATGTTATTAAATAAAAAAGTGACCTTTTATGAATGAGTCGCTATTATTTATGTGGGTGGTGGACAGACTTTTGTCACGAGAAGCTTCTTTTTCGCATTTGTGGGAAAAGATTGGCAATTGAATTTTAATCACTTTAATTAAGATGTGGAAAAGATAGGCATTTATAAACATAACAAAACTGTAATGAACTTACATTTATAAGTATGTGTTAATTGTAAACTATTGCATTTCATAGCTACCTATATATACATTCATTTATGCACCACCACAGAAGTAGCAAAAACACAATGAATACTTTCCTCTTCTTTTTTGTGGTTTTGGTGTTGATATCCAAATGCTTTTTCCTCACCTCATCCAAATCACTCTTCAATCTCACTACCGATGAATACGCTCTCCTTACATTCAAAGACTCCATTATTTCCGACCCTCATTCCAATAACTTGCTCAAAAACTGGTCTGTTCACACCCCTATTTGTGGATGGATTGGTGTCTCGTGCGGCAAAAAACACCACAGGGTCACTGCCCTAAATGTCGCCGGCTTCGAGCTCCTAGGAACCATCCCTCCACATCTTGGAAACTTAACGTTTCTTCGATTTCTAGACATTAGCTCCAACAATTTCACGGGTGCCTTACCCTCTGAGCTGTCTAAGTTGCGCCGCCTGGAATATATAGACATAGGAGTTAACAACTTCAACGGAGAGATACCGTCGTGGTTCGGAGCCTTATCCGAGCTTCAAGACTTGTATCTCTCTAACAACAGTTTCTCGGGCAGAATCCCAACTTCTCTATTCAATATTTCGAGGCTTCAGAATTTGTATGTGAGATACAATATTCTGGATGGAAATATTCCATGGGAGATTGGTAGTTCTCGTGCACTGGAGAGAGTTAGTTTTGCTGGAAATCAGTTAAGTGGGTCCATACCAGATTCTATCTTCAACATTTCTTCGTTGATAGAAATCAATCTGGGATTTAATATGCTATCAGGAAAGCTTCCAATCAATATGTGTAGTAATACTCCAAATCTTAGATACTTCTCTGTCTACATTAATAAACTCTACGGGGAAATTCCAAGAAATATTCGCAAATGCAGAGAGCTTGAGCTCCTACAACTGCAAGTCAATCATTTCAGCGGCAATATCGCAAGTGAAATTGGAAGTTTGAGCAAGCTTGTCTATTTATATCTATGGGGAAATAATTTCAAAGGTATAGATCTCTTCCAACTCCTGTATTGATTAGTTGTTTTGATAAAATTGTCAATCGTTTGGTATATATTATTTGATAATTCATCAGGTAGCATACCAGAGTATATTGGCAACCTCACTTCTCTGCAAGTGCTATCTCTTGGACAAAATAACTTGACAGGTACGTTTCCAAATTGAATGTGGGACACTACTTTTCATCTCTAATTTCCTTCTCCTTAGTCTTCGTGACGAAAAGAAATGGGCTATTAATACTGGGACGGAGGGCGTATTTACTAATGTCTAGTATAAGTTTGGAGTACGTCCTTACAACTATGTACTCATTGCTGAATCCACCGGCTCTATGGATTGTCGAGCTTTGCTTTTTAATGTTGTTGGGGGTGATCTCCTGTGCAACCGGGTCAAGTGAAACCGGATCCATGCGACGGATCCGGGCCGGGTCGACCGGGTCAATTCGGGTTTGACCCGTTGACCGGTCAATTTTTTTTTATTTCAGTTTTTTTCAGTTTTTTTTTTTTTTTTTAAATTCAGTTTTTTTTTTCGGCTCCGCCTACGCTCCGATTACAAATATAAGGATAATCGGCGGACAACATTTTGGACTTTTTCGGCTCGCTCCGAAGCCTTCAGCTCCCCTCGCTCGAATCTTGACCAAAGAAGAAGCGGCAAACAAAAAAATGAAACGGCAAACAAAAAATCGAAGAGGCAAACAAAAAAAAATGAAATAAAATCTGAAAAAAAAAAAAATGAAAACTGGAGATAAAGTAAAAATCGGAAAATAAATAAAAAAAAAATCGAAAAAAAAAACCAGCGCGTGGGTGAGGCGCGTGCGGCCCACGCGCCACACGCGCGGTCGCATGGTGGCGGCAGGTCGCATGCGAGTTTTTGTGATGTTGTTGACATTCACAAGTGTCTCCTCATCAAACTTGCTGCGTTCTTCAATCGATAATTTGTTAAATAGTTTTTCTCCTTCTTCCATGCTTCTCTTTACATCAACCTGCATTTAAGAGGCCAACTTAAGAGAATCCTATAAAATAATATACTTACATTTTACAACTCACTGATGAATAGCCACAGATGCAATAATCAGATATCTATTCAAGGACAAGAAAGAAACAAGGAAGAAGAAATGTATTGTTGAGAAGCATCATATCATTAAGCTTAAATTACCGTAAGATTTATATTTGTGGTCTTGTTACCATAAAACCCTCCTCAATATTGAATATGATAATTCATTTATAAATGTCAAACTTATCATCACCCTTCAAATCTCTTAGATCTATGGTTCATATTTATTTCTAGTTAACACATAAGGATACATTTCTATTATAACCATCCCATATATATTTATATATATATATATATATATATATATATACCTATTATAAAAGAGCCTATTCTTACAAAATTTGATTTGTCTAATATATCCCTATTTTTATATATATATTAAGGATAACTATGTAATTTAATAATAACAACTTTTTTAGTTTAAAAATTAATTAATTTAATAATTACTATTAAAATCATAATTATATTAGTGGAGTAATCCTACTATAACTCTTTTAAAAATTAATTTATGTTATTATAACTCTTGATTTGGGAAGATTCACGTTGGCCTATATATATATTATAAATCTAATTGGCTTATGTTTTGACACAAAAAATCGTATACAACTTATTTATATTAATTCGTCTTTTAAATTATTTTTTATTCTTATCCATTCGGTTTATTAGTATTTTCAATTAGAATTTATATTAATTACTTAGATGTTATATAAAACTGAACTGTAAATTACGAGACTACCACATCAAGTTATGTGCACGATAATTTTCATGTTACTATTTAAATTAGTATCAATAATTTATAAGACGTACTAATATTTAAGAGTTTAATTAAATAAGATAAAAGTCATTTGTTGTTCATGAGTCACCAAAATCATAGTTAAGTTGGTTACATTAAACATATCGAGCAATCCTAATAACAAAATATTATATTTTGTGTTTTTTTCTGCAGAGATTGATAATGTTCAGAAGATGATAAATCCTAATCAAAACTAATAAATTATAATTAACGATTAATTAATAAGATATAATTTGGTGAATCAAAAATAAATAAATAAAATAAAGTTTGAGGTCCATAAAATATATTTTATCTCAGATGGAGAAGTTAGAAAATTTGGTAGAAGTCCCCAAGGGACACCCAAGCTACTTTGTGACTTGAGTTTGTACAATAGTGAGGTCTTGGGTTCGAATCTCACCGCTCCCCTTTCCTTATCACAAAAGAAAAAAAATTGGTAGAAGATATCCAATTGTATACTGCTCATAAAGAATGGACTTTTAACAACTACAATCTCAATAAACCATTCAATAATATTAAAATGAAGGTAATATTCGAAAAAGTAGAATTTGGCAACCTACACTAATTATGTATATTTTCCTTATTGTTGTCATTAAGTAAAGCCTATAAAGTTGATTTGGTCAAAATAAACAAACTAGAATCATTTTCTAATTTAACTCAATGAAATATACAATAATTCTATTCGGACATATTATGTCTACACATACGTGCTTGAAATAGCAAAATAATTGTTCGATTGCCTTCAAAATTTCTTTCTTACTCAACACCCTTCCGAAATATCAATCTCACGCACACCCGCTCCCAAATTTTACTCTCATCCATACCCAACTCCTAAACTTGTGAATTTGAATTGGGATAAGACTTTATAATTAAAATTTAAAAAGTATATGTTTATTAGTAACCAAATTGTCGAAACTATGAAATTAAATTATTAGTTAAAAAATTCCGTCAAATCTCTATTTTTACCATCGTATATGTGAACATAGTGTGTCCAAATAGCACTACCCTAAAATATAAAACGCCCTCTGTTCCTCTCATTTAATTTGGTCATATTATTATTTGACACAATATTAAGGAGAAAGGTAAAAATAGAGCAAATGAGTAGGTCCTATCATTTTTTAGGAATTAATTAGTTCTTTTTATGAAAACTTGACAAATTAAATGAGATAGACCGAAAAGAAAAAGAAGGTAAATTGAGTAACTAGGAAATAGTAAGCTACAAGGAAAATTCTTGAAATAAGCAAATTTTATTTATTTTAGAAAATAGGTATAATTTTATCTATTGAAAGATGAATCATTTCAGTTTTAATATTTTTTTATTTATCGTACTGAAACATTATTATTTTACCAAACTATTGCAATAGAATCATAACTTTTTATGGTTAGGTGTATTAAAAAAAAATGAAACAAGTTTATTTATATTTTTCAATGAGAGAAAGGATGATAAGAATTAAAACAAATTATTATAAAAAAAATGTTAATCACTTCATGAAATAAAAAAAAATGTATAAAGAATATATCCCACAAGAATGAAAAAGTTATTCTTAAAACAAGGTGATGATTAAAATACAAATGAATAAAAAAAATTATAAAGATACATGCAAATAGTACTCCATCTGTCCCACACGAATGTTTAGAAATGAGGTGTTTATGATAAAGTTAGAAAGTTAAAGTAAATTTTTAAGATAGTTTTGTCAATTCAAGTAGGGGAGAGAATGGTGAGAGTAGGTTTTTGTGGCATAAAAATGGTAATTTATAAATTATAGTGAACTATTTGTTACGTGTTGTGTTTTCATTTTGAAAATGGGTATAATGAACTAGGACATCCAAAATGAAGAAAATGGATATTATGAAATGGGAAGGAGTATATTTTATTTTAAGCAATTGCAAGGGTAAAATAACTTACATGAAATGTTATGTAAATTATGGGATTACAAAGAACACACTAATGTTTAGAAAATGAGTTATTTATGATAAAATTGGAAATATAAATTTAATTTTTAGAATAGTTTTGTCAAATCAAGTAGGAGAGAGAATGTAGACAGTAGGTTTTTGTGGCATAAAAATGGTAATTTATAAATTATAGTGGAATACTTATTGCGTGTTGTGCTTCCATTTTGGAAAATAGATATAATGAACTAGCTAGGACATTCTAAATGAGGAAAATGGAGGATATTATGAAATGAGAAGGAGTATATTTATTATATGCAATTGCAAGTGTAAAATAGCTTACATAAACTGTTATGTAAAATCATTACAAAGTACATATATATTACAATATTTGATAAGTGAAATATGTTGTATGTTTGGTGGATAAGTATACTTCATAAGCAGACAAATAAGTTTTGATTATGAATAGGTTTTTTAATTAAGCTATTTACTTTAAAGTTATAATAATGAACTTTTGAATAAAGATTAATAATTCATGAAAATGATTCAGCATAGTATAGATATTGACACAAAGTACAACTGAACTACATTTGATGACGGTCATAAAGTATGGAAATAAAGTGAATGTACATTTATTTAGATTAAAAATTAATGAGCACTAGAGAGTAAAATAGTAATACTCTTCATGCCTCATACATAGTTTTCTTTTTTGTTTTTTTTCCCAAAGGAATATGCATATTCTATTTATTGTTAATTACTTCATCATTACCCCTTAAATGTGGGAACCCTTCCTTTTCCATTCTCCTACATTTTTCAAAATTTTATAAATATGTGCAGTTCTAAACTATGCATATTCTTATGGTACAAAGCCGGTTTAATAATATAATCTGATTAATGAATTATTCTCCGTCTTATACAACATAAAAATTATAATAAAAGCATACCACGTGCAACGCACGTGAAATCTCTACTAGTATATATATATACATATATATATATATATATATATATTTTTAATAATATATTTTAATGCATTTTTATCGTATCGGTAATACATATATTGCAGAAATGTAATGCATATACATTCTAATGTATACATTACATTGTACTAATTTATGTGAGAATGCTTTTTTAGATGAGAATTAAGAATAATCTGGACCCTTGATTTTTTTTGATCAATGGCTCAGATTTAACAATGCATTACGTTGTACTAATTTATGGATTACTATTTTTATGCATAAGTTAATGAGAATAAATCTGGACTTGATTTTTGTTGATCAATGGCTCAGATTTATCAATGCATTACGTTGTACTAATTTATGCATTACTATTTTTATGCATCAAGTTACTATAATTTATGCATTAGAATGTGTATGCATTATATTTCTGCAATATATGTATTACCGATACGATAAAAATGCATTAAAATGTACCATTCTCACGTTCTCATATAAAATGTACAATGTTGTTTACCTTGTCTAATAATGTTGCCGTTCACTATAAATAATGTGATGAAGTTATTCTATATAAATAATTAATGTTTTGAAGACCACTATATAATGCTTTTGAATCTATAATATAATGCTCAGAATATTACATCAATATTAACAAAATAGTTGTAAATGAAAAAAACCTAATAACTAAATAACAATTAATTCATATGTTTTTTCAGTATTCATATTAATAAATACATATATCTTAGTTTATAAATTTGAACAATACATATATCATTTAAAGCACCGTTTATGAGCAGCGTTAATATTTATTAGCGGCAGGATAAGTTTTGTGTGAAGAGTTTATTAATGTTGTGCAAATTATAAAGCACATATGTGTTTTTAGCAATTTATATGAAACACTCAAGCAAGCTACTCGAAACACTATCACTCCATTAAATTCGTCTTTCTCAAATATTTGTGGTTCCAACACTAGTTATATTATATGTGAAATTACAATGTTTTTCTTCGAACTCCATTTAAGAATAACCTCTCATTTTGTCATATTTTTCTCCGGCACCAAAAATATTCCTTAATAGAGGTTTTACTGTATTATGTATGTCTGGCTTTCTTAAAGCTTCATTTTAATCTCCTTTGTGAATAATAATTCCGTATTTATCCGATGATGCCGCGTCTTTCCAACTGTGTGGGGTATATGATATGACAGGCGAATTACCAGAACAGCTTTCTAATTTACCACTCCTGAGTTTCCTCTCCGTGGGAGGAAATTATTTATTGGGAGCCATCCCACCTGTTATCTTCAACATATCAACCTTGCAATATTTAGATCTTGCATTAAATGAGTTTTCCGGTAGTCTTCCTCCGGACATGGGGCTTTCACTTTCCAATCTCCAAGCTCTTTATTTGCAAAATAACAGACTCAACGGCCCAATTCCGAGCTCTATCAACAATGTTTCTCAGCTTACTGTGTTGGTCTTGGCGGTGAATTCATTTAGTGGCTCCATTCCCAACCTTGCTAGTTTAAGGCAGTTACAAAAATTATCCCTCGCGGTCAATAATTTGAGCGCACCCAAAGGAATGGAATTTCTTTCTTCATTAACTAATTCTCACTATCTCCAAGCTATTGAAGTATCGGAGAATCCACTCAATGGTGCTCTCCCTACTTCTATCGGGAATTTATCCCAATCCTTTGTAGCCTTCTCCGCACGAAGAGCAAGTATTAGAGGCGTCATTCCTTCCGAGATTGGAAACTTGACCAATTTGATGGCTTTGATTTTTTATAGCAATCGGTTGAGTGGATCAATTCCATCTACAATAGGAAATTTGAAGAAACTCGGCAGATTATCCCTTCACGATAATCAGTTACAAGGATCGATTCCCTTCGATCTGTGCCAGATGAGTAATTTGATGGACTTGGACTTGAGTAACAATGTGGTCGAGGGTCCAATACCTGAATGTTTGGGTGAAATGCAATCCCTGCAAAAGATCTTCTTTAACTCAAATAAGTTCAACTCCACCATTCCTTCCAACTTCTGGAATCTCAAAGGCCTCGTCTTTCTCGACTTGTCGTCAAACTATTTGAGTGGTCAAATTTCTTCTCAAATTGGAAGTTTGAAGGTTATCAACGCAATAGATTTCTCCTACAATCTATTATCTGGCGATATTCCTAGCTCAATCGACGGCTGCCAATCCTTGGAATACCTGAATTTCTCGAACAATAAGTTTGGAGGATCCATCCCTCAGTCGTTTGGAAAAATGAGAGGATTGAGTGAATTGGAGTTATCCAACAATAGTCTCTCTGGATTGATACCCAAATCCTTACAAGGGCTCAATGTGTTGGTGTATCTAAATGTGTCGTACAACAAATTGGAAGGAGAAATTCCAAGTGGAGGTGCTTTTGCTAACTTTACTGCTCAATCATTCCTTAACAACTCTGCTCTGTGTGGTGCACCAAGATTTGAAGTGAGACCTTGCTCAGTTGCTGGTGGAGGATTGAGATCGAAGAACATTGGTAGATTAATGAAGTATGTCCTGCCCCCTCTTGTTTCGTCGATGGTTCTTGTGATCATTGTCGTTTTTCTCATTAGACGGCGGAAGCATAAAAAAGTATCAATTCCGGTTGATACTTCTTTATGTGCTGCTTGGAGAGTTACTTCATACATTGAACTTTCGCGAGCCACAAATTCTTTCAGTGAGACGAATCTGCTTGGCAGAGGAAGCTTTGGTTCAGTTTTCAAAGGAACTTTTTCAGATGGTCTGAGTGTTGCCGTCAAAGTGTTCAATTTAGAGTTAGAAGAAGGTAACAAGAGCTTCCAAACTGAAAGTAGGATTTTGAGCACAATTCGACACAGGAATTTGGTTGGAATAATTGGTTGCTGTACCAACTTGGAATTCAAAGCCTTGATCCTTCAATTCATGCCTAATGGAAGCTTGGAGAAATGGTTGTATTCCGACAACTATTGCTTAGATATTCTACAACTGTTGAATATCTCAATAGATGTTGGTTTAGCTCTGGAATATCTTCACCATGGCAATACATTTCCTGTTGTGCATTGCGATATAAAGCCAAGCAACGTGTTGCTCGATGAAGACATGACTGCTCGTGTTGCTGATTTTGGCATTGCAAAGCTTTTTGAGGAAGGCGAGGCAATGGTTCATACTAAAACCTTGGCTACTATTGGTTATGCAGCACCAGGTGATGTTTCCTTTTTTATATTAAATTTATAAAATTTAGTTTCTGTAATGTCTTTGTATGTATGCTAATATGAATTGATTGTTTGATAATAATGAAATTTGATTACAATCAGAGTACGGATCCGAAGGGAAGGTGTCTACTAGTGCGGATGTGTACAGTTTTGGGATATTATTGTTGGAGATGCTTACAAGAAAGAGGCCGACAGATGATATGTTCGATGAGGAACTGAGCTTGAAGGATTGGGTGAGTGAAGCATTACAAGTGAATGCGATGAATCAAGTGTTGGCCCCTGCATTGCTCTCAGAAGGAGATCGCCATTTCGTTGCAAAGGAGGACTGTGTGGCATCTGTATTTGATTTGGCAATGAAATGTTTAGCCATTTCGACGGATGAAAGAATCAACATGACAAAAGCAGCAGCAGCTCTGAAGAAGATAAAAGCAAAAGTTGCAAGAGAAATCACTCCAAGGCGTCAACAGCATGCAATTACCATTGCTTGAGATGAAAGGTTTCTCCAGTTTATCCATGAATTAGAACTTGCCTATCTTTTACTGTACAAATAAAAGTTACTTTTGATTGGATGAGTATTTCACATTTTATTGGGCTTAATGCTTCTGTGCTTGGGGTCGTTTGCTGCTGTTGTATTGGGTCCTGCTTATGATATTCTGCTATTCTGATACAATTTGAAGGCCATGTAACACTATGATAGTCATAGATAACTTTGGCAACAACAATTTACAATGATCAGAAATCATAAACTAAAGCTGCTCCAATTGAATTTTCCAGTTCTAGTCGTTATCCAACACTCCAGGTTCAGATGGATATCTAAGAAGGCGATGGACTGTTGAATATTTGATTTACTGCGCTTGTTGGAGCACTTTGCATACTGCTTCATTCCAACCGCATTCAGAGACTGCAAAATTGGAAACATGTGAGTCATCCAAGTTGAGAGGTGTCACATAGTATCTTTTCAAAGCTAGAATCGTTTTCCTATAAAGTAATATAATGATGGGGCTAGTAAGAGGAAAAAGTAGACATGACAATAGCAAAACGGTGACTTACTTCATCTTTCCCAGCTTACGTCGCCGCTATTTTACCCGGCACTGCCACCAAACACTATCCGCGCTTTGGGTGAGATCATCTTCTCTTTGTTTCGTGCCTTTTTACGATATCTATGTTATCTCATTTTCGATGTTGTTGTTTTGATTATATATTTAAGTATAAATCTCTCTAAAATCTGATTTTGTTTGATCAGGAGTTGATGTGAATTAAAAATCAACAGGAAAACTGTCGTCTTTATAGTGCCCATTATGAAGACCAATCTAAATTCCAAAATGGAGCATGATTGCCACAAATCTGCCGATAGAAATCATGATATATATCCTCTCAATACTACCAGTTCATAGCATTATGAGGTGCAAGTGTGTTTCTAAATCATGGAGCTATTTGATTAAGTCTCGTGAGTTTGTCGAGTCTCATTTTTCTAGATCTAGATCAGCCCTATGCTTTGCTCTCTACACAAAATTATCAAAGACATGCAAAATTATTGAACTCTGGGGAGAATTAGTGCAATATGGTCTTAAACTTGAGCTCCCTCATCAGGTAAAAATACATAGTTCCGCCAATGGTTTGTTATTTTTGGTAAACTATAAGGCTCGTGATCTTTTCATATGCAATCCAATCACTCGTGAGTACATCAAGCTCCCTCCCCCTGCTTTTAAAATTAGATTTAATACGTTGCGATTTGGAGTGAGCAAATTGAGTGGTGAGTATAAGGTTGTGGGATATCATCCCCATTACACGGCTTCCATCTCTCATTAATGAAAGATAACATTCACTAGTTCCAAGCAATGATTGAACTTGGAAGCTGGCAAAGACTTTGTGAGCATATGTCTTGCATCGTAGCAATTCTTCTTCTGAAAAACTCTTGTAATCGAAGTAGTGATCATGAATAAAAGATGCCAACTATTCTGTCCCGTGGATGTAGCTCTAAATGAGTGAACCACGTAAATCTACTGTGCAATTAGTATTTGTTTTTTTGTTGCTTTCGCATTCTGATTTCTCAACATCCTTGTGTCCAGATTTGAGGATTGTGAAATCCTAACAATTTGCGCCGTCTTGAGGGAAGCAGATTTCACGACAATCGGAGAAACCAGCGCAAAAGAATTAACGGCGAGCAGAAATTGCGATGAGCGGCGAATGTCGCGGTTAAGAAGAGAATTCTGCGGAAGAAATCGATTGGAGAATGCTAATCGGAGAATTGGCGGGCATGACTGATCGACAAGAATTGGCCAGATAAGCTAATCAGAATCTTGGTGTGAGAGAGCCTGTTTCGACAGAAGAGAAGCATCTGCCGGAGAGCTGCGGTGGAGACCGGTAATTGGTTTGCAGCAGGTTGAATAAAATCGGAGGCTAATTTGTGGCGGTTGATGGTCGGGGAGTCAGGTGCAGGGAATCACGGTCAGGGAAGTGAACCAGGAAGATCAATCGGCGGAGAATGTCGATGGGAAAGTCGAGGCAGAGAGACACAGGATGGAGAATCGAGAGGCATATTATGAAATCTTGGAGCAGTGAGGTTTTCAATCTTGGTCTAATTCTGTTATATATCCTCTCAATACTACCAGTTTGTAGCATTATGAGCTCCAAGTGTGTTTGTAAGTCATGGCGCAATTTGACCAAGACTCCTGAATTTGTCGAGTCTCATTTTTGGTAGCATTATGACTTGCATAAGGATCTTAAACTTGAGCTTCCCTCATCGGAAAATAATACATAGTTCGGCTATTGGTTTGCTATTTTTGGTAAACTATAAGGCTCATGATCTTTTCATATGCAATCCAATCACTCATGAGTACATCAAGCTTCCTTCGCTAGTAAAACTTCCGATATAGAAGTTTTGGGATTTGGAACGAGCAAATTGACTGGTCATTATAAGGTCGTGAGGTTATTCTATGATCAACAGAATCGTTGCTTAACTTCAGCTACTCAACGCAAGTGTGAGGTAGAGGATTGTGGAGAAGCGTAGTAACAGCGTAGTAATGACGGTTTTTATACAGATCAAGGCCTTCAGGCATAACTTTGCCTACACCCACGCGTGCATGGGAGCTGAAGTCCCATTTTATACAGATCTTGCCCATGTTCCGCGATCACCCAGGCGAAGATCCACAAAGACACTTGCAAGATTTCGAGATTGCCTGTGGAACCATCCATATTGTTGGAAATCTGAGCGAATATGTAAGGCTCATTGCCTTCCCATTCTCTTTGCAAGACAATGCAAGGGAGTGGCTTTATTTATTGCCCACAGGATGTGTTACCACTTGGCAAGAGCAGCAATAGAAATTCTTGGAGAAATATTTTCCAGCCACCCGAATTTAGAAGATAAAGAAGATGATTACAAGCATTAAGATGGGCATTGGAGAGGATTTTTACTCGTACTTCCACAAATTCAAGCAGATGCTAGCAAAGTGCCCACACCATCAAATTGCGGATCATGACTTGATCCAATGTTTTGTGGCTGGACTGAGAACGAGTGAAAAGGCATTGGTCAACTCAGCTTGTGGAGGGTCAGTTATGAGAAAGCAGCCAAGTGTCGTGAATACCCTGTGCAGGTGTTACAAGTACTCATCTAGAGAAGCGACATAATGATGCAGTTTAGGTCTCTCGGAGAGATCTCCTTTCAGACGTGCCTGGAGGTCCCCGCCTGCCCTGAGATCTCTGTTTCAGAACTCTTCTTCGGTTGTATGCCTGACGAACAAAGGCACTTTAATTAATGCCCGTAAGGTATCGTCACGTGCCATAGCCAATAGGATAATAGCGCGTGTAAAGGTAAAAGTAAAAGGTGGAGTATCAATTCAGCTTCACTCTCAAGGAAATTCACAAGTATATATTGTAAAATCCAACACACACACAAACAACTTTTTCAGATTTATTTCCTGTTACATTCGCATCCCAAAGAGAAAAATCTAGAATACTAACTTAAGGTTTGGAGGTGGTTCGCCGGGAAACATCCCCGGCCCTCCTTTTTCTTGCAGAGTTGCGAGAGAGCACCACAAGTGGAGACAATTCTGACCAACGGAAAAGGAAGAGAAGTGTGGTCTTGGTAGGGGTTGGTATTCGCTCTTCTCCCTGTTCTGATTTTGTACGATGCACTTTTTCTGGTTGCATTGGTGATAGATCTAGGGTTTGCAAAAGTAACTGAAAACGATAATAATGCGATGACACAAGGATTTACGTGGTTCGATCAATGCGATCTACGTCCACGGGAGAGAATATCTAGCTTTTATTGCTTGAGAGTACAATGAGTATTTGAACGTCTTTACACCTCTAATCTAACATCTATATATACGCCTTAAATTGAGCCCTAATCCTACTAGGATTCCTCATGCATATCCGAATTTCCTTCATAATAGGATTCCTTCTTTTCCAAGGTAAGGTTTCGTTAGTTGGTCTTCAAGACGGTTAGTAATTTTGTCTGGGCCTAGTTCTATAGGCCGAGCTAACTATATAGGCTCAATTAGATTGGGCCTTAGATCAGGCCCAAGAAGAGGCCGATACTATCAATTGGTGAGGTTATTCTATGATCAACAGAATAGTTGCTTAACTTCAGCTACTCCACGCAAGTGTGAGGTAGAGGATTGTGGAGAAGCGTAGTAACAGCTGGTGACCAACTCTGCTATGCTTGCAAGATGAGCTTACCTGTTTTTTTGAATGGAAATCTTCACTGGTTGGTTGGTGTGTATTCTGAATATCATCAGTTCCGAGGGATACTATGTTTTGATCTTGAGACCGAATGTTTCAGCACATTTTCTATTCCTCATCTTCATCACCGTCATCGCAGAAGCATGTGTGAGTTGGGGGGTTGCTTATGTCTGTATGATAGTTCTGATGATGGCTTTGTAATATGATTGATGAACAAATACGGAGATGATAAATCTTTAGTAGATAATACGACATACCCATTTAATTCATGTTTTCTTCTGCATTCTATAGTTTGTAATCGGAATTTGGCATCTACTTCTACGGTCAGATGTCCGAATAAAGAATTTCCTTCAGTCGCGAATCCTTGCCGATTGTCGCAATTTCAGCTCGCCGCGAATGCAATTCCAGCAGACGGCGACAACAGAAATGGATCGAAGTATTGCAGCTCAAGAACACACTCACACGCAGAATTGAAAGTAACGCAGATTTACATCCACGGGACAAGGAGCCTAACACTTTTATTCACACGATCTAGCTTGGATCACAAGATTGAGAATTCTACTCTACAAACTTGGAATATGCAGAACTCTCTCTCTCTCTCTCTCCACGCAAACTGTCAAACGTAATGAAGATGATGACCAGTTGTTAGAATCCAGCTGTTATAACCAACTCCTTCCTCACGATCTAATCTCAGCCGTCGGCGCGATCAACGGCCACGATCAATTTAACAAAGACTTAGGTTATTAACAGCCTCATCCCTCCGTGCATTAAATTTTACGCACAAGCCCTCATCTTCTTTTCCCCTTTGCATGCATGGATTAATGAAGACAACTTTCAACAATAAGTTTGGAGGATCCATCCCTCAAATCAATAACTTTCATCTTGATTTGACCATATTGCCCTCTGTTTCTCCGAAGCTTACAAATGAAAGAGGGCCTTCACAAACTTAACTAGTTGCGCTGTCTCATTCATCTTTTTATTATTGATCAAATCAAGCTAGCGTATAATTAATTACTAGAATCGAGATTTAACTTCTACTAAAAATATTATTTTCGAAGAAATACAGTGGGCTTGAGTGGTATATTTTTAGGCCCAACATTAAGCTGCAAAAATTATTCAACTAGCCCAAAATAGTTTGGACTATTTAATGCCTTCAAAGGCCCAACATTAGATAGCTAGCCCACTAAAAATTCCAATCATATTTATTGACTTTTGTAGAATTCTAGTAGCTGCTTTGTGCGGAAAATTTAATTTATTTTTAGTGGATATATTTATATCACGGACAATTTAGATTTGGACTTATAGCACTTGCAGCAGTTCATTAATTCAATTTTAGCTTTAAATTTAGGTTAGCTATAATGGAATGTTTCAAGGCCCACATTGAGTTGTCAATCATATATACAAAGAATCAAAGAATTTGAATTTAATTATAAAATCCGGAATATATTGCAGAAATGTAATGCATACATATTCTTATGCATAAACTGAAATAACTTAATTCATTAACATCATAATACATAAATTACATTAACTTAATGCATCGTTAAATCTGAGCCATTGATTAAAAAAGATCAAAGGTCCAGATTTATTCTCATTTCTCACCTAAGATAGCATTCTCACTTGATCCTCTTCATATATATATATATATATATATATATATATATATATATATATATATACTTATCAATACTATGCACTGATTTAAAACACGGACTACTTATCCTTGCTATGCATTCTTCAACTTCGCTTTGATGTCGAAACAGAACTTTTTAGCAGCTTTGTTACTCCTAGTCTTTCTAGTCACTATGAACTCGGGTTCACCCTTTCTATTTTGAAAGATAGCTTATGTTTTTGCAATAACTCAGCAGAAGATGAGATTGTTATTTGGTTGATGAAAGAATATGAAGACGAGCATTCTTGGTCAGAAGAATTTATCATAAGCAGAACGACGTCTCCTGCTGATCTTTATGGAGCTCTTTGGGCCGTCAAATTTTGTGAAAATAGTGATGGTAATGGTAAAAGATAATATTATTACTCAGTTCGCATCAATTCTAGCAGTACGAGTTTAGATAATTTTGATAATGTTATGCGAGTGTAAAAAAGGATTTCACATTATTTGTAGTGTTATTAATTAATGAGTATATTGGTGGATTTAATAGCGGCAGTTTGCGTAAATATGTGAGGTTAAAGATCTTTCTACAGAGTGATGTTAATAATTGAATAATATATGTTACTATTAAGGACGGACGCAAATATATTTAAAACGCATTTTTTCGTGGACGTAGGGAGTATAAAAAATCTATACTACCTATAAAACCATTCTGCTAAACTATTATATGTGATTAGAAGGAGAGATTGTGCCTTGGTAATATCTTTTTATGATTGTACTATATTTTTTTTGCTTGCAATGTACTCTCTCGGTGCACAAATCAAATATCCATTTGAGTTCCGACACGGAGATTAAGAAAACTGATAAAGTTATTTTGAGTGGGGTAAAAGTTAGAATATAGAGGTAGTAACACAATGACAAAAAAACAGTGGTAATGACAAAAAAATGATGGTATTGACCAAAAAGTAGCAATAAAATTATTATAATGACAAAAAAGTAGGAATAGAGTTGTTGGGAGATGGGGTCATCAATAGCAATGGATATTAAATAAAGGAAAAGTAGGAGAATATGGTTGTATAGTAAATAAAGGAAAAGTATGAGAATATGGTTGTACAAAAAGGTAAATAGGTATTTGATTTGTAAAGAAAAAAATATGGGTAAGTAAGTATTTGATTCTTGGACATAGGGAGTAAATTTTTCACGTGAACAAATAATTTAGTACTAAAGTAAAGTCATTGATCTTTTTACCAAAAAATCATGAAGTTTGAGAAGCATTTTAAAGAGATTTGGTGGGTTATAATGGAATATTTCAAGGCCCAACATTGTGTTCTTAATCTTAATCATACCTACAAATTATCAAAGAATTTGAATTTATAAAGGCCCAAAGCCCATTACATAAGTCCTTTTTATAGAATTTCATGTTTTGTTTTGGAACAACATTACAAGGAGATTTAAATATCGCATGACGGTGGACTCGAATTCGTGACCTTTAGTCCATACATTAACTACACTATCATTAGGCTGATACACACGCACAAAATTTTATCTTTAGTGGAAGCACTTAGTAAAATTGTGATAATTAATTATTTTTCCTATAAAAAAAATATTGTGTCCTTCTGATGAGAAGAACACGTATATATGTATTTGGGTTTGAAAATGTAATTATTTTTGGAGGTTGCTGACGTTTGAAGCTTCTTAAACCTTGCCCACATGTAATTGGATGACAATTAATGAAGGATAGCAACGCGCCGACATGAAGTCTTCTCAAGTAAAGTATTTAACATAATTTTCATTTATATAGTTGTCACAGCCCCAAATCCCGAGGGACGGCAGAAGCCGGGGTGCGACTGGGGTTGGATTAAAGAAGCGGGGAAGAAGGGGGCTAATTAACTAAACATACATGAAAAACATCGACAAACTATGCATAAGACTTGAATATCAATAAGAAAGAGTTAATCCCTAAGGATTACTCTACAAGAGTACAAAAAGGAAACTAAGTTCACATTATACAGACTTGGACTACTGAGTATAGTTCAAAAAAGTACATATCCAAAAAGAAATACAGAGATTGGCAGCGGAAGGAATCTAACTAAACATCCTATCTTTTAACTCAACATCAACCGTCGCCACTCACCGTCGCTTCAACCTGCACATTTAGAAAACAATGCAGGGCTAAGTACATACGTACTTAGTGGGCACGATGCCGAAATCATAATCATAAGTATAAAATAATCTAGCATTTTATAACCGTAGCGCATCGGGGTTTTGTTGAAAAGGCCCGAGCCTACTAAACCTTTTCTGACTGATTTGTATAAAGCAGCTTGCGCAAGCATTTTTAGAGTATGTTATGTTCAATCTTGACCAAAGCTAATTCACCGTGGCTGGCTACCCCTCAACAGGATACCACATACACCACAGGTTACAAAGTGCACTAACTCTGGAAAGCATTTAGCAGCTAACTCAGTTAGATTAACTCTAAAAGTCTGGAAAACCCGAAGGTTAACTCAGAAATCTGGTAAACCCGAAGGTTAACTCAGATAGGTACAAGAGAACTCACATAAAACAGTTAAACATTTTATGCCAAGATTATCACGTTGATAAAACACAATTATCAAAGCTGTAAACTTCACTTTCGGTTTGTGGAAAAACCCACGTTTTATTTTCATATAATAAAAGCCCACCTTGTAAATACAGAACTTAAAGCAAACGCTTCCAACTTCGGATCTTTCGTCCTTTCTTCACAGTTGACTTTCTCCTTCATCGTAAAAAAAAACATACTTAAAAACGGTTCGTAAAAGATACTCGAAGAAAGAGAATCGAAGAAGGTTTTAGTTGTTTTTATTCTTTTGGGCATTTGCACGCTTACTAGATTCTTTTAACTTAAATGGGAAACGAGACTCGAACCAATCTCGTTTTGAACTTGGAAGATTTCATACTCGACTCTCGGATCAGTAGAGAAGGTTGTCGATGTCTTAAAACAACTTTAAGGATTATAAGAAACTAAGTTGGAAAGAAACAACTTAGGCGATTTAGATTTTAGATCATTGAACGCTTTATGAAAATTCTCATTTATTACTTCTTTAATGAAAGGATAAGATATAAGATCTCGACTGGTTTTCATCACTCAAGATTCTATACTTGACTCTAAGGTCAGTAGGAAGATGTTCGTTAGATAAAACGGCTTAAACGATCAAAAGAAACTAAGTTGTGAACTAAACAACTTAGAAAACAAGAAACTGAAATTTCACTGCACAGTCCAGTAACTCTGGAGGCTGTCCAGAACAGAGGATTTGGAAACAGGGGGTGAGCCCTGTACCATTAGAAAGCTTAGGAAGTCTAGTTCGCACTCCAATTTATGGATCACAAATCCGATAAACGAGCTGGAAGTTATTACAGTTTCCGGCGAGGGTCGCAAAATTGCCGTGGAAACCCTAATTGATTGCTAAGTTCGACGTATAACGTTTTAGGTTCGTTTTAAATTCTCGTAATCAATTTTTAATAACTGGACTCTCAAGGCAGTCATCACGTACCTTCGTACGTGACAAACTCCTTCTTAAAACTCACTCAAAAGCACGACGTTCTAAACGTCGCGTTTCAACTAACAAGTACTAAACCAACAAAGAAATTCCAAACGTGTTCTAGTTCCCGATTATCACTATAACTCATATTATATCAACTCGGATGCTTATGATGTCAACTAGAAAGATGTTCTAAATTTCATTATAAACAATAATATCAACTTAGAATTTTCATCCGACTTCTCGATTATTAGTTACAACTACATGTTCGCCTCTTATACGTTTTTCAAAAGTTGTCGGTTTTTGTTCAAATTTTACGACGTTAAACTACGTCTAATATGAATCATTTTCATGCATGCTAACATATCTTATCATCATTATAACTCAGTTTATATGGTGATTTTAGTCTCTTACATTCCATTAAACATTTTTAGAAAATTTCCAATTAACTTCTACAATCAACTAATATAATTTGCAACAATATTCAACTAACAATTCATCACTTTAAACAATCATGTGGAAACCCCTAATTACTTATAAATTTTCTGGTTTTAAACATATGTTAAGGGGATGATTTTCTTCTCAAATTAACAACATTTATTTACTAAACATACTCTTATATCATCAATTAAACAATTGCAATTCTATTATCAATTAACATACAAAAATCCCCAAATTCAATTCAAAACCCTAATTGAAATTTAATAACAACATAAGGTTTTCAATCCCTTTTCATTCCAATCACTAATTAAACACCTACTAAGCATGAATTCATGATCAAAAGAAGAAAAACAAAAATCCTACAATTTCCCAAAAAAATTCTGCATTCACACAAGTTTTAGGATTCTTGGTTTTGATAATTTTTAATCCATAATTATCATATCTAACATATCTAATTTCATCATTCTAAGATCAAACTATCTATTCCAAACTTCTCAAAATTCGATCAAGAAGAAAAGAAGGGAAAAAGAAAAAGGATTGGATAGGATTAATGAGGATCATCATACCTTGAAAATTAAGGAAAGAAGTATGGTGTTTGAATGGATGATTGAGGACTTGTGTTCTTTCTTCAAGCTTTGAAGGGTCTTCAATGGAGTATGGATGATGGAGAAGATGAAGTTTGAGGGATGGGAGAGAGAGAGCTGCCGAGAGTGAGTGAGAGATGGAGAGAAAGAATTTGTTTTGTTCAAGTATGTGAAATGATTAATGGTTTGAATTGGTGTAAAGGTAGTTTAGGTGTCAACTAATTAACAAGTCAAAGCATGCATGTTGCCACTAAATCTATGAGGTGTCGGCTGCATGGAGAACAATTAAAGGGTTACGGGTGTTTCCGGCGCGATCCGACGTTACGGAAAAACGAACGACGAAAAAAACGTTGTTCGGTACAAAAATCGTCGCGATTTGATTTGACTTAAAAATTCTAACGTATGAACTTAATTAGAAAATAAATTTACAAAATTTATTTTGACAAAACCTCGGGACGACATAGTCCGAGTTTTGTCCGGAAAGACAAAAAAAAACAAACTTTCTTGGCGTGTGTTCGTATTGCAATTTCGTGATTATAAAAATTAGACGGCTTTCCATTCTTAGTTTACAAGCTAAAAATTTTTCGTACGCGCTAACCCTAAATACGGTAGACGTCTAGCTGACTTCTGTAATTTATTTTCAATAACGGATTCGACCGTTAGTCTTAGAATTCAAAAATTGTAAACTTAGGGGTGCAAAGCAACTTATTTAATTAACTTTAAATTTTAGAACGTAAGGAATTTACGGGGCATTAATCTTTCAAAATTAAATCCATAAATTACCTAAACAATTGCAAATCAATCAAGATTGAAGGTTCTCTTTCCAATTACATAAACCACGAAAGTCTAGTCCAAACTCCAATCTTTTCCGTATTGATATTTAATCATTCTTTTTGGCCGTATGATTATTTCAAAGACTAAAAAATAAAAATACTTGTATATAATTATTCAAAATATTTTCCAACCACGAAATGAGATAGAGATTGATGCAGCTCCTGTGTGGACTCAAAATTAAAGCATAATAATTCACTTAATAATGCCAAAATGATGATATTATTGCCGTTTGGTTCACTTCAATTTGAGAATAGTCTGTGCCACTTAATTTCCTTTTATATATTTAGTTGTTGAGTTTACACATTTATTCGTTAAAATATATTTTCCCTTGTTTATTAATCTGGATGATCGCTAATTCTTTTCAATGTACACTAGCTATATTTTTCTAGTAATAAATTTATCTATTATCAAAAGTTGTTTAATTAAGGATGTCAATTTATCACAATAGAAGAGAATAACTAATTTTAAACCGTCTTGGGGTTTTCATTACTAGACACCCATTATATGGCCCACGGAATCTTGACAGCGACTATACTAGAACCACATAAAAAAAATATACTGGAAAAATGTACGCCACTAAATGGTCTTAGATAGAGAGTCTTCTACGAAAATAGACTTTGACAATCAATTACCTTTGTTTTGGCCACATTCATGGAAAATTTATGAAAAATAATTCATAGTTTAGTCCCAAGGTCTAACGTTTCAATTTGAGACACAAAGTGAATTGAGTGGGAAATCAATGTTCAATAAAGTGGATTGAGTGGGCCTACTTATTAGATTAGTGAGCTTAACTATTTTCAAAATAGGATATGGGACAAGTAGAGTGGAACACCCAAAATGGCAAAATGAGACAAAGTAGAACAGGACGAAGGGAGTATTATATAACATAATTTTCATTTATATAGTTTAAGCAAATCTTTCAAAATTAAATCCATAAATTCCCTAAACAATTGCAAATCTATCAAGATTGAAGATTGTGTTTCCAATTACATAAACCACAAAAGTCTAGTCCAAAACTCCAATCTTTTCCGTTTTGTGTTTAATCATTCTCTTAGGCTTATGATTTTTTTTGAAAAAATAAAAATATTTGTATATAATTATTCAAAATATTTTCCAAACACGAAATGTGGAAGAGATTGATGCGGACCCCTCCGCTGTGTACTATTCTTGACACAAAATTAAAAAATAAAAAATTCACCTAATGCCTAAATGAATGACTATATTATTGCCGTTTGGTTCACTTCAATTTGAGAATTTTCTCTGCTAGTCAATTTCCTTTTATTTTAGTAACATTAATTAATTTGAGGCAAATTCATGATAAATAATCCATAATTTTGGCAAAAGGAAATCAAAGAATTACGTTTCTTGTACTCTCGGCTAGTAATCGAGTTTAATTACAAAAAATAAAATTGTAAATAAATTTTCCATGTATAGTGATCTGGATGATAACTATCTTTTTTTTCAATTATAGTTATATTTTTCTAGTAATAACAAAATTTGTCTATTATCAAAAGTTGTTTAATTAAGGTTATCAATTTTATGACATTGGAAGAAAATACAACTAATTCTAAACGGACTTGGAATTTTCATTACGAGATACTCATTGTATGGTCCCCAGCATCTAGACGACGACTATACGAGAACCACATAAAAAAAATTTATACATGTCGTTAGGTTCATTCGGTGGAAAAATGTAGGCTACTGATTGTGTTCGATTGAGAGTCTTCTACGAAAATAGACCTTGATAGTCAATTTACAATTGTATTGGCCACCTTCGTGGAAACTTAATGAAAAAAATTCATAGTTTTGGCCGAAGGTCTTACTTTTCAGTTTGGGGGAAAAGTATAATTGTGAATTTCAATTAAAGGAGACGACCAATATTTAAGGTGTTATGTGGTGAGCCATGTAGATTTGGATTCTACTGAACAAGTCACGAGCTAATTAAGTTCGTGCTAATTAAGCTGTTAGTGTATATCTATACCTATTATAAAAGAGCGGATTCTTACAAAATTTGATTTGCCTAATATATCCCTATTCTTTTATATATTTTAAGGGTAACTATGTAATTTAATAATAACAACTTTAAAAAATTAATAATTTACTAATTACTATTAAAATCATAATTATATTAGTGGAGTAATCCTATTATAACTCTATTAAAAATTAATTTATGTTATTATAACTCTTGATTTGGAAAGTTTCACGTTGGCCTATATATTATAAATCTAATTGGCTTATGGATTGACTCAAAAAATCTTATACAACTTATTTATTTTAAAATTGGTCTTTTTCATTAATTTTTTATTCTTATCCATTTGGTTTATTAATATTTTCAATTAAAATTTATATTAATTACTTAGATGTTATATAAAATTTTACTGTGAATTATGAGACTACCTCTTCAATTTATGGGTACGATAATTTTCATGTTACTATTTAAATTAGTATCTCTAATTTATAAGACGTACTAATATTTAAGAGTTTAATTTAATAAAATAAAAATCATTTGTAGTTCATGAGTCAGTTCTACAAAATCATGGTCAAGTTATTTACATTACATATCTTGAGCAGGCCTAATAACCAAATATAATACTTTTTATTTTTCTTTCAGCAAAGATGGATGCTCATGAGAGAATAAATCCTAATCAAAACTAATAAATCCTAATTAAAGATTAATAAGTTATAATTAAGTGAATTAAAAATAAATAAAATAAAATAAAGTTTGACATCCATAAGGGCATGTACTACGGGCTTCTAAAGAGGGGTGTCGAAGGGGTGTGTCGAAGGCACTAGACGCAGCTCCGCTAGACACACCCTATGTCTACGCCATAGTGGAGCTTAGACCCACCCTTGTGTCTAAGGGTGTGTTGAAGGGTGTGTCTAAATTTCAACACACCCTTCGACTCCGCCAGTCAGCAACATGGGGACACGTGGCGTGTCCCCATTGGTCCGATGTAATTTTTTTTTATTTTCTGATTAATTTTTTTAATTTAATTAAGTTATTTTTTATAATATTTATTACAAATTAAAAAAATAACAACAAAATAAAATCTATTCAATCATTAAAATCACGCTTCCTAGTGCTTCAACCTAGGTCTTACTCAACCCCATTGTAGTGGAAAAATCAACCTAGGCCTAACTGAATACCACCAATCATTAAAATTACGCTTCCCAGTACTTCAATCTAGGTCTAACTCAACCCCTGTAGTGGATGCTCTAAAATATATTTTATCTCAGATGGAGAAGTTAGAAAATTTGGTAAAAGTCCGCAAGGAACATCCAAGCGGTTTGGCTTTAGTTTGTACAACAGTGAGGTCTTGGGTTGGAACCCCATCGCTCCCCTTTCCTCATGACAAAAGAAAAAAAATTGGTAGAAAAAATCCAATTGTATACTGCTCATAAAGAATGGACATTTTACAATTACAATCTTAATAAACCATTCAATAATATTAAAACGAAGGTACTATACATTTTGATAGTGTTCAAATAATAGAATAAACTTCGAAAAAGTAGAATTTGGCAGCCTACACTAATTATGTATATTTTCCTTATTGGTGTCATTAAGTAAAACATATAAGGTTGATTTGGTAAAAAAAAAAGAATAAACTAGACTCATTTTCTAATTTAGTTCAATAAAATATACTACGCCCTCTGTTCCTCTCATTTAATTTGGCTATGTTATTATTTGACACGATTATTAAGGAGAAAGGTAAAAATAGAGCAAATGAGTAGGTGCTATCACTTTTGAAGAATTAATTAGTTCTTTTTATGGAAACTTGACAAATTAAATGAGATAGACCAAAAAGAAAAAGAAGGTAAATTGAGTGACAAGGAAATAGTATGCTTCAAGGAAAATTCTTGAAATAAGCAAATTTTATTTATTAAGAAAATAGGTATAATTTTGTCTATTAAGTTGAATCAGTTCAATTTTAATATTTTTTATTTATCATATTGAAACAATATTATTTACCAATCTATTGCAATAGAATCATAACTTTTTATGCTTAGCTGTATTAAAAAAAATGAAACAAGTATATTTATATTTTTCAATGAGAGAAATGATGATAAGAATTAAAACAAATTATTAGAAACAAAAAATGTTAATCACTTCATGTAAAAAAAATGTCGAAAGAATATGTCCCACACGAATGAGAAAGTTATTCTTAAAACAAGGTGACACTTAAAATACAAATGAATAAAAAAATTATATATACAAAGATACAAGCAAATAGTACTCCATCTGTCCCTCACGAATGTTTAGAAAATGAAGTGTTTATGATAAAGTCTGAGAGTTAAAGTAAATTTTTAGGATAGTTTTGCGAATTCAAGTAAGAAAGTGAATGGAGAGAGTAGGTTTTTGTAAAAATGGTAATTTATTAATTATAGTGGAGTATTTGTTACGCGTTGTGTTTTCATTTTGAAAATGGGTATAATGAGCTGGGACATCCAAAATGAGGAAAATGAATGTTATGAAATGGGAAGGAATATTTTATTATAAGCAATTGCAAGTGTAAAATAACTTACATGAAATGTATGTATAGGGATTACAAAGCACACACCAATGTTTAGAAAATGAGTTGTTTATGATAAAGTTGGAAATATAAATTAAATTTTTAGAATAGTTTTGTCGAATTAAGTAGGAGAGAGAATGTAGAGAGTAGGTTTTTGTGGCATAAAAATGGTTATTTATAAATTATAGTGGAATACTTATTATGTATTGTGCTTCCATTTTAGAAAATGGGTATAATGAACTAGGACATCCTAAATGAGGAAAATGGAGGATATTATGAAATGGGAAGGAGTATATTTATTATATACAATTGCAAGTGTAAAATAGCTTACATAAAATGTTATGTAAAAAAATTACAAAGTACTCCCTCCATCCCGTTATTCTTGTCCTGCTTTCCTCTTCGGGGTGTCCCGTTATTCTTGTGTTGTTTCCTTTTCTGGAAATAATTACGAGATAATTAATTTGTTAAACAATCTACTTTACAACTTTCATCATACTTTTCCATCTCATTTTCTGTGTCATTCAGTATTGTCCTTCTTTCTCTACTCACTTTATACCACTTTATTTCACTATTCACTCTCTCTCTCTACCTACTTTATTTTACTTTACCACTTTATTTCACTATTCACTCTCTCTCTACCTACTTTATTTTACTTTAAAAACTCCACTAAACATACTTTATATTCTTAATTGTTTTGTCCTTAAACCCCGTGCCCAAAAGAAACAAGAAGAGCCTGGTGGGTGGGACGGCGAGAGTACATATTACAATATTTGATAAAATTGTTGAAATATGTTGTATGTTTGGTGGATAAGTATACTTCATAAGCAAACAAATAAGTTTTGAGTATAAATAGTTTTTTTATTAAGTTGTTTACTTTTAAATTATAATGAACTTTTGAATAACAATTTGTGAAAATGATTCAGCATAGTATATAGGTTGCAAACAAAGTACAATTGAATTGCATTTGATGACGGTCATAATGTATGTAAATAAAGTGGATGTACATTTATTTAGATTACAAATTAATGAGCACTAGAGAATAAAATAGTAATAGCCTTCATGCTTCATACATAATTTTCTTTTTTTATTTTTTATTTTCCAAAGGAATATGCATATTCTATTTATTGTTAATTTATTTATCATTACCCCTTAAATGTGGGGACCCTTCCCTTTCCATTTTCCTCCATTTTTTCAGAATTAATATGTGCGGTTCTAAACTATGTAAATATTCTTATGGTACAAAGATAGATTAAAAATAAAATCTAATTAATGAATCATTCTCCGTCTTATACAACATAAAAATTATAATAAAAGCATACCACGTGTGTTGCACGTGAAATCTCTACTAGTATATTATAAATATGTATGTATACACCAAATAGAACCATTAATTGCACAAACACAACACAATGAAGACTTCCTTCATCTCTTTTTCTCTTCATGTGTTGATATCCAACTGTTTTTTCCTCACCTCATCCAAATCCCTCTTCAATCTCACTACTGACGAATCTGCTCTCATAGCGTTCAAAAACTCCATCACTACTTCAAATCCTAGTTCCAGCTGCTCTCATAGCGCTCAAAAACTGGTCTATTCACACCCCCATTTGTGGATGGATTGGTGTCTCTTGCGGCAAAAAACACCGTAGGGTCACTGCCCTAAACATCTAGGGCTATGACCTCGAAGGAACAATCTCTCCACATATTGGAAACTTAACGTTTCTTCGATTCTTAGACATTAGCTCCAACAATTTCACGGGTGCCTTACCCTCTGAGCTGTCTAAGTTGCGCCGCTTGGAATATATAAACATCACAGCTAACAACTTCACCGGAGAGATACCGTCGTGGTTCGGAGCCTTATCTGAGCTTCGAGACATGGATCTCTCTAACAACAGGTTCTCGGGCAGAATCCCAACTTCTCTATTCAATATTTCGAGGCTTCAGAATTTGGATGTGAGATTCAATATTCTGGATGGGAATATCCCATCCGAGATTGGTTCTTCTCCTTCACTAGAAATAATTACTTTTGTTGGAAATCAGTTAAGTGGGTCCATACCAGATTCTATCTTCAACATTTCTTCATTGATGGAAATCAGTCTGGGAAGTAATATGCTATCAGGAAAGCTCCCAAACAATATGTGCAGTGATACTCCAAGACTAAGAAGATTCTCTGTCTATTCTAATGAGCTGTACGGCGAAATACCAAGAAATATAAGCAGATGCAGAGAGCTTGAGCTCCTGAACTTGCAAGACAATAATTTCAACGGCAATATCCCAAGTGAAATTGAAAGTTTGGGTATGCTCAAAAATTTATATCTAATGGGAAACGAATTCAAAGGTATGATATCTTCCAACATTTCTTCGTTGATAGAAATCCATTGCCAATCGTTTGGCATATATAATTTGATGATTCATCAGGTAGCATACCAGAGAATATTGGCAACCTCACTTCTCTGCAAGTGCTAACCCTTGGAAAAAGTAACTTGACAGGTACGTTTCCAAATTGAAAAACGATATCCAATGCATATTAATTGTTTCTGAATAATTTCTCAGTTTGTTAAATAAATGGTATGTATTATTTCTCATTTTTTACGGGAAGAGTTCCCTATATATATATCGTGTATAAAACCCCTTTGGTAATTTGATGATTCAGGTAGCATACCGAAGCAACTTGGCAAACTCACTTCTCTGATACACCTAGAACTTCGCTCTACCTACTTGACAGGTACATTTCTAATAAAAATAATTCGATTATTGCAACATTTGACTTTTCCCCACATTTATCTTTGGTGTCGTCCATTTGAGTGTTGCAATAGAGCATTATTAGCTATTATGACACATCAGAATGTCATTAAATGTCGATTAAAATCTGATGATATCTATGTAATATGACATGAATGAGCGTTGGCAGAAAGGTCCTAATACGACAATAATCACTGTCATTCACCTTACTAAAGACATTCCATGATTATTCATTTTATTTTATTACAAATTGTAACTTTAATTAAATATTTTCAGGACATGTCCAAATAATAATTAAATAATTTATACAAATTCAGATAGAGAAAAAAAATAAGAAAATAAACTAGAACTAATGTTATCTGAGGAGCTCACAATAACCACTAAGCCAAGACACAACATTTGAGAAAATTAAAATCGGAACCAAAGGCAGTGGCGAAAAAAAAATTGAAATTAAAAAATGAAAGAAATAAAGAGTCGGATGGTCAACGGGGTGACTCGCGTTGACTAGGTCGGGTCAACCCGGATCCGGTCGCAGGGAAGACCTCCTCATAGTAACCATTGATCTTGTTACATAAATGGTGTGTATTATTTCTCATCTCGTGTATAAAAATCCTTTGGTAATTTGATGTTTCAGGTAGCATACCAAAGCAACTTGGCAACCTCACTTCTCTGATAAACCTATACCTTTCCTCAAATTACTTGACAGGTACATTTCTAATAAAAATAATTCGATTATTGCAACATTTGACTTTTCCCCACGTTTATATGTGGTGTCGTCCATTCGAGTGTTGCAATAGAGCTTTATTGGCTACTATGACACATCAGAATGTCGTTAAATGTCAATTAAAACTGATGATATCTATGTAATATGACATGAATGATAATACTACAATAATCACTGTCATTCACCTTACTAAAGACATTCCATGATTATTCATTTTATTTTATTATAAATTGTAACTTTAATTGAATATTTTCAGGCCATGTCCAAATAATAATAATAATAATAATTAAATCATTTATACAAATTCAGATCAATAAATAAGAAAATAAACTAGAACTAATGTTATCTGATGAGCTCACAATAATTAACCAGTAAGCCAAGACAGAACATTTGAGAAAATTAAAAGTACAATTGCAAATCCAAGTCTAGGAGCAATGGGGCTGATAGGTAACATTATGCTCTAAGCCTGCAGAAACTAGCTTGATAGCTTCTTCAAATCCTTTTCCAATATTTCCAGACATCCAAGCTTCACAATAAGGTAGATCAATTGTTGACGAATCTCTTAGGTAACCAAAATCTTCAACATGGGAAATGGATATTCTGATATGCACAAGCTTTCATCTAGATGTAATTTAGATATGAAAATTTTCAAAATAGGCCACATTAATGGCAGGTTCCGTATGAACAAATCATTAGAGAGAGGAAGCTAAAGATATTACACCTGATGGAATTTAATTAATTAGAAACTGAGATGTAGCAAAGTTATCCAAACTAAACTTCGAATTGCAACATAATTTCCTTTATATAAGCAAAATTTAAAATAAATGTATCAAAAGGTAATATCTTTCGACCAGGGCCAATCACATAAGCATAAACACAAGGGGAAGAAAAGAGGCACAAACAATTACACTACAAAATGCATAGAAAATAGGAAGAAAATCGTAATAACTACCGGGTGAAGATTTAGGTTGACGAGAACAGTTCAAAGAAGGCCGGCATCAACTCATCATTATTGTTCATATTAAGGACTTCTTGCCCTAGGTCGACCCTAATTTAATCTCGTCATCAACTCCGTCGAAATCAAATTTGAGAAAAATGGGGCTTCTGGATGGAGGGGGTGAAGAAATTGGAACCACTGGTAATTTTAGAATAAAAAAATTTCAATGACTTTGGTGGGAAAGTTACCGCCAAATGCCATCACAATAAATTTAAAAGGAAATTTCATCTTTACCGTGATTTTAGTTTTGTCGTGGGCTAATAGATCACGATTTTAATGCTTTTTGGGTTCGGGGCATTTGACCATGCCGTTATTGATGGAGTATAATGACACAGTCTTTTGGAGTGTTAATAATTTTGCATAAATTAGTATTAAAGATAAATGATGCCGTAACAGAAGCCTTATCCCAACACTTATGCGATAGTGTCGTAAAATGGATGTAGGAATAAGCCATTTTTGTTGTAGTGTAAAGGTGTTATATGAAAATTATAAAGCACAAAGGTATTTTGAAAAATCTATTTACTATATAAAAAGGCTAACTTCAATCAGCAAATCAATTTGACATTGATTTTAATGGAAATTTTGTTAATTACATCAAAATGAAGGTCACAATTTAAGCGGCAGTTTATGGATAAATCTGATAAAATTCATTATTAAATACAATAAGCATAAGTTAATACTAAAAGATTACAATACACTCTTGTAAAAGGGACACCTCTTCATAAAACTGACTCCACATTTTTGCCCACTCCCCACAAGAACTCTTACAAAATCATTCCCTCACTACTGTTCTTCATAATTTTGTGAAAAAACTCTTCCCCATATGAATTATTTGAACAAAAAAAACTTCTCAAGATTATATACACGAGCAATTCCAAATGCAGGGGTCTTTACAAAGTGTGTATTTAGCTTTAGTGTTTGTAAACTAATTCTTCCTAATTCACTAGCAACGAAAGAATTAAGTTAGTTAATCCTTGCATGAAAATGGCTTCAGGTTGTGAGAACTCAAGTGGTAGTGTCAGATTTCTACTTACATTTTAATTCAGAGTATTCTCCATCTTGATATTTCTTTTTTAGAGGAAAAACTTCCATTTGTGAATGATTAATATAGTTTATTAATTAGTATTATAAAATTTATTTATTTTTTAGGGTTCTGATGAGGTCAAATATGGTTGCATATGAAATTACTTATATAGATAGTGTTTATCAAATGGTATAGAAGTTTAAAACCACTTCTATTAGTGCATGCTCACCATTCACCAAAGGTTGCATATGTTTAAAATCGTTCATGTATTCGTGTTAAATTGTTTGTAGTTTGGACTATAATTTTTTGTGTTATATATTAGTATTATAATGTATTTTTGTTAAGCTCATTTTATATGTCGTGGTTTATTATCTAATAATAGATAAATTTATAATGATAAATGTACAATTTTAAATTTTAAAGGATTTGTTCGCTCACCTGCGCGGGTACAAAACTAGTTTATATAAAACACTCAAGCAATCTACTCGAAACATTACATTTTTGGTCTTTCTCCATTAAATTCGTCTTTCATGACCCGAAGCCCCAACCTTAAGGTTGGAGGGGAAGTGTCTTACCAATTGAGATGTGTTTCGCTTTCAACTATTCTTAGAATTTAATCTCGATACCATTATGCAACTCAGGTCATATACCAAAAGAATTTGGGAATCTTACTGCTCTGGAATTCTTAGACCTTTCTAATAATAAGTTGGCAGGTATGTCTATAATCTTGTAAATATAATATATCTCAGCTTTCTAGCCCTGTCCTCTAACAATTTCTCAGGCTCTATTCCCGAATCAATTGGCAGCTGCCAGTCACTGCAATTCCTCAGTTTATCAAATAATATGTTCAATGGATCCATCCCGACAACATTGACAAATTTGAGGGGACTCTGGGGCTTATCTCTATCAAACAACAGTTTAGAAGGATCCATTCCACATGAGTTAGGAAACTTGAGAGTTCTCGAGTCACTCAACTTGAACAGGAATAAACTGGAAGGAGCATTGCCCTCATCCCTGGCCAATTGTGAAGGTCTGGAGGTTCTTGACACATCGGAAAAAACAGAGTACAAGGCACGTTCCCATTTTGGACAGAATCTCTAACCAATCTCCGCGTCCTCGTATTGAGGTCCAGCAACTTTAGTGGAACCATTCCTTCCCTCACTTCCACGAGTAGAACGCCTCCCTTCCTGAACCTGCAAGTTTTCGACCTATCCCACAATTCATTCACTGGCAATTTTCCCAATGGATATCTCATGAATTTCAGAGCAATGATGGATGTGCAGGAAAATCACACTAAAAAACAGGATTGGTATGAGTTTTCTTATACTGATTCCTTCACGATGACTTTGAAGGGCAATGAAGTATCATTTAGGAGAATCCTGAGAACATTTACGACCATCAACTTGTCCTCCAACAGATTTTCAGGAACCATCTCGAATTCTATTGGAGACCTGATTTCATTAATGCACTTGAATTTGTCTCACAATTACCTCACAGGACAGATACCTGCATCTCTTGGCAAAGTGTCTACACTTGAGTCTTTAGACCTCTCTTCAAACCGACTGACCGGAGAAATCCCATTTCAGCTAACTAAGCTCACATTTCTTTCTAAGTTGAACCTTTCCATGAATAATCTTTCCGGCCAGATACCTCAAACCAGCGGCCAGTTATCCACATTTGACAATACCTCATATGTCGGGAACTCTGGATTATGTGGATTTCCATTAACACAAAAATGTGAAGTGCCTTCGCCTCTAGAATTGATGATGGCGCAAGGAGGTGGTGATTCTGATTTTCTTGAGGGATTCTGTTGGGAGGCTGTTGTTTCTGGTTATGGATCAGGTTTTGTATTGGCTGTTATTATTAGTTATTTCATTTTTCGATATGAAAGGCCTAAAGGGTTGGTAGAGTGGCTTTACGGCATTTACAGGATAAAGAGAAGAACACGTAGAGGAAATGTGGGTCGAAGGAGAAGGTGATCGAGGGTGAACTAAATAAACATGTTGAGGCTCTTGTTTCCAGAGCTAGAATGTGTAATGGGTATATATTGTTGTTTTCTTACATGTATTGTTGAAATCGATCTCCTAGTTATGTTGTGCATTCAAGAGACTTTAGAATTGAGGCAAAATGATTTTCTTATGATTCCTTTTCTTGTATAGAGTGAATCTATAGCTAAGGAAACAAAGCTCGCATAAACTCATAAATAGGAAATGAAGAGATAAGCATGTAATTGTTATGCAAGTAGTAAAGGGAATGATCTAGTGGTAAAGTAAGTTACTTTCCCAAGCCTCGCTTTTAAATCCATTCACCATCCACCATTTTTATATATCAATGACAACAATAACAAACCAAACACTTGAAAATAAAAAAGGTAGCCGTAGAATGTTGAAAGTCTTGGAATTGAACAAGGACAAACTCATATAACTTCAGTGTTGTTGTGGTGAAGGAGCAAGTGACGCCATTTGTAAATTTGCAAACACTAGTAACACTTTTTCTTTATATCGTAGGAACCACCAGCCGCTACCTTGACAAGGAAATACATAAACTATTTATCCAAAGTAAAGCGCTATCAACTAAGCGAAGACCGGACTTAAATTTTTGTATTAAATGTGAGATAAATTCAGCATTAGCTCTAGTTGCCATTTTTCTTGATGTATAGAGGAGGATGGGCGAAGCAATAGAGGATAAAGCTTGATGCACTTGCGAGTGATTGGATTGCATAAGAAGAGATTATGATATGGGATTATTCAGTGTGGGTCGAATATCAACCCAAATAGCAAACAGAAGATGGGTCGCAGCCCAAAATGCATTACCAAAGAGGTCGAACAATATGTAGACTAAAGTAGATACAAAGGACTATGTTTCAGACATGGCATTCTCAACCTTGACGTTCCGTTTCAGACGTGGCACCAAGTTTTGATGTTTCATTTCAGAGGTGACTCTCGAGCTTTGACCCTTCAAAGCTGATATTGGAGCTTCAGAGCTGACACTAGAGCTTTGGCTCTTCAGAGCATCATAAGACTTGGGCAGCACATTTAGAATAATGATGGTTTGATCCTCATCTTCTACCATCACATCTACGTTCTCAAGATCGTCTATAATCTTGTTAAATGTTGGACCTCCAAAGATTTATCATCTACCAGTTTGAACGAGTACAACCGCTGCTTCATATACAAGCGATTAACCAATGACTTGGTCATGTAGATCGACTCAAGTTTGGCCGAGATTAGCGCTGCAGATTTCTCCTTGGCCACTTCCCTTAAAACTTTATATCCAAGACACAATATAATGAGACTGCTATGTGCCTTCTCACAAATTTCTGCCTTCTTGAGCTCGGTTTCGTGCACCGCCGCCGCTTTCTTGGCGTCACTTTCAGCCTCCGGAATTGAAGACCATGAACCTTCCTCTTCTCTCAACGCTGATCCTAATCCTTGCTGAGTTAGGAGAGCTCTCATCTTGATTCTCCATAACCCAAAATCATTCTTCCCCGTGCACTTTTCTGTTTCCATTTTCGTCGCGCCATTTACGATGGATCTACTTTTCCTGGCAGATCTCCGAATAAAGAAATTCCTTCAGTCACTACTCCTTGCCGATTGTCGCGATTTCAGCTCGCCGCGAATTCGATTCCGGCAGACGGGCCCACTTGTTAAGTAATCGACGCAGCAACAACATAAATTGATCGAAGAATTGCAGAAATTGAAAGGAACACAGATTTATGTGATTCGATCAAAACAATTTACATCCACGGGACAAGGAGCTTAAAACTTTTATTCACACGATCTAGCTTCGATTACAAGATTGAGAATTCTACTCTACACACTTTGAATATGCAGATCTCTCTCTTTCTACACAAACTGTGAAACATAATGAACTTGTGAGAATCCAGCTGTTATAACATACTCCTTCCTCACGATCTAATCTCAGCGTCCGCGCGATCAACGGCCACGATCAATCCAGCAAAGACTGAAGTAGTTGCAAGTTCTGATTGGATGAATGACGTGTTTGCTTGGGCCGCCCGTGTAAACTAATCCCTAAGGAATCACTTGATTTCACCATATTGCCCTCTGTTTCTGCGAAGCTCACAAATGAAAGGGAGCCTTCCACAAACTGAAGTAGTTGCGCTGTCTTATTCAACTTCTAATATTCATGAAATCAAGCTAGAGTATAATTAATTATAAGAATCGAGATTTAACTTGTACTAAAAATATTATTTTCGAAGTAATACAGTCGGCTTGAGTTGTATATTTTTAGGCCCAACATTAAGCTGCAAAACTTACCAATTAGCCCAAAATAATTTGGACTTATTAATGCCTTCAAAAGTCCAACATGAGACAGTTAGCCCACTACAAATTCTAATCATATTATTCACTTTTGTAAGAATTCTATTAGCTTTTTCGTAAAAAAAAAATTATTTTATTTTTAGTGGATAGACTTATATCACGGGCAATTTAGATTTGGACCTTATAGCACTCCCAGGCAGTGACGGAGCTAGATAATATTATTTTAGTGGATAGCCTTCAATTTATAAGATAAAAAATGAAACTCTAAAATGTTATGCAAAATGATAAAATAAAATAAAGTGGTAGTAAAATATTTAGTACATACTCTTCCGTTATATCACAATATTAAAAATTACAAAATAAATATGACTAACATAATATCTTTCCTTTATGTTTCATATTTTAAAAGATCTATCTATTGTTAATTATGCAAGAACTATAAAACAAATTATAATTAACTATCATAATAATGAAAAAAAAAATTATTGATGTAATTATTCATAACTAACGTTGTCTTTCTTATGCCTCTGAACACCAAATTTTAAATAATTAAAACATCTTGAGTAATATTTGCCACGTTAGAGCCACGGGGAATCAATTATACCACGTAAGCAAATTAAATTAACACATCAACTAAAATTTCACCGGAATACACCGGCAGGAGAAAATTGCAAAAAAATAAAAGGTGAGTATTATTTTTGCAAAAATTAAAAGATTGGGAATTAAACCAAAATAGAACTGAAGGTGATGTATTTTTGTGCAATTTAGCATAAAAAAAATATTCATATTATTATACACAAAAAAATCAAATTTAAATACATTAAATACATAAATGAAACAACTATAATTTAAAAAAAATGGAATGGATAAAAAAAATTAAAAATAAATCGTTTAAAATTGGTTGTAGATAAAGAGGAGAGAGAAAATTATATATATTTTTTAATATTTAATAGATAATGTCGTTCTTATTTATAATAATATAATAGCCATATTTATTTATGATGACACCAAATTAATAAATATATAGGAGTAGTATGTATAGCTTTTTTTAAACCAATAGATTTTCATCTCATAGAAAATTGGATAGAATATCTTAATACCATAATTAGTTCTTTACATATGATCAAAATCGAGAACTATTATATAAGGAAAATTTAAATCCTAATAAATTATTCTAATTATTTATATATTATATTACATTATTATTCTCAAATTAAATAAATATAATATATAGAGACATTATAGCCAAAGCATATTTTGTAAAACAAGGCTCTTTTTATATTCGTATAGATTATGCTATGTTTGGCTTTCTTAAAGCTTCACTTTGATATCCTTTGTGAATAATAATTCCTTAATTATCCGATGATGCCGCATCTTTCCAACTGTGTGGGGTATATCATATGACAGGCGAATTACCACAACAGCTTTCTAATTTACCACTCGTGACCGACCTCTACGTGGCAAATAATTCATTATCGGGAGATATACCGCCTCTCATCTTCAACATCTCAACCTTGCAATTTTTAAATCTTGTATTCAATAAGTTTTCCGGTAGTCTTCCTTCGGACATGGGGTCTTCACTTTCCAATCTTCAAGGTCTTTATTGGGGTTTTAACAGACTCAGCGGCCCGATTCCGAGCTCTATCAACAATGCTTCTCAGCTTACTGACTTGGCCTTGTCGGAGAATTCATTCAGTGGTTCCATCCCCAACTTTCCTGGTTTAAGGCAGTTAGAAACATTAACACTCTCTGGCAATAATTTGAGCGCACCCAAAGAAATGGAATTTCTTTCTTCATTATCTAATTCTCACTATCTCCGGATTTTTGAAGTATCGCATAATCCACTCAATTGGGTTCTCCCTACTTCTATCGGGAATTTATCCCAATCTCTTGATTATTTCGGCGCAGCTGGAGCAGGTATTAGAGGCGTCATTCCTTCTGAGATTGGAAACTTGACCAATTTGATGGAGTTACGTTTATCTGAGAATCAGTTGAGTGGATCAATTCCAACTTCAATAGGAAAGTTGAAGAAATTCAGCAGATTATCCCTTGCATATAATCAGTTACAAGGATCGATTCCCATCGATCTGTGCCAGATGAGTAATTTGGTGGAGTTGTACTTGAGTAACAATGTGCTCGAAGGCCCGATTCCTGAATGTTTGGGTGAAATTCAATCGCTGCAAACGATGTTCTTTAACTCAAACAAGTTGAATTCCTCCATTCCTTCCAGTTTCTGGAATCTCAAAGGCCTCATCTTTCTCAACCTGTCCTCAAACAACTTCAGTGGTCCAATCTCATCTCAAATTGGAAAACTGAAGGCGATCAACCAAATAGATTTCTCCTACAATCTATTATCTGGCCATATTCCTACCTCAATCGAGGCCTGTCAATCCTTGGAATACCTGAATTTGTCAAACAATAAATTTGGAGGATCCATCCCTCAATCCACTACAAGAAAACTGGGCAAATGCGACATATAGGCACACGACATTACATGTAAATGTCATAAAATTGCAACACTTATACTCTTTATGTTGTATATTTGCTTGAGATGAAGGTTTGAGATTTTACTACATATGAATATTTAAATAGACCTCACAATGGACCAAGAATCTTCACAAATCTTCTCCAGAAATATTTGTCATCCATATCTCTCAAGATTGCCCCTCTTCGAATTAATAGTTGTCATATCTATTCGGTACACCGAATAGAGACTAAGAAGAATTGAGCCTAAGATGTCCCAGTTAGCTACCCAAGCCGCGGCTTCGTGCCAAAAAGAAAGAAAAAAAGAAAAAAATCCAAAGTAAAAATGATAGGTAAAAGCATCAGCACCAGTGGGCAGAAGCTCATGGGTGGAGGAGATGGCGCCCTCATCTTGAGGGTGCAGGGGAATGCATGCAAACCTCGGTAGGCAGAGGGCAGAGGACGGATGGTGGCTGGTGCGGCAGCGAGCATCTGGCGAGGAGGGCGGAGGGATGGCGAGGGTCAGTTGGCGGCGTAGGATTGGGCCAGGGTTTAGCCGTTGCCCATTTCAAACGATTATTATTGTTGTTTTATTTAATTCCTAATTTTCATCTATGAGTACAACCCCATATTTCACTTCAGTTTTACAACTTCCTCTACAATTCTTTCTCAATATCATTCCATTTTACAGTTCTCGCTTTTAATTGTTTCTTGAAAAATGTGGACGACAACCCTTTCCATGGACATGATTGCTAAGATGATGTTATACAACAAGGGGAACACTCCCATGCGACCTGCTGCATGTGGGATGCGACCGGGTCGGGTCGGGTCAACCCGGGTTTGACCCGTTGATCCGGTCAAAGTTTTTTTTTTTTTAATAATATTTCAGTTTTTTTTTTAATTTTAGTTTTTTTTTTCGTCTCCGCCTTCGGCTCCGATTACAAATATAAGGATAATCAGCGGGCAACAATTTGGACTTTTTCGGCTCGCTCCGAGGCCTTCGGCTCCCCTCGCTCGAATCTTGACCAAAGAAAGCGGCAAACAAAAAAACGAAACGGCAAACAAACAAACGAAGAGGCAAAAAAAAAATAGAATTAAAAAAAAATTAAAATCTGAAAAAAATACAAACAAGTTGAAAACAGAAAAGGAAAAAAGAGAAAAAAAAAATACGAAAAAAAAAAAAAAAACTGAGCGCGTGCACCCCACGCGCCGAGCATGGGTCAGGCGCGTGCGCCCCTTGCGCGGTCGCATGGGGTGCGTGCGACCGGTCGCACGCAAGTTTTTGTGATACAACAAATAGACAAGAAGAATGATTTAATAACACAAGGTTGACTCATTTCTTTGAGTAAAAAAAAAAAGGATAATTCTTAATATAGTCTCCAATTCTCTCTTCGTAACCCCTTTATCTTAAAAAATTAAGAAATATATCAATAAATGTATTACTGCATCCTTTTCGTCAAAATATAAAAAAATTATGGCTAACAAATTTAAGGAAATTCGAAAATCTGAACTTGACGTGAGTGTTTTCTTCAATTTCTCAACTTTCTTTTTATTTCTAAACAATTGTATTTACAACACTTTAAAAGTCTTAAATTCAAACCATGCTAATTAAAGTTCAAATATATTTAGCTCCAAAATATCTCCATCCAACTTAATTATCATCATCTTCCCCACTTTAGGGCAGGTGTTTTTATTTTATTTTATTTTCCCAGATTATGGCTGAATTGAAGCATAATTATTAAAGCCCATAATAAATTAAAGCTGAAAAATTAAAAAGGCCCGGCCCAATTGGCTTGGCATAATAATAGGTTTATTAGCCCGGCCCTACTTATAAAACAAAACGGTGACTTACTTCATCTTTCAGAGCTTGCGCCGCCGCTATTCTACACAGCACCGCCGCGCTCTTCCATTTATCCGAGCCATCCGCCACCACACACCATCTGCGCTCTTTGGGTGAGATCATCTTCTCTTTGTTTTGTGCCTTTTTACGATTTCTATGTTATCTGAATTATTCTTTTTCAATTTCGTTGTCTGATTGTGGAGAAGAAGAGTAGTAATGAGTTGAGCCTTTTCATCGCTCTTTATAAATACTACATCCGTCCCTGAAAATTGTTGAGTATTTCCTTTTTCGTCCGTACATAGAACTTTTGTTTTGTAGACCACTCATCGTTAAGAACAACACTAGATTTGATTTCTTAAAATCCATTCCAGAAAGTTTCTGGCACTTTTATTATGTATTAAATTTAAATTTATCTCAATAGCAACTACCCTAACCTCACCCTCCGAAGATGTAATATATATTTGCCAACAATTGAGTTAATTAATTGTTGTGCTCGAAGTTTAATTATATATTTAAATATAAATCTCTCTAAAACTAGTTACTGATCCATGTTTTTGTTTGATCAGGGAGTTGATGGGAAGAATCATCAAAATAGAACCAAGAAAACTTTGAAATTTTGCAAAAAGGATCAAGATTTCTTCACAAATCTGCCGTCAGAAATGATGTTAGATATCCTCTCAAGACTTCCTACTCGGAGCATTATGAGCTGCAAGTGTGTTTGTAAGTCATGGCGCGATTTGATTATGACTCGTGAGTTTGTCAAGTCTCATTTTTCTAGATCTGGATCAGTTCTATGCTTTGCTGTCTTCGCAAATTTTTCAAAGACATGCAGAATAATGGAATTCGTAGATACTCAGAACTCTGGGGAGAATTACTGCAATACTGTCTTAAACTTCGGCTTCCCTCATAGGGCAGTAATACATAGTTCGGCTAATGGTTTGCTATTTTTGGTAAATTATAAGGCTCGTGATCTTTTCATATGCAATCCAATCACTAATGAGTACGCCAAGCTTACTTCCTCAGTAAAGCTTTCCGCTATAGACATTTTGGGATTTGGAGCGAGCAAATTGACAGGTCATTTTAAGATCGTGAGGTTTTTATATGATCCACCGAACGGTTGGTGTAATTCTCCAACTAATCCACCCAACTGCGATTATCAGGGGCTTAGAAACAGCCGGTGACCAATTCCGGGAAGGTCTGCGGATGAGCTCAGCTGTTTTTTTTAATGGAAATCTTCACTGGTTCGTATAGGGAAGCATGTGTGTGTTGGGGGATTGTTTATGTTTGTGTGATTATCCCCGAGATGGCTTTGTAATATGGTTGATGAATAAATACAGAGATGGTAAATCTTGGAGAAAGGAGTTTGTCATCAAGATGAAAGTTACGTGGTATGATCAAGATGCTGTGCCTATCAAGTTTTTCAAAGATGGCGACATCTTGTTCATCCGTCATCACATCTTCAACCTGTGTTACTACTCGAGCAAGACTACAACTATTCGAAAAATTGATGCTGCTGAATCGTTGGTCATGTTTGGCACTAGATCGTGTATGTATACACCAAACTTTCTCCCACTCAAAACAGTGACGATGGAGGATAATGTAATCTCATTCTGATTTTCAAACGTTTTTAGACTACTTTATGTTATTAAATTTCTGTTATTTAATGCTTTGCTGAATCCAGTATTGTCCTTGTGTTGAGTTATCAAACTTATGCGAGTGCATAATATTTTTGGGTTTGAAAATATAATTGTGGAGGTTGCTTACAGATTTAAATTTAGAGATTTTAGAAAAATAAAATTGATTTGATGTTTGAAGCTTCATTAATAGTGCTCACCACTCACATGTAATTGGATGACAGTTAATGAAGGATAGGGACGTTGACATGAAGTCTTCTCAAGTAAACTAGTCCCTCCGTCCATGATATATCTTCCAGGGAGGGAGTGACACGGGGATTAAGAAAAAGTTGTTGAGTTAATTGTGAGTGGATAAAATCTCGCTGCACCGCATAGAATACAATTAGACACTTTTTCAAGTTCATGTAGTAGTGAACCTACAAGCAAAAATAACATTGTTCAATATAATAAAATTTGGTTTCACAAAATAACCTAAAAAATCTAATAAATTATGTTGAAACATTATATTTACTTACTATTCAAATCACACGATTTTCTTTGTTTTAAGTGAGAGCGTTTCCTTTTTATTTGTAGAAGTATTCTTTGTCGATAGACCTCTGTAGTTATAGCCGTATCATTAGCTGTAATACATAAATATTCGAATGAGCTTGTAGCACACATAAAAATAAAAATAAAAATATTATTCTAATGACTTAAAAATTAAAAATTACCTGAAGATGAGCTAGACTTGAGTAATGCACCGTTTCCCATAGTGAATAACTAACTTGTGCAATGAACTACCTACTCGTAAGAAGTTTAACGAGAGATGAAACCGATAATAAAGGTAAATAATAAATTAAGAAGGCACTTTTTTGTTTCTTATGAATGTAAATAATAAAATTAAGAAGTCAAGTTTTTGTTTCTTATGGTTGTAAACGTATATGTATATCATCAACAAGGTAATTAAGTTCGTATTTCTTGTAAGTAATAATATCTTCCTGCGAAATTTTCATACATATATGAAATTAAGTAGATGTATTCACGGATTGTATTCCATACATGAATGCATATAAATTAACTTCTAGAAAAGAACGATATGACCTATGCATATGTACGTGAATCCTAAAACTCAACTAAATCAGTTTGTTACCTTCTTCATCGAAGAGACTTCTGGCGATCAAGGAATCAAATATTCAATTCAACAGAGCAGCAGCTGCCAGCGATGACCAAGGAAGAAATGGATCTTTCTCCGTCATAGTGGCTTCTGTCTTTCGGCGACGATAAAATATTCAGATTTTACTTCAAGGAGCAGCTGCCAATGACGACCAAGAAAGAAACGGATCTTTCTCTGCCACATCGACTTTTGTCTTCCGGCGACGACAAAATATTCAGATTTTACTTCTGGAGATCAAGGAATTAAATTTTACATCCAACACAGCAGCTGCCAATGACGACCAAGGAAAAAATGGATCTTTTTGCGTAAGAGCGGCTCCTATCTTCCGGCGACAACAAAATGTTCAGATTTTACTTCTGGCGATCATGGAATCAAATTATTCGTCCCAAAGAGCAGCTAATGACAACCAAGGAAGAAACGGATCTTTCTCCGTCACAGGGCTTCTGTCTTCCGGCGACGACATAATATTCAGATTTTATTAGAACTTTAAAATCACAATGTGGAAGGTAAGTTTTTATTTCCTTGTTCGTTTTTTCCTTCAAAGGTACGAGACTGAGGGACAGAGTGAAGGCGGAAGGTAGGAGTAGCAATCAACATTTATTTATATCATCAATCTTGTAATTAACAAATAATAAAATTAAGAAGGCAATATGAGGGAAGAAAGATTTAGGAATCAAGTTGACCTGCGCAAGAATTTGTCTGGGCAAATTGGATCCCTGCAGAAAATTCTCCGCCTCAGCTCCACAAAATTTTGCCGCTATTTCTCTATTGAGGTTGAGGTTCACTGCTCATTCATTTCCCTCCCCTAAATCGCCAAATTGGAGGCTAATATTTTTTGCAAGAGGTGTTCACATCAAATTTCTCAAACTTGGCTGAAGATTATATCATGGCATCCGCTCCCGCTCCGTTGCAAATCGTGGGAAAATTGCAGAATTCAATTGTCTGGAAGGTAAGTTTTTGTTTTCCTTGTTCGTTTTCTTCCTTCAATGGTACGAGACTGAGGGACAGACTGAAGGCGGAAGGTAGGAGTAGCAGTCAACGTTTATGTTTATCATCAATCTTGTAATTAATATATCATCAACAAGGTAATTAATATTGTATTAATTATATTACGATATTGCCTTTAATTTTGATATTTAACAACTCTTACCATATATTTCCCATCAACAATTTTCAGTGCCATGCCCTTTTTACAAGCTCATGCATCTTCATGCAATTACTATCATTAGTTTCCGACTGTTACTTCCATCCACCAACCCTTCTGAAATGAATCTTTCTACCAATTCTTCTCTCCTTGCTAACCAACCTTGAGGATATAACGAGCTATACAGGAAACAACGTTGAAACAAATTGAACTCTTTACTTTGACTCTGCTTATTCAACCTATCGAAACTGTGCTTTGGCTGAGACCATCTTCTCCTTGTTTTGTGCCTTTTTACGAAACTATAAAGACCATCGTCTTTATAGTGTCCATTATGGAGACCAAATGTAATATGGTTGATGAACTAATACAGAGATGGTAAATCTTGGCGAAAGGAATTTGTCATTGATATATATGTTCCAAGGTATATTCTAGATGCTTTGCATTTTCAAAGTTGGTGGCATCTTGTTCATGAGTCATCACATCTTCGAACAGTATTGCTACTCGAGCAGGACTAAAACTATTCGAAAAATTGATGCTGCTGAATTGTTGGTATCGTGTATTTATACTCTAAGCTCTGTTCCACTCAAAACATTGACGATGGAGAATAATGTAATCTCATTCTGATTTTCAAACGTTTTTAGACTACTTTTTATGTTATTGAGTTTCTGTTATTTAATACATTGTTAAATTCAGCTTTGTCTTTACAGTATATTAAATTATCAAAGATCTCTCTGACTAATTGCAAAAAAAAAAAAACATATATAGAACTTAGCTCTTTGCTTTTGTGTTTGAGACTTTACATCTACTGATGAATGTGTGAATGAATACATGGAGAAAATACCAAAATTTTAGTATATAATACCACATACCAATTTAATTCATGTTTTTTCTTCTGCATTCTATAATTTATTTTTAATCAGAATTTTGCATCTTCAAATGCAACAATGCATGTATATTTGCTCGAATGCATCTTCAAATGGATATATTGTATTCGCAACGTACAATTTAAAGCTATGTCATGATTGGAAGTAGGCAAAAACTTGTGGTGTCTGCTGCAACTTTTTTTAAATTCAATAAGTTAATCATTTGTTGTTAGATAAAAATAATGATTCTTTATTTTTTTTCTCTTTTTCCAGAAAATATTGTGTAAATGATATCCAATTGACAAATTCGCGATCTTTTTTCTAAATTCTCCTCTTTTTTCTAAAATCACTTTTTAATTTTTCGCCTAAATTCTCCTCCTTTTGATTTTTTCTGATTTTTCTCCTGAAAACGTGGCGTTCAAAACGATATTGTTTGACAACAAAATTCAAATTACACATCAATGGCCACCTCATCATCCACTTCATCTTCCCCTTCTCTCTCTCTCTCCCAGCCCATCCCTCTTCTCCTCCGCTGCCATGTCTGTTCTATACATCAACTCAGACGAGACACCTATCTCTCCTCAGACTCCGAGGTCCGCCTCAGGAGACGCCATGTCACTTTGAATTGTACATGTCATCTTCAAATTTATCCACTAATATATATATGTTCAATTCCGGCAGACAGCGCCACATGTTAAGTAATCGACACAGCAACAACAGAAATAGATCGAAGTATTGCAGCTCAAGAACACACGGAGACACTTATAGAAATTGAAAGTAACGCAGATTTACGTGGTTCAATGAAACGGGACAAGGAGCCTAACACTTAAATTCACACGATCTAGCTTTGATTACGAGATTGAGAATTCTACTCTACAAACTTTGAATATGCAGAACTCTCTCTCTCTCTCTCTCTCTCTCTCTCTCCCCACAAACTGTGAAACGTAATGAAGATGATGACCAGTTGTGAGAATCCAGCTGTTATAACCAACTCCTTCCTCACGATCTAATCTCAGCAGTCCGCTCGATCAACGGCCACGATCAATTCAGCAAAGACTTAGGTTATTAACAATCTCATCCCTCCGTGCATTACATTTTACGCAAAAGCCCTCATCTTTTTTCCCCTTTGCATGCATGGATTATGTTTGGAGGATCCATCTCTCTCAATCAATAACTTTCATCTTGATTTGACTATATTACCCTCAGTCTCATTCAAATCGAAGTGGTTGCGCAGTCTAATTCAAATTCTATTATTGATAAAATCAAGCTAGCGTATAATTAATTACAAGAATCGAGATTTAACTTCTACTAAAAATATTATTTTCGAAGAAATGTAGTGGGCTTGAGTAGTATATTTTTAGGCCCAACATTAAGCTGCAAATCTTATCCAACTATAGCCCAAAATAATTTGGACTTATTAATACCTTTAAAGGCCCAACATCGGACACCTAGTCCACTACAAATTCCAATCATATTTATTCACTTTTGTAGAATTCTATATATTAGCTTTTTCATAAAGAAAAAATATTTTATTTTTAGTCGATATATATCATTAGTGGAAGCACTTCTTAAAATTGTGATAATTAATTATTTTTCCAATAAAAACAAGACTGTTTTCTTTTGATCAGAAGAACACACGTATGTATGAATTTGGGTTTGAACATGTAATTATTTTTTGGAGGCTGATTTAATGTTTTAAGAGAGTTTAGAGAAATAAAATTGATTTGACACTTGAAGCTTCTTAAACCGTTCCCACATGTAAATGCATGACACTTAATGAAGGATAGTGACGCGTTGACATGAAGTCTTCTCAAGTAAAATATTAAATATAATATTCATTTATATAGTTTAAGCAAATCTTTCAAAATTAAATACATAAATTCCCTAAACAATTGCAAATCCATCAAGATTGAAGGTTATGTTTCCAATTACACAAACCACAAAAGTACAGTCCAAACTCCACGAAATGACATAGAGATTGATGCAGACACCTCTTGTGTGTACTCAAAATTTATGCATAATAATACACTCAATGCCAAAATGAATGACTGTATATTTTGCCGTTTGGTTCACTTTAATTTGAGAATAGCTGTATATTATTGCCACTTAATGAATGACTATATTATTGCCAAATTGAATGACTATATATTATATATATATTCTCATGTCTATTAATCTGTATGATCCCTATTTCTTTTTAAAATACAGTAGCTATATTTTTCTTGTAATAAATTTATCTATTATCAAAAGTTGTTTAATTAATTAAGGTTGTCAATTTTATCACAATGAAGGAAATAACCAATTTTAAACCATCTTGGGGTTTTCATTACTATACAGCCATTGTGTGACCCATGTAATGTTGACGATGACTATACCAGAGCCACATATAAAAAGAAACTTCTATACTGGAAAAATGTAGGCCACTTAATTGTCTTTAATTGAGAGTCTTCTACGAAAATACACTTAGTCAATTTCCTTTTATTTTGGCCACATTCTTGGAAAATTTATGAAAAATAATTCATTTTGGCCCAAGGTCTTCCGTTTCAATTGGGGGAAGAATTGACGGGCCATTAAATTCCATCACAGCATCATATATTATGTTAGTATTTATATTATATATATATTGTTGACTCTGTATGCATACTTTCTATATTTGTCTGTCTATATATATGTATGTATCCACCCAAATAGAACTTGCACAAACACAATGAAGACTTCCTTCATCTCTTTTTCTGTTTATGTGTTGATATCCAACTGTTTTCTCCTCACCTCATCCAAATCACTCTTCAATCTCACTACTGACGAATACGCTCTCATTGCCTTCAAAAACTCCATCATTACTTCAAATCCTCATTCCAATATCTTGCTCAAAAACTGGTCTATCCACACCCCCATTTGTGGATGGATTTGTGTCTCTTGCGGCAAAAAACACCGTAGGGTTACTGCCCTAAACATCTCGGGCTATGAGCTCGAAGGAACCATCTCTCCACATCTTGGAAACTTAACGTTTCTTCGATTCTTAGACATTAGCTTTAACAATTTCACGGGTGCCTTACCCTCTGAGCTGTCGAAGTTGCGCCGCCTGAAATATATAGATATCGCAGCTAACAACTTCAACGGAGAGATACCGTCGTGGTTCGGAGCCTTATCTGAGCTTCGAGACATGTATCTCTCTAACAACAATTTCTCAGGCAGAATCCCAACTTCTCTATTCAATATTTCGAGGCTTCGGAATTTGGATGTGAGCTACAATATTATAGATGGGAATATCCCAGTGGAGATTGGTAGTTTTCATTCACTGGAAAGGCTTAATTTATATGGAAATCAGTTAAGTGGGTCCATACCAGATTCTATTATAATGAGCTCCCAAATAATATGTGCAGTAATACTCGAAATCTTAGAGACTTCACTGTCTATTATAATGAGCTGTACGGGGAAATTCCAAGAAATATAAGCAGATGCAGAGAGCTTGAGGTCCTGCAATTGCAATCCAATAATTTCAACGGGAATATCCCAAGTGAAATTGGAAGTTTGAGCATGCTTGAAGGTTTATATCTATGGGGAAACAATTTCAAAGGTATAGATCTCTTCCAACTCCTAGATTGATTAGTTTTTTGATAAAATTGTCAATCGTTTGATATATAAAATTTGATGATTCATCAGGTAGCATACCAGAGCATATTGGCAACCTAACTTCCTTGCAATTGCTAAACCTTAAAAAAAATAACTTGACAGGTATTTTGTTGACAATTCCCTCTCTCGTAAGCATAATAATTCACTTAATGCCAAAATGAATGACTGTATATTATTGCCGTTTGGTTCACTTCAATTTGAGAAGGGACTGTGCCACTTAATTTCCTTTTATATATTTACCTGTTGAGTTTACACATTTATTCGTTAAATATATTTTCCCATGTCTATTAATTTGGATGATCCCTAATTCTTTTTTAAGTACAATAGCTATATTTTTCTAGTAATAAATTTGTCTATTATCAAAAGTTGTTTAATTAAGGCTGTCAATTTTATCACAGTGGAAGAAAGTAAATATTTTTAAACCATCTTGGAGTTTTCACTACTAGACACCCATTGTATGGCCCAAGGAATATTGACGATGACTATACCACAACCACGTATAAAAAACTGGAAAAATGTAATCCACTTAATTATCTTTGATTGATAGTCTTCAATGAAAAAGACTTTGACAATCAATTTCCTTTGTTTTGGCCACATTCGTGGAAAATTTATGAAAAGTAATTCATAGTTTTGGCCCAAGGGCTTCCATTTCAATTTGGGGGAAATGTAATTGTGAATTTAAAGAGGGAGAGCAACATTAAAACAGATTTGAAATTTGTAATATAGAGTAATAGAAAAAAAAAATTACCCGGCCTGCATTATACTAAAGCTACTGTCCTAAAAAAACTTGAACACTAATATCATGCTAGTATATACAATTCCCACTCTCGTATGTATATACATCTATTACTTTTTCTTTTTGTTTTGATGTACACTATTACAAATATAAAAGAGTTCCCTATAATTTTTTTGAGAAGATTATTCTTATAAAATGGAGTTTGTCCTAATGAACACATATTTATTTTGAGTGCACTAGTGTAATTTAATATTAAATATATCTTGAATTTAAAAATTAAATTGTATTAATAGTGCATGTTAAAACTCTTTGGTAATTTGATGATTTAGGTAGCATACCAAACCAAATTGCCAACCTCACTTCTCTGGAACGGCTAATCCTTGGATTTAATTACCTGACAGGTATGTTTCTAAATTGAACAACAACATCCAATGCCTAATAATTGCCGGTATGTGAATGACATATACATCAGAATATATATTCCTCTCTCAAATGCGTGTAGAAATTCATTTAAGCTACTTAAATTATTTGCATTGCGCCCACTTGTTTGCTATTTTATTAACACGCCTTACATACACTACTAGTCAAAACTCTTATTTATGTGAATAACCCTGCATTTTAATTGAACTAGTGTGCAACCCATCGAAAATCGACGGGATATTATTAGACGCAATTTTATTGGTAGTTATAGAAATTTATTTGAATTGTTTTTTTTTTCAAATTAAATTCAAGAAAATTGTTTCTCAATTTTCCCTTTTCATTTACTATTAACCGTAGAAAATCGACGGGATATTATAGACGCAATTTTATTGGTAGTTATAGAAACTTATTTTGAATTGTTTTTTTCGAATTAAATTCAAGAAAAATATTTCTCAATTTTTCCGTTTTATTTACTATTTGTGATCCTTTAATTCAATTTAATCCGCATGCTTCACTATTGAAATGATTAGCCGCAATTTATTGATAGTTATAAAAATTTATTTTGAAAGTGAAATCTTCAATTTCTAACTAAATTCAGTAAATTTGTTATGCGATTCTCCCGTCTTTATTTATTATTTTTGTTCTTTATTATAATTTAAGTTTAATTAAGATTATTAAATTATTAGGGACAATTTACTTGGTAGTTATAAAAATTTATTTTGAAAGTGAGAATTTTTAGTAGTAATTAAATTCAACAAAATTGTTTTGTAATTATCTCGTCTTAATTAACTATCTTTTATCCTTTTAGTTCAATTTAATCAACATGCTTCAGTAAGTTTCAAGAAAATTATTTTGTGATTCTTCCGTCTTTATTTACTACTATTTTTAATCCCTTTTTAGTTTAATTTTAATCTACATATTATTAAGAATATTATGATCAATTTTCTTGATAGTTATAAAAGAAAAATTGAAAATGAAAATCTTTAGTATCTAATAAAATTCAAGAAAATCGTTAGTGATTCTCTCATTTTCATTTACTATTTTTTTATTAAATTTCAATCCACATGGTTCATTATTTCTATGTTCTTAAGAGGCATGGACATTAACATCAATCCAAGATCCAAAACATGAAAAAACATGGCATAAACTTCTACTAATTTTTTAAAAAAGACTTAATGTTATATTTTTTTTTCTATTTTGATAAGAAAATAAAGGAAGAAAAAAAAATTTATGATGTTAATTGAATTAATGATCATTACATATTGTTTCTTCAATAGGCATGAACAATAACACCAAATAAATCTAAAACATGAAGCAACAAAAAATATATTCAAACCAATAAATAGTCTGGAAGAAAACATACTTTTCTTTTCTCGATGGCTACACAATATTCAAAAGATCAATCGATGATTGTATACATCATGAATTTCTAACTATGTAGTGTGAGTGAAAAAATAATTAAAAGTAATAGATGTTAATTATAAAGTAAATTCATAGGGTGACATAATTTGTTGTTTCAATAATTAAATAAATTCCTTCGTTAAAATGTTTAAAATTGTGAAATATTATTCTATGTTTTCTTATATTTACGCCAATTTAATAATTTGTCATATTAAACAAATTTTTATGGGCTACCCAATAATAAACAAACTAAAATAATTTTTTTGCTTGGCCAACTACGTAATTGAACAAACGAAATTATTGTCCAAAACAATTGTGAGATGAGAAAATATACATTAATCTCGATTACTTATATTGATTTCCTAAGAGTGGAGTTTTAACAGTAACTGATGTGGGATAAGGCCGTATTTAATCTACGAAAAAACGCCAAATTAATAATATTATATTATTCTACAAGCAAATTAACTCAATTTAAAAAAAAATAATAATATTTCATTCATGCGCCAAAATAGAATTATATCTTTTGATTAATTGATATTTTAATTAAAATTTAAATATTGCAAATATAACCATTGCCCAAATTAAAATTTAAAATAAAAATAAATTATTTATTTGACCAACTAATTAATCGGCCAAATCAATTTGATTGTGCAAATAATCTTGAGATGAGAAAATAGATATTTATTTTGAGTATTTATATAGGCTCTCCAAGAGTAAAGTTTAATTAAAAAGCGACGTGAAATGAAAACATTTATATTAAATCTAATATATATATATATATATATATATATATATATGAATAAAAAATACTTAAAATGAGGATTTAAGATAAATTGGAATACTCAATGGAAGTTGAGTCACGTAGAACCTGAACTTGGCTCTTTTTATTAAGTTCCAATTGATAATTAGTCTTGTAATAAATCAACGTGTGACTCATTTTATTAATTAAAGTTTTTAGAAAATGTAAAATAGTGCATACTCATAAATCAACTGTATTATCCAGTTAGCAAAGTCTTCTATGAACGTATAATTTATTCGAAGGATTGTGCATTGTAAAAGTTATTATTAATATTAACTACACATTTTTTATGATTATATTGTTGATATGATTCGTGTGATTAAGGGACCAACTAATTAATTGAGTGATGCAAAATAATTACACCTTCTTGTTTAATTCTTGAGTAGTTGGGAGTTTGAGTTTTGAGCACCAAAATATTATAACAATTCGATGATGCCGCATCTTTCGAACTGTGTGGGGTATATCATATGACAGGCGAATTACCACAACAGCTTTCTAATTTACCACTCCTGCGTCACCTCTACGTGTCATACAATTCTTTATCTGGCGCTATCCCACCTGTCATCTTCAACATATCAACCTTGCAAACTTTAGATCTTGCAGACAATAAGTTTTCCGGTAGTCTTCCTTCGGACATGGGGCTTTCACTTTTGAATCTTCATCGTCTTTATTTGTATAATAACAGACTCAGCGGCCCAATTCCGAGCTCTATCAACAATGCTTCTCAGCTTACGATCTTGGTCTTGGCAGTGAATTCATTCAGTGGCTCCATCCCCAACTTTCCTAGTTTAAGGCAGTTGCAAAGATTATCCGTCTGGGGCAATAATTTGAGCGCACCCAAAGAAATGGAATTTCTTTCTTCATTATCTAATTCTCAGAATCTCCAGCTTATTCAAGTAACGGAGAATCCACTCAATGGTGTTCTCCCTACTTCGATCGGGAATTTATCCCAATCGCTTTACCATTTCGGCGCAGGTGGAGCAGGTATTAGAGGCGTCATTCCTTCTACGATAGGAAACTTGTCCAATTTGATGGAATTGCTCTTAGGTGATAATGAGTTGAGTGGATCAATTCCAGCTACAATAGGAAATTTGAAGAACCTCGGCAGATTAGAACTTCCTTATAATCAGTTGCAAGGATCAATTCCCATTGATCTTTGCCGGATGAGTAGTTTGGTGTATTTTCACTTGAGTCACAATGTGCTCGAGGGTCCCATACCTGAATGTTTGGGTGAAATTCAATCCCTGCAACAGATCTACTTTAACTCAAACAAGTTGAATTCCACCATTCCTTCCAGTTTCTGGAATCTCAAAGGCCTCGTCTTTCTGTACTTGTCCTCAAACTATTTGAGTGGTCAAATCTCTTTTATTGGAAATTTGAAGGTTATCTACGCAATAGATTTCTCCCACAATCTATTATCTGGTGTTATTCCTAGCTCAATCGACGCCTGTCAATCCTTGGAATACCTGAATTTGCCCAACAATAAGTTTGGAGGATCCATCCCTCAATCCATTGGAAACATGAAAGGATTGAGTGAATTGGATTTATCCAAGAACCCTCTCTCTGGACTGATACCCAAATCCTTTCAAGGACTCAATGTGTTGGAGTATTTCAATGTGTCGTACAACAGATTGGAAGGAGAAATTCCAAGTGGAGGTGCTTTTGCTAACTTTACTGCTCAATCATTCCTTAACAACTCTGCTCTGTGTGGTGCACCGAGATTTGAAGTGGGACCTTGCTCAAATGGAGGATCGAGATCGAAGAACATTGGTGGATTAATGAAGTATGTCCTGCCCCCTATTGTTTCAACGATGGTCCTAGTGATCGTTGTCATTTTTGTCATTAGACAGCAGAAGCATAAAAAAGTATCAATTCCAGTTGATACTTCATTAGGTACTGCTTGGAGAGTAACTTCATACATTGAACTTTCGCGAGCCACAAATTCCTTTAGTGAGACCAATCTGCTTGGAAGAGGAAGCTTTGGTTCGGTGTTCAGAGGAACTTTTTCGGATGGTCTGAATATTGCAGTGAAAGTGTTCAATTTAGAGTTAGAAGAAGGTAACAAGAGCTTCCAAACTGAAAGTAGGATTTTGAGCACTATTCGACACAGGAATTTGGTTGGAATAATTGGTTGCTGCACCAACTTGGAATTCAAAGCCTTGATCCTTCAATTCAGTTTTGGGATAATGTTGTTGGAGATGTTTACGAGAAAGAGGCCGACGGATGATATGTTTGATGAGGAAATGAGCTTGAGGGATTGGGTGAGTGCAGCATTAGAAGCAAATTCGATGAATCAAGTGTTGGCCCCTGCATTGCTCTCAGAAGGAGATCGGTGTCACTTCGTTGCGAAGGAGGAGTGTGTGGCATCAGTTCTTGATTTGGCAATGAAATGCTCAGCCATTTCCGCGGATGAAAGAATCAGCATGACAGAAGCAGCAGGGACTCTAAAGAAGATCAAAGCAAAATTTGCAAGAGAAATCACTCCAAGGCGTCAACAACATGCAATTACCATTGCTTGAGAAGAAAGTTTCTTAAGTTATTTGATATATTTAATGTGTGGGGGAGAAGTTCTTATCTTTTTTTTGAAAGTGAACTTATCTTATGAAAAGGAAAACATTTAAACAATCTGCATTCAAATTACCAAATTATTATCAACTATTGATAAGCGATTTTGAATTTGCATACCATATTGCAGCAAAAATGAAGGGATCAAATATCAAATTCCTCATCCTGTTCGAAAAGTGATGCTTATTAAGCTTCCAAACAAACAATTCAAAAAATAGAGTGTTAAAATGTCCCACATTGATTGGAGATCCATACATGAATTTCTTTGTAATAATGAGGTGTCCCTATCATTAATAAGCCATTTTAAGGGTAATTTGCCCTTATATTGTCGGTAACACATTGGTTGAAGATGTAAGCACGAACCTCTTTATACAGTAACAAATAGCACTAAGTCAAATATAATGATTGTACTAATTTTCATTTCCATAATGTAAAATTTTCTATTAAATAAATAAATATTGTTCTCACTGTAACGTCACTAACATTTTAATTTACTGAAAATTCAAGAAATATAAGGAGCATTTTTAAGAGTTCAAGTGGGCTATACTGGAATATATTTTAAGCCCAATAATGAATTGCGAATCTTATTTGCCTAATCTTGAAGAATTTAATTGGACTTATAAATGACTTCAAAGGCCCAACACTTGGACGGCTGGACCGCACATTCTACAAATAATACTGAAAAATTTTATACATTCACACAACAATCCTATGGTTGGCATGCACAAGTAATGGAATGATTATTTCCCTAGTTCATTCCATTCCTACGGTTGGTAATCAATAATAAAAAAAAATTATTTTCATCAAAAAGACTATTACATCCCTAAAAAATATTACTGCATCATATATAGATATACCTTGCAAATTACAAATTACTACAAAAATATTATTACTTGACCAAAATGCTTAACTTTCATAATTCACACTAGCATCAATAAAAACCAAACTACTATTCAATTCGAAATCTAAACAATCCAACATATTTATTAAACTGTTCAACTAAAGAAAAATACTAGATTACCAATCTCAGTACGTCTATTACTAAAAAAATGGAATTCAAATCTCTCCATTTAATATAGTTTGAACAAACTCTTTTTTTTCTTCATCGGTCATGCTAAAAAATATGTCGATCCAGTCATCGCGGCTCCCTATTTAGGTGATAACTTTGATCATTTGTCCACCTGTAAGACCGGGTATCTTCCTTATCTCTGAATTAAGAAGTTGTCTCTTTTCAGACCTTGTAGCATCAACACCAATAGCTTTGCTAAAAAGTTCACTAGCCTTAGCAATTTCACTTCAAATGACTGAAGCTGATTTTTCAATATTAGCCATCATCGAACTATCAGAACCTGCACTTCTCTTTCTCTTTTTTTGAACGAGAACTCCTTCACTTGTAGGAGGCTGTAGAGGAGAAAATGGAGTAGCAAAATCTTCAAGACTTTCATCTATCATGGCTTCTACATTGTCATCTGTACCATTGCTATTATTTTGCTTCTGGATCTCCTCCAACATATCACCGGGACCTTCAGCATTAGCTCCCGTTGCCCTGTCTTTCCCAAATATGATGATCAAGTCATCATAAAATGGAAATGATTTGTTTTTCCAAGTCGAATGAGCAGGATGACTCTGTAAAAAATACATATACATATACAATTAAGGTAAATATAAATATTTTACATACAGAAATCTAAAAGAAAAAGAACTAACCTTCAAATATGCATCCCATGCTGTAATGCATTTCTTGATCGGGTCCATCCCAAAACCACTAGTATTAGGACCATTCAACATGTCATAAACTACAGTAAAGTCTCTTTTCAATGTTTTGATTCTCGATTCAATGTGGGGTTTAGCCTTTAAACCAGAGTTAGGCAAAACAACTTGCAGTTTCTCCTCTACATAATTCAAGTAGCTAGTTTTGAATCCATTTTCATCTTTAAATTTCCCGAGATTCACTATATCAGGTAGTGCTTCAATGAGTTTAGCATCCTCCTCCTCATTCCATTTTCTTTTGTTTTTACCAGGACCTCTTGTTTCTTGAATAATTTGAGTATCCATTCTTAACAAAATAATCAAAAAATGTCAAACAGATGATATAAGAACTAAGAAATAGCCCAATAAAATTAACACAACTTAAAGAGATGTGAATCTAAACAAAACAAATACTCGTATAAATAAGAGAACTACAATTAAATAACAAAATAATACTCCAAAATCAATTATGTGAATCAGATAATTATTTATCTATTATATCTATGTGCCCTCCAGTTATTGAATGAAGAAACTGCAATATTTTCTCTGAAATTATTCCATTCGTCGGACGGCTCAACTGTGCTAACAATTTCTTCTTCATGTGCATCATCATTGCCTTCATCTACATCATCTATATCAACGTTGCCCTTTTATTATCATTGTGGCAATTTTATTTGTACATACATGGTGAAAAAGATTCTTCATATTATAAAGATTTGAGCTTAAAAAAATTTACTGAAGTACACTTTCGTGAAATAGAACCTTTACTCTGTGCACATCATGTGCGGTGTGTGGGATTTGTGGCATAGTACACTTTACTGAAGTACACTTTTTGTGAAGTACACAATCAAGTATGCAACATTTAATGGAAACCAAACCTGCACTCTTATAGACAATGCAATGAAATAGATACAACACAATCCCATCATTATGGAAATTTCAATTGCACCACTTCAAAAATCCTAAACAAATCAGAGAGGAGAAAAGAAAAAAAATCAATCAAGACAGACGAGCCACCTAAAGTGGTAGGAAAAAAAAAAGTGTCGAGTCAACCCAAGTGGAAGAAAATACCAAATTAAATATAGAGTTGCAGCTTCTAGAAGAACAAGGAAAGAGGATAAGAAGATCCAAAAAAAAAAATTCAAGATTACAAAACAACTATTGAGAATTGTATTGACATTCTAAGTGATAGTGATAATATCTATCATTAAATAAACTAATTTCGGAACAAAATGAAGAAGAAATGCTTTCTACCCATCAAGATCAAACAAGAAAATATTTAATTTGAATAAATATGCATACATTATTTTAATTTTAAACTTTTTTTTAATAATACTTTTCACTTTAATTTTTGTTATTGCACCTTTATTAGTAATTAATATTAAACTTCCAGTAAATTTATAGGCATTTTACAATATTACACAATAAATTTATAGGCATTTTACAATACACTATTTTTAAGCTATTTTAATTATATAAAAAAAAATGGAAATGTGTCCTCCTACTAGTTCCCATAAATAGAAGCATAGAGGATAGTTAACAATTCCATTGATCTCACAATTAATGGCTTCATCAACCAAACTATTCCTACTGATCTCAGCACTCTCTCTCTCTTCCAATTACTTCCATTCTCTGCTGCACAAACCGCCGTCAATGGCGGCTACTGGTTCCCGGAGAGTGGCTTCGCCGCCTCAAACATAGACTCCACTCTCTTCACACACCTCTTCTGCGCATTCGCCGACCTTGACCGCTCAGCCTATCAAGTCACCGTCTCCTCCTCAAACACCGCCGCCTTCACCCAGTTCACCACAACCGTCCGATCCAAAAACCCTTCCGTCAAAACCCTCCTCTCCATCGGCGGCGGCAACGCCAGCCTCCGCACCGCCTTTTCCGCCATGGCTTCCCGGCCCGCCTCGCGATCCTCCTTCATCACATCCTCCATCAAGCTGGCCCGCTCCTACGGATTCTCGGGCCTCGACCTCGACTGGGAGTATCCGCAAACATCCTCCGACATGACCAACCTCGGCACCCTACTCTCCGAGTGGCGCCGGGCCATCGCCGCCGACGCTCGGACCTCGGGGAAGCCGGCGCTGCTCTTGACGGCGGCGTTCTACTTCGCCCCCAATTTGAACGGACGGATTTACCCGGCGCAGTCAATCAACGCGAACATGGATTGGGTGAACCTGATGGCCTACGATTTCTACGATCCGTCGTGGTACAGATTCACAAACTCGCATTCCATGCTGTACGATCCGTCGGGCCATGTCAGCGGAAGCGCCGGCGACCGAGCTTGGATTCAGGCCGGCGTGAGCGCGAAGAAGTTGGTTCTCGGCGTGCCGTTCTACGGTCACGCGTGGCTTCTGGCGAATGGGAATAATCACGGCGTTTTGGCGGCGGCGACGGGACCTGCCGGCGGCGCGATGGGGTATAATCAGATAAGGAGGTTCATCGCGCAGAAAAAGGCGGCCGTCGTGTATAATTCGACGATCGTGACGAATTATTGCTACGCGGGGACTACCTGGATCGGGTACGATGATACTCAGTCGATCGCTGCCAAAGTTTCGTATGCTAAGCAGAAAGGCTTGCGTGGTTACTTTGCTTGGCACGTTGGAGTTGATAGCAGCAATTGGGCACTCTCTAAACAAGGTAATTAATTTTACTGCTTCGATTCTTTCATGCAGCAACATGAAAATTTTTGAGAATGACTTGCATGCAACCGGTCTCTTCCCAAGAGATTGGTCCGGGTCGTGTTGACCCGGTAAACCCGGGTTGACCCATTGACCCGGTCAAATATATATATATATATATATATATATATATATATATATATATATATATTTTCCGGCTCCGCCTACTGCTTCGATTAAACGGCTCCGCATTTGGCTTCGCCATCGCTCTAATTACTACTCTCTCTGTCCACGAATCAAATCCCTACTTACCCACATTTTGTGTCCATGAATCAAATCCCTACTTACCTTTTTATACAATCATATCCTCCTACTTTTCCTTTATTTACTATCATTTGCCATTGGTGGTCCTACCTCACAACAACTTTATTCCTACTTTTTTGGTCAAAACAACAACTTTATTCCCACTTTTTGGTCAATACCACTTTTTTTGTCAATATCACATCTTTTTTGTCATTACCCCTATTTTTTTGCCATTATCCTACTACCCCTACATTCTAACTTTTACCCCACTCAAAACAACTTTATCAACTTTCTTATTTTCCGCATCGGAACCCAAATGGGGATATGATTCATGGACGGAGGGAGTAATATAAGGATATATAATCATCGGACAAGAATTTAGATTTTCGGCTCGTTCCGACATCTTCGGCTCCCCTCGATCGAATCTTGACCAAAGAAGAAGTGACAAACAAAAAAACGAAGATGCAAATAAAAAATAAGAGGGAAAACGAATCTAGAAAAAAAAACTGAAAAAATAATTAGATATTGTGACACAAAAAAATACATTGGAAAACACTTATTAGGACACTTCGGAAAAGCATCCTAATAAGTCAGAAAATTTATAAAAAAAATTGAAAAAATAAAATATAGGCGCGTGCACTCCACACGCGGTCGCATGGGGTGCGGCAGGTAGCATTCAAGTTATGTTGAAAATTTTAATATGGTAAGTAGGGTATATTGTACCCAATTAAAGTATATAATTATTTTTGGAATCTGCACGTCATTAATTCAACATAGGTATGATTGATTTCACATAATTTGGCAATATAGAAAAAGATCCAGATTAAATTAGTTTGGATTTGATTACTTGTTTTAATTTTGAATTGCTTTGTTAGTTTGCTAATGTGGATTTGTTTACATGTTGATGCAGCCAAACAGCCATGGGGAGCATAAGAAGCTGGTAATCTTAGTATAGGCTTGTATAAAAGATGGAGTTTGTATTTGATTTGGTGCAAATTAAATTAATAAATAAACTACTATATCTGTGTGAGCAATAAAATAAAATAATTATGTTTAAGTTCATAATATCTAATAATCTTTGGCGCTAGCTTCTATATACGAGTTAAGATCCTCAAGATGTTGTCCGAAGCTTATTTATTAAAGAAACTTTAGTGAAAATGAAATAATTACTGATTTTAGTGCCCAAGTCAAATACTACTATTAAGAGGGGGCTTTTTACATGACATATACCAATTAAGTTTGAATCGTTTACGAAAAATACTTTCTTCTAAAAAATTTGTAAGGGGCACATTTGAGTGCGGGCTCCTAGCCAATTAATTGGGCTTTTTTTAATTTTTTTTTTTCAATTTAATTAGTTAATATTTACATTATCTTGTAATAATAAATTTAGTTGATATTAATTAGCAAGGATAAAGTGAAAAGTATGACATTTATTCCGAAACAAAGGATATATTATCGCACAATTCAGAAATCCAGATGGAGAGAAAATTACATGAGCAATGTGGAAATTGTTCAACTTCTACAGGCACTACGATTATAGTATTGTCGTCTACCAATTTTGATCTTCATTCTCCCTTTTTATAAAAGAATTTTTTATCCTCCATTTACGATGGAGTCGATGTTTGATCCATTACCACCTACATAATATATACGACACCCATATATAAAATTTTAATTTTGTACTGAATATAACATTTAATTTGCTATATATTCTGATAAATGATACTATATTTAACAAAATGCATAACTTAGCCCTATAAATTCACAATGTGACTGTTTTAGCCCGAATTTAGCACAATATCGATTTTTAACCTGATAAATACAATCATGTGACGGTGAAAAGTCGTGTTAACAATACTAATTAATATGGGTCGGCCACGTTAAGCAATGATAGGGGAATGTGCGCCTCAATTTTGTCTAGTTACACCCTTTGCCCTTGCCATGAACAAAATTACACATATATTTTAACTTGCCCCACCAGATAATTTATAAAGTAGGGGAAAAAGGATAAAAAGACAAATTTCAATTAAATAAAAAATATTTAACATTTTGTCTTCCATTCATTCAGTTCCTAGGAGAGAGAAATAGTAAAGAATAGAGAGAATAAGGAAGAGAGAAAGAAAATACAATTATCTTCTTCTCCATAACTTTCCATCTGCAAAATTGAGAATCTTCAATTCTTTCATCCCAACTCCGAAGTATATTCACTACATTAATACTCATAATTCTTCAATTTATATTCCAATATTTTGTAAACTTAATGGGCTTTTTTTTATTTTTAGCTTTTTTTCTCTCTCCCAAGTCACGAGAATACAGTTTTTTTTGACCTACTTTAATTCTCTCGCCTCCCACCTCTCATTTTAACACATCCCGCTGCACTCCTTCCTCCCGCTCACTCCTTCCTCCCGCTGCACTCTCTTCCCTCTCTCTAAGTTAATCCCGCTCACTCTATTCTTTCTGTTAAACAAAAATTTCAGACATCAATACCGTGCAGTCGACGGCGTGAATTTCACTTGTTTGTTTCCACAATATGGCTCATTATGGAGAGGTTAGTATTTTAATTTTTTTTTCATGCGTTTGAATTTGAATCTGAAATTTCATCTATGAATTGCAAAAATTATTTAGGATCTATGTATATGAAATCCCGTTCGAGAAACCTTAGATATAGGTATATCCTGCTCGAGCGGGATCTGTCTTCTACGAGTGGGAAATTCTTTGTTCTCTTATTTAATTAATACTAATAGTGTATAACCTCCCCTAGATCCCTAATTTGCTAAATTGTTCATATTTCGATTGTTTGATGTTTAATATATACTAATAATTGTGATTTGGAAGACTGTTGAATTGAGCGCATGCGTAATTTACTCGTAAATTTTCCCTTAATTTTCACACGTTAATGACATTAAATCCTGCTCGATTAATGACATTAAAATTTTCAATTAACAATGGAATAATTAGAATTTTATCAAAATTAATTGTAAAATTAATTTAATTTCACTTATATACTTCTCTATAACACCAACTAGTGTATGTTGACGGTCAATCACTACTAAGAAATTAAAATTTTCAATTAACAATGGAATAATTAGAATATAATGAAATTTATTATAAAATTAATCAAATTTTACTAATATATGTGATATTGGGTCGAAAGTAATCAAGTTGGAGCGATTCATGAGCATAATTTCTTATAACACGAACTAATGTATGTTGACGGGGTCAACCGCCACCGAGAAATTAATTTTTTCAATTAACAATGGAATAATTAGAATTTAATGAATTAATTGTAAAATTAATCTAATTTTACTAATATAATCGATATTGGGTCAAAAGTAATCGAGTTGGAGCAATTCACGAGCATACTTCCCTATAACACGAACTAGTTTATGTTGACTGTCAACCACCAATGAAAAATTAAAATTTTCAATTAACAATGTAATAATTCAAATTTAGTGAAATTAATTTTAAAATAATTCTAATTTTACTAATATAAGTGATATAGGGTCGATAGTAGTTGAAGCGATTCACGAGCATAATTCTCTATAACAAGAACTAGTGTACGTTGGCGGTCAACCTCCACTGAGAACATAAGTTTTTCAATTAACAATGCAATAATTAGAATTTAGTGAAATTGATTTTCAAATTATTCTAATTTTACTAATACAAGTGATATAAGGTCGGTAGTAATCGAGTTGGAGCGATTCATGGGCATGTTACCCTATAACAAGAACTAGTATACGTCGACGGTCAACCTCCACTGAGAACATAAATTTTTTCAATTAACAATGCAATAATTCGAATTTAGTGAAATTGATTTTAAAATTATTCTAATTTTACTAATATAAGTGATATGAGGTCGATAGTAGTCGAGTTGGATTCACGAGTATACTTGTCTATTACAAGAACTAGCGTACATTGACGATCAACCACCAACCGAGAACGTAAATTTTTCAATTAACAATGCAATAATTCGAATTTAGTGAAATTGATTTTAAAATATTCTAATTTTACTAATATAAGTGATATGGGGTTGATAGTAGTCGAGTTGGAGCGAATCACGAGCATACTTCCCTATAACAAGAACTAGTGTACGCTGACGGTCAACCTCCACTGAGAACGTAAATTTTTCAATTAACAATGCAATAATTCGAATTTAGTGAAATTGATTTTAAAATTATTCTAATTTTACTAATATAAGTGATATGAGATCGATAGTAGTAGAGTTGGAGCGATTCACGAGCATACTTCCCTATAACAAGAACTGGTGTATGTTGACGGTCAACCTCCACCGAGAATAAATTTAATTTATTTTTTTAAATATATCATATTTTGGATTTCAAACAAATAAACAAAAATAAACAATCTATAATATTCTATATATTTACAATTTGCATTTTCAAAAACTAAATCTTTACATTAACATTTTCTTTGTTATGAATTCTCAAATCAATATTCACAAATTTTCGTAGACTTCTTTTTTTATTGTGTATAATTTTATATACGCATAATTTACTCAAATTAAATCCGCCATAAAATTTGCTAAATTATCTCCTAAATTTCGAATTTCAAATCCCTAATTTATAGGAAATTAGGTAATTATGGAAAACAAATCATTTTTATTTATGTATAATTATCAATCAACAAATCTAGCATAAAATTTGGAAATTATCTCCTAAATTTCGTATTCCAAATTCCTAATTTATAGGAAATTAGGTAATTATGGAAACGATTATTTTTTATTTATGGATATTTATCAATCAAAAAAACATTACTCAAATTAAATCCTAGTTTGAATTATTAAATTTCAAAATTTGAAATCATTTGCACTTAAGTTTCGATTTTATATTAGGTTAGTTACTTAATTTTTGCTTAAGGGTATATCGGACCATTCAAAACATGGATTAATTTTTTTCGAAAATAATTAAATTATAAATGAAGACCATTTAATTACAACAATGTAATTGACACTTGGCCTCGGTTGTCAAAATATCCTTACTGTTTAGAATTAATTATCTTGTTTTGCAATTGCATCTGAAAATACAATAATTTACTAACTTTGTATTCGAATTTCTAAGTTAGTGTGTACATTGCAAACAAAATCTATGTAATTGGAATTGTTACTTATCACTTCCTTGCTCTTGGAATCTTTACACATTATGACCCCATTTACCCACCCATTTTTTGCCCTCAATTTTTTGAGTAGAAAACATACAATATAGTATAGTTGGAAAAAGTTATGAATATATATCCGAAACTGTGTATTTACACTGCCACTCTACTCCACTCACATTCTTTTAAATTAATTTGTATTCTTGTTAGATTATAGTTTTTGCAATTGAGAATATAAATATGACAAATTGATAAGTAGTTTTTGTGATAATAAGAGAAGAATATAGACAAGTCAAAATGGAGATTAATGGTCAGAATATCACAATGAAATTGAAAATAAGGGCTGCTTAATGGTTATGCATCATTTGATAATAAATAAAGACTAGCTATTTAACTGCATTATTGGCTTAAGTGATAGATTATATACATATATACATACATACATATATATATATATATATATATATATATATTTGGTAAATAGGTTATTTTATTATCCAAATAAGCAATACAAAACTGCTACTCCAACCTTACAACCATAACAAACTAACCAACTATCCAACAACAAAACTAAACACTAAGGTGGCAATCTAGCTATTCTTTTATCCTTACCACAAGCTAAAGCAATCAGTAAAATACCTTGTCTCTGAATTTGATCAGCAGCTTCTTGTTTCACTTGTTTAAGTTTCCTGTAATTCCTCTCTCTCCAAATCAGATAAATCATCACCTAAACCACTATCCTAGAGACTATAGAGATGTTATTTCCCTCTCTTTGCATCACATTGACTCAAAAGGTAGGTCTGCTCCTGATCCCAATCCATGGCAACGTGTTCCTCCCTACTGAACGTCACGTTGTATTGCAGCTTCTGCTTAACCTCGGTGAAATCGAGCCTCGTCGGCTCAACACGCACCTCAATCCCAGACGGAGGCACGATCTCCACAACGTAAGACGAGTTAACCTCGCCCACATTCGTCACTGTCCTCGTGTACGTTTGAGAAACAGCCGTTTGATTAAGTCTAGTCCTAAAAGTGATGGCAAATGAAGGGTAGTTGAGCTGCCCCTCTGGTATGCTCGATTCTGCAGAGCAGTTGACTCTCCTGTGCAGAATCGCGCCGACTTCCCTATTTGTGTAGTTCAGACCACACAAATAGGGAACGTAGTCTTCGGGCTGTAGGTCATAAACCAGCCCTGGATCGTTCGCTCTTGACGGGTTGACATGGCCCGACCCAGTGGCGAACACGTTAGCAGGGAGGAACCTTTCGTCCTCGATCGGATTTCTAGCTAGGTCTGGATTCCACATTTTCTGGTCACATACTCCCAAATAGGTGCCACAAAAGCAAAGTGCTAGAAAAGGTGATTAAGAGACTCATTCTACCAGCACTGAGGGTTGACCTGCATACCAAATTTTAGTAAGGTATCACAGGTAGATAATCTATCAAGCATTACCAACCAACTGATGAAGACTGTTCTTGGCGGAGCAATGTTATTACACAACAGTTTTTTCCACAAAACCCTTGGTGCATCTCCTGCCAACTCTTTATACACCTTCCTCACCGAGAAAGTAGTGTGATTTAAGAAATCCAAACATAAGATTATACACCTTCCTGCCAACCCTTGTTTGCTTTCTAAACTAATGTACCAAGCACCTAACATAAGATTATTTATATGCCCTGTTGGAATCAAGGATGTATATATAATTTATTTTGGAGAACTAATGATTGGAGAATAATATTTATATTTATAGTGGGCGTGTGTGCGTGTGTATGTAAGGGAATTAGGGAGGAATTCATTTTGTCAACACAATTCAATTCACTTCATCTACATAATTAAGCATACATCATCATATTTATAGATACATATGTGGTTAGGAATAATTTATCTAGATAATTCATTTTCTAGATTTTTCTACCACCTTTCCTTAATTTCTCATTTCTAGATTTTTCTAATCTTTTCTCCCTAATTCTTTACAATTCTAGAATATTCTCTACTTTTCTTTTAATTATTGTATCTAGATATTTCTTAACAAAATATCTACTAATCAAGTTTAATTATTTTTTATATTTTCCAACACCCTCCCCCCTTAAACTTGATTTGTCATTCCGAACAAATTTCTGAGCCTGATAAAATATTCGTACTTGAGTGGCTTCTTGAAGATATTGGCAACTTGGTCTTGTGATTTCTCGTTCTCCACTTGAACCTCCTTCTTTTCGATGCATTCTCTGATGTAGTGGAAGCGGGTGTCAATGTGCTTACTTCGATTATGGAATACTGAATTCTTCGATAGTGCGATCGTCGATTTATTATCCATGCAGATAGTTGTTGGCTCCTTTTGTGGCCACCCGAGCTCCATTAATAAACTTCTAAGCCAAACCGCATGACAAACACTGAATGTGGCAGCGACATATTCAGCTTCACAAGTTGATAATGTCACTATGGGTTGGTTCTTCGACATCCAAGTGAAAGCAGTATCTCCCATGTAGAATACGAATCCATTCGTACAATCTCGATCGTCGTTATCTCCAGCCCAATCACTATCACTATAGCCAACAAACTTATAATCATTAGCATTTGGATAGAATAAGCCATAGTCGAGCTTACTTTTGAGATATCGAAGAATTCTCTTTGTTGCCTTGAAATGGGTAGAGGTTGGATTTTCCATATAGCGACTCACGAGCCCTGTCGCATAGAGAATGTCTGGCCTTGTGCAAGTTAAGTACCAAAGCTTCCAACCAAGCTATTGTATAATGTCGGGTCTACCTTTATTGCTCGAACTTTCTTCTTTCTCTTTTGGACTCACTTGCAACTTTAAAAGTTGCTCAACAATTTCTTGTTTCTTCTTCTGCTTCTCCTCATATGCTTGTAACGATCCCAACAATAGATCGATAGTTGATAAACGCCCATTTTGTAGCAACTTATCGTGTTTTTATAGCACAAAGTGCGTTGCTTTGCCTTTAAATGTGAGCGGTTTTATATTGTTTTCAATATCTTGAATGGATCTCACGTTTTGGTGGAGTTTTCGCATGTGTGTAGGTTGAACGGGATGCCAAGTCAAGAAGGGAAGGATATAGAAGAGCGGGGACGAAGAAACGGGACGAAACGGAGCTCTACAGCAAAAACCGGCGGTCCAAGCACCAAAACCGGCGGTTGGAGTTGGACCGCCGGAAAACAGAGCCGGGTCGCCGGGTAGAGGGCCGAAAATCACTGTATTGGAAGTCCAAGAAGAAATGCCGAATCGGCGGTCGAACCGGCGGTCCAGGCTGCCGAGTTTTATCCGCCGACCGCCGATTTCGCCCCGCCGACCGCCGATTTCTGCTAATTATCCCTCTAGTCGCGTTTTTCCTCCCATTTTGCGATTTCTACATGTATTAACACTTTTCTACTTCTATATATAGGAGATGGCTGCCCAAAAACGCACTCTCCTGGACTCTTACCCTAATTTACATTTGAAACACTTGCTATTTAGGGTTCTAAACACTATTTCATTGATGGTAATAGAGATTAGCTTGGATTTTGAAGACTTGTTGAAGATTTAATCATTGGGTTCATAGTATTTTATTTATGCAATCCTTTTCCCTTTTGTTTTGTGTTAATTTCAATTATGTCTAGCTAAGTTTTCTTTGTTGGTTTGAGGGATTTGGGTGATTTGATGATGGATTTGATCTTAGCTTGTTATTTCTAATTGCCTTCATTTATTTGATTGTGGTGTTGGATCTTGTTTTCATGTGGGAATTATTATCATCTTTCTTGCATGCCAAGTGTTTGTAGAATTGCTTAATAGGATTTTACATTCATGGAAATCAATGGTCACAACATGCATTGCTTTTGAGACTTAGAAAGTGAGAAATGCATGCATGGGAGCTTGTATTCTTATGCTTTTGGGAGTTGATTCGTCGTCTTGAGTCTTAGCCGATAGAGTCGTCGAGTTGATCCACTTTTACTATCTATCGAGAGAGGGTAGTGATTATCTTTGTGAATGCTTCTCTTTTTGATGATTAAATTTGGTTATATGACTTAGTAAGTGAAGATCAAGCCATCTAGAATCAAAGCAAATCCCTAGAACCAACCATTTCCTTCAATTGTCTTTAAATCGTTTATTTGTTTGTCTATTTCTCATTTGTGCTTGATTTTGAGTTTTAATTGTTTGTTTAGCCTTAATTGTTTGTTTAATAGTTGTATGAATCCAAAAACCCCTTATTCGAAGAGCTTGAATAGTAGGAATGCGCATGAACCTCATTTCCATTAGAAACTCGCTTTATAGTCCTCGTGGATTCGACACTCGTTACTTATGCTACATTTGACCCGATAAAATGCGGTATAAATTGCTAGTGAAAGTAGTGATCAATAGTCATCTTCTCTAAATCTTGGGTTTCTTCTATTGTCACAATAATATGCTCAAAATTTGGAGTTAGCGAACGCAATATTTTCTCCATGATCCTAATATCCTCCAATTTTTTGCCATTTCTCTTCATTTGATTAGTAACCGCCAAAACTCTTGAAAAATAATCCGAGACTGATTCGGACTCTTTCATATGTAAAGACTCAAATTCTCCTCTTAGAGTTTGGAGATGTACCTTCTTTACTTGTTCCGCTCCTTTGCACGAGATCTGGAGCTTCTCCCATGCTTCTTTGGCGGTGTTCGCACTCGAGATCTTCTCGAAATCATCATCCCCTAGCGCTTGATAAATGAGATAGAGAGCCTTTTTGTCTCTCTTTCTCGCATCGAGCAATCTATCCCAATAGCGCCTTCATCTTGATACTCCAATTGTTAAAGTTGCTCGTATTGAGCATGGGGACTTGAAACGACGACAAATTTACCATCCAACAGGTAAGATTTTATGGCTCGGATACCACTTTGTTGGAATCAAGGATGTATATATAATTTATTTTGGAGAACTAATGATTGGAAAATAATATTTATATTTGTAGTGGGCGTGTGTGCGTGTGTATCTAAGGGAATTAGGGAGGAATTTATTTTGTCACCACAATTCAATTCAATTCACTTCATCTACATAATTAAGCATACATCATCATATTTATAAATACATATGTGGTTAGGAATAGTTTATCTAGATAATTCCTTTTCTAGATTTTTCTACCACCTTTCCTTAATTTCTCATCTCTAAATTTTTGTAATCTTTTCTCCCTAATTCTTTACAATTCTAGAATATTCATTACTTTTATTTTAATTATTATATCTAGATATTTCTTAACAATATATCTACTACAAAATCAAGTTTAATTATTTTTAATATTTTCCAACATGGCCTAACCTATGTTATTGTATCTTGAGTTTATTTATGTGACCTAATCTTAACTAAATTACCAAACACACCCTAAGTATGAGAAGCATTTTTTTTTTTTGAATAATATTACAAGGAAATTTAAATACCGCGTGATGGAGGACTCGAACCCGTGACCTTTAGCCTGGGCATTAACCTCACTACCACTAGGCTAACACACACACCCAAGAGTATTGGGTCTTTAGTGGTATATTTGTAGGCCCAATATTGGGTCACGAATCTTATCTACATAACCCACAAAGTATTTGGACATGTCAATGCCTTCATCAAAGGTCCAAAATTTGGACAACTACAATTCCTATCTTATTTTATTCACTCGGTAGAATTTTATTAACTTTTTTTCTAAAGCTTATTTATTTCATTTTACTTTATTTTAGGTGGACGCATTTTTTTATTTTTGAAATCATAGTATTTTATAGTGCCTATAATTATCAATTCCATCATCATGCAAAACACTTAAAAGCATGGGCCTCAAAAGTCATAGACTTACAAATAATACAAATAGTTTTTACCATACATTCAGTAATTAATGTGGGTGGATAGACTTATGTCAAGACTCATGAGAAGACTTGGTGGAAAGCTTCTATTTCGTCATTGAAAACAGAAGTTAGGCAGTTTGAATTTAAGGTTTAATAAAAAAAAGTGTGTTAGTTCAAAGTAAATCATTTCTTTGGAAATATTTTAATAGAAAAAGCTCTACCACTTAATCTGACTAAGTAAAAATGGGAGAAGGAAAAAAAAGAAAGTGAAGAATGGCAAAGAAGAAAAAGGAAAATAAATTAGAAAATTGTTCAAAAATTAGAAAAAAGTGTGTTAGTACTTTCTTTTGCAAGAAAAATCAATAAATATTAGTTTTGTTTTGAAATAAAATTTGTTTCGGAATAAATTATTATGTTTTGAATGATAAATGATGTTGAACTTCCAATTCTTTTTAGAGACTTGATACATATTGTTCATTTATTCAATTTATCATTCAATAATTAGGAATAAAAAAAGTAAAATTGTCAATTTTCTCTAAACATTGTCAAAGTTGTAGAGTACGTAGTAATTATAATTATGAATAATTATAATTTACTTAGTGAAAGCATATATAGGTCCAAGTCAATGCTATTTCCACTACATCGATCAAGTGGGAGACTTGTGTCCACTTTCTTAGTTACCTATATATATATATATACATTTATAAGTATGTGTTAATTGTAAATTATTGCATTTCATAGCTACCTATATATACATTCATTTATGCACCACCACTAGCAAGCAACACACTAAACAGAACTAGCAAACCCACAATATGAATACTTTGTTATTCTTTTTTGTTGTTTTGGTGTTGATATGCTCATCCAAATCACTCTCCAATCTCACTACCGATGAATATGCTCTCCTTACATTCAAAAACTCCATTATTTCCGACCCTCATTCCAATAACTTGCTCAAAAACTGGTCTGTTCACACCCCTATTTGTGGATGGATTGGTGTCTCGTGCGGCAAAAAACACCACAGGGTCACTGCCCTAAATGTCGCCGGCTTCGAGCTCCTAGGAACCATCCCTCCACATCTTGGAAACTTAACGTTTCTTCGACTTTTGGACATTAGCTCCAACAATTTCACGGGTGCCTTACCGTCTGAGCTGTCTAAGTTGCGCCGCCTGGAATATATAGACATCGGAGCGAACAACTTCAGCGGAGAGATACCGTTGTGGTTCGGAGCCTTATCTGAGCTTCGAGACATGTATCTCTCTAACAACAGTTTCTCGGGCAGAATCCCAACTTCTCTATTCAATATTTCGAGGCTTCAGAATTTGTATGTGAGATACAATATTCTGGATGGAAATATTCCATGGGAGATTGGTAGTTCTCGTGCACTGGAAAGAGTGCGTTTAGACGGCAATCAGTTAAGTGGGCCAATACCAGATTCTGTCTTCAACATTTCTTCGTTGTTAGTTATCAATTTTGGAGATAATAGGCTATCAGGAAAGCTCCCAAACAATATGTGTAGTAATACTCCAAATCTTAGAAACTTCTCTGCCTATTATAATGAACTCTACGGGGAAATTCCAAGAAATATTCGCAACTGCACAGAGCTTGTGCTCCTACAACTGCCAGTCAATCATTTGAGCGGCAATATCCCAAGTGAAATTGGAAGTTTGAGCAAGCTTGTCTATTTACTTCTATGGCAAAACAAATTCAAAGGTACAGATCATCTTTTCCAACTTTGTCTTATTTATCGACAATATTTTCTTGATAATTAAAATTATAAATTAACTGTCAATCTTTTGGACTAATTTGATGATTTATCAGGTAGCATACCAGAACATATTGGCAACCTCACTTCTCTGCAAGTGTTAGACCTTGGACATAATGACTTGATAGGTATGTATCAACTGCTTGTGAGTTATTAACAATAATTATTTATTAATATGTTGAATGATTCTAACTGATTCCATCCAATCCTCAATTAGTGGGATTATTCGTTCCATTTTGGCTCTCTCTCTCTCAAGTCTAATCACGTGCATTTGTTTTTTTTTTATTTTATTTCATTATTTATTTATATTTAATTGATTGTTGCCTTTCGGTGTAGTTGTTGATATTGCTAGCATACCACCCACGCATCGCGTGGGATTGTTATGATACTAAATAAATTTGAATAAATGAAATAAAAGAAACAAATAATCGTCACATCTAACTTTTTCATATATGTTGAAGGCCTTTTTTCTGTTTAACTGTAATGAAACAATATTGAGACGCACAACATAAAACACTTCTTGAATTCCAAGAGATAATGAAAGAGAGAGAGAGTTAACCTTCTACTTTTCTCAAATTCAGAAATTATGTTATTCCGAATGAAGCTAAAGTGAATGCGAAAATAATCAAGATAAGCAGCACAAATCCTACGGAATATAAAAATCATGAATTGGCCAGCGCCAAGAGGTGAGCCTCCACAAATGCAACACAGAGAAAAAAGAAAAGCCTCCTTAAAATAATGAATCATGTGTAGAGAGATGCATAAATATTAGAGAAGACAAAAAAGATGCAAAGGCCAGAAAAATTTATCTTAAACCTGATAGAAATACCTACTCTAATCTACAACATAAGTATTATGTCAATCCTCTCGGTGCAACTCTTTCTAATTAATCATGTTTCCTTTAGTCGGAATGAAGGAGCACAAACAATGTGAAATGTGGATAAAGTAGGTTGTGGAATTCTAGAATTTATAAGTAGAAAAATAACATAAAATTGGAAAAATAATTATTGGTATTAATTTTTTCCACAAATTATTGTGTTGTAACGTATAATATTAATTAGTTGATTGATAAATATTAATGAATAATTAAAACTATACCATTATATAAATTATTTCTAGAAATAGAATATTGAACAGAAACTAAAAAAAAAAAGAAGTTTCTAAAAATGGCAAGCCGGCCTAGCTATTATAGTTTAAAAAGATTATATTTGTACCGTAATTCATGAAATTTTTGGGTACATTTCAGTGTTTTTAATAAGATTTTCATTATTGTTTTTATACATCACTCGTTGCATTTTTTGGTATAATTCATTGCTTTTTTGTGTAATTTATTATTATTTATTAATATATAATTAATAAAATTTATATAAAAAGCATGAATATATATAAAAAGCATGAATATATATAGGGATGTGTTAATATAAAAACATTTCCTGGTGTAAGAAATTGAGAACATGCTTAAATTAATGTGTAGTCATGCTTAAATTTATAAATTGTCATGCTTAATAAGATTCATGTTTTTTATATAAACGTTAGCCGCTTATATACAATCATGGTTGAATCGATATATATTCATGCTTCAAATAATCACAATCATAGATCATTCAAATATAATGTTTATACAAAAATACATGAACATAATTAAGCATGATAATATATTAATTTAAGCATAGTTACAAAGTAATTTAAGCTTATTTTCACGTTCTCACATTAGAATTAGTTTTTATATGAACCAATCCCTATATATGTAACATTCCCTTATTTAGAAACTAGAAACCGGTTATTAATAATAGATAACATTCTAATCAATGGACAAGATTAAAACTACACGGATTGAATTTATTTTTCTAATTCCTGCACTCATACGAAAAGGGTAATTAATTACACAAGAATGAACCCTTCTCTCTCGTCCAATTTATTCGGCTGAAATCATTCTTTTATTTATTTGATCAAAGCGAAAATGTTTTAAGAAATGAGGATTTATTTCCAAATGGAAATACATTTTGAATATTTCCATTTTAGTTTTTCAATAGTTGTATGATACCTTTTAATTGTTTATCTGTTTCTTAAAATAAATTTTAACCTATTATTTGATGCTTTCATATTTGTAATATAATGTTTTTATATACGTAATATAATGCTTTTATGATTGTTTATCTATATATGAAAATTATGTTAATGCTTTTTTTATATAATATAATGCTTTTTCCTTGAAAACATATAATATTATATGCACACATTACATAAAAGCATTAAATAATAGTCACAAATTCAAAACATTGGATAGACATAAAATAATATTGATTTCCTCAAAAAATAAAAGAAGTAAAAAATACTTATTTTTTAACTATCTTTTTTATTGTTATTCATCTGATCTATATTATATGAAAGATGTGAGAACATTATTACAAGTTGTGAAGAACATTAAAATATGGATTTCGAAAACATTAAATGAAACATATTAAAACATTAATAATATTTACCAAAAAAACCATTAATAATATATATTTCAAATATATTTTGCATTATTTATAGGAAAATAAGAGAACATTATTACAAGTTGTGAAGCATTAAACTATTGTTTCGAAAACAGTAATTAAATGGAACAAATTAAACAGTACTTTGCGATAAATAAATAATGTTGTTCGTCACGATTAAAAACATATAGAGTGATACGGAAAAGGGAAATAAAAAATAAAACACCAAGAAAATCACAGTAAAAGAACTTTAAAAGATTTGCTTAAAATTCCATAAAGAAAACGTATTAGATATGGGTGAGATATCCCATTAAATTAGGAATAGCACTTACTAAAAAAAAGACAATAATCCCTACAACTATTAACGAATGTACAAATGACTATATAAATGCAATTAAATCTCAACCATTAAATCTAACAAATATTTGTGGTTCCAACACTAGTTATATTATATGTGAAACTGCAATGTTTTATATTATGCTATGTTTGCCTTTCTTAAATCTCCTTTAATTGTTAATAATAATTATTTCCAACTGTGTGGGGTATATCATATGATAGGCGAATTACCAGAAGAGCTTTCTAATTTAGCACTTGTGAGCTACCTCTCCGTGATAGATAATTCATTATCGGGAGCCATCCCACCTCTCGTCTTCAACATCTCAACTTTGCAATATGTAGATCTTTCATTAAATGAGTTTTCTGGTAGTCTTCCTTCGGACATGGGGCTTTCACTTTCCAATCTTCAAGTTCTTTATTTGCAAGATAACAGACTCAGCGGCCCAATTCCGAGCTCTATCAACAACGCTTCTCAGCTTACTGAGTTGCAGTTGGATTACAATTCATTAAGTGGCTCCATCCCCAACTTTCCTAGTTTAAGGCAGTTAAAGAGGTTGTTCCTCGCGGGCAATAATTTGAGCGCACCCAAAGAAATGGAATTTCTTTCTTCATTAACTAATTCTCAGAATCTCCAGCTTATTGAAGTATCGGATAATCCACTCAATGGTGTTCTCCCTACTTCTATCGGGAATTTATCCCAATCTCTTGAGTATTTCGGCGCAATTGGAGCCGGTATTAGAGGTGCCATTCCTTTTGTGGTTGGAAACTTGTCCAATCTCACGATTTTACAATTATACAACAATCAATTGAGTGGATCAATTCCAGCTACAATAGGAAAGTTGAAGAAACTCGGCAGATTAGCCCTTCTTGATAATCAGTTACAAGGATCGATTCCCATCGATGTGTGTCAGATGAGTAGATTGGTGGAGTTGTACTTGAGTAACAATGTGCTCGAGGGTCCGATACCTGAATGTTTGGGTGAAATGCAATCCCTACAAATGATCTTCTTTGATTCAAACAAGTTGAATTCCACCATTCCTTCCAACTTCTGGAATCTCAAAGGCCTCATCTTTCTCAACTTGTCGTCAAACTATTTCACTGGTCAAATCTCTTCTCAAATTGGAAACTTGAAGGTTATCAACCAAATAGATTTCTCCTACAATCTATTATCTGGCGATATTCCTAGCTCAATCGACGGCTGTCAATCCTTGGAATACCTGAATTTCTCGAACAATAAGTTTGGAGGATCCATCCCTCAATCGATTGGAAAAATAAAAGGATTGAGTTCATTGGATTTATCAATTAACACTCTTTCTGGATTGATACCCAAATCCTTACAAGGGCTCAAATTCTTTGTGTATTTCAATGTGTCGTACAACGGATTGGAAGGAGAAATTCCAAGTGGAGGTGCTTTTGCTAACTTTACTGCTCAATCATTCCTTAACAACTCTGCTCTGTGTGGTGCACCAAGATTTGAAGTGGGACCTTGCTCAGATGTTGGTGGAGGATCGAGATCGAAGGACGTTGGTAGATTAATGAAGTATGTCCTTCCCCCTCTTATTTCATCGATGATTCTGGTGATAATTGTCGTTTTTCTAATTAGACGGCGGAAGCATATAAAAGTACCAAATCCGGTTGGTACTTCTTTAGGTAGTGCTTGGAGAGTAACTTCATACATTGAACTTTCACGAGCCACAGATTCTTTTAGTGAGATGAATCTACTTGGAAGAGGAAGCTTCGGTTCGGTGTTCAGAGGAACTTTTTCTGATGGTCTGAGTGTTGCCGTCAAAGTGTTCAATTTAGAGTTAGAAGAAGGTAACAAGAGCTTCCAAACTGAAAGTAGGATTTTGAGCACTATTCGACACAGGAACTTGGTTGGAATAATTGGTTGCTGTACCAACTTGGAATTCAAGGCCTTGATCCTTCAATTCATGCCTAATGGAAGCTTGGAGAAATGGTTATATTCTGACAACTATTGCTTAGATATTCTACAATTGTTGAATATCTTAATAGATGTTGGTTTAGCTCTGGAATATCTTCATCATGGCAATACGTTCCCTGTTGTGCATTGCGATATAAAGCCAAGCAATGTGTTGCTCGATGAAGATATGACTGCTCGTGTTGCTGATTTTGGTATTGCAAAGCTTTTTGAGAAAGGAGAGGCTATGGTTCACACTAAAACCTTGGCTACTATTGGTTATGCAGCTCCAGGTGATGTTTTTTTATTTAAATATTAATTTATTTGGTGTCTATGTGTATGCTTATACGAATATTGTTTGATAATAATGATCTTAATTTGATTACAATCAGAGTACGGATCTGAAGGGAAGGTATCGAGTAGTGCGGATGTGTACAGCTTTGGAATAATGTTGTTGGAGATGTTTACGAGAAAGAAGCCGACGGATGATAAGTTTAATGAGGAAATGAGCTTGAAGGATTGGGTGAGTGAAGCATTACAAGCAAACGCGATGAATCAAGTTTTGGCCCCTGGCTTGCTCGCAGAAGGAGATCGACGTCATTTTGTTGCGAAGGAGGAGAGTGTGGCATCTGTTTTTGATTTGGCAATGAAATGCTCAGCCATTTCGGCGGATGAAAGAATCAGCATGACAGAAGCAGCAGCCACTCTAAAGAAGATCAAAGCAAAATTTTCAAGAGAAATCAATCCAAGGCATCAACAGCAAGCAATTACCATTGAATAGCCTATTCATCAATAATGCTTATCTTATACTGTTGAAATAAAAACTTAGGTAAAAGAGACTGTTATAGTTGATATTTGGTGGTTTTATATGTCAAACTTGATTACACTTCAAATTAATATAATCACACTATATGAAAACCTTGCAATATATCTGCATTAAAATGGGTCATTTTCACAAGCAGGTTATGGGCGAACTTGTTATCGTTTGACACTAGAAAATTTCAAACAATCCGCACTCAAAATGCAAAATTACGCATGTTGTTTGAAGAGTGATGAATATTAGACTTCCAAACTAACAATTCATGCAATAGAGAAACCAGTAACAAGAATTGCAAAACAAACAAATCAAACGTCAATCCACCACACAGTTTAAAGATCAAAAATCATCTCAAGAAAATGCAAACAATTTTAGCACCCAGAAAAGAGAGTTATTGGAGTAATAACTAGCTAAATAAAACTGTTGAAAAAATAAAAAAAATGAAAATACCTCAATTGGAGATTCTTGTTGTGCCAAGTAATTCCTTATAGGGCGCTTCAACATATGAACCTTGCAATATTTAGATCTTTAATTCAATGAGTTTTCCGGTAGTCTTCCTTCAAAAATTGGGATTTTACTTATCAATCTTGAAGATCTTCGGTTGCAATTTAACAGTTTCAGCCGCACAATTGTCATTCCTATGCGTAGTAGAAACAATTCGACCTTAGGGACCTTTAATTTGGTACCACCAACTAAAAGATGAGTCCTAAAATTCGTTGAATGATAATATTTGGTGAATTTCCTAAGAAATTAGATAGTTTGATAGTATATTTTGAATTTATTTTTGAAAATCTATTAAAAACCCAAATTTTGGCCCCTCAAGGGAATTTATTATTAAAAATCCAAATTTTGGCCCACCCTCTTCTATTTGATGAGAAGGATGCGCGGGTCACGGATCAGTTTGCGGACAGGTATCAGTATTATGGTTGGTACATTTGGTACAAATAGTCGTTTGCACCAAGTCGTACCAGAAAATTTTCCATCAAATGATTGGTCCATTTCTTCTAGTGATTGATCGTTTTTCTATTCCATTTCACCTTAAGCAGTTAATTCTGATCAATTTCAACCCATTTCATCCAAATCACTCATATTTTGGGGAAAATCGGACTCTGATTCAATTTCTAGAGTTTTCCCATTGTTGGGATGTTAATCACGTTTTTCTGTGATGTCGTCGGTTGTTTTTTATTTCCGACACCACCATTGAGTTCGCCTACATATTGTGACTCTGTTGGTGGTGGTGGTGAAGCCTTGCCGTCATTCGCTGGAGTTCTTTCCTTGTGTTCGAGCTTGTTGTTCGTGACTTGGTACTTTTGATACAAATGGACCCAATTGTACCACGGCCATAATTTGACATAAGTGAGCCTAGTTTGACTCGTTCTTCCCAACTTTACCAAACTTGAAACAATTGGAATTATTATAAGACTAAAATCGTAACAAATGTACCATAAAAATTTGAACTAAATTTGGCGCATTTGGGACTAATAAGATTACATTCGTACCAAATGTACCAAACCTGATCCCGCTTGCGACCCGACCAGCCCTGCCCGTGACTCGAGAACCAAACTGCGGCCCTTCATGAAGATTATTGTTGTCCAAACCAAAATTTGTGTTTTTGAGAAAAGTTAGCCAAATTTTGGATTTTTATGTCCAATAATGATTATTTCTAAAGTCCCCTCCCCCCCCCCCCAAAAAAAAAAAGATAACAATTGATAAATGATGACATCCATGGATTCTAAAGTAAGTAATTTAGAAAATTCTGTACCCAACTAAAATGATATAATTGATAGAACTATGTATGCTTGCTTATCCAGATGTATCAAATACTTAGATAGTTTTTTAGAAGCAAACAAGATATAATTTATTTCCCACACCTTTATATTAAAATATATACGTACTTAAAAACATTAGAGCTCAGTAAATTACAAAATAATTAATAAATTAGTAACTCGGGCTAAATTATTTCATTTAGATGGTGAAACATACAACAATAGAACCAAAAAGTAAATACTAACAATAGCATCATTAATCTTCATTCAAAAGCATCCATAAAAGGGAAGAACAACAGTCACTTTAAAATATAGACATTTAGCTCAACAGAATAAATCTTCATCCAAAAGCATCCAAAACATAGACATATAGCTCAACATGTACAATTCAAAATTCCATGAGGTAATCAAATCCTTATCTACACTCACCCCATAGCTCAACCTCTACAACACAACAAAATGCAGTTAGCCAATAAAATTCCTAACCACTACCAGCCATTGCTAATCTAGGTCAGCATCTGCTACTCGAGCTTGCAAACCTTCGGATCTCGGGAACACCCTGCACCGGCATCATCATACTTCCTCTTTGGAGGCACAGCGCCACCATCATCATTGTTGTTACCATCATCACTTGAATCAGAATCATCATTGCTCTTACCATCATCATTGTTGTTACCATCATCACTTGAATCAGAAGCAGTGTCATCATCATGATTGTCATCACTATCAACCTCCTCATTAACTTCTGCAGCATTCACCACACCTACTCCTCCAATCAAACCAGCATTGACTCCCCCTTCATTCCCGACAGCAGCAACTACCCCTCCTTCGTTCCCAACAGCAGCAACTACCACTTCAATCACACCACCAATGTCTCCCCCTTCATTTCCGATAGCAGCATTTGCAACTTCCCCTTCTTCATTCCCGACATCAGCGACTACCCCTTCAATCACACCAGCAACGATTCCCACTTCATTCCCGACACCAGCAACTACCCCTTCTTCATTCCCGACAGCAGCGACTTCCCCTTCAATCACACCAGCAGCAACTCCTCCTTCAACCACATCAGCAACAACTTCTCCTTCAACCACACCAGCAACAACTCCTTCTTCCCCCACAGCAGCAACTCCTCCTACTTCAACCACACCAGCAACTACACCTCCTTCATTCCCGACATCAGCGGCTCCCCCTTCAACCAAACCAGCAATAACTCCTTCAACCAAACCAGCTACAACTCCCTCAACAACACCAGCTACAACTCCTTGAACAACACCAGCAACAACTTCTCCAATCTCACCAGCAGCAAATCCTGCAGCATTCACACCAGCAGCAACACCAACTCCAACTTCGTTCCCACCACCGGCAATAGCATTACCAGCAAATCCTCCTTCGTTTCCACCAGCAGCAGCAATTCCAGGTACTATGACATGCACCCCATCAAAATGAACATTCTGCCCTTCGAAATAGGTACCTAACGAAAAAATTCACATAAGCAAAACAAACTTTTGAAGTGTAATAATATGGTAACCATTAACACACCTTGAAATCGCAGACCTAAAGCAAAGTTTGAAATGGCTTCAACGAGATGTGCTATCAATGGGAGACCATTAAGATGTGTATATTGCTGAAACGTTATCATAATATCTTCGTTTGAAATTACAGACCTAAAGCAAAGTTGGAAATGGCATCAACGAGATGTCGTATAAATGGGAGGCCATTACGATACGCATATTGCTCAAACGTGAACACAATATCTTCGTGCAAATCCGTAGCATTTTCTACATTAGCTATAGCGACTCCTCCTTCAACCACCCCAGCAGCATCAGCAGCATCGGCAGCATCATCATCTTCATCTTCGCTCCAAACACCAGCCATAGCATTTCCAGCATCTCCTCCAATCCCACCAGCAGCACCAATTCCCGGTATTATGATCTCCACCCCATCAACATGAACGTTCTGCCCTTGAAAATAGGTACCTAAAGAAAAAATTCACTTAAGCATCAACAAACTTTTGAATTGTAATAATCTGGTACCCATCAATAGACACCTTGAAATTACAGACCTAAAGCAAAGTTCGAAATGGCATCAACGAGATGTGGTATCAATGGGAGGCCATTACGATGTGTATATTGCTGAAACGTGATCACAATATCTTCGTTTGAAATTACAGACCTAAAGCAAAGTTTGAAATGGCATCAACGAGATGTCCTATCAATGGGAGGTCATTACGCAGTGCAAATTGCTGAAACAGCATCACCATATCTTCGTACAAAGCAAGAGCATTGTCTATAGTAGCTATAGCCTGAAAAGGCAAGATTAAACGTTAAGGAAATGCAGAGAAACATAAGGAACATCTGACAAAGATAGAGATTATTCTAAGAAACATCACTCCTTCCAAAAGATAACTTCACTTCAGTAATAGAAACATAAGATATGCAGACTAAATCTCGAAGACATGACAATTAATGATAGATCTGTATGATATGACATCAAATCTAACAAATTACGGCAATAAATGAAACAATAGACTGTTTGGACTAGTAAGTAACATAAACAACTAAAACAAATGTTGAATTGGCTGAATCAAGAGAAAATCAGTCATAACCTTTTCACAAGAATCAAACCTACAATAGTATAATCCCTGACTATATCCAATGATTCAAATGTCACACATGAACCCTAATATTAGAGAATTTCACTAATTCATCACCCAAAGTTTCACAAATTCCACTTCCCCCAAAATAAAGAAAGAAGCGGTAAAAAGATTGAAAGATACACAGTTATAGAAAGAATGTGCAGATTGAATCACGTAAAATCAAAAATCTACTCTGGGTTAAATACTTAAAATCTCTTCCGATACACAAACCCCAAAAATAAACTTGGTTTTCAGAAATGCAAACGATCAATCGAGTTCTAAACTTCTTAACAACAGCGATAAATAGCAGAATTAAAACGTAAATTACTGAATAAATAAACACGAAAACAGAGTATTAAACACGAAAACAGAGTCGAACCACTGGATGCTGAGGTTGAATCGGCGCGTTCGCATTCTCATTCAGATGGCCGTTCCCATTCTCATTCAGATCGGCGTTCACATTCACATTCAAATTTAGATGCCCATTTTCATTCTGATGATTCATTGTTGCGATAAAACAGAAAAAACCGCTAATTTTTTGATGTGATGAATGATAAACTAGATGAGAAAATGTTTATATAGCTGATAGCTCACTCACATGCAAAATGTTAAAAGTCAATAATGCCCTTGCTTGAGATGAGAGAGGAAGACGGTTGGATTCGAAATGAAATGGTAGAAGAATTAAAGGTTTTTTGCAATACATTTTTCGATTTTTTTTTTTTTTTTTTACTTCCAAATTAAATGGTCGTAGATATGAGTGAGTGATGTTTAAGAACAAGAGCACACAACACATAGTTTTTTTCATAAAGTAATTTTCTTTTGTTACCTTTTTAACAAGGCGTTCAAATCTACAATTTACATGTTTTCAAACAAAGACTAGTCATAAAAATAAACGAAAAAATTTACAAATGCTTCAATAACATGATTCTAACCCAAAGAAAATAGAAAAAAAAAATTAAGAGATGCTTCAAAATTACAATTTACATGCTTTTTTAAAGCAAGATTTTCCCAAACAATAAAAAAAAAGTCACAATAAACACGCAAAATATTTAAACAAATATACTTACCGACTCCTCATCGATATTGGATGGATCCTTCTCATCCACCATGATTGTTGAATAGAAAAGCCAGATATGAAATGAATCGAATGGATCTTGGAGTAAAGATGATCATTTTTTAAAATTGTATGAAAAAAAAACAACACTAAAAAAATTTGTGAACAAAAACACTACAAAATTCTATAGATTTTAGAATAAAGATTATGATCTTGGTGTAAAGAAACCGAGATCTTAAAAATCTAATTGAACTCATCCAGAACTGAGAGAGAGAGAGAGAGGGGGGAAGGAGAAGATCGAGAGAGAAAGAGAGGATATGATGATGTGAGAGACTACTGAATATAATAATATACAAATATTAATTTTTTTCTCAAAAATCATCATCCAATCCAAAATAAAACGTGGAAAGCTATAAAAATAAAAAATGCCTATTAATTGAAATCAGTGATTCTTGTCACTAAATTACAATAAATGTATATCACTTTACTACGGTTCTGCTCTCCTACCCACCGCGGGCACTATTAATGTGCCCACCGTTGATGTGATAATGCCACGTGTGATAGAATAGTCAACCATATAAATTAGTTAGTTAGATAATAACCTATTATATAAATTAATCATTTATAGAAACAACATCTCCAAATAAAACTAACATAAATCTACTAATGATATGTACCGAATCCAATTAATTTCTGTAAATTATTTTTCCTTGTCTTCGATTCTTTTATCTCCAAGAACGTTTTCTGCATTTTTTATCTTTCTTTTTCTTTTTATAACTTTAATTTTTGGATTGTATGAAATAGTTCCTGGTGATAAATAATATATTCATCATATATTACTAGTAGTTACTGACGTAGTAATGGAGGGAGATCAAATTAAGATGATGTAATTTTCACTCCCAAGTTACCATTAGACAATGTTTTTCCAATATATCGGTCAAAAAATTTATGAGTTTTTGACAAAATTTCTTAAATTTTTCTCAAAATCAAGAATGATGATATGCGTAGTCAGTTTTTAGTATTTTGACATTGATATCCAATAATCTTGAATTTTATGATAGTTTTTGTTTTTATATTTGAGGCAAAATAAGTACATTCAATGAAAGATGGTCTCCATTAATAAGTAAAGTTAAGTTATGAAATGAAAATAAGCAGAAGATGAAAACTGTTGTCCCAGGTGATAAGGAATTGAGGAAATTGTTATTAAAAGATATTGTTTCTATAAATTATTAATTTATTTAATAGAAAATTAACTAATTACTATGCTTATTTACATAGTTGACTTTTCCGTCCCACATGGCATTGCCACATCAACCGTGGACACGTTAATAAAATTATTCTTTTTGAATTTTTATGATATTTGTTGATTAAATTCTTTGTTGTCGATTAAAGAGCACCATGATTTCGAAACGCATCTAAATCTCAGCAGTGATTTCACTGGAAGTATTGGCAATATTTCGTCGATGATTTTGTGAGGAATATGAAGAAGAGAAAGAGATTGGTCGAATTCGATTTTGGTGCTCCTGCTATCCATCATAAACATGATATGTTTGATTTCACTTTTACTATTATTTATAGGTTTGTATTATCAACTTTTTAGGGGAATTCTATTAGGAATAGGAAACGACTTAAAATTGATTGTAGAGATTTACTTGATAAATTAATACGTCTACCTTTAAATTGTTTCCTTGTCAAATTGGATTTTTTTTTATTTCCTTGTTAAAATAGTATTAATTTTTTATATATTTGTACCCCAAGGGTTAGGGATTTTTTATCAACAGAATTTTTTTCTTACCTTTTTTTTTTTTTTGTCAAACAAGAGTTGTTGCATGTGAAGTTCTCTTTCCGACCAAAGGCCTCCAAATCGAAGGGTGACGTCAGGTTCGATCAATCTTGTCTTGAATTCAACAACTTTTGTAGTTTTAATGAAAACGAACGCAAGAATAATATTTTTCAACAAAGATTGATTGATTTATGTGGGACAAATGGCTGCGCTGTGGGTGTGTGTATCACCATACATTTTATTATTTTAATATCATTTTTCAATTAAGTAATCTTAGTTGTGGCTTAAATATTTATTCAGGACTTAATATATCCAAATTAGGATTAATAAACTTGAAGCTGCGATTAATGAACACTAACAAGATTAATAAACATTAATTAAGAATTTAATAGGGTTAGCCATGCATATTGGAGTTTTATATATTGGTGTTAGATTTTTGTGTGTGTTGACATCTTTGATTGCTTTGATTAGGGAGGTGAAGAACCAATGACACAACAACCAAGAAAAACTGAGGAAATTTGAAATCAAAATGAAGGAAGACTTGTTTACAAATCTACCAACGGAAATGGTGATTGATATCCTCTCGAGACTACCAATTTCGAGCATTATCATGTACAAGATTGTGTGCAAGTCATGGCGCGAATTGGTGGAAAATATTGAATTTGCCAAGTATCATCTTTCTAAAGCAGCCTCACACATAGCTGTTGTCTTTCAAAACAAAATGTTTGAGTTTGTAGACGAACATCACTTCTTTCATCAGTGCAAGAATATTATAGTCTCCAACTTGAGTCTCCCTCATCCGGGAGTAATACTTGGTTCGGTTAATGGTCTCCACTTTTGGTGCAATGGAGACGAGAGGTCATGGTCCCATGATCTTTTTGTATGCAATCCAATAACTCGTGAGTACATGAAGCTTCCTCCTCCTCCACTGTTTAAATATGAAGTCTTCAATGCCGGAGTTGGAGTGAGCAAAATATTTGGGCAGTATAAGATTGTTAGGATTTTAAAAGTTTTTGAACAACAATCTCGATTTGCTCAATATTATGAGTGTCAACTACTCACTCTAGGAACTCGATCGTGGAGAAGCTTTTCAGTCGACACCCAATTTCAGTATAGCCAATTTTCTATGGGTGCGTATTTGAATGGAAATCTTCACTGGTTAGAATTTGGTTCTATGCAGATTTCTTGCTTTGATCTTGAAATGGAACTTTTTACCTCATTTTCTTCTCCTTTGGGGTTTGAAGGTCACTTTTACAAAACCCTATCTGTTGTGGGGGATCGCCTATGCTTGTGCGATAGTCTTAGTCTTTGTGACACTGTTATCTGGTTCATGAACGAATATGGAGACGAGAAATCTTGGACTAAGGAATTTGTCATCATTGAAAATTTATCTTGTTGCGTGTTACGTCGATTGCTTTTCCCCATCAAAGTGTTCATAAACGGTGACCTTTTGATTGCAAGGGAATATGAGAGAAAACTATTTTACTACTCGAAGACTAATAATGCTTTTCATGAAACTGGTATTCGCAATTTTGCACCATCGACATCACCTTCCTCGCTTACCGGCACAGTCATCTTTACCCCAAGCTTTCTTCCTCTGAGAAACTTTCTGACGGTGACGGAGAATGTATGCTCATTTGATGTTTTATCGTTTTGATGTTTTATTAGATTCATTTAATCCGTTAAATTGACTGAAAAGTTTGTTGAGTAATTTGAGCTGTCGATAAAAGTAATATTGTAACCTACTTTAACAAAATAAGTGTATATTGTAGAAACACTAATTGCTTAGCCTCGTATATTTTTTGTTTGAGAAAATAATTGATTCACATGTGGTATCAAATAGAATAGGACGTTAAAATTAATACATGTGATTTCAAATAGAATAAGGCGTTAAATTTTTTTTTCATAATTAGTCTAATATTAGGCTTAATAGATAACCACAATTATGTAAATCATACTCCCCCGTTCAACTCATATTGTTATGATATTGTTCGGCACGGAAATAAAAAATAAAGGTAGGTGGTCTCATCACTTTTGAAGAGTTTTGAAAGTTCAATTCAATCCTTATTTGAAACATGACAATTTGAGATCACGATTTAGTTACTAACTCTTTGAGATCACGATTTAGTTACCATCTCTTCTTCTTTGTTGAGGACAACGTAAGAAGAGTAAAATTAAGGGAAATATACCCCAAAATTAACCAAACAAAATCCCAAAGTGAAGCAACTTTCCTTCAAATTTCTCTCTCCAGACATCATGATCAATATCCTCTCAAGAGTCCCCGTTCGAACCACTAAAAGCTGCAAGTGTGTTTGCAAGTCATGGCTCATGCATCCTCATATCTATAGTAGATATGAACAACTAAGGTTTAATTATTGGACCAAAACAAGTTTATTTGGAAGAATATGAGTAAGTGGTAAATAAACGTGTGACAAAAATTAGTGCAAGCACCCAAAGATGCGAAATTGACAAGTTTGTGCCCTCGTTGGTTGTGTTTTTTCTTTCTGTATATATATAGTGAAAAGTGTTGTTTAGTGTATTTTTAACTTTTTAAAAAGCAGTTCCGATTTAGAGAAATTGAAAAGGGGAAGAGGATAGAGGAAGTGTAGGCAGGTAGGTATATGTGGTTCTTTTAAATTGAAGAATGAAGAAAGATATGTGGTTGTAATTAATCATACTTCTATAGTCATTCCACCTGAATGATTGCATTTGCATGCATACAACTATACCAATCGAAAGTTTTTTAAATTAAAAGTAGATAGAAAATGAACTTTTTTTTTTTAAATGTTCACTTCATCGCTCCAATGAAACCAAATGTCATAGAAAAGGTTTACATTGTAAATAAACGTCCATGCCCATAATTGGCATAACAAATCAACCCTCTTTTTTTTTTTGGATCACTGAGGAAAGTCGCAACATCTATTTAAGATTGCAATCTTGTCATGTGTTTTAGTAAGTGGATTATGCATCCAAGAAGTAAACTGCACAAGTTTCAAACCATACAAGAAAATATATTAGAAAAATCTTACACAACAAAATTCGACTTATAAAATGTTAAATGAAATTTGAGTTTTGGACATTTGGCCACCATCACCTAAACACCCCGTTCCACAAATAAACCATATCTGAGAGGACTATTTAACCCTCTTTATGTTTTGCTTTAAACTTTATACATCTATACTTAATTAGTTTGTCCGACCCCCTACTTATACAAAATCTATACTTGATTTTCTCTCTTCATTTATCACTATTTATTAAGCTTTCATTTTTAATAATAAACATTATTTAGAATTCATAATATTATAAAATAATTCTTTTGTAATAAACATTAGTGAAATGATAAATTTAATTGTAAAAACTACTAGTAGAACACAAAAGGGATATTGGAATAGAAGATTCGAAATATTTTAAACTTCTCCACAGTACTTCATACTATTAAACTTCATATTAGGACCAAATGGAGTATTGCATCAAAGATAGTAGCATAAATAAATAAAGAAATCCAACATAAGGCAAATGAACACACGCTTATTCATCCACAACTTTTTACTTGTAATTCGTGATATTGATGTGTGGGTTAATTGATTCATATAAGGACATGACTTAAAATTGATTGCAGAGATTATTTATTTGATAAATTTATCTACACTTAAATTGCTTATTTGTTAAAATTGGAATTTTATTTTTTTTATTCCTTTTTAAAATAGGATTAATTATTTGTATATATGTTTCGTAGGGTTAGGCAATTATTTGTACATGAAAAACTCTCTTTTTATATGGGAATGGGAAAATAAAGGCCCAAATAACAGTAGACCAGTGGGCCAATGGAACTATGATTTAATATTTATAAATTAAATAGACAAATCTTCCCTCAAGAAAAACGACAATCAACGAAACTACCGTTTCCGCCGCTCTATACTTCACCGCAATCTTTAAGAGGATGAAGAAAGAGGTTATCTTCTTACTCTTAATCCGTCTATTTTATGCTAATTTATTCTTTTAATCTGATTTTCTCAGCGAAATTTAGTTCTTCTGGTAAGTTTATTTCACATAACGAATTTGCCAATTTATTTTGTGGATAATTTTCGATATTATTAGGGTTTAGGCCTTAAAATCAGTTTAGTACTGTTAGGTTAAGTTACCCTACAATTGATGTTGTATTTTTAATTATTATAAGCATGAATATGATAAAGTCTCAAATTCTATGAGATCAAACTAACTTCAAATACATTGATTAGATCAAACCTCCAATACAGAGCGAAGATGCTCAAGACTTGTTCACATATCTACCTTCAGAAATCATATTAAATATCCTCGTGCGAATTCCCACTCGAACCGTTATGAGCTGCAAGTGTGTTTGTAAGGCATGGCACGATCTGCTCGAGACTCGTGAGTTTGTGCAGTCTCATCTTTCTAAATCAGTCCCCGGCCTCGCTGTCTGTCTAAGGGGTGAAAAGATAAAGAAATTCAAAATGGTTGAATTTGTAGATGATGAGCATCGATTGAACATAGCCTTCAGCTTTGACCTCCCTTTCATAGGCAACCACGGCTGCCACGTATTGAATAGGTCAGCTAACGGTTTACTCTTTATGTGCGATGGATATATATTTGACAATCCTCGTGATCTTTTTGTATGCAGCCCAATCACTCGGGAATATATCACGCTTCCTTCTCCTCTTGAGCATTCTTCCAAATCTTCTACTCCCTCCGTCCCACATCACTTCTCTCACTTTCTATTTTGGGCGTCCCACTCTACTTGTCTCACTTTCTGTTTAAGGAAATAATTAAGAAATCACTTTATTCACTTTATTTCACTTCAGCACCACTTTATATCACTTTATGTCACATTAGCACCACTTTATATCATTTTATCAATTAAAAAATACTTTATATCACTTTATTAACTACACTAACCACATATTTTATATCTAATCTCTTTTTTCTTAATCTTCGTGGTCGGAGGAAATGAGCCAAGTAATGTGGGACGGAGGGAGTAGTATTTATAGATTTGGAGTGAGCAAAATGAGTGGCCAATATAAGGTGGTTAGGATTACTCCTGATGATGTAAATGATTACCAAGTGTACACTGTTGGAAGTGGATCGTGGAGAAGAATTGCTTGTGATGACAATCTCTAGCATGAGCCATATACGGTTGGGGCATTTTTAAATGGAAAACTTCATTGGTTGGCAAATGATGTGGGCTTCATCCGTAGAATTTCTTGCTTTGATCTCGAGACAGAATGTTTTAGCACCTTTTCTCCTCCTCCTTGTGATCGTGACTGCTATACCATTCTGTCTGTTTTGGGAGATTATCTATGTGTATGCAGTTCTTTTTGTGAGAGTGGGATGACTCGCTTTGTTGAGGTCTGGTTGATGAAGGAATATGGAGATGAGAAACCTTGGACATATGAAGAATACATGTTCGAGCCAAACTTTTCCGATGGAGAGCATTGCCCCATCATAGTTTTCAAAGACGGGAGCGTGCTGTTTGAATGGGGAAGCTGTGAACTGTATTACGACAACAGCAAGTTTGATGTAACTCCTAGAAAGGTTGATCTGTCCGGAGATGATCCTAAATTTTATGAGTGCTATCTTCCTCACAAGACTTTCACGACCGTTTACACCCCGAGCTTTCTTCCTCTCAAGACCTTTACGATGGAGAATGTAAGCTCATTCTGATTGTGGCCGTAGATCTCATGATGAAATGCAAAATCGTGAGAAAATCTGTTTATTATATCAGTTGGAGTGAAGTTGCTTTCACTTTTGATTTCTCTTTCTCCCCTTGTTTGAAGAGAAAAATATATCTATGTGTAGGAGTTTCTGTTTTTCTCTGAATTCTTAGAATTAAACATTGCTTTCATTAATTAACACTTGCATTGCTTTGTCTTGTTTGATTTCTATTAAGCCTTGACCCCTTTATATATTTTTAGCCTTTACATGTTTGATCCATATCGAGACATCTATAAGCAGTAATTGTGAAGAGTTGGGAGATAGATAAAATATAGACTGAAAAGTTAAAATACCGGTTTTTGAAAAATAGAAATAAATAATACCCTCAAATATACTCTCTCTGTCCCGTTCATAATGCAACATATTCTTTATTGGGGTGTCTCATTCATCTTGCAACGTTTCCTTTTATAGAAATAATTAAAAAATCACTTTAACTACTTTATTCACTTTAAAACCACTTTTTTTTAGGGGACACTTTAAAACCACTTTATATCACATCAATAACACTTTATTCACTTTAAAAGCATTTTATATCACATCAACAACACTTTATTTACTTTAAAAATATTTTATATCATTTTATTAATACACTAATAACCATATTTACTCTTAATACTCTTTTTCTTAATACCCGTGCCGAAAAGTTTTGTTGCGTTATGAATGGGACGGGGGGAGTATTAAATGCATTATACATGAATATCATAGATTAGTGGCATAAATGACGAATAACATATATGCGTATCATACATAAGTAGCATATATAAGTTATAACGACTATCTCAACATACTCAACATCATGTATGTTTTTTCATCAACATACTCAAAACCATCATGTATGTTTTTTCACATATGCTAATCATGTATGGGGTATTATTTATCTTTTTATTTTCATATATGCTAATCATATATGGGGTATTATTTATCTTTTATAAATTTTTGGGTATAATTATTATAAAAAGGAGTATTTTAACGTGTCAACTCTAAAATATACCTTGATATTTCTGTCAATATGGATTATTTATTTTTGTTGTCGTTGTTGAGGGTTGTTAGAAAGAAAAGTTGACTATGGCGATCGAAATACTACCCTTTAATATATTTTTGCAAACAACCGCATAGATATTTCCAACGACTTTGGTTAGTGATAAACTTCTTTTTGATTTATTTTGAATTATAAAAATTTATTTTTATTTTACACTAAAAAGGCTTTACACATAAACTTACCCATGATATAACATACACATAGGAGAAATAAATTAGGTGTGGCTTGCTCAACTATATATAATAAGATCGTTTTTACATAGTAAAAATTACGGATTATACCCCTTCGAATTTATACATCATTGAAATAAATGAAGGAAAAGAATCCGACCATAGGCTTAATTTTGTGTTATTATAAATAGGTGTTCTTCTATTGTAATTTATATCTAATATTTGATCCCGTTTATCCCCATTAGTGAAATCTTCTCCCTGTCCGTGGTTTTCTCCCGATTTGAATTTCTACGTAAATCTTGTGTTCTTTTCGTTTCATGTTTTTCGTTTCTACTTGTCTTATATTCATAACAAAATCAATAGAAGGCACACGATTACATGGAATGGAAGTGGAAATTACTCCTAAAAAAGACAAAGCCACAACAATGGAACGGCAATAATCCTAATAATCAAAGTTGCAGAAACACTCAACATGAAGCTAGCGCTATTCTGGAGAACTGTGGCCGTCAATCCACAGGCAAATCCGTCATTGGGAATGTTCAACTTCTTGATTTCATCAACACCTTCCGCGAACACCACTCCCATCCCCATATGCAAATGCGGCTCGAGATGGCAATGGAACGCCCACACCCCGGGGTTATCGGCCTCGAACCTCAAGGCCGTCCACCCGTGCGGGAATAACACCGCCGTGTTCCTCAACGGCGGGTTCTTCGAGTTAAACGACGCCACCTTATCCTCACTAAACTTCCCTTCTCCATACCCTAGCACCCAAAAATCATGCCCGTGCAAATGCCACGGGTGGATCTCACTTGCATTCTCCGCCAAGATATTTGCATTCTGCAGGATAACGTCCACCGTGGACCCCGACTCCAGCGTGTACACCCCGTTGCCGGATCTCGAGTTCTTATTGATCGGCGGGATCCTGACGTCGTAGCTGGAGTTGAAGTCGTCGGGGGGGCTCCCTTGGTCGAAGGCGTTGTTTAGGCTATATCTAATGGAGCCTAAGTAAGGCGTGGTAGGTAGTGCTAATGAGATATTGTTGATGGACCACTTGGTCTGTCCGTCGATGTAATTTTGTGTGTTGAGCAACAAAATCCGTCGGTAGTTCTGGGCCGGCACCGGCGGGGGAGGGGGCGTACCGTCGCGAGCCAGGATCTTTTTCAGGAAATCCTTTCTGGAGGCGATGTCGTCCCACTTCGGGGTCTCGGGCAGGGGAGAGTCTGGGAGGAGCACCTCCATCGACGGGGCAGAGTCGGGCGCTGCCACCGGCGAGGGAGAGTCCGGCAGAGGCGCCCCCACCGGCGGAGGAGAGTCGGGGAGGTATTGGAGGATGGCTAGGCCGGGCGGGGTGTGGGGTTCTCTTCCTACCACGTTGATGGAAATCCAATAGTTTTTTGAGGGGTCCTGATCGGTTGTAAAGAGGACGGAGTAGCTCTCGCCGGAGTAGATGTCGATGCTTTCCACGGTGAATTTTTGCACGTAGTCGCCATCGGCTTCCACCACGTCCATCTTGTGATTCTGTAGCAAAGTAAAAACATATACTCATTCAGACCCATTGAAATTGTCATGTCAATTTTCGACAGTTTTATTAAAAATAAGAGTAAAAAGATATGTGAATAGGTCCAATCAGTTTTTAAGATTTTGAAGAGTTAAAGTTTTCCTTAATTCCAAAGAGTGAGGAAGGAGTACTATATAGGTAGAAGCGGCTAACTAATTAAGATTTGCATATGCATTTTATATAATTGATGAATTACTCACCCCTATAGCCATGTTGAGTGTTGCCAATGCAGTGGAGCTCGCTATCCTGAGCCGGTAGGTCCTGTTTGGCCGGACGGGAAAGATATTGGGCGCGTACGGTTCGTTGCCTGCTAACTTGCACGGGGTTGCCGATGAGCTGCTAACATGCGCTGCCAACGAGCAACCGAACTGCCCTCTCCCATTAATTAACAAGCTCTGCATGCCATCATTAAAAACAATATCATGAATATGGAAATTACATTTTTGTACGAGAATTAAAGTGCGAGACGTCAAACATTTTTTTCAAGAATGAGAAACATGGTTTAGAATTACTAATAAGTACTCCCTTGTCTGGTTTCTTTTGGATACGAGAATTAAGGAGAAACAAAATTAAGGGTAGAAAGTATGTTCAGTAGACTCATTACAGTGAAATAAAGTAGATAGAGAGACAGTCGTGAAACAAAATAGGTATAAATAGTGAAATAAAATGGGACTAGAGAGAGTGAATAGTGAATGTCATAAAAGATGAGGTGAAGATTGGGTTGAAAGATGTTAAATGGACTTGGTAAATATTTTAATTAAGCTTTAATTCACCTTTTATTATTTCCAAAAAAGAAAGTATGAAAAAAAATAACGGGACCACTTTAAAAGAAGTACAAAACAAGAATAATTAAAATAACATTCGTAACGTGATCTTATTAACTCTTGACTTTTTTAATCTTTTTAGAATCTTAGACCATTCCTTAAAAAAGAATACTATATCTTTGATGATATGTTAATAATTAATATATATTGTATAAATATAGAAAATTAGTCAGAAAATCATTTAAAACAAACTAGACATGCCCTTCTCCCAATTCAAGAAAAAATAAGCAGTTGTCGGTTCCACCCTATCAAAATTAATAATAATAATAATAATAATAATAATAATAATAATAATAGAAGTTGCCTGATAATCTATTTAAATTCATGTATCCATATATAATTGAAAAATAAATAAATAATTAAGAAGAAAAGGAGAATAATTTTGAAATGAACCTGTGGCTCTCCAATCCAACGCATTGGTTTGGAGGAGAGATCAATCTCCTGTTGCTGAGAGCTATTATGCCACCAATCACTAAGCAGAATCATCTCCAACTCTTCATCGTAATCGAACTTTTCCTTCTCTCCTTCCGCCACGTCGACAATCAACGATCCGTACAGCCCCGCTGACCGTTGCATCCCGTAATGCCCATGGTAAAAGAATGTTCCTGCCTGCTCGGAGCCAAATATATAAATACTTTAGTCCGGCAATATAACCATGAAAACAACTACATATATACACTTCCAAATTTTCATTTCCTATATATTTATATATGAGACCGTCTCACATAAAGTTTTGTACTTCAAAATTCATGATAGGCATATACTTGGGTGGGACCGGGTCAATCCGGACTCCAATGTGAGACCGGGTTAGACCCGGGTCAACCTTGACTCATAATGTAAAACTATGTTACATCCGGGTAAACCCGTTGACTTTACAATTTTTTTTCTAATTTTTGTAAAGTTGAATCACGCGTGCACTGCACCAGCCATGCGTGCGTCTCACAATGTGTGACGCATTACACGAGAGACTAATTGTATATATATACCTTGTCCACTTGGAACTTGTAGGCATATGTTTTTCCAGGATCAATGGCGCACTGCGAGATGGAAGCAGTCCCATCCGCCCATGGTGTCCCCTTCTGAATTAAATTTAAAAAAAAATCATATTATTAGTCATCAGAAGGAAACATAATAATAATGAAATACGAGATGTAACACAAATGAAAGACGAGACAAGACCTGCCGGATTCCATGCCAGTGGATAACAACGCCCTCATCCTTAAACTTGTTAGTGAGCTTAATATTAATGCTGTCGCCGGCATGAGCCCGAATAGTGGGGCCCGGGAACTGGCCGTTGATGGTGATAACCTCACCTTCCACCCCATCTGGAGACCACCGCTTGTATTCCACCTCCCATTCCAAATCTATGTCTTTAGCTACCGTTACATTAATGTTATATAACGAAACTACTAAAATTAAAGCCACCTTCATCAACCATGAACCAACCAACACACCCATCTTTCGATTTTAGAGAGAGAGAGAGAGTGAGATAAGTTCATAATTACAGAACAATTATATATAGCAAAGAGCATACGTAAACAAGGGACTAGTATATTCTATACGTTCACACTCAGACTGCGTATGTTAGATCATCTCTCACATTTTTTAACATGTGGTGGGCCAAAAAGCCTTCTTCAATCTTCTGTAAATGTGGCCACGATATACATACGTTTCATATTTATAAAAGAGCAGATTCTTATAAAATTTAATTTGCCTAATATATCATTCTTGTTATAATTATTTTATGGACAATAATGTAATTTAATTATTATTGAAGAATCCTAATATAATTAGAAGTGTACCACTAATTGTTTTAATAATATATATATATATATATTATTTTCTTTTCATTAATTTAATAATGATTCAAATAAATATATGTCGGCTGTATATATACTGTAACATAGTTTAAGGTGATAATTTTTGTAGCTTTTTGGATCTTTTATATTGTCCAACATTTAATTAAATTATCATGATACATAATTATCATAATTGAAAATTGATTAATTTAATATTTGATAAATTTGTATTTCTTATATTTGAGCCAACTTAATAATATATAGATAGGATTAATAAAATTAGAAATATTAGAAAATATAGAAAAATAGAATTATAGGGATTATTTTGAGCAGGACGTATAAACTCATATATTCTTCTAATTAAATTCTACCACACAGTACTCTATAAATTACAAGCTCCATACACATGTACATGCATATAACTTACTTACTAATGAAAAGATTGGGGAAGAAAATGGTAGGATTGTAAGAGCTTATTTTTTGTATTCATTTCTTAAAGACTTTTTTCAAGTTTAACTTTATAAAATAACTTTCCGAGATTAAAAAGAAAAAGGAAAAACAAAAGGAGGGGTTTGGGCTGGTAGACATAGCTAGTTATAATGGTAATGGTGGTTGTGAGAGGGGGAGCTAAAATAACTTTCCGAGATTAAAAAGAAAAAGGAAAAAAAAAGGAGGGGGTTGGGCTGGTAGTCATAGCTGGTTATAATGGTGATGGTGGTTGTGAGAGAGGGAGAAGGAGGAAGGGGTGGTGGATTGTGTTACAATTTCAAAAATCATGCATAGAATATAGGTAAATGTCATGTATTATGCGATAAATAATCTCATAGTAATTGAAGTCGTCATAGTAATTACATTTGAAATTTAAAGAATGGAGTATAAGCTAAGACAACATTAACTTAACAAAATTGTAATTGAAAATATACACTACTTACTACGACTCACTAATGTTGTCATCCTTTCTTTATTTTGGTGTTCAACTCATATTGTCATTTTCCAAATAATGAAAGTTTTTACCCTTTAAAATCTTTCAAAAATGATGGAACCTATTAACTTTCTATCTTTTTACCATTATTCTTAATCCCCATGCGAAACAGTGACATGACAATTTCAGTGGGTTGGAGGTAGTAATATGTATGTTTGCTTTTTCACAAGTCACTTAAATAATTAGAGATCATTCATTTTTCCTTTTTCCTTTTTGGAGTTTTCCTACTAGCTAGAATTTTACACATGAAAGTTTTATGAGGTTTGACTCTAAGCTATAATAAGCTTGTTACATCTAGAATTTAGATTTTGGAACTCTCCGTTCTTTTTTTCTATATTTATGCATTCGTGATAGATAATTATTATGACTAATGTACATATGATATAAGAAATGTGGTTTCATGATTTCATTAACATTTTGTTGAAGTTAATATATAATCAATAAATAATAATATTGTAACTTTACAAAAATTATATCAATCATATTTTATTTGTAATAAATTAATCGTGTTAGATGACAGGTAATACATGCGTTGCACGTAATCTCCTACTAGTAATAATAAAAGGCGCTCATACTTTTTTTCTTTTTTTTTTATATATCTTGAGAACTCGGAGCTGCTATTTTCGGTGCAAATGCTTTGAGTTTTGGTGATATGTTAGTGGTTAAATGAGAATGTATATGTGGTCGAAAGTCACAAACTTGAATGTCACTCTTTTTATTAGTGCACCCGCAGTGGGTATCTCATTGCCATTTCGAAACACCCCCATTGCAGCACCCGGCGTCTCGAGGTCGTCCCTCAAGATCAATCTCATATAAAAGAATTAAGAAAATTGAGACAGAAATGCAGCGGTGCAACGGGTGCAACGGCTAAAGTTTTGGCAAAATAGTGCTTTTGCCGGCAACCGTCATTCAAACGGCTATTTTGCCTTCTTTTTTCCATCTATAAATACACCTCACTTCATGTCCAATTTCACACAATTTCCATCTATTAATACATTTTATTTTATTTAAATTAATGTAATTTTCAAATTTCAATAAACTTAATGAGAAAAATAATTTCAGAAATTAATTTTTTTGAGACATAATAGAGACAATCCTAATGCGGGTAATTGTTTCTATTCGGGCCTCACAAAAGATGAGATACCAAGGTATCTCAATCATTATGGGTGCTCTTCTAGAATTAGACGGTGGACATTTTCAATAGCGGCCTTACATACATAACAAGTCGTGTAATATATAAATGGTTACCACTCTCCCCAAAATAAAATAAAAATATTAATGATATGTAAATGGAGACAATTGAAACATATATAGTAGAGTGTGAACAAGAAACATTAAATATGATAGTCAAAATTTATAAAAAATTAGCACCACGTTCTTGCTTGACTAATTAGCTACACAAAATGATGACATTAATTATGGTTGTTACAACTTGTTGAAATGCAACAAAAAAAATTAGCCTTGACAGGCTGCAGGTTTTACATTGTTAAAGTTTTATGATGATTTAGTCATTTGTTTATTGAAAAATGTCAAAGAGAAAGAGAGAGAGTGTGCGTCGTCGAAGGTCGATCGCCTAATTAATCGTAATTAGTGAGTGTGGACAATTCACATTTAACCACCATATAATATTAAAATATAAAAAATAGTAACGTACGTCTTCAAAAGTGGGGACGTGAGCAAACACATTATTTAAATTAATTGTAAACTCTTACACCTCTGCATCAATTAATTAAGCTACGACGTGTGTTCATTTAATTTGTAAACTTTATATGTCAGCATATATACATAGGCAATGACGGATGCACGCTTCCTATGAAGGGGGCACGTGACCCCACAAAAAAATGAATAAAAAAATCAAAAGTATATATGTTTATATATTTGTGTACATATTTAATTAAATTATATAATAAAATAATTAAAACTTAAATCCCAAATCCCCAAATTCATACTCTTTCCCCACTTCACTTACGCCCCCAATATCTGAACAATATGAACACAACTTCTCGATTGATCAATCTCCTCCCTCCATCATCAAGGAATTTTATATAGTTTCAAAGCTTCTATTCCATCTCAATCTTCAGGTTTTGAATTTGATTATATAATTTATATTGCAACATGATATTGATTTAGGTTTATTGAAATTATTACTTGATTTCGATTTTAGAGAACAAGAGATTGAATTGGGTGTATTAAATTTTTTAGCTAGGTTGTTTTTCAAAAGATTTTTGTATGTATATAATTGTAGCTATAGACATAGAAAGGTATGACATTTTGATTTAATTATTTTGTAGCTAAGAAAGATTTTATTATAGAGAATGATGGTTCCGATACGAGTTCTAGTGTATGGGGGGGAATACACCAGATATAACTTTTTAAAACAACTCTTGAAAAATCAACAACCGAGTAATAAGACTCAGCTGGATTCACAACTGAGTAAGCAAGCTCAATTGGAAGAGTGGTGCTGTGCGGAATGTGGTGGAAAATAACAACTCGTATAAAATCAACTCACGCTTATGCAAGGTCGGTCAATAACCAAGACAGTTGATATGCAAAGATGCAGGTTTGTATGCTGGTTAGTTGGTCAGTTGAATGTGCAATAAATAACTGAATAATAAACACAACACACAAGGATTTACGTGGTTCGGAGATAACTCCTACGTCCACGGGGAGTTGTGAGTCCACACAACTCAGTCCAAGTTCTTCTGGACAAAAACCACAAAGCTTACGCGGGCTTTGCATCCGTTGAGATAAGTTTACGGGTACTTATCAACCTTACAGATAAGTTTACGGGTACTTATCAACCTATCTACTCAATTACGGGAAGAGTAGGGTCCTAACAATCCTTTTGAGAGGATGTGTGAAAAGGTGTGTTTCCAACTAATAGCTCGAACAAGAAGTGAGCTAGGATCTAACACTCTACGAACTCTCAACTAGTGATGTTCTCAAGGTTGAATCGAAAATACAGAGATAGAATCTAACACTCTAGAACTCTCAACTAGTGATGTTCTTAGAGGATAACAGCAGTTTTGCTTGAGTGTAGAATAAAGACGTTCTTTCGCTTGTATATCTCTTCTCGCACTTGTCTGTCTCATCTCCTCTTGGTGAATGAATGAAGGCCTCTATTTATAGGCGGAGAGAATCAACTAGCCGTTGGATGAGCCGTTGATCTCTGTTCTTTGAAAGCGATGGCTTGTCTCTCATCTCTGCAGACTTTCCGGATTTGGCAACTGAGTGCTTCTGCTTTCCATCTGAGACAGCCTTGTGTTGGGCCAAATGAGGTAATGGCAGAGAGTCAAACCTTCACGTGACTTCCTTATTTGAAATTCAAATCTTAACCTTTGACCTCCAACATTTCATAGTCGGTTGAGTCGTTTGATCTTCATCTGATTGGTCTTCAACTGATGTTCTATTTGAATGCTTCTGTCTGAGTAGGAACAGTTGAACTCTCAACTGACTTTGAACTTCAAGTTGTCGATCTTCTCAGTTCGAGTCCTTCAAGTGATGTTCTGAATCTTGAACGCTCAGTTGGCTCGAACGCTCAGATGACTTTCTTCCATATGATGTTTTCTTACAACTTCTCCCGTTTTAATTCTCATCTGATGAACGCTCAGTTGTCTTCCTTACAACTGATGTTCTATCTCTTGAACGCTCAGTTGTCTTTCTTACAATTGATGTTCTCTTGCATCTTCCCTCTTTAGATACTTAGTTGACTTTTGCATCTTCCCCCTTTGAATGCTCAACTGTTGTTCTGAAACTTGAACGATCAAGTGTTTTTCTTACACCTGATGTTCTATCCGAGTGAAGCCTTGTTGCCGTCTTCAGCTGGAGTCCTGTAAAGATAAAATCTTAACAATGCTCAAACAGCGAGCCTAACTACTAACATTAGGAAATGGCAACATCTACTCGGTTGGGGTCAGTTGGTTTTGGAATCAATCAAAACTTTAATAAATTTCCCAACAGAGAATCTAGAACCTCCATTTATTATTGAGAAATAAGTTTTTGATAGTGTTATGAAATCATGCAAATATTTCAGTTGATGAAAACTCGTAGGTTTCAATTATAGTATACTTAAATTATTATGTGTAGTAAAAAAGTAGTATCATGTTTTATACTTATAGTATTTATGCCCCGTAATGATAAATTTATGGATTTCTTACTATACATAGGAAGAGAATCAAATGGGAATACATTAAGTTACTATAATTATGCAATGCATGGTTGTTAAAGTAAGAGGCAAATGAATGGCCTTTTTGAGTAGATTGCAAGAATGCTAGTTTATGTATGGGTAGTGTTATTTGGTCACACTGTGGCCAACTATAAAAGCTAAAATTGTAATATAAGTTTTGAAAATAGAAACATACCCTAATTAAGGAAGCATGAACCCTACAGAAATGTGATTAATACTATTTTTATAGTCACTTTTCCTTTTTTTTCTTACATATGTAGCTGACCGCCATATGACACAATAGACTTATTTGTTATTTATATCATGCAAAAATGTGTTATAACTAGGGTCGAATAAAAATGGTAATTTCTGTTGGAAAATGAATGATTGGTTGTATTTTGTATCTTCTCAATATTACATGAATGGTAGTATGAATGTTTATTTATTAATTGCGTGCATATACCTACTATGACTTATTGGTGAATGCGTAATTCCTAACTAATTAATTAATTAATTAATTTCCTGGCCGGAACGCTATTAAGTTCAATGAAATTAAAATATTGAGAAATAAATTAAGGAGGATAAACTGACTTGGTATACTATACTTCTGTGTTTTCGAGGTAGCTATGAGCTATCGAGCAGTGTCACGTTCAAATTGGATATATATATTTATTAATGATTTTTTTTAGAGAAATCTGCAATAAGCCTTTATTGAACCAAGGTAATGCATGTGAGTAGCTAAGAAACAAGTAAATGAGACTAATATACAACCTTTGTCACAAATGATAATTAATGCTAGGTCATTCTTTAATATTAATAGCATTATGCTTTGTTACAAAGTCTTGGTCTAAATTCTAAATTCTTTAATATCAGGACTTTGGAGAATGTTGGAGACTTGGAGTGAGAATCTATATAAAGTTATGGGCATGCAAATTTCTCTCTTGGGCTCAACTTATAAGAATATGGGCCCAAAAATATTACTCCTCAAATTTAGCCCATGTCTAATCATATAAGCAGGCCCGTTAATAATGAAGCAACTGGGCTTGCTACTGGACTTAAGATTCTGTCCAATTTTCATAGCCTCAAAGGATTTGATAGTGTATAAAATTTTACTTAGGGTCCTATTACTTTGATGGAAAAGTTTTTATTGAAAATTTATACTCCTTCTGTCCTACATTACTTGATTCATTTCTTTCGGGCACGGAGATTAATAAAAAAGAGATTAGATATAAAAGGTGTGGTTATTGTAGTTAATAAAGTGATATAAAGTATTTTTAATTGATAAAGTGATATAAAGTGGTGCTGATGTGACATAAAGTGATATAAAGTGGTGCTAAAGTGATATAAAGTGAATAAAGTGATTTCTTAATTATTTCCTTAAATGAAAAGTGAGACAAATAGAGTGGAACGTCCAAAATAGAAAGTGAGACAAGTAATGTGGGACATAGGTAGTAGTAGATAAGAAAATATGAGAAAATATTTTCATTTCTTCACTTTTTATCACATGTTTACTATAGAGAAAAAAATACTTATCCTATACTATATTTATCCTATACATTTGTTTACTTTGTTAGAAATGGGTGGATAAGTTATTAACTTTACCATATTGCCCTTATTATATTAATTGCTAGAATGTCCAAAAATTTAAGCATAAAAATGGAAAGTTAAAAAAATTAGAATGTTGAAAAATATTTTCACATCAAAAGCTAAGGAAAATATTATCTAACATTGAGAGTAAAGGGGTAAAAAAGGACTGCCCGAGAAAAAATTTAGCCTGTCCGGAGAAAATTTTTCATCATAGAAAACACGTGAAAATGATGAAAAAAGGGTGAAATTTTTTCTTTTCCACCTTTTTCCATCAAAGTAAACGCACCCTTAGAAATTTTTATTTGTACCTTTAAGTTTGAAAATGATGAAATACATATATTTTCTTCTATTTTTCATCATTTTCACATGTTTCATTTGATGTGCATAATTATTTCCTAAAATAAACTATGCATAAATTGAAAGGACAAATAAAAAAAGAGCTATGTAAGTATAATCTTAGGGGTCGAAGGTAGTATTTAAATACTCCATTTGTCCATAAAAACGATGTACACTTTTCAATTTTGATCCGTCCACGAAAAAGATACACACTTCATTTTTAGTAATACGACCGCATAGTTTACTTTAATTTAATCCTTCACTCAACTTAAGTGATACCTTTATTCCACTTATTTCACATATTTACTTTAATCTCCACTCAATCGATGTCAGATCTTTGTTTCACTCACTACACTCATAACACATCACTTAAAAACAATTTAAAACTATATAATAAATAAGATCCTTACTTCACTCACAATATACATTACTTCACTAATTTGATTAAACTTTGCACCCGTCTCAACTATGCGTAATTTTTGTGGACGGAGGGAGTATAAGTTTTCATTGGTAACTTTGGGCTTTGGGTGTCATTGAGAACATGTCTCAATACGATTCTTATTATGTCGATTATGAATTATTTAAACGGCGTCGTTTAACTCCCATTTCTTCACGGCCTATTTTGGAGCTTTCTTCTCTCCATCATCTTCTAAAAGTTCTAAGCACATAATCGACAAATACCATTTCCGCCGCCGCAGCGCCGCCGCCTTCTAGATCCGCCCATCTCTACCGCATCTACTCACTGGTAAACCACGGGCTTGTATTTTTACTTTCGAAAATTCATCATCCCCTTTTTTTTCCTGATTAATTCTTAGTCGCTATGCTTTCTCATTTCCCGGTGTTTCTTTAATTAGTGTGTATGATGATAAGTTTGGAATTAGCCATATTCCCAATTTGAATAAGGGTTTATGCTGAATCAATTGAATATTCGCTACTCATTGACAGATTAAGATGTCCTACATGTGTTCTTACTTTATTACTTTAATTTCTGATTAAAATATTAATTTTAAGTTCTGGTTAAAATATTAAATAGTTTTAAGGTTAAATCTCTTTGATATTGCTACCTGAAGGTAAAATGGTTCAACATCTGTTCAAAAACCTACCACCAGAAATCTTATTAAATATCCTCTCAAGAATCCCAGCTCGATCCACTTTCAGCTGCAAATGTGTTTGTAAGCCGTGGCTCGATCTGCTCACGACTGATGAGTTTGTCAAATCCCATCTTTCTAAATCAGTACCCGGCCTCGCAGTCTGTCAACAAATAAATCCATCGGCACTTTGTGTATTTGATGAGCTTGGTTTTGAACACGTCTCTGCTTTTCCTTGCAATGCTGTCTTCATCTTGGACTCCGATGTTTATGACATAGTTCATAGTTCAGTCAATGGTTTGCTCTTTATTAACCGACAATACCCTGTTTGTGAACTTTCGGTATGGAACCCTATCACTCGTGACTCTATCAGTATTCCTTGCCCTCCACTGCCTTCCTCTGAGAATAAATTTATACCGGACAATTATGGATTTGGAGTGGGCAAAATGAGCAGCCTATATAAGATAGTTAGGATTTTCAATCTAGAAGATCCACAAACTTATGAGCCGCTTCATCAATCCAAGTGTCAAGTGTACACTCTTGGTACGGGATTGTGGAGAAGCATTGAGAATAGTGGCCTGTTTAGGTATGGAGGTGAAAGAAAAGCGTTGTTTATGAATGGAAATCTTCATTGGGAGGTACGTGATTCAGAGAGCTCTCCTAGGATTTCTTGCTTTGATGTCGAAACTGAACTTTTTAGCAGCTTTGTTGCTCCTAGTCTTCTTCATAACTACTATAACATCAGGTCCACCCTTTCTGTTTTGAAAGATTGCCTATGTTTATGCAATAATTCGGTTGAAGATGAGATTGTTATTTGGTTGATGAAAGAATATGGAGACGGGAATTCTTGGACAAAAGAATTTGTAATTGGCAGAACGTCTCCTGTTGTTCTTTATGGAGTTTTTCTTCCGGTGAAAGTTTTTGAAAATGGTGACGTTTTGATTGCAAAAGAAGGCTGCTCCAGACTATTATGCTACTCTAACAGAACTAACACTATTCGCAAAATTGATTTGCTTGAATTGTACGACCATGATGGCTATGACCGTACAAGAGTGATCACTTATACGCCAAGCCTCATTTCACTCAAATCCCTCGCCATGGAGGAGGTAAGCATATTCTGATTTTCATGCATTTTTAGTGTTGTTTTGCAATTGAACTAACAACAAAAAATTGCAAATTAGTGCAGGAATTTAGTAGTTTTAACTGTGTGTTTGCCTGTGCATTGAAACTTTATTTTAATTTTATTTGGTGATCATTTGTTTTACAATATATTATTTATTTCATAAGTTACTTCTTATCTTCATTTGGAAAACTTCTAAAATCCTATCCTTATTACAGAAATTGTAGATTTATTAAGTAAGGAACTACATACTGTTATTATCTCAGACATGATATTCTTGCGTCATGTTTATATAACCTACTTTTATTTATTTTTTTATATTTTTTTATTATATTTACGTATGCACAACAAAGTAGAAATCACATAAGCATTATATCAGTTTGCTCTCTGGTTTAAATTATGCAATATATTTAACTGAATAATTTTGTAAGCAACCATCAATTTATTGCAAGTTCATTTTGTCAATTTGTTGACCTTTTCAATAGATTGGCTAATTTGGCTTATTATCTAAAGTGATTTTTTTTGGTACTTTATAGTTTGTACATGCCTTCTTTGATTTTTTATTATCAACGGAGTTAATATTAGCTCTCCAACTTGAGAGGGAGTAATTAAAACATTCTTGATATGATTTGTTAGGTGAAGATCATTGTGTATATCGTATTTACTTGATTTATGATTGAATCATTGAGCCAGTCAACTTGGATCGGAGCACATTGATATTCATTTGAAAATGTATATGCAGCTTTTCATATAACTCGTGTACCTATAACTTGGATCTAGATCTCTGAGATGTCACATCATGACACCATCTCACACGAGCTATTTTTATTTATAATTTTGTAGGTGCATTCCTGAATGAAAATCTTCGTTGGTTAGCAAGTAATGGCTCCTATGTACAATATTTCAGCAGTAGAACCATTTATGCCCCAAGCTTTCTTCCTGTTAAGACGTATGAAATGGAGAATTTAAGCTCCGTGTAATTCGAGGCTGTTGCATAGAGTTCATTAATTTATATTGAGACGAAGCAGAATAGATCATTCATCTTGTATTCTAGAATACTTGAGATTTCAATTATGTGTGTTGAATTTTAGTTATTAGTCAGAGTATTTACTTTCCTTCAATGAATTCATGTGCTATAAAAACATGGACATTTCTATTAAGAAACAAACTAATACCCTACACTTAAAAATGTGGAGTAATATTCTTTTGATTTATGAAGGTTTTGTAGAAAGCTGTTCTTTTGATGTTTATTTTAGCTTGTATTGTAATATTTTATTTGCCTCTGTTTTGTGCTTTTTTCTTAGTCAATATGTTTTGTTATCTACCGATATTTCAGAATATCTTTAAGCTATAGATTTTTTGTACAATGCTGTTGCAGTTATTGTGAGAAAATAAATTTAGATAACATGCAGCATATTATATATTTTAGCTTCTTGCAGAAGTTGTTGTTATACATACCAAATGCGCTCTCTGCTTCCGTTGCACCAAAATCTGCTGATGGAGGTAAACTCTCTCTCACTTGACCGGCCAATCCTTGCTACGACAAGTTGAACCGAACGTATGTTGTCCGTTGTTCCCTGAAGATGACGACGGATGATATGTTCGATTCAACTTCTGCAATTTTGTCCTCAAGGTTTATCTAATACCAATTATATTCTCAAGGTTATTAGCTAGGATCTCGACGCAGGGAGTTCAATATTTGTAAATAAAATTAAAGCTAAAAATAAAAATAAATAATAACCTTTAATACAATTATAATTACAACATACCAACTCAAAGAACACAAAAACTTTCATGCACTCAATGCACACTATGAAACGGGTTCAACCTCGCTGACCAGTGGCCAATGCACCTCATGCGCACATTTTTTTTTATTTTATCTTTTTTTTTAAATTTTCCATTTTTTTTTCTTTTGTTTAAAAAGTCTAGGGGAGGCGAAGACTTCAAAGTGAGGTAAAGGATATGAATGTCGATACTACGATTATCTATAAATTGAAATTGGATCTGAATGTGAAGCCTAAAAAAAAAACTGAAAAAAAAATAGAAAGTCAATAGGTTAACTAGTTGACCGGATTGGGTCAAACCCGTCTCATGCTGTGCACCCAAGTCCAACCCTTAAAGAAACAAAGTAACCATTGCATAATTTAGATAATTACATTAGAAGAGGCGGAGGTACACATTAAGGCACACGATTACATGAATGGAAATTACTCCTAAAAAATACAAAGCCACAACAATGGAACGGCAATAATCCTAATAATAAAAGTTTTAGAAACACTTAACATGAAGCTAGTAGCGCCACTCTTTAATTGCCCTATATTATTATTCATGAGAAATTTGGCCGTCAATCCACAGGCAAGGCCGTCGTTGGGAATGTTCAACTTCTTGATTTCATCAACACCTTCCGCGAGCACCACTCCCATCCCCATATGCAAATGCGGCTCAATATGGCAATGGAACGCCCACACCCCGGGGTTATCGGCCACGAACCTCAAGGCCGTCCACCCGTGTGGGAATAACACCGCCGTGTTCCTCAACGGCGGGTTATACAAGTTAAACGACGCCACCTGTTCGTCGGTAAACTTCCCTTCTCCATACCCTAGCACCCAAAAATCATGGCCGTGCAGATGCCACGGGTGGATCTCACTCGAACCCTGAGCCAGCATATTCGCATTCTGCAGGATCACGTCCACCGTGGACCCCGATTCCAGCGTGTACACCTTGTTGCCAGTTGTCGAGTTCTTATTGGTCGGCGGGATCATGATGTTGTATTTGGGGTCGAAGTCGTCGGGGGGGCTCCGACGGTCGAAGGCTTCGGTTAGGCTATACCTAATGGAGCCTAAGTAAGGGGTGGCAGGTAGTGCTAATGAGATATTGTTGATGGACCACTTAGTGTGTCCATTGATGTAATTTTGTGTGTTGAGCAACACGATCCGCCTGTAGTGCTGGAGCGGCACCGAGGGTTGCACCGGCGGTGACACCGGTGGAGGAACCGGCGGCGGCACCTGCAGCGGCACAAGCGGGGGAGGGGGCGTGCCGTCACGAGCCAGGATCTTTTTCAGGAAATCCTTTCTGGAGGCCACATTGTTCCACTCCGGGGGGGCAGGCAGGGGAGAGTCGGGGAGGAGCGGCGCCATCGATGGGGGAGAGTCAGGCGCTGCCACCGGCGGGGGAGAATTGGGTGCTGCCACCGGCGGGGGAGAGTTGGGAAGGAGCGCCCCGAGCAGCAGGTTCAGCAGGGAAGAGTCGGGGAGGGGTGCCGCCACCGGTGAGGGAGAGCCGGGGAGGGGCGCTGCCGCCGGCGGAGGAGAGTCGGGAAGGTATCTGAGGATGGCTAGGCCTGGCGGGGTGTGGGGTTCTCTTCCTATCACGTTGATGGAAATCCAGTAGTTTTTTGAGGGGTCCTTATCAGTTTTGAGGAGGACGGAGTAGCTCTCGCCGGAGTAAATGTCGATGCTTTTCACGGTGAATGGCTTCACGTAGTTGCCGTCGGCTTCCACCACTTCCATCTCGTGATTCTGTAGCAAAATTAATTATATTTGGAGAATGTAAAAACATATACTAACTAAAATAAATTTGTAATAATATAATTTAGTGGGGAGACAATTGAATAATAGATAGAGAGAAATTGGGGAAGAACTAAATTAAGAAGACTCTATGTAAATGAACAATAGTAGAGGGAGTGAGCTTAGTAATTGAAGGAAGTCGTAAATTGTTCTAAATCCTCCCTCTCCAAACTAGTTTAACGGTGAAAAGTTGTTTGTTAGTCCTTAAATAAATCATGTGCAGGCCACTGAAAGTTGGTAATTAATTAAGAATTGCATTATACTAGATTTGTCCACGAAAATATGTCTTACTTACTTTTTTTTTTCCGCCCCACGAAAATGTGTTTTGCTCTATTTTATGTATCATCATACCCCTCATCTTCTCATAATTTATCAAGTTTTAACTTTATCCCACTAACAATAACTTTGTCTCATTACTCCTCAAATTATACCACTCACAACATTTTTATGAGCTTTTCTTAAAATCCGTGTCACATATACAATAAGACATTTTGTAGACGGAAGGAGTAACATTTCTCACCCCTCCTATAGCCAAGTTGAGTGCAGCCAATGCAGTGGTGCTCGCTATCCTGAGCCGGTAGGTCCTGTTGGGCAGGACAGTCAAGTTATAGGGTGTGTATGGTTTGTCGCCTGTTAACTTGCACGGGACTAGCGGTTCCTTGCTAACATGCGCTGCCAACGAGCAACCAAACTGCCCTCTTCCATTAATTAACAAGCTCTGCATGTCATCATTAAAAAAATAATATCATGAATATGGAAATTACATTATTATACAAGAATTAACGTACAAGACCTCAACCATTATTTTCAAGATGAGAAATATGGTTTAGAATTATTAATATGTACTCCCTCCATCCCAATAACAAGATTTCACTTCTTTGAACACCGTTATTAATAAATAAAATAGTACGTTTTATAGAAGAGCTAATTGTTTCTATATTTGGATTGAGAATTTGCTATTGAGACATCCATAAAAAAGCGAGACCTTACAATCGGGACGGACACAGATCTCATTATTTAATCTACATGCCAATACACCTAGATTTGGTTTTGAGATACTTTGTTTATTCGTAACATGATCTTATTCTCATCATCTCCCAATAAAATAGGATGGGATCTTATTCGCAACTCTTAATCTTTTTAATCTGTCTAGAATCTTAGAGGATTCCAATAAAAAGGGATGGGATCATCCAACTCCAATCTGTGTCCCACCCTCATATCCCACCATTAATTTTATTGTTTTAAATATATTTATACTAACATAAATTGGAATTAAAAAAAGTTATATACCCTAATTTCAGAATAATGAACCCTATAATCAATTAAAAATTTGAAAAATGCAAAAGTTATATATGTTTTTCATTAATGTATATTGTATAAATATAGCAAATTAGTCAGAAAATTATTTAAAATAGACTACACACACATTTCGCCAACTCAAGAAAAATTAAAATAGAAGTTGCCACATAATCAATTTAAATTCATTTATCCATATATAATTTGAAAAAAAAAATAATTTAGAAGAAAAGGAGAATAATTTTGAAATGAGTTAGTATAGGAAGTGGTTCACATACAAATATTCATTATTCTACGACTGCAAATAGATGCATCAGCCAGTGAAAACAGATAATGCACAAAGATGCACCAACATATTTAAAAATACAAAAGCACTCATAGAGATTTGGTGCATCTATTAATGCTATTCTCATATTCAATCTTTTGACATTATGAAAGTTAAAGAAAAAATAAAAACTATCGGCATAAATATGTTAATGCATCTTTGTGCATTGTCTGGTGCATCATATATGTATATATGAAACCTGTGGTTCTCCAATCCAAGTCATTGGTTTGGACGAGAGATAAATCTCCTGTTCATGAGAGCTTTTATGCCACCAGTCACTAAGCAGAATCATCTCCAACTCTTCATCGTAATCGATAATTTCCTTCTCTCCTTCGGCCATGTTGACAATCAACGACCCGTACAGCCCCGCTGAGCGTTGCATCCCGTAGTGCCCATGGTAAAAGTAAGTCCCCGCCTGCACCCCATGCATACAAATTAATACAGATATACACATCCAAATTTCATTCATTCATATATATAAGGGCGGACCTAGAAAAAATAGTCGATGAGACTATGGTGTTCTATTTCAAATTAAAAAACATAGAACCAATTTAATATGTAATTCAACTGGTAACATGGGCTTTTGTACACTAACCCAAACAAAAGTATATATTGATATTTTTGATGATTTTATAATAATATTTTAAAAAAATTCAAAATAATTTATTCACTATATACATACCTTGTCCACTTGGAACGTATAGGCGTATGTTTCTCCAGGATTAATGGCACACTGCGAGATGGAAGCAGTCCCATCCGCCCATGGTGTCCCCTTCTGAATTAATTTAAAAAAAAAATTCATATTATTAGTCATCACCAACTTTGCATAATAATAATAATAATAATAATAATAATAATAATAATACAAGATACTACCTCTATCTCATAAGAAGTGACTCATTTGTTTGGGAACGGATATTAAGGAGGGTAAAAATTGGTTGAAGTGGTATGTTATAATTTTTTAATGATTAATTATTTCCTTATTTAGAAACAAGCCATATGTTATGGGACATTCGTATATGGAAAACGAGTTACTTATTATGGGACGGAGGGAGTATAACATAAACATAAAATAAAGACGAGATGGAACCTGTCGGATTCCATGCCAGTGGATAACAACGCCCTCAGTGTGAAGCTTGTTAGTGAGGTTAACATTAACGGTGTCACCGGCACGAGCCCGAATAGTGGGGCCCGGGAACTCACCGTTGATGGTTAAAACCACACCTTCCACCCCGTCTGGAGACCACCGCTTGTATTCCACCTCCCATTCCAAATTTATGTCTTTAGCTACCGTTACATTGATATTAAGTAATGAAACTACTAAAATTAAGACCACCTTCATCGACCATGAACCAACCAACACACCCATCTCTTTTATATTTTTATATTATTAAGAGAGAGAGAGAGAGAGAGAGATTAGCTAGCTAGGGCATTTTGGAAAGATGAGTGCACACTTACAAACTAGTGCTGCTATCTGATACTACTATATATAGAAGAGAGATGGAGAATATGTGTGGAGCATATGTACACAAGGGATACTATATTCTATACATTCACACTCATACTGCCTATTTTAGATTTTCTCTCACAAATATCTTTGTGCAATCTGTTGCATATTTGTGACGTGGCGCGTTACAATTGACGATTTAGATAGATGTATGCAGTGCAGGCACCCCATAAGTAGGGATGGCAATGAGTGGGGTTTTCGTGGGTACCCGCATTTCCCAAAACTTGATGGGACGAGTTTGAGAAATATTAAATGGTTTTGAGACGGGTTTGAATAAAAACACGCAAACCCATGACTAGTTTGAGTCGGATTTGGGTAATTACCTCCGGGTACCCGCTACCCAAACTCATTTATATATATAAGATAAAATATATTATTATCTGTATAATTTATTATATAATTATATATATTAGTATAAATATTAGTAGATTTAGGATTTTATCTGATTTTCTTAACCCACACACACATTCCGTAAGAGTCAAGTCTTTAATGTTTTTCCTCTACTTTTGTAAATCTACTTCCGAAATATGACGACACAACGACATCATCAATAGTTCATTATCTTCTAGTTATATTTTAAGATTTTGCAAGTTCGTAGTACTTTGCTTTGAGATTAATTTTAGTGAAATTTTCTATTGATGTTTATGTTTTCATCATATTTATAATATTTTGTTATTTGATGTTTACTTTTTAGTATTCGAATTTTTAGTGGGTAATAAATTGATATTACTCAACAGGTTTAGGTCGGGTATGGGTTTAAAATTATTTTTTAATCGGGTTTGGAACGGGTTTGGGTGTGAAAAATTTTCATAAGTTTGGATTTGAGAACTGTTTAATGGTGGGTACCCTACCCATTGCCGCCATCCCTACCCATAAAGAGCATTTAGCCATACTCTTTTAAGTATTTCTTTTTTCTGCCTTTTAATTTTTGTAGTTTCACATTTTTTGAAAGGTTAATGTTTGTCATTTTAGGTGAGTCATTAGTATTGGGATGAGGAAGTAACAGATTAGTCCATTATTAATCAAAGATAAGAGTTATTATTTTGTGAATAATTGTAATTAAAATCGGAAAAGGTGAAATAACCTCTTTATGTTTAACCCAATGCATACAATTAAAACCCTCAAATTTTTTCGGCGTACGTACAAATATACATCTTAATGTTTATTAATATTAACATCCTTATGTCAAAAAAATAAATAAAAAATCATGCCCTTTATACTCTACCTATATATCTTACGTTGAACTCTCCATCAATTTATGCAAAAATATGTTGGCAGAAATTACATATCTTGAGCCCTTTCTAGCTTGGTGATTTTACTGAAAATAATCTATAACATATATGTTCTTCTATTATGCATCCAATATTATTCAGTTTCTATATAATAATATTAAAAACAAGAGAAGATGAATTATCTAGCTGATGGCAAAGTTATATGGTATCTTTAAATCTAGTTTCACTCGCAACATATATTCTCAAATGATGAAATAACTAATTCAAAGTTATGGATATATATTATTGCATGCTCCGATTTTTACTATTTTGCATCAACCAAATATAATTTTTTTTTCTCGGACCTGCAACATTAAAATTTCCGAGAATTAGCTAGAGTATAATTAGCGCTAACATTTGCACTCTCCGTCCCATTTCTTTAGGGCATGGGGTTTAAGGAGAAAACAATTAAAGATAGAAAATATATTTAATGGAGTTTTTAAAGTAAAATAAAGTTGGTAGACAAAGAGTGAATAGCAAAATAAAGTGAAATAAAGTGGTAAAGAGAGAAAATTAGTGAATGTCACAAAAAATGAGATGGAAAAGTATGATAAAGGTGTAAAGTGGGTTGTTTAACAAATTAATTAGATCCTAATCATCTCCTAATTATTTCCAAAAAAGGAAACAAAAAGGAAATATGATTTATTAATCAGTTAGCTATTTGATTTGGAATATTATATATCCGTCAATTTAGGCTAGATTGTGTTTGTACTTTGGGTTAAATGCACGGACATATAACTCGAAGCCACAAAGTTGCACTTCGTCCTCAATATATACAAATAAAATTGATGTGTGTGATAACTTAATATAAGATGGGTGTTTGATAGCCTATATTAACTTCAATATTAACTTTCATATATCAAGTTTTGATGTTTGGTAGTCTCCACTATCTTCAATATTATCTTTCACTTTTCCATATATCACCTTACCTTACTTTACAATTTACACGTCTTGTCTCCGTATATTCTTTATTTTCATTTTTTTAATTAATGGGGGGCAATGGGGGTAAATGAGTAAAATGAGATGTTAATATGAGTTACGGTAGGAGAAGGGAAAAATAATATTGGGGGAGGCCGAATTATTCGGGGGTGTTTGGTAGGGTGTATTAACCCATACTATATTATTTATGCATTAAAAATACGACAGATTTGCTAGAACTAGTATTGACGGTATGTGATTTATGATTCGGGATCCAAAGTTTAGTAGTGAGAATTTTTAGTATGCCTACAACAATGTTTATAAACCCTTATCTATGAGCATTTTCATAGTAGTGAGAATTCAAAATTAAAACTAGTGAATTTGATAATTGGTACAAACATATAAGTACAAAAAACCACATAAAAAACGTGGTGGGCCAAAGGGCCTTCTTCAATCTTCTGTAAATGTGGTCACTGGTACGTGTATTTTTCTACTTTTTCTTTTTGCTTCACATTACTAGGGATTGGCCACGATGTACATATGTTTCGTATTTAAATAATAATGAAATGGGTGCATGCTTTGATTATTGTTCATAAATTAGTGGTGAAATGAGAATGTATAGATTTTATAGTCCAATTTAACTTTATTACAAACTAGCATACCACCCACGCGATACGTGGGATTGTTATGATACTAAATAAATTGAATAAATGAGATAAGAAAAACAAATAATCGCCGCATTCTAACTTTTTCACATATGTTGAAGGCATTTTTTCTGTTTAATTATAATGAAACAATATTAATACGCACAATGCAAAACTCTTCTTGAATTCCAAAAGATAATGAGAGGGAGAGTTAACCTTCTACTTTCCTCAAATCCAGAAATTATGTTTTTCCGGATGAAGATAAAGAGAATACGAAAATAATCGAGATAAGCGGCACAAATCCTACAGAATATAAAAAACATGAATTGGCTAGCGGCAAGAGGTGAGCCTCCCCAAACGCAACACAGAGAAAGACGAAAAGCCTCCTTAAAATTATGAATCAAGTGTAGAGAGATGCATAAATATTAGAGAAGACGAAAAAGATTCAAATACTAGAAAAACTTATCTTAAACGTGATAAAAAAAAATCTACTCTAATCTACAACATAAGTATTATCTCAATACTCATGGTGCAACTCTTTCTAATTAATTATGGTTTCTTTAGTCGGAATGAAGGAGCACAAACAATGTGAAATGTGGATAAAGTTGGTTGTGGAATTGTAAAATTTATAGGTAGAAAGATAACATAAAATTGGAAAAATAATTATTACTATAAATTTTTTTCCACAAATTATGCTGTTGTAACGTCTGGTATTAATTAGTTGATTCATAAATAGTATTAATGAACAATTAAACCATACCATTATGAAAAATATTTCTAGAAATAGAATATTGAACAAAAACTAAAAAAAAAAGTTTCTAAAAATGGCAAGCAGCCGGCCTTGCTATTATACTTCATAAAGATTTGTAGGTTATTATAGAAACTAGTCCGTGGACATATTTTTTTTTACTTTAAAAATGGAAGTGGTAAAATTTGAATCTTTAGAGGATGTTTGGTTAAGCTTTTAAGCTCCTTAAAACAACTTATAAGTTGTTAATTACTAAGAATTTATGAGCTTATAAGCTATTTTAATGAGTTTTTAAGCTCAACCAAACACCCTCTTAATATCACTGCATGTAGAATCTTTTAGGCTGAGGCCGTATTGTGACCACCTGTAGATTATCCTTTTTATTAAAGTTTCAAAAGTAGAAAAAGTCGTGTAAAATGGTGACCACTTCCCAAAATAAAATAAAATGTTAATGGTGACTATTTTCTCCATTTACACTTTGGAGATTTGAAAATTTTGGTAACCTGTCAAATAATGCCAACCAATAATACTCACGACCAAACAACAAAAAAGACAAAAAAAAAAAAAAAAACAAAAGCATATAATAATAATAATAATAATAATAATAATAAGAAGAAGAAGAAGAAGAAGATATTTGTTGATTAATATGGCAATAAATTGACATAAAGTAAAACAAAAAAAATTCACATGAATGACGGTTCATAAAACAAATGGTGGTTGATGGAGTGCCATGTATGCCTATTTTCTAGTAGTTTCCGGTTTTTCCCTTAACTACCGGTTTAACCATTCCTCATATTTGGGCTGGTTTTGTTAGTTGATTGTTTTGATAATTATATTCCTTCAACAAATTCACTCCATAGTCGATTTTTTTTCCCTCCACACCCATCATTTTTTTCGTACAATAATGATGTGTTTTTTATTGGTTAGGGATAAATATTATTTTTACCGATTTTAATATATTTATTTATCAACTGGAATTTATTCGTCCTGCGATAATAGAATGAAATATTTAAACTAAAATTTAAATTTAATTATAGATTTATTTATAATATAAAATATAATTTTCTAAACTAATAAATTTAACGTAATTTAAATTAGACTTGATAAAAAATTAATATTTCATTTGTTATAGCTGAAATTCGAAATTTATTTTGGGAGTATTTTTCGATTGATTTTTATCCATAATAAGGTAATTGATTTGTTTCCTTTGTTATACCTAATCTCCACCAATTTAGGGTCAGTCGAAAATTAAATTTTGAAATTCGAATTTTTATTTATTTTTGTTAGCATTCAAATTAAAGTTTAAGGGAAGAACCAACCGGACAACATTGTCCATTTGTCTTTATTGTTTCAGGTATGGTTTCTTACTTGAATATTTACATAATAATTCATCCATAACATGCTCGAGGACGACAAATAATATTTTTTTCTTATTACAAACACACATTAGTAGTCGTGTCATTCGGTTATATAACTTAAAATTGAGACAACAACCGATGGATTAATTTTTAGTTCAATTATAAATAAAGATGACAAATCTGTCAAAATCTTAAGGAAAACAAGTATAAATAATTGGATGCACCGATGTGCAACACGTGTCACTATCACTCATTAGTCCATCATGGAACAAATTAAAACAAGGAGGAATTGGGCCGGCCCAATTTTTATTGGGCCCTTTTTGACACCTTTTAATTAGTATTAATTTTTTTTTTTGAAGGAATTATCATTAGATTCTTCAAAAAAAAATAAAAAATAAAAAAATATCGTTGATCATATTTCGAAACTTAATTTTGTCTCGGCTACTAATATGAATTGATTGACGGAATATTTTTAAAGATATAGATTTTAGGTTTAACTACAAATCTTTTCAATAGACAACACATTGAACTGGAAGCATTAATTCTTGAGAGGATGAAGCAAGAGGTTATATTCTCTATCTCTAATAGTTTTTTAGACGTCTATTTTCTGCTTATTTATTTTTTAATCTGCTAATTTTATCTCTGGAATTTTGTTCCTTTATCCGTTCTATCTCTGTTGTTGGCGTTGCTTTATATATGAATATATATTTGTTTAATATTGCAAAATTTGTATTACGCATAACCGAATTCGCCAAAACATATTAGGGTTTAGGCCTAAAAACAATATAGCACTGTTGATGTTGCATTTATAATTTTTATACGCATGCAATCTGATATATTTCAAATTTTATGAGATCAAACTAATCTCAAATACTTTGATCAGATCAAACCTCAAATAGAAAGCGAGGATGCACCAGATTTTTTCACATATCTACCATCAGAAATCATATTAAATATCCTCTTGAGAATTCCCACTCGAACAATTATGAGCTGCAAGTGTGTTTGTAAGGCATGGCGCGATCTGCTCGAGACTTGTGAGTTTGTGAAGTCTCATCTTTCTAAATCAGTCCCCGGCCTCGTTGTCTATGTGTGGGATGATTTAAAGCGATACAAAATCATTGAATTTGAAGATGATCATCGTTTGAACATAGTCTTTGTGAATATAATTTCAAAGTGCAAAGTTCAGCTAATGGTTTACTCTTTGTGAATATAATTTCAACCCCCTTGATTTTTTCACATGCAATCCTATTACTCGTGAATATATATTCTGCTTCCTTCTCCACTAGAGGCTTCTCCTCCACCTAAAAATTATGAGCGGAACATTTATGGATTTGGAGTGAGCAAAATGAGTGGCCAATATAAGGTGGTTAGGATTAATCCTAATGCGGTTGATTGCCAAGTGTACACTGTTGGAAGTGGATCATGGAGAAGAATTGCGTTTGATGACGTGCAGGCCTGGTGGGAAGATATAGTTGGGGCATTTCTGAATGGAAATCTTCATTGGTTGGCATATAATGAGGACTACTCTCATAGAATTTTTTGCTTGGATCTCGAGACCGAACGATTTAGCACCTTTTCTCCTCCTCGTTTTCTAGAGACCGCATTGGTTGAGCATTACAATTTACAAGTATGGTATTCTGTCTGTTTTGGGAGATTATCTATGCGTATGCGATAGTTTTGTTGTAAGTGGGGTGGTTATGTTTGTTGATATCTGGTTGATGAAGGAATACGGAGATGAGAAATCTTGGACACGTAAAAATATCAAGAAGAGGCCAGGCTATTTGAAAGAAGATTATTGCCCCATCAAAGTTTTCAAAGACGGGAACATGCTGATGGAATGGGGAAAATGCAAACTATTATACTACAACAGCAACTCTGATCTCAAACTTTTAATCAAGTTGATATGTCTGGAGATGATCCTAATATTGATGCCAGCTTTGTTCCTCACATGACTTTTACGACTGTTTACACCCCGAGCTTTCTTCCTCTCGAGACTTTTACGATGGAGAATGTAAGCTCATTCTGATTTGTGACCGTATATGAAATGCAAAATGGTGAGGAATATTATGCTTACATTGGTAGTATCGACCTTGCTTTCACTTCTGATATCGAAGAGATTTCTTCACAAGTGGACATCCATTGGTGCGGCATCAGCTTGTACGCAGTCAAGTCCAAAGTTCAACCTTACCACAGATGAGGTTTAAGAATTTTTTTTTTATTATTTTTATTGGGAAATTTGGGCTAAACAAAAATGATTGCGTGTGTTTTCACATAAATTAGTTAGTAATTCTATTTGCATGAGAAATTGACCTAGCGACTCCTATCCTTAAGTGACCTATTTACATTTGAATTTTTTGTCTCATTGGTTGTTATTTTGTGATGGATAAAATTTTGTTACATATTTGATTTCTTTTTGCTTCATAGTCAACGCTGTCCAACCAAAGAGAATGTCAACCGTCATTAGATTTGTCTATTTACTTCTTTTTTCTTCTTCATATATTTGGAGTTTAATTGTACGATTGTTTTAAGATTAGTTTGGGTAAAGTTGTTATTTAGTAGAATTTCAAATTGAAGGCTAAAAGGATATAAATGTAAATTTATGTAAATGTAAAATAATAGATTTTATTCCTCCATTCATATTTATCTAAATTCTCAAATTTTTGAATTTTTAAATGTAAAATAATAGATTTTAAATATCTATACTAAAATCTTGTGTCTCACATCGGTTTTTCAATAAAACTTCACTTATTGAAAAGCCTGTAAATACCTAGATTCAATGTTTTTTCTCATCTTTTGCTCCACCAGTTTTATTTGGCCAATTTATTTATTAATCGGCCGAATAAATAACTATATTTTATAGTTTAATTTAATTTAATTTGGTCAATTTATTAATTGGCCGAATAGATAATTATTTTTTATAGGAGTTTTATTTGGCCAATTTATTTATTAATCGGCCGAATAAATAAGTGCTATATTTTTATAGTTTAAGTTATTTTATTTTGGTCAATTTATTAATTGACCGAATAGATAATTATTTTTATTATGACTTTAACAATTATCGAAAGTAACGAGAATATATTAGTTATAATTTTTAACAAACATAACTATATGGGTTTGAGACGTAAACATGTGATAAAATTACTTTTTAATTGAATTTGAGATGTGTTCAAGGGATATAAATTATAAGCGAGTTTAGTAGATTGCATAATCGAATTATTTAACGCTAAAATAATTAACAAATAATATTTATTTTAATATATCACATATTAGTACTATTTAATAATTTTATTAATTTTTATATTTTCCTGTCGATTTTCGACGGGTTATACGCTAGTTTCTTTGACAACATTATTTCATAACTTTACATCCGCACATGTAGATAAAACGTTAAATTGTATGAGATAAAACTAACCTAAAATACTTTGATCAGATGAAACCTCAATCACAGAACGAAGATGTCCATGATTTGTTCACATATCTACCATCAGAAATCATATTAAATATCCTCTTGCGAATCCCCACTCGAACAATTATGAGCTACAAGTGTGTTTGTAAGGCATGGCGCGATCTCCTCGAGACTCATGAATTTGTGAAGTCTCATCTTTCTAAATCAGTCCCCGGCCTTGGTGTCTGTTTGAAGGGTGAAAATTCAAATCGATACAGAATCGTTGAATTTGTAGATGAGCATCGTTTGAGCACGGTTGTCAGTGTTGACCTCCCTTTCATATGCGGCGACCAAACATATTAAGAATCGTTGAAAATGTTTATATTTTATTTGATCATATTAAGATTTTGTTGGTGCTATTTTTTATTAGGTGGTTAGTAGTCGAGCAAACAGAACAAAAACGCCCAAGATTTGTCAAAGTTGGGACAACAATCGAGAATTAATTTTAATTCAATTATAAAATAAAGATGAAAAATCTATTAATATCTTAAGGAAAACATTGGATGCACCGATGTGCAACGCGTGTCACTCAACTGGTCCAATCCGGAATAACTTAAAGAATTGGGCCGACCCAATTTTCATTCGGCCCATTTTGACATCTTTTAATAATCTTTCATTGACTTAGATTCTTCAAAACAAAACAAAAAACAAATACATCGTTGATCATTCGAGATATAATTTTTTGGCGGCTACTAAGTATAAGTTTTAGGTTTAGTTACAAACCTTTTCAATAGACAATACAACCACCGTTTCCGCCGCCCTAAAATTCACAGCATTCTTTAGAGGATGAAGCAAGAGGTTATTTTATATATCTAATAAGTTTTTAACTATCTATTTTATGCTAATTTATTTGTTAATCTTCTGATTTTCTCTCCGGTATTTGTTAACTATCTCTGCTGTTGGCGTTGCTATATTGGGTTCAAAGAATGTATTATATTTAAACTAGCGTATAACCCGTCGAAAATCGACGGGAAATTATAAAAATTAATAAAATTATTAAATAGTACTAATATGTGATAGATTAAAAAAAATATTATTTAATAATTATTTTAGCGTTAAATAATTCGATTATGCAATTTACTAAACTCGCTTAGAATTTATATCCCTTGAACACATCTCAAATTCAATTAAAAAGTAATTTTATCACATGTTTACGTCTCAAACCCATATAGTTATGTTTGTTAAAAATTATAACTAATATATTCTCATTACTTTCGATAATTGTTAAAGCTATGTTCTTCTACAAAACCGATATGGGCAAAGATATATTTCTCTCTTAAAGGAAATCGACTCTTAAGCTAAAATTTTTAGCTTTTTATGAAGAAAAAGAGGCAAGGGAAGGAGCGGGTAGCTAGTGAGAGAGAGAGAAGAGATTTATAGATAGCGAATAATAATATAGATGTTAAGATTGTCTATAAGATGAAAGTAACCCTAAATACCTCACATTATGAATTCAACACAAGATTAAGAAAAAAAAATTAGTTAGACCACCGCTTCAAAATCATCCTGTCTACCCCGACGGTTCCGACCTGGAACCGGCCTATTGACTACAATACTGATTTTAAATTATATAAATAATCAACTTCCAAATATATTCACAAAAAAATTAATGATAATATTTTTTTTTCTTTTTACCTGAAATTAATATTTAATTATATAAATAACTATATTCTAAAAATATTCACACAATATTTAATAAATAAAAATTTAATTATAAATTATTGTATTATATAAATAATCATCTTCCAAATATATTCATAGAAAAATAAATGATGACATTTGCTTTCTTTTATACCAGCTTCGAGAATAATTTTTTTAACTGAGAATAGAACTTCAAGAATTGTTTCACTATGTACTTGGTAGTTTTTCCTTTTTGCAAAACTTTTATGTGGAATGATTGTGATTCATAAAATTATTTAGTCAATGAAATACAATAAAAGTTGATCATAAATATTGTTAATTTTATGAGTTCAAAATTATATAATATATTAAAAAAAATTGTCCCGCAAGTACTGAATTGACCCATCTACGCGCACGATTATTGGTCGGAATTGACTCGTTGATATATCGTTAGTAATTTTTCTGCAAATTCTCCTACATATTCTACGTTTTCCAACGGAGACGATTATGTAATACCCCGGCTATTTTCTTCCGACGAAAAATAAAAATTTGATTAATAATTAAGGCTTTGCACGCCTAAGTTAAGGATTTTCGATTATAAGATTTACGGTGAAATCCGTTTCAGAAAATAAATTCCAGAAGTCGGTCGAACAACTACTATATTAGGGTTTTCGCGTCCGGTAGATTTTTCGTCCGAAAACTCAGAATTAAAAACCGTCAGAATTTACATTCACTTTTTCTTCGATACGAGTTCACCGGAGAAAGTTAGTTTTTATAATTTTCCGGGCGAATTTTAGACTCTGTAACCCCGACTTTTTCTCGGATTTTGAAAAACGAATTAGGTTTTCCGAGTACGTGATTTATTTCCAATCTAACGACGAATTAGATTTCGTCGAATTCGTAACTACCTAAGAAAGTATTCCTCGACTTTTTAAATCATCGTTTAAAGCCAGAAACGAGATATTTCCGTCGAATTTTCGCAAACAAACAACCCTTAACGACTCACCATACCTTTAATTGGATATTTTCATCTTTATGTAGTAGTGAAACACCTTGTCATCACCCTCCCTTACACCTCTCCATTACCGCCCCAAGCTCTCTCTCTCTCTCTCTCTCTCATTTATTCTCTTCCAATCCTCCATTAAAACTCTTCATCCAAGCTCTTCTCAAGCACACAATTCCTCCGTCTACCGATCAATTCCATTTCCGAGTTCGTATTACGCAAGGTAAGAACATCTCCTATGTTTTGAACCGAACAAGTCTTGATTTCCATCTTTTTCTTTTTTTTCCGATCCATTGGAGCATGTAGAAGCATGTTAATTCTTGTTCGATTCATGTTCTAGTATGTTTAGAATCGAGTTCTACGGATCGAATCATGAAGAAAATCACTCCCCTTTCATGTATGTCATTACCGAAAATTATAGTAGTTTTAGGGGTTTTTTGTAGTTCGATTTCTTTGATGTTTGATCGATAGATTAGTGTTCTACATGTTGTTAATTGACTATATGAATTGATTTAGATTTTTCTAAAAATAAAAGTTGAAGCATAAGAGATGAATAATGCATGATTTAGTATAGTAAATGTTATGATATGCTCGTTTGATTAATGGAAATGAGATACACGATATATGAGGATGAATATATATATTAAATTGGGATTTTTCTAAAAATAAATTGAAAAATGTAAGAGACGAAAATGCATCGTTAACTTGAGGCTCGTTAATGTTTTAATAATATGATTTGCATATTAGTGATGCTCGTTAGATGATGATCGCTGTTGTAAAATTTGAACGAAAACGGAGAACTTAAGATTTTCGTTAAGAGACGAACAATCGACGATAAGTCCATAATAGATAATGAATTAGGATTTTGATTCGAACCTTTGATAATCTCGATAGTTAATGATCGTGACCGTAAAGTTTCAACGAATTCTAAGAAGTTTCGATTTTGAAAAAGAGACGAAGAATCGAGTTTAAAAGCCGGTAGAAAAGTCGAATAAAGAAATCCCTTTTAATAATAATGATTGTTGTTGATTGACGAACGATATTGTAGTTAACGACTTTTCCATCCGAGAAACGAGACGTTATGAGAGTTAGTTAAGAATCGAGAAGTTGTTGAACGAAATAGAATTTGAATTTTGTTTTGGTATAGTAATTGGTTAGTTGGAAATGACGAGGAAATGCTCGTCGTTTGTTAATCAAAAGTCGTGAATTTGAAACCGTTTAAAGGATACTGCATTTAGACTGTATTGGGATGAAAATTTCGTGAAAATAAAAGTGGAATAGTATCAATCGAACCTAGGGAATCGTGCGTCGAGATTTGTCAAGCATTAGGGTTTCGCGCGGCTGTTTTGCGACGTTTCACAGAAACTGTCATAACTTTTAGCTCGCTTAACGAAATTGAGATCCGTAAATTGGAAGGTAAACTAGACACCCGTACCTTTCTTTTGGTATAAAATTCATCCCCTATTTTTGTATGCTCTGTTCTGTACGAACTTACTGACTTAGGCAGTGAGTATCCAAAGTCTAGTTTCTTAAGTTGAATCCTTTTCAACTTCGTTCCTTGTGAACTTTTAAGTCGTTATAAGTTATCGACACCCATTACCTACTGACCTAAGTGTCGAGCAGTGAGCCGAGTCAGTTTTTAGACGAGAATTGATCGAGTCTCATTTATTAAGTTAATGAAAAGAAAGTAGTAAAGTGCAAATGCCTAAAAGACTAAAGACCGATTCAAATTCCTGTTTCTTTTATCATTGCGACCAAATTATTTAAATTTGTTTATTTGCGATAAAAGGAGGAAGTCGGAGTTGAAGACAGGATGGAAGACCGAAGGTTAAAGTTTGTTCTGTAAACGATTGAGGTGGGCTTTTCTATATACAAACTAAAATGAGGCGATGCTCGAAAATCTTTGTTTACAAGCTTTGATAACTGTGTTTTCAAAGTGATTATCAGGGCATAAATGATTTTGTTTTATGTGAATTCTATTATGCCTATGTGACGTTGGTTCACCAAGTATTGGTTCGCCAACCAGTTAACGATCGGATTCTGAGTTAACCCACAGTGTGTTATCCAGAATTAGTGTACACGGTAGCTGGTGTGCGTGGTGCTCTGTTGAGGGGTAGCCAGCCACAGTGAGGAGCGTGCGTGGAAGAAGGCCTTCTTCCCCGACGTTTTAAAACAGATTATGTGCTAATATGAAAGTAACTAAAGTCAGAAAATGCTTCGAAGCTATTTATGAAAAGAAAATGTTTAGTAGACACGGGCCTTAATGAAAAATCCCAATGTGCTACAGAAATGAGATGCCTGATTAATCTATACTTATGGTATGTTTTCGGCAACGTGCCCACTAAGTGCTTTATGTACTTAGCCTTGCATATGTTTTATAAATGTGCAGGTTGAGTGACGGGAGCGGCGGAGGTTGAGTAAGAGTTGTTTGTAGAAAGAAGATCAGTGTCTCAGTTTCATATTTTCTGCTGCAAACTAGTTCTTTTGTTATGTATAAATCTTTCCTTTGGTTTAAGTCTCGTACCATAAACCGAATTTACTTTGAATCAACTCTGTCGAGCGATTGACTCTCTTTTATCCAATGAAGTCAAGTTCACAGAAGTTTTCAGTTATTAATGTCTGTTTATTCATTCATTCTTATTCATTCTCCCTTCTTCCCCGCTTCTTTAATCCAACCCCTAGTCGCACCCCGGCTTTGCCGTCCCTCAGGATTTGGGGCTGTGACAGATTAATCAAACAATTTGAGATGATGTGTTTAGGATTATTAAAACTTGTTTGAAATTTATATAATAGTACATGTTTAAACTCCGATTAAAAAATTAGTCATTTGTGTTCATTTCTGAAAAAAATCCGTATATTAGTCTACCGTCTGGCGCGTTGACCACGACTCTGATTTATAAGTTCGTAATTTATAAAATTTATTTAGAATTTATATAGATCCAAAAATTTAATAAAAATAATGATTGTACTATTCGTTATTGTCTTTAATCGTATAGTAATATTCGTTAATTAAAATTATAAATTATGCAAAGATGGAATCCTAACTACAAATAACGTAAAAATTATTTCATGGATGACGATTATAGATTTTAGAAAATACATGAGAAAAAAACATAAAATGAAAAATTTCTCGAGTGTCGGTTGCGAATTGGCCCGTCTACCTAATTAATTGACAAATTAGAAATTACTTATTTTATCAAATTAAATAAAAAAATATTAGACTATGTCCAAATTTAGGGGGGTGTATTCAATCATGACTCTGTGAGATTTTTTAGGAGTTTGAAAGTCTGGGTGTATTCAATCCAGACTTTTCAAACTCCTTAAAAATCTGGTGGTATTCAATCACAACTTTCTGAACTCCATAAAAATTTGGTGGTATTCAAAACTCCACTAACTTTCTAAAGTTGTTGACTCTGGTGGAATTCATCTTGATTTCACGCAATATTTGTATTGAACGAATTCCGACCTTCAACCAAGAGAATTTGAGAGTCCATGAAACACCAGCGCCGGGGCCTTACCAAAATCGGCTGGACTCTATTCGGCCCTCGGCTGGCACCCAGCCTCGGCTGGAATTTGTACACGATTGTGACCCAGCGACAGCGGCATGCTAGCCATCTACTCTGCTACTAGATACCCAGCGGCGGCGGCATGCTAGCCAGCGCTGGCTTTAAGTTGTACTGGAGGCCAGCCGGCGCTGGAGGCTAGCCGCGCTGGCTTTAAGTTGTACTGGAGGCCAGCCGGCGCTGGCTTTCGTCGACTTCAACTTCTCCAGAGTCGTTCAAATCCTATGCGAACTCTATCAAGACTCCACGCGGAGTCAACCAACTCCAAAACTCCACAGACTCTCCAAACTCTTTAAAATTCCCATAAAATCATGATTGAATACAGCCCCCTTAATTCGGCCAACCAATAAATTATCCAAACTATTTTGGAACCATTTATTCTGTCAACTAATAAATTGGTTTCCTAATAAAAATAATTATCTATTGGGCCAATTAATAAATTGACCAAATTAAATTAAATTAAACTATAAAAATATAGCAGTTATTTATTCGGCCGATTAATAAATAAATTGGAAAAATAAAACTTCTACAAAAAATAATTATCTATTCGGCCAATTAATAAATTGACCAAATTAATTTAAATTAATCTATAAAATATAGTTATTTATTCGGCTAATTAATAAATAAATTGGCCAAATAAAACTGGTGGAGTAAAAGATGAGAAAATACATATTGATTCTAGGTATTTATAGACTTTTCAATAGATGAAGTTTCATTGATAAACCGATGTGGGACACAAGATTTTAGTATAGATATTTAAAATCTATTATTTTACATTTAAAAATTCAAAATTTTGAGAATTTAGATAAATATTAATGAAAGAATATAAAGGGTGCCACGTAGGATTTTTTCAAAACAAGAATCGTTTTCCTTTTAGTAATATAATAATAATAATAATAATAATAATAATAATAATAATAATAATAATAATAATAATAATAATAATAATAATGGTACTTCTATTAGGTTTTGTTAACACATCAGTCAAGTAATTTTCTTATAAGCGAGTCATCTTTTTAGGTATTTTTTAGTTGAGATAATATTATTTCCTTTATATAGTATCTCTTATCCAATAGATTCCTAAAATCGTGTGATGAATACAAGGAAACTTTAAAAAACTACGGAAGAAAAAAAAAAAGGAACCTTACCTTATTGTAATAAAATAACCTCACGATAAGTATTTCTATATAAAAGATGAGATTTTGTACTGGAGAGATGACTGAATATTTTGGGTCTTACCTTCATTAAATCTTTTACAATGGAAAACCACTTCTTCGTCACGTAAATAGTTATTCAAGATTCATTGATTTTGTTCTAATTTTTCAACCTTTTTCTTCGAACATAATCGGTTCATTTTGTGTTTATACAGGTTTTGTCCATGAAGATCAATTGCTGTGAAAATTGTCCAAAGGTTCTGAAGAAAAAATTACTGAAAATGCCTGGTATAACGTTTTTGCTATATTTACTTTCGTATCGAATTTGGGCGATTTGATTCCTTGATAATTGATACGATTCCACCCGAGAGTTAGTATTTTTTTTTAATTCAATTTTGTTCTTAGTTTCCCACGATATATTCTAACATCTAATGACAATTGTTTACATGCTTAATTGCTTACTCCTAATGATTAAAAAGTTCCTCCTCTCATATCCAATTTCCATATGTAGCCCTAACCCCTTTTATTTTTGTTTGCCCGAACTCAAGAGGTGAACTCGGCTGAAATAGATACAGAAAACAACCGCATATATGTGGTCGGGGAAATCGACGCCACAACTTTGCTGAAGAAAGTTGAAAAACTAGGTAAAGGTAGAGCGGTAAAACTTTTATCAGGTAAGAAGCAGCAGCACACAACAAAAGAAGGCAGAGGCAGCAATTTCACAGCTCCAGTTTGCTGTTGTGAAGATGGCCGCCACAACAGCGAGAAAAAGGTTGAAGAAAAACAAGAGCACAAATGTGAAGCCTATGTTGCCCCCATAGTTGATCCGAGGTGTGCAGAGATTTTCACTGCAAAATCCATCCACGAGGCCTTGTAATTGTCGACCGGGTACCAGCAGAAAGTAGCAGCTCCTTCTTTGGACTGGGGGGTTTGCCGTTTTACAGTGGCTACAACCCTTATGTCGGAGGTTCGTACCAGTACCCGGGGTATGGCTATGGTCAGCCACCACAGCCGTCGAGGAATCCATTCATTTTTCAATAAAGAAAGCTCGTGATGGCATTTTCATCAGGTCCAAACAACTCCTAGCAGGGGCGGATCCAAGATTTGATAGTGGGGTGGGCTGATAACTAAATATTTTGACATAATTTTTTTAGTTAAAAATTGAGATGAAATATTTCGATGCATTAAAGCAAAAGAAACAAATTTAACTTTAGCAAGTCTCAGGTCCATTCTCCTAGCTCACCAATTCTATTATCTCCATAGAAATTTCAAACAGCATAGTTGATGTCAAAATTTCAGTTGTTCATACATGTTCATTCTAGATTAAAAAAATCGAACATATTACATTTGCAGTATGGATCTTTTGTTTTGTATTGGGTTTCTTTCTCATGTTAAGTGCAATATAACACAATTTGCAGACACAGAATGTAACTAGCTACTAAAACAAATTATGAGATAATATGATAGGAAACAGAAAATGCGGCTTACATGCAAACTCTATGTCTGAGGCATTATATTTTGAAACTTGAAAGGTAAACTGGATCAAACTGTGTCAATATACAACAACATTGGCACATTTTTGTATACCTTCAAGAGATGGAATATGCATTGCAATCTAGAGGCTTTTTCAGGACATTATCTTATACCATAGTTCGAATTCAGGACAATTTTATTACGGACTTCGATTTTAGGCCAAGTACTTGTGAAGTTGCTCGGCCGTAGGACTAATTTCGGCCTGATCTAGTGTAAATTGCCATCTGCAACCCGCTTGATGAGTTGTCCGCCACATTAGTCGCCACGTCACACGCCTTACATTTAAATCTATTTTCTTTTTTTAGTATTAAGATTTTGTTTCTGAATATTTTAATATATTACATAGTATTTGATAATTTTTAATTAGTGAATTTTCTCATTCAAGTATTAATTAATTATCATGATTACATCTTATGAATATTTATTTCTCATTAATAATTTTAACTATGACTATTTCAGATTTAATCAACATCTTCATTAATTAGGATACTAAAATAATTGTAAAAAAATGGATACTGATTGTTGCAATTATTTTAGTAATGTAATCATGAGATAATTAATTAATACTTGATTGAGAAAAATCACTAATTAAAAATTATCAAATAAGTAATATATTAAAAATATTCAGAAATAGAATCTTAATACTAAAAAAACAAAATAGATTTAAGGGGTGGCATGTGATGTGGCGACTGACATGGCGGATAACTTATCAAATGGGCTACAAATGGCAACTTACAGTACATCGGGCCAAAATTAGTCCTACGGTTGAGCAACTTCACAAGTATTTGGCCTCAAATCGAAGCCCGTGATGAAATTGTCCTGAATTCGAACTATGATATAAGATAGTGTCCTGAAAAAGCCTCTAGCTCCATGAAATTCCTATGGCGCATTTTGTTCAAAGAGTTGTGGTGGTCTTAATCTCCTATTGTGTGTGAGTAGTGTGGACGTTCCGGTCATATTGCTCTGAAGTGTTACAAGAAGTTTGATGTCATGTCAACACACGTAGTAAACGGGAGAAATGATGAAAAAAGTATGAACATATTTATTTTTACCCTTTTCTACCAAATCAATGCTCCCACTGGAAAAAATTAAAATCCTATTTTAAAAATTTAGGTATGTACATTAGTGGTCGTTCCATTAGGTAATTATTATTCAAAATTGGGACAGCAATAGAGACATTGATCTTTAACTCAATTATAAACTAAAGATGGCAACTTGGCAAGTAAAATGAAATCTATCAAAATCTTAAGGAAAAAAAGTATATATAATTGGATGCACCTATGCGCAACACGTGTAACTCAATTAAAAAACCGGCCCGCCCAATTTTCAGTCGGCCCTTTTTTACATCTTTTAAGTTTCGTTAGATTCTTCAAAAAAAAAAAAAAATAGAAAATATAATATGGATTAATTGACGGAATAAAAAATATAAGAATAAAGATATCCGGCCACAGTGTGGCCAGCCACACGCTTAAAAAAAGGAAAGTTGATTATAAAAATAGAAATAATCACATTTCCCCTTTAGGGTTTATGCTTCCCAATTAGGGTATATTTTCATTTTAAAAATATATATTACCATTTTTAACTCGTGTGCCTGGCCACAGTGTGGCCGAATATCATTACCCAAAATATAATATGGATGTCAAAAAATATATTAAGTTTAGGTTTAATTACAAATCTTTTCAATAGACAACACAACCACCGTCTCCGCCGCTCTAAACTCGAAGCATTCTTTAGAGGATGAAGCAAGAGGTTATATTCTATCTCTACTGATTTTTTAACCATCTATTTTATTCTAATTTAGTTTTTAATCTGCTGATTTTCTCTCCGGAATTTGTTCGTTCTATCTCTGTTGTTAACGTTGCTTTATATATAAAACAAATTTGTTTAAAAGAACCTATTTCGATTCTTGCAAAATTTGTAATTAGACATACCGAATTCGCCAAACTATGTTGTCGATGATTTAGGATGTTACTAGGGTTTGGCTTAAAATCAATTTAGTAGTGTTGATATTGTAAAATTCTATGAGATCAAACTAACCTCAAATACTTTGATCAGATGAAACCTCAAACTCAAAGCGAAGATTCCCAAGATTTGTTCACATATCTGCCATCAGAAATCATATTAAATATCCTCTTGCGAATCCCCACTCGAACCGTTATGAGCTGCAAGTGTGTTTGTAAGGCATGGCGCGATCTCCTCAAGACTCGTGAGTTTGTGCAGTCACATCTTTCAAAATCAGTCCCCGGTCTCGCTGTCTGTTTGGAGGGTGAAAATTCAAATCCAAACAAAATCGTTAAATTTCTAGACGAGCATCGTTTGAGCATAGTCTTGAGCGTTGACTTCCCTTTCAGAAGCGGCCACTACATAGTGTATAGTTCAGTTGATGGTTTACTCTTTGTGTGCAACCGATATAACTATCCTCGTGATCTTTTCATATGCAATCCCATAAATCAGGAATATATTAGGATTCCTAATTCTCTTCCAAATCCTTTTCTTGATTCTACAGTTTATGGATTTGGAGTGAGCAAAATGAGTGGCGAATATAAGGTGGTTAGGGTGCTTGATGCGGGTGATTGCCAAGTGTACACTGTTGGAACTGGATTGTGGAGAAGAATTGCCTTTGATGAGGAGCTCTTGCATGTGGGAGATATGGACGGGGCGTTTCTGAATGGAAATCTTCATTGGTGGGCATGTAAGGGCTTCTATGACCTAATTTCTTGCCTTGATCTGGAGACCGAACAATTTAGCACCTTTTCTCCTCCTCGTGGTGATGATGACTATAGTAGTTTGTCTGTTTTGGGAGATTATCTATGTGTATGCTCTACTTTTGTTGATAGTAACGGGGGTATTGATATCTGGTTGATGAAGGAATATGGAGACGAGAAATCTTGGGCAAAGGAATTCCATATCTACACCGGCTATTGTTATGGTTCTCAACTCCCCATCAAAGTGTTCGAGGATGGGGACATCCTGATGGAATGGAGACCCTGCAGATGCGAAATGAATACGATGACGGAATGGAGATCGTGCGGCTGCAAATTGTTATACTACTCAAACAAGTCTGAAACTATTGGAGAAGTCGATCTCTCTGAGAAGTTCCAAATATATAAACTACGTTATATTGATGCTAGCTTTCTTCCTCGGACTATGTTTACGACCGTTTACACCCCAAGCTTTCTTTCTCTAAAGACTTTTTCGATGGAGAATATAAACTTTCTGATTTGTGACAGTTGATGAGATGATGGAGTGCAAAATGGTGAGGAATATTAGAGAAAATCTGCTGATATCAGTAGCATTGACCTTGCTTTCACTTCTTATTTCGCAGAGATTTCTTCTGTAATACGAAGAGAAAAATATTGTAGCTTATTTTTACAATTGGATTCACAAACAATTATTGAAAATTATATTTAGAAGTTAATTTGTAGTGTATTGTTTATGAGTTTATATATAATTATATATTTGTATTTATTGCGAAGAAATTGTAATTTTGTTGTGAAGGGGGAGAGTGTGCAATCCGTGTTTGATTTGGCAATGAAATGTTGTCAACTGAACTTGAACTCCCGTTTTGGAGATTCCGATAAGGGCAGTCACCCACCCCGGGGAAGTGTAAGGCCAATCGACCATCAGTGCATTTTTGGCGGATGAAAGAATCAAACATGCAATCCCATCACACTTATATTTTTGATCTGTTTGGAGATAAAAGCAGCTGTGCAGCCATTTACACCCCAAGCTTTCTTCCTCTCAAGACTTTTGCGATGGAGAATGTAACCTCATTTTGAATATTTATCATGAAAAATAATATCTGCACCCCTCTAGCCAATACAGCATCAGTAGCATTAAAATATTGTACTAGCTTTCGTTTAATTTTCAGTGTTTTCAATTCAATTGGTTTTATATATGATCATTGAAAATCATATTTAGAAGTTTGTATTGTACTGCATTGTTTATGAGTTTAATGTTACTTTCTACACACACTTTGGATAAAAAAAGCTCATTCTCAAGAAATGGTGATTGAATCCAAATAACTATATTAGGGATTTCAAAAATAAACCCGAAAAAAAAAAAAAAAAACTAGGCATCATGGAGGTCATCATTGGTGTGATCAATCCACTCCATATGTCAGCAATTGCAAATAATCATCATCCCCGTGGTGACGAAAATTCTGTCTCAAATTCACAAGGTCATCTTTAGAGGAAGACTCACCAGCATGTGGAATCAAATGCTTGACAATGAACACGCCACAAGTGCAAGGTGATAAGCATTAGGATTAATCGGTTGCACCACTTTCTATTTTTTTTTCGTTTTAATTTTCATATTTTTTTCGGTTCCACCTCCGCTCCGATTACTAATATAAAGATAATCGTAGTGGTAGCAATTTGGATTCTTAGGGTCGCTCCGAGACTTTCGACTCCCCTCGCTCAACTCTTGACAAAAAAAGAAGAGACAAACAGTCCGTCATGTCAATTAATTTCAAAAGAAAAGTTATTATAATTTTACTATGGCTAAATTATGTTTACTATCATCATTTTCTAATGTCAATGAATATGTTATATAAGAACCGAATCGAATGAGATTTAAAAGTTAAATTTCTATTGAAAACACATATACCTGCTGAAACAAAAGCTAAAAGTACAAGGACTTTGAGATATATTTCCAATTTTTAGGTTGAGCTTTTTGTTTTAATGCTATTTCCAAACATTATTTATTTATATTTTGACATTGTGGAAATTAGAAATTAGCAAGAAATATATAAATCTTATTGTACCTTTTTTTTTATTATAAATGTAAATGAATATCGTTCGATCTACAAATTAGGGTCATCACTCAAAATTGGACAACAGTCGAGACATTATTAATTTTTAATTCAATTTTAAAATAAATTAAGATGACCAATAAATTAAAAGTTGGAGGAACATGGCCGGCCGCTGGCACAATAAAAGCATAAGAAGATCATTGACAATAGATTCTTTAAATCAAGAATAAGAAAAAATCAATAAAAGATCATTTTTATCTTTTTATTATCTTTTTATTTATTGGTATTTGTTTATATAGATATTTCACCTGCTACTAAATCTCTCCGCCCAAATTAAGCGCCGCCGTGATTCCATCAAGTCACCGCCGTGCTCCTCCATTCAATACACGCACCATCTGAAAACTGTAGATCTTCGGTGAGAGCATCTTCTCTTCTTTTACAGCTTTGATTCCTCTTTATTTTCGTGTCTTTTATTATCTCAACTTATGGTTTCAATTATTGTTTTTTGTTTCTGCAATTTTCAGATTATGGAAAAGAAGAGTAGTTATGTTTTTTGTTTTAGGGCTTAATTCAATTTGAGAAATCTATGTTTCGTGCTTTTTTAATTAGGCCTTTTATTATGTTCTAACTTATCTCACTTGTTGATACATGCAAGATTTTCCACTATTCCTGAGTTAATTTTTTCCAGCCAAAGATTTCTTTTTATCTATTTTTACCTATTTTTCTTTATCAGGTAGTTGTTGTTCACGATATCAACTAAAAAATAAAAAATAAAGCAAGAGAACTTCATAGTTGCAAGACCAATCAAAATCTCAAAATGGAGCATGAGTTCTTCACAAATCTGCCGATAGAAATCATGTTCGACATCGTCTTAAGACTGCCAATTCAAAGCATTATGAGCTGCAAGTGTGTTTGTAAGTCATTGCGCTATTTGATTAAGTCTCCTGAGTTTGTCGACTGCCATTTTTCTAGATCAGTCCCGTGCCTTGCTCTCTTTCAAAACAAAAGAATCTCAAAGACTCACAATATTATTGAATTGGTAGAGAATCAAAACTCTTGGCAGAACCGATGCAATATGGTCTTAAACTTCAGCTTCCCTCATCGGGCAAAAATACATAGTTCGGCTAACGGTTTGCTATTTTTGAAAGATACTGCTCTTGATCTTTTCATATGCAATCCACTCACTCGTGAGTACATTAAGCTTCCTCCCCCATTAAGCTATACTCTCTCGTAAGAGGATTGTGGAGAAGCGTAGCAACAAATGGTGACCAAATACGGTATTGTCGGAATATGAGCTTACCTATTTCTTTGAATGGAAATCTTCATTGGTTGGTTGGTTGGCTTTATGGAGCTCGGTTTAAAAGGATTCTATGTTTTGATCTTGAGACCGAATGTTTTAGCACCTTTTCTACTCCTCATTTTGATCTTGACCACAGGAACATGCGTGTTTTGGGGGATAGTTTATGTTTGTGTGATAATTCTCGTCATGGCTTTGTGATATGGTTGATGAACAAATACGGAGATGATAAATCTTGGAGAAAGGAATTTGTCATCGAGAATGATAATCTTCATGATCTCTGCGTATTTGTGGTTTTCAAAGATGGCGACATCTTGTTTGACCGTCAATTTGCCGCCAAACTGTATTGCTACTCGAGCAAAACTAGAACCATTTTTAAAACTGGATTGTCTGGCTTGGTTGGTACTACACCGTGCATTTATACACCAAACTTTCGTCCACTCAAAGCATTCACGGTCGAGAATAATGTAATTGCCTTCTGACTTCAAAACGGTTTTTAGATTACTTTTGTGTTATTGAGTTTTTGGATTACTTTTGTGATATTGAGTTTCTCTTATTCAATGTGTTGCCATTATCTGTATGTTCAACTCGTGCAAAAAATTGTGATTTCAAGTTAAATATATTTCAGCAAAAAATTGTACTCCCTCCGTACCGCTGAATACGACCTAGTTCATATGGGCACGAAGACTAAGAAAAAATGTATTAGGTATAAAAGAGAGTATTTAGTGAAGTGTGAAACAATATTATAATGGTAATAAAGTTATAGATGGGATGGTGAATAGTGGGTAGTGGGAGTAAGTTAGTAGGGTTTAGATGGGATGGTGGGCCACATATAGTGTGAATGCAATATTTTATAATGCTAAATATACATTAATTGTTTCTTTTTAAAGGAAGCAAACCAAGTATAGTGGGACGCCCCAAAATGGAAAACAGGCCATATTCGGTGGGACGGAGGGAGTAATAAATAATTAATTTCTTTCTGATTTTTAATTTTTTGAGTTTTTGTTCAATTCGGTTTGCAGTAGTAACATTCGAACTTTTGCGGTTCAGTTCAGATAATTTTTCCTGTTAAAATTTGGATTTTCGAATTGGTTCTATATAGCGAAATTTTTTAATCGAAATGTTAATTAATACTCACCCATAACCAAATAGGGTGAAATAGCTAAACATTTCAAACGAATCAAGCTATTCGAGCTAGAGGCTTTTTAAGGACTGTAACTTTGAGGTATTCGATGATTAAGGACACTTTTTTGCGGGCCTATTGTTTGAGGACATATGTAAAGCAAATTAAGCATCCGTAGGACAATTTCTGGCCCGATCGGGCTCAATCGCACGTGCGATTGAGCCTGATCGGGCCAAAATTTGTCCTGTTAATTGATGCTGGCTCTCTTCCTCACAAGACTTTCACGACCGTTTACACCCCAAGCTTTCTTCCTCTCAAGAACTTTACGATGGAGAATGTAAGCTCGTTCTGATTTGTGGCAGGAGATCTCATGAAGGAATGCAAAATTGTGAGAAAATCTGTTTATTATATCAGAAGCAGTGACGTTGCTTTCCTTTTGATTTCACAGAGATTTCTTCCGTTTACCCTAAAGAAGATCAAAGCCAGAGTTAAAAGCTCTGGCGGATGAAGCTATAGAGCTAATACGTAGATCAGGCCGGGCCGCCCAAGCCCATTGGATCAGAAAAATTGGGCTGAATCGGGCCGAACAAAAATGATTGGTTCTCTACGTTTGCCGCTCATATCCGCCCGAAATATAGTCTAGTCTGTTTGGCTCTTGTTCATAGAAATTTGGAAGTCAAACTTATTATTCCTTTCCAATTTTTTTCTTCTTAACTTGGGAAGGGAGAGCGATAGGGTTTAAATGCTTACCAATTGATGATGCTATTCAACACTCGTATTCACAAACACGATCCATCAACATTACATTTCTGCCTTATGAGAGCAGTTATTAATTGATCAAGTTTCTGTTCATTTCAAATCCAAAATCTTGTACTTCTATAGGCTCGAGCACCACATAAGCAGAGTTGTAGCGATTGTGGGCTCCCATGACATAAAAAAGTATTAATAAATGAAGCAATTGAAAATATGAACTTTTAACTGGCCTAATATCCGAATGGCACCAATTATGAGCACTATTTTTTGATTTGGTTGATTATTTTAGTTTCACCAATTTAATCATAATTAAATTTTAACATAAAGATGACCAGATCTTATTGTGAAAACGTAGGCGTGACTTGCTCCATGATACATAATAACTTTTTATTATAAATGTACATGAATATTGTTCGATTCCAGAAATTAGGGTCATAACTCAAAATTGGACAAGTGTCGAGACATTAATATTTAATTCAATTTTAAAATAAAGATGACCAATAACATCAAATTTCTCAATTGGTCAAACCCCGAATAAATATGGAGGAACATTCCCGGCCCAATAAAGAAGAAGATGATTGACATAGATTCTTTAAATAAAGAAAGAAATAAATAAAAGATCATTGATCACATTTAGAAAACTTAATCGAGAAAATTTCTCGGCTACTTAAAATTTAGATTTAACTACAAACTCACACCTATATATATTAATAATTAAGATCATCCACCGTCTCCGCCGCCCTAAACTTCACCGCAATCTTTAGAGGATGAAGCAAGAGGTTATATTCTTGTCCTAAACTACTCATTCAATTTAAAAAAAAAAATACTCAATCCAAAAATTGATTAAAGAGTAATTTCAATGTATATTCTTGTCCTAAACTACTCATTCATATATATTGATAAAAAAATTCAAAATTAAAATAGAAAACATTATTTGAAGGATTAGAGATAAGTTGGTGCAATTACTAACGAATGTGTTCAATATATATAGAAGATCACTCAATAGTCGATATTATTAACAATGAATTAGATACTATTAGTATGATTTTATGTCTTTGATTTATCAATACGACAATGCGTAAATAAAAGAATGTCAAATAAACTACATTACAAACATCCGATTCACCCTCTGCCATTATACAGCCATTGTAATTCCTTTGGTCATATTATAGTATTTCCCTCACGTGTGGGATGAACTACCAAATGTTGTGGCTAGTATTTCTACACTTTCTTGTTGTTCTTAGTAATAAAGTATCACTATGATTTTCAAATAAAAAAGATCCGCTTAGATTGTGCAAACTGTCAAGCAATTTAAAACAAATTTATTATGTTAAGTGGCAATATAAGACCATGCTTTATACTCCCAAAATATGAAATATTTGATTAGGGCCTATTATAAGTCCAAAGCATTCGAAATCATACGACTCTAAAAGGACAAAAAAAAATAGCTTATTTTGGTTAGCCCTTGATATATGTATATTTTTTCCCCAAATAAGAATACTAATGTAAGACATACACACACACACACACTATATTTGAATCCATACATGCCAATTTGAGGACTCAATAATCCTAACCTTAACAAAATTATTTGAAGTTGTTCGAAAGTAAATTGATTTATTGCCTCAAAAGTTTTTATCTTAGAACAAGAATATACATATTACTATATATATTATTTAAAAATCTAAAAATTCCTCATAGGATAGAGAATAGATATGGATTTAGGAATCAAATTTCCTATTATAAAGAAGATGTCAGAAGTCATGACATAATATGTAGTTGTGTTTTCGATCAAGATAGGAAAATAAAAATAAAAAGCAACTTGCATTACTTTGGACAGTTAACTCCATTAATCTCTGGCCTCTGCAGGCTGCGCTTGTCGCTTCGTGATAGTTGATTATATTAATTTGAAAACTTCACCTACTCTTCTTTAACGACTGTTAACTTATTAATCACAACCAGATATCACATCACATGGCTAATAGTCAACTTTACTCTCATTTGCGGGTGGGATTATCAATTTTTTTTTCTTGACACGTGTCAAACATCTATGTTGTGCATGACACGTGGCAGAAGATTATTGGGCGTGCATAGTGAGTGTGATCGAGCATCGAACTTACCCGACAAGCGCCACAGCAGAGGTCGGAAATTAATGTAGTCAACTGTCCAAATTGCAAGTTCCTATTTATTTTTGCAATCGTGAAAACACAAATACACATTATTTAATGACTTCTAACATCGTCTCTTATATTATATATTGAGCTTTTGAGAGTTCAGAACCACCAAGCCATCTCATTTTCATACATTCTGCATTTTCTGCTCTACTCATCTAAACCAGATTCCACAGTCATGGCAGCTTACGCAGCTCTCGTTTCTCTTATGCATATCATCGACACCCTTGAAAATCATCCTCGCCCTCCCATCTCTCTCAACAAAAACCATGCTCATCTCCTCACTCAAACTATCACTTTTCTCCAGAAATTTCTCGAAGCCTATAACCCCAATCTTTCCTACACCGCTGAAGCAGACCTTTTGGAGACTCGCATTGCAGATGCAGCATATGCGGCCGAAGACGTCATCGAATCCCATATTGTGGATCGCATCACAAATGATGGGAAAAAGATCAGCTCCGATGATGTCTTCCACGAAGCTGTAGAGAAGGTCATTGAAGATATGGCGTTGATCGAGAAAGAGGCCATGCAACTCAAATTAGAGACCGTGTCTGTGGGGCTCCAACATCATCATCTCCACACAAAGTCAACTCTTCCGGATTCTTCCAGATCTTCTTCAGTTGCGCAAGTGCAGCACAGTAGGATGGTGGGTGCTGATCAACTCTTGCTTCACATGAAGGATAAGCTCACATCTGATCGCCCAGATCTACAAGTCATTCCGATTGTAGGGATGGGCGGCTCAGGTAAGACTACTCTTGCTATAAATATTTATCAAGATCGTCTTATTAAGGACCATTTTCATACTCGTGCTTGGGTTACCATTTCTCAAGAGTATAGCATTCGAGAAATTCTCGCACAACTCCTTAAGCAACTACTAGATAGAGACGTAAGTCAAGGTTTGAGCGAGGGTGAATTAGGAGACGTGTTGCACCAACACTTGTATGTTAGAAAATACTTGATTATCCTAGATGATATGTGGAGCATTAAGGCATGGGAAGGAGTTAGGATGTTTTTACGAAATAACAAAAAAGGTAGTAGAATAGTGGTAACAACTAGGCTTTCCATTTTGGCTTCAACCCTATCCAACTCTAGTAGCCTTAAGATGAATCTTCTAGATGAGGATGATAGCTGGGACCTGCTCTCCAAAACTGTGTTTGCAGAAAAGGATTGTCCAATTGAATTTGAGAAAATTGGGAAGGAAATAGGGAAACGTTGCAAAGGGCTTCCTTTGTCAATTGTTGTGGTTGGGGGACTTTTGGCCAAGTCCGAACCTACAATTCAAGTTTGGGAAAATCTAAGAGAAAACTTAAATTCTGTAGTGAATTTAGAGGATGATGAACGTTACTTCAAAATATTATACATGAGCTATAAGCAATTGCCCGTTCATCTAAAACCATGTTTTCTCTATATGGGAGTTTTCCCAGAAGATGAAGAGATTGGTACCACAAGGCTATTTAGATTGTGGGTTGCTGAAGGATTTCTAAAACCAATAAGTAATAAATGCATGGAAGAGGTAGCATTAGAGTACTTGGAGGAGCTTATTGGTAGAAATCTTGTTTTGATTCATAAGTTGGGGAGTATAGGAAAAATAAAAAAGTGCAAAATTCATGATTTGCTGAGAGATTTGTGCTTGAGAGAAGCTGAAAAGGAAAGGTTTTATACTGTGGTCGGAAGTCCTGCTCAGGGGATAGTGAATACTGCTGCCCAACGCCGCATTGTTGTTTCTAGTAGCACATCAAAGGATGAAGCCATAAACGCCATGTCGTCTATGCCGCTAGCTCGTTCTTTGATATGGAATCTTGAGTATGAGAAACTACCACCGCTCAATTTGAGGTTGCTAAGGATATTGGAATCATCTGATGAAAACTCTGAGGCTACAGAAACATGCATAGACAGCCTGTTTCAATTGGTTAACTCACGCTACATCAGTATCTCATGTGATGAGTGCCCTCATACAATCGTGCGACTTTGGAATCTGCAAACATTACATTTCAATTTAGGTCAGACAATGACTTTTCCTTTGGACATGATTCTGATCAGGCATATTGAGTCTTGTGTGATAGAATTCGACAACGACCAATTGCAAAGTGATAATATTGTTTTGGAAAATCTACAAACGTTGGTGGGGTTAGTGAATTTCAAGTGCAGCCAAGAAATAGTTAAGAGAATTCCCAATATCAAAAAATTGTTAATATGTTATGATAGATTTTTGGATGAGGAGTATTGTCTCACCAATCTTATATGTCTAGATAAACTTGAGTACTTTTACTGCGAGATTGACCGTGGATGTGATTCTCTACAGAGGCTAATTAGCTTTCCAAATTCGCTCATAAGGTTGCGTATTGATTTGGAAAGAGGCCTATTTTGGGAAGACATATTGGATAAGATAGGTTCATTGCCTCTTCTTCAGAAGCTCACACTCACAAAAGGGATGTTCAAAGAAGGCGAGTGGGAAACAACTGAAGGCCAATTCCGCAGCCTCAAAGTCTTGAAACTTCAGTATTGTACGGGTCCACATGTCTGGACAACAGAATGCTCTCACTTTCCATGCCTTGAGCGCCTTCATCTTTCTTCGATAGATGAACTCAAGGAGATCCCTTTAGAATTTGCAGAGATACTGACACTTAAAGTAGTAAAGTTGATCTTTTGCAGCGATTCAGCTGTGGAATCTGCTAAAAGAATAGTAGAGGAACAAGAGGAATTATACGGAGAAGAAGAAGCAGCCCTTCAAGTTCATGTTAAGCTCTTGAAGAAGAACGAAGCACTGGAGAGCTTGGCGAGTCCTAACTTTCATGTTACATCTGCGCGACGAAAACGAGAATGCAGCATTGAAGAGCTTGGCGAGTCCTAACTTTCATGTTAAAGCCATAAGACAGTTATGGTACGTAAGAAAAAATTGGTTTGGGTTGATTCTAGTTTTACTTTCGTATACAGAAAGAAATAGCTTTCATTTATAAATTATGAAGCTATTTCTACATTTTGATTCGTTTATATACTTCAAAAAGAAAGAGCTTTCATTTTTCCTTTGATTATATGATTTGACGTCGTGTTTGTTATTAGGAAAACGAATTTGATCCATACACTGTTGTTGGAAATGCTCTTGGGGAGTGAATCAGCTAGTTTGTTTGCAAATCATGGCTGGATGTGCTCGAGATTGATGATTTTGTCAATTCACATTTCGCTAAATCAGTCCCCTCTTTGTCAAGTCATATTGTTGCAAAGTTTTCGAATTTGAAGACTGATAGAGAGCAGCCATGATCGTCGACGAGAACTACAGCAGAAAAGTGTCTAATTTTGGCCGTTGTGAGAGGAACAAGAGTTTATGTAATTAGCTCGAGAATGGCTTGCTAACATCCCAATCACCTCCAAAGTCGTATCCCTGTACCTGTATCGTATCACCCGCGCCAGCCATTTGTGACAAATTGTTTGAGCTTTCTTCTTTTGACAAGACGTTGGCATTTTGTTAAATTGAGCTCTCTATGTTGATATGTATTTATTTGAGCATATCTGTTAATTTCTGGTATTTTGCTTCACTTAGTTTGTGTTAAATGTAGCTCTATTCCCAATTCTATCTGTTTTTCATCATGCTGCATGATGTAGTTGATCCAACAATCTTTCTTCAAATTAAGCTACACGAAATCAATAGAATTCTACTTAAAAAAGCAACATCAAAGAAATATACTACTCCGGTCCCTAAGTTTCTTCTTTTTTGGGATGGTCCCCAAGTCTTTTCCTAACCATTTTTGGACATTACCCCACAACAAATTATTATCTCTTATCCTTACTTTATCAACTTATTTACTTAAAATACCACGTATGGCCCACAACTATCTCAATTAATTAATATATCACTACCCTCGATGTGGCACCCTTTAATGTCTTCGAGCCCGTCTTGTCTAGAAAGAGAGCGAGTCCGCCTGGGAAGGATGATTTATGAAAATAGGACATGATAAACTCATGTGTCTCACTAAGGCTCAGCCAAAACTTACAAACACATCTGAACTTCATAATGCTTCGAAAAGGGAGTCTCAAGAGGATATTGATGATGATTTCTGGGGGTAAATATGCCACAAAATCTTTCCCCATTTATATCTGCAAATTAATGGCTCCTTTCTCTTGATTCTTTGACTCCTTGATCAAAGAAAATCAAACAATAACACATAATAACTAAAACTGAAGTTGATATATATATGAAATAATTATGAGTGCAAAAAATAAATCTATTAATTTCGGAAAACTATTGAGTTTATAAGTTTTATGGTGAACTTCCAACTATACCATTAAAATTAATAATTTCCTCAAGTTAGTGTAAAAATTAATCAAGAAGCAATGGACACAGAATTTATCCTTTTCTATTTAAAACTTAATTAAGGCAAAATAATCTACCATCAACTATATCTCAACAGAGGGAATTCTATCTAAATCACACAAGTTTGCCCTAAATCACAGATTTTCTTCTCAGAAAACTTGACAATGAGAACAACATAATTAAGTTGAGATAAAGCAGAATAAGATTAAAAGTAAAAGATCAAAGAATCAAAGCTGTCGAATGAACGAGAAAAATTGATCTCACCTAATTCCAGCTCGTCTCAACGGCTGCAGCAATAGCGGTGGCGCCACGGCGGAAACCTGGTGTCGTATTATTGGGGAAAATAAAAGGCCCTAGTATACAGTCAATCTAATTTCTCCTTTTAAAGGCAAATCACTTTTTACGTCCCAAAATTAATTTAACAATAATGACAAATGGACAACTGTTGTCCGGACAACTACCGATTTTAGGTTTGAAAATCGATCTAACTAATATTATTTAAAACTATCCGTTTTTTTTTCTTGAAAACCGGTCCAACTAATTCCTTACACCCATCATTTTATTTTTTGTAAATAATTTTATTAATTGATTATAAATTATATTTTAATCGATTTTAGCATAATTTTTCGTTCGAGCTTAATTAAGGGATACAATAGTAAAACAAGAAAATAAAAAAAAAACCGATGGTTTTAAATAATATTGGTTGGACCGATTATCAAGCTTAAAACCGGTTAGTTATCCGGACAACAGTTCTCCGTTTATCATTACCCTTAATTTAATTATAAAATATTTCGTTATTACTATGTTTCTAATTCAGTTAATTGTCGTTATTTGAAGGAGGATATTTTTGCCAATTGACTGTTATATAGGTTTTACATTAAAATTTTGAATTTTCTTTAATTACTAAGTTTATACAATTTTATCCCAACACAATTTTAGGAAAAAATATTAGTGAAGATTTTATTTCATAAATATCCCACAATTACCTTTTCAAAACAAAATATGTATATATATCCAACCATTCGACGATATAGGTCACCAAGCGCCACCATTATATTTTAAAGTAAGCAGCTTCGATCCAACTCCAGCAGCAGAAGCTTTGATTTTTTCAAGTAAACAGATTCGATCCATTATATTTAATTTTTCCAATCAACAACCCAACTTTATATTCTCACTCTTAACATTTTTTATCCGTTTATTTTATGCTAATTTATTTTTTTAATTTGATTTTCTCTCCGTAATTAACTCTACTCGTTTGATTTTCAGCTGTATGACCATTTACACCCCAAGCTTTCTTCCTCTCAAGACTTTTGTGAAGGAGCATGTAAGCTCGTTCTGATCTGTGATTTTCAATCCGATGATGGAATGCATAAATGAGGAATATTTGGGAAAACCTACGTATATCATGAAATGTAATTTCTGTAACGCTTTTGCCAAGATGATGTGTCAATATCAGTTGCTTTTACCTTGCTTATATCATAAAACAATGATGAGCAAAATGTATCCTGAAAAAGTTGGCTTGTAGAGATTATTAACAATAGTTTTAATAGACCTCTTGAATTTCTTGTGCTATTATTTCCTCACAGTTGATATGGTGAGAAGATTAGCCCGTGTACTTGACCGCAGGGGCGGACCTAGAAAAAATTGTCGGTGGGGGCTATATCTTCTATATTTCAAATTCAAAAACATGGAACCAATTTTGCATGTAATTTAATTTAGTAATGGGGGCTTTGTACAATAATTCAAACAAATTATTGATATTTTTTATAATTTTACTATAAATTTTTCTAAAAAAAATTGTTTGGTGGGGGCTGGAGCCCCCGTTGCCCCCACCTAGGTCCGCCCCTGCTTCACCGTGGAGATGGCAGAGGTGGAGATTAGGAATTCCATGGTAATAAAATAGTTCATCATATGCCTACAAAAAAAATGAAAATTTTGATTGCAAGACGCCGTTTGACGACATGATCAATGTAAGAAATTCCAATACTCGTGGAAAATGAAATCAAAGAAGATATAATACCTCATTCACTCATTTTCACTCCAAGTGAACACACCCTAATAGTATTACGATTTGAAAATATCCCTCTTAAAAATGATGCTTGTGAATAAGAGAACAAATACAAATAGGGATGAAATTGGCCCTGCCCGGCCCGATCGGATATTCTTCAGTTTGCCTAAAATTGAGTTGGTTCGCGCCATTTCTTTTACGGGGGAAGATCCTTTGTTGTGCCAAATCGATATGGGAAATCTTGGACAAAGGACTTTTTCATCAACCGATTTGAAGAATGATACGTTTAAAGGATACCCCATCAAAGTGTTCAAAGATGGCGACATCTTGATCGAATGGGGAAGTTGCAGATTGTTATACTACGTCAGCAAGCCTAAACTTTTCGAAAAGTTTAGGAATATTATGACCAGTTACACCCCAAGCTTTCTTCCTTTCAAGACTTAGAGGGTGTTTGACTAAGCTTTTATGGTCCTTAAAATAACTTATGAGTTCTTCATTATTAAGAATTTAGGAGCTTATAAGCTGTTTTAAGGAGCTTTTAAGCTCAGCCAAACACCTACTTAGCTTAGTTGTAATTAAAGAAGTTAGCCTTTTCAGTTATCATTGTGCTGAGTCAGCAAAGTTAGTCAAAGGCGGTGAGTGAGTAGTCAAAGTCTGCTAGATCTAATTGTGCTGAGTCAGCAAAGTTAGTCAAAGGCGGTGGGTGAGTAGTCAAAGTTTGCTAGATCTAGCTACTTACAGCAGTGCTGTATATTTATAGCTCGTTTCAGAAATGATCAATTTCAATATACAAAATTCTCCCTAATTTCTGCTCTCTTCTTCTTCATCTCCATTCTATGCTGTTCATCTTATCTTCAACACACATTAGTCACGCAGCCACCATTTCCGCCGCCGCGGCGTCGCCCTCGGCTTCCGCCGTCTCCACCGCACTCTCGTGAAGATGAAGCATGTACGTTTTCAACATTTTTCTAGCTACGCTTATTTCTTAGTTTATGTGATTATTGCTCAAATTCTGCACTGGTTCTCGATCTCTGTACTGGAGTTTTTTTTTTTTTTTTTTTTTTTTTTTTTTTTTTTTTTTAATTAGTAATGTTTGGATCAAAATTAGCACGTTTCTGCTTCGCTACTTTCACAAAATCGTTATTAGCGACACCGCCGATTTTGCTAAAATAAGTTTGTGGATGATTCTTCTATTGAGTTAGGGTTTATGCCTTCAAATCTTGAATTATTGAATTGCCGTTTGAATATCCTGTATTTGATGCTGTATTTTGACGCTTATAATTTCGGAATGGATTAGTGTTTTGGCCTAAAAGAAAATTATGTAGTTTTCGTCACTCGCTGATGGATAAAAATTATCTTATCTTGTACTTTGCTTCTTAGAAAATTTTGTTATTAGCCGCATCTATAAATTATTGAATGCCCGTTAGAAACCTGCATTGATGTTGTATGATGATGCTTGTATTTGTATCTGATTGAATCCCTGGAATTGAGACTCGAAGACTGCTACCTGTTTTCTTTGATCAGATGATGAGAGAGGATTTCAAAATGGGAGATGATTTCTTCAATTATATACCACCGGAAATCACATTAGATATCCTTTCAAGACTCCCTGCTCCAACAGTTATGAGGTGCAAGTGTGTTTGCAAGCCATGGCTTAATCTCTTCGCGACTCCTGAGTTTGTGAAGTCCCATCTTTCTAAATTAGTGCCGGGCCTCGTGCTCTATGATTGGCAGACAGAGCCAAAACCATACACATTCGTTGAATTTGTCGATGAGGTTGATTGTAACTATGATAAGCAGCATCATTGGGATATAGTCTTCAATTTCAAACTCCCTTTTTGCAAGCCACTGTATGGTTCAGCCAATGGTTTGCTCTATCTTTTTGGTGGACCTTATGGTGATGATTTTGATATTGTTATATGCAATCCATTCACCCGTGAGTATATCACGGTTCCTCCTCCTATGCCTTACTCTGGCTCTCCATTTCATTATGGATTTGGAGTGAGCCGAGTGAGTGGCCAGTATAAGCTGGTTCAGATTTGCATTAAACCTTATGTCCTAACATCTCCTCCGTACGGATATGATCAGACTGAGTGCCAGGTTTACACTGTCGGGACTGGATTATGGATAAGAATTTCATCTGCAGGTAGTAGCCCTCTTACGAATGCATATGATTCCATAGGTGCATTTCTGAATGGAAATTTTCATTGGGTGGCTTTTAAGGGCTCCTCTTTTCTGATTTCTTGCCTTGATCTTGAAACGGAGATTTTTAGCACCCTTCCTTTTCCTCCTGTTGCTCTTGTCGGTCCTCACAAATATAGGAACCTGTCTGTTTTGAGAGATTGCCTTTGTGTATGTGAAAGTTCGTGGGATGAGGGGTCATCTAATTGTGATATTGATATCTGGTTGATGAAGAAATACGGAGATGAGAAATCTTGGAGAAAGGAATTTATCATTCGCAAGGTTTCTGTGGATGAGTCTTTAGCTAATGTACGCCCCGTCAAGGTATTCAAAGACGGCAGCATCCTGATGGATCATAAAGGGTGTAAGATGCTATTCTACTCCAGCAAGACTAATACTATTCAACAAGTTATTCTGTTTGGAGAGGGTCTTGAAGATGTTTTCGGCTGTATGGCCATTTATTCCCCAAGCTTTCTTCCTCTCAAGACTTTTGTGATAGAGCGTGTGACCTCGTTCTGAGCTGATGATGGAATGATGCATAAATGAGGAGGAATATTCAATATTCTACCTTATATCATGAAATGTAACTTCTGAAATGCTTTTGCCATGACTATTTGTCAGTATCATTTGCTTGAAGTTGTATGATATTACTTTTGCTTTAGTTGGTGGAAGTGAACAGCCTCAATTGCTCTTTTTTTGATCATCAAAGGAGCAGCATGCTTACATGATGCATTGGTCAATTTTTTCCCTCAAGTCTCATTTCCTGCATAGAAGAGCAATCTCTCTTTTCTTTATATATATGTTTATTTTTCAGAAGATTTTCTAGTTTATGAGTTGCATCGGTCTCTACTGCTTATTGACATTGTGGAATTTCTGTGATTTATTACATAAATAGTTTTGTAACATGATTGAGTGATATTGCTGGTGCTTCTGTGCAACGGAGGGAGTGATCATGAAACTAAACACATACGAGATATAATTAACAATAGTTTGAATATATAGGCCTCATGATTTGTTGTACATTGCTATTATTTGAATTTCTTGTGCTATTATCCTCACAATTGATACTTGATATCGTGAGAAGATTAATCCTTATTTCACCGTCGAGGTGATTGGGAATACCGCTGTAAAAAAATAGAAATTTGTGCATGCACGATGTTGTTTGAAGCACATCCATGGGCTGATGTGGTAATTTTTTCTGCAGATCTAGGATCCTTCTCCCACATAATCAGTGTAAGAAATTCCTATTTTTGTCGGAAATTTAATATATGAAATACTTTTAAATTCGGATATGAGATTGATCTTGAACACCTAAATATATAAGGGCAAAATTGATATAAGATACTTTTGTCATTGGCTTTGTGTGTTGTTCATATGGGTGTACACTTAGTTCAAAAAAATGGTCGGAAATGTTCAGCGTTAAAAATCGTTATAATTTGACTAAGTTCCACTATTTTGTAAAGTCTATGAATATGTTAAATTTATTGTATAAGGATTAAATGAAATCAAAATATTATACTAACTTAAAAGATCAATCTACTCAACCAGAAAAATTAGTTAGGAACCCCATAAAAAAAAGGCAAAAGTGCATAAGGGACTTTGAGATTTGCTTTCTTTTCATATCGGAAATTATTCATTTATATTGGGTGAAATAACCTATGAGGTATGAACTGAAATTCCAAATATTATTGAGGGGCCTAATAATAAGAAAATTAAAAGTTGAGGGACTTATCTTTTATGTTGGTTATTTAATAACTAAACGTCATCGTTTGACACTCACTATTTTCAGCTCGCTTTTCTCTTGTTTTCTGCTCCTAGCCCACACTACCGCCAACTACCATTTCCGCCGCCGCCGCCGCCGCCGCCTAGATCCTAACATCTCCGCCGCATTCTCCAGAAGGTAAACAAACCATGAGCTTCTATTTTTACATTCGACAATTTCTATACCTCTGTTTTTTGCTTTTTCTAAGTCAATATGGTTTCCTTTTTCTTCGGAATTTCGTTAAATTAGTTTTTCCTCGTTTTATGGAATTGCTTTTGAAAGATAAGTTTGGATCGGACACAGTCTCTCTCTCTCTCAACCTTAGGCCTTTTGCGTTTTCTTTTTTTTTTTTTGCTTCCGATTTTTAGCATCATTTGCCCCTGTTTTGTGCTTGTTTCTCAGTCAACATGATATTTTTCTGCGGAATTTTCGGAATTTTAAAGATTAAACATCATGTATTTTCGCTTCCTACAGACCAAATTTGGCAATATATTTTGTCGATTATTTTGCGTTAAGAGTTCGGGTTTAGGCCTGAATTCGATGGTGTAGTTTTAAATTTGTGGAACAGAATGCTTTTATATTTTTACGCTTACAATCTCAGATTAAAATTTTGGTACTGCTATTTGTAATTTTTGATTAGGGGTTAAGAAATCAAGCAGACAGAGGAAAGCTGCTCATTACCCCAGAATGAGTCAAGATTTCTTTAAACATCTACCATCTGAAATCATATTAGATATCCTCTCAAGACTCCCGGCTAAAACCACGATGAGGTGCAAGTGTGTTTGTAAGCCGTGGCTCGATCTTCTCATGACTCCGGAGTTTGTGAAGTCTCATATTTCTAAATCAGTCCCAGGCCTTGCTGTCCTTAAGGGTGGAATGGAGTCAAAGTCATTCAAAATCGTTGAATTTGTGGATGAGCTCGGTCTTAACTGTCACGAGCGTCGTTGGGATATAGTCTTCAAGATGGATGTCCCTTTACACGAGCCACTGCACAGTTCAACTGATGGTTTGCTCTTTCTGTGCAAGGGAGGCTTCTGTCGTCGTGGTGATCTATTTCTATGCAATCCAATCACGCGTGAATATATCAAGCTTCCTTCTCCTCGGCAGAATTACTCTGAACCTATGTTGCAGCTGGATACTTTTGGATTCGGAGTGAGCAAAATCACTAGCCAATATAAGGTAGTTAGGATGTTCCTTGATGAAAAACCATCACTTCCGCGGGGCACACCTAGTCAATTTGAGTGCCAAGTATACACTGTTGGAACCGGATCATGGAGAAGGATTGCCTCGGATAAGGGGCTCTTGTATGAGGATGATAAGGTTGGGCATTTCTGAATTGGAATCTTCATTTTTGGGCAGTTCAACTCTTTTCGTCTTTCCGGATTTCTTGCCTTCATCTGGAAACCGAACATTTTAGCACATTTTCTCCTCCACCTCTTGATGATGATGATGATCCTCGTATATGTCGGAGCCTGTCTGTTTTAAATGATTGCCTTTGTGTATGTGAAAATTCAGCTCATGAGTTGATGTCTAGTGAGATTAATATTTGGATAATGAAGGTGTATGGAGATGAGAAATCGTGGACAAAGGAATTTGTGATACGCAAAGTTAACGTTGATTGGGCAGATTATATAGGATCCATCTGCCCAATCAAAGTTTTCAAAGACGGCAGCATCCTGATGGAATTGGAAAGCAACACACTGTTATACTACTCCAGCAAGAGTAAAGCTATTCAACATGTTAATCTCTCTGGATTGCGTGGCAGTGTTATCAGCAGCAGTACGGCCATTTATGCCCCAAGCTTTCTTCCTCTCAAGACTTTCGCTATGGAGAATGTAAGCTCGTTCTGATTCAAGACTATGTTACTTGAAATTTAAGACAGTATCAGCATTTACAGATCTTTCATTTCTATTTTGGCACCTAAATGCAAACAATTACTGTAATCTTCTTATGTTAGAGCCTTCACATTCTCATTAATTAGTTGATCATTGTTATGATGTCAGTTCTTCAGTTTTTAACTAAATTCTTTGCTTTTCGCGATAATGTACAGTCACTTCTCTCTTGTTAGCATTATTAACTGTACTTTGATGAATGTGGGAACTCGGAGCCCCTACTTTGGTACGGACCTTATTAATTCGCGCTCATGTATATGAGAGCTAATTATAAACCAAAGAATCGGACCGAGTTTCTGCCAAAATTCAACGTTTCTTGGATACACAAATTTGTATATCCATAGCATATTAGCATGGGAATACAAATGATTTTGTGTTAATGGACTAATTGTTAATACTTTTTATTTTAGGTTTAAGGAAAAGTCGAAAACCTTTTCATTACCCTATTAACAACCTGAAGTAATATTGACTTGAATTAAATCCAATATCATTCTTGACTTGAATGCTCTACCATTGAGCTACATCCCCTTTTGTAAAATAAATCAATCAAATATATAACAGTAAATAAATACAAAGGATAATTATATTTAACTTTATGGGGCCATGTTCTATATTCATGTCACTCCAACTCTCTTTTAACCATATGGATAAAGTCTAATATATATGTGGTATAAGGACTTTCATCACGTTGCAAGTTAGTAATCTAATTCTCTTATTTGGAACTAATTGATTTCACAAATAAAAATATGTTTTGATTTCTTGGTGATATTGATAAGACTTATGGAAACTTCTTGTTTTATTTTTTCCAAACTCATTATATAAAAAATAATTAAAATTGTTATAATTTCAAGAGAGCAATGAAAAAAATATTATGGCAAAGAATGCTAGAGACTTGGACGGTTAGCACTGAAGTCAATTGCATTCTGCTCAACTTCAGATATTTACTCCACTACTTTGCATGCATAGACTATGATTCGGTCTCATGCACCTATGTGAACCAAGGATCTAAATAGAAAGTTCACTATAATTTTAAAATATAACTAAAACAACTTATAAGTATGTATCAACATCAGTCAATTAAACTTTGAAATACACAAACCTTCCATTAGCATAGATTCACATTTTGAAGGATAACAAAAAAAAAATCACATTTTGAAGGATATATATAAAAAAAATCCTGCTCACACGCTCCATTACTTGAGAACTTAGAGATTTGAATCATCCATACTTTTGAATTTTTCTGCAATTCTTTTGCTGCTTGCAATATAGAAACATCAAACTGCACGGTAAAGTATATCATCAAATCAAGTAGACTAACATGAACTATAAAAATTTTCCATTGAATTGCACATGTGAGAAAAAATGGTGAACAAGTGCTCGCTTGATCTCTTTTTTCCTACTCTTTATTTACATGTTTTGTTCATCATCATCGTCATTTGAATTGGAAATTTGTCATAAAAAACTTCACAGATATGTGATTGCTTAAAAGTAAGCATTTGTTGTTTAATACTTCATTGTATTTTGTGCTACAATGAAGTTCATAATAGCGTACACTTTCCTGCTTCAAGAATGCTTGCAAATTTAGACATAGCAGCATACTAAATGGAGGCATGGATTCGATTTCCCTAAAAATAGAATATGAATATGTTGATATCAAATAAACTATTATCCATGTAAAACACATTACGAATAGTAAATGAGAATCTGACCATTTTGTCATGAAATATACATTCATGACTATGTACATAATTTCTGGTCTTGTATTCTGGAATCTTGTAGTGCCTCACCAAACGAAGACGCAATGCTATAGTGCTTTTGCCTGGTTGAAGTTCATCGATGGTACCAAATAATGGAGGCATGATTTTGTAATCTGTGGAGTTATTTAATAGAAGAGAATTTTGGTTGAACGATTGGTTGTTGGTGTATTTTTAGATTTTTTTGGTAGTAGTTATCTAATGCACCAATTCGTGGCACCTTTCCATACTCCAAGTCAAAAGATGCAACTATTGGAAATAGGTATGTGAAGTAAAATAAATGATTAAATTATTTGGTATGTTTTATTTGTTTTGGACGGCGAAAACATGTTTTAAGGCTGTTGTTATAGTTAATAGTAATAATGTATATATTGATTAAAATAGATATGTCTACCAAATTGTCGCAGCTTTTAAGATTTTGATAAATATGTATTCTGATATATATAGGCACCGATTGCATTGAAGTAGTTTCTTTTTATTTTATTTTCTTTATCTTTCTTCTCTATTTTATCTCTTAATCTTCTTTTTAATATTTGTGTAATCTGCTTGATTAAAAAATATTGAAGATGGATCTTAAATAAAACATCTTGATGAGATATTTAATTTGATGTAAAAATCGTACTTTATGAATTTCTAACAAAAAAGTTAATAGTTTTAATTTTAAAAATATACTATAATTTTTCTATTTCCTCTCTCTATATTTTAGTAAAACGATTTTTTATTTTATTTATATTTTCCTTGTATTTTCTTTTTGTTTATACTTAAAAAAACATCTAAATTGATGATTATACGTTTTTTTTACCTCAAATAGTTTATTCTTGTAATTTTTAGAAAAATAGTAGCAGAACAGTTTTTATTTATTATATATATTTTTATTTATAATATTACATTTAATTGTAGTTGGTGGTTATATATTAGTGTGAGTCTTATCGTTTTAGTAGATTAGTTTATTTTACTGATTCTAACTAAAATCTATTCACCTCAAATATGAGAACGTGAGAAGTTATTTTGTTTGATATTTATCAATTAAATTTTTATATTTTATTTTCTTTATCTTTCTTGTATATTTTATCTCTTAATATTCTTTCTAATATTTGTGTAATTTGGTTAATTAAAAAATATTGAAGATGCATCTTAAATAAAAGATCTTGATGAGATATTTAATTTGATGTAAAAATCGTACTTTATGAATTTCTAACAAAAAAGTTATAATAGTTTTAATTTTAAAAATATATAATTTTATGTTAGTGGTTTATTTTACCGATCTTACGTCAGCAAAATTGATTTAGAATTTTTTCTCTCTCCTAACTTTTGTTTTTATATATATATAGATATAGATTATTGTTACTTTTACTGTCCTCGCATTTTTGTATTGCAACTTATTTATTCATTTCTATATACATATTTTAACGTTTATAAATTATAATAAAATAAAAAATAAAAGTGAATAAAAATAATTCAAACACATAATTTCATTAATAAAAAAACCTTGCAAAAAAAGCCCACAAAGCCTTTCCCAATTTCAAAGCCCAATAATAAAAAACCCTGAAAATGTCCCTGGCTAAAATCCCTAGCGTAATATAATTCCCTCCCTTCTTCTCCATCTCTAGCGCCATTTCTTCTCTCTGCTCCATTTCTTCAACAAATTAGAAGTACTGGTATACAATATTCAGAAATATAATAGTAGTTTACTTTGAATCTACACTACAAACGCTAATTCGTGTTTGGAGGAGAGAGAAAGCGGAGAAAAACGCATTTTGCGTTGCGTTTTACCGTGGGAACTTTTACCGATTGGAAATGCTCAAAGCGGCGCCGCAAAAACTTTCGATTTCATCTGAGTTAAAGATTGGAGGATAACGTCAGGTTAGATCAGTCTGTCTTCTTTGATTCGACTTTGAAGTTTTAATCCTCTATTTTTCGCTTTTTTTGTGATAAATATGTTCTAAATAGAAGTTGTTTAGGCGTAACTCTGTTTCAGAAATCTATTATTTTGACAGAATTGATTTATGTTATTATTATTGTTATTTAATGTTCTGTCTTCTAGAAAAGGATTAGTCTCTCGTTTTTAGCACTTGTTTTTTTATGGTATATATTTGTGATAATTATGCTCATTAAGAGAAGTTATTAGTTTTATAAATTAATAATTTATTTTTCCAGAATTGATTGATGTTAGATTATTGTATTTGAGGCATGTCTCCTAGCAAAGGATTAGTCTCTTGTATCCAACACTTTGTTTTTTTATAGTCTTAAATATGTTTATAAATCATTTTTTTTTTCCAGAATTTATTAACATATGTCCCTAAGAAAAAAGATTAGTCTCTCATATCCAACACTTAATTTGACTCAGGCAGAACCAAGAAAACAAAGAAATTTGCAAGTGTATAACTAAAGAATGGAGGAACACTTCTTGACAAATCTACCACGAGAAATCAACCTCGATATCCTCTCGAGGCTACCAGTTCCAACGGTTATGATCTGCAAGTGTGTTTGTAAGTGATGGTGCAATTTGGTGGAGTCTCTAGAGTTTGCCAATTCCCATCTTTCGAAATCAGTCCCGGGCCTCGTTGCTCAGCAGCCTTTTTTTACAGGGCATCGATGCAAAGTTGTAGGATTCAATCCTCGTTGTGATATAAGCTTCAGCTTCTGCCTCCCTCGTCCTTCATTAGTAAAAAGTTCATTGGATGGTCTGCTCTTTATGATCACGACTTCTAAAAAGAACAAGCTTCTTTACGTATGCAATCCAGTCACGCGTGAATATATCACGCTTCCTCATCCTCCAGGTCGTCCACCGTATATGGGCTTATTCCATGGATTTGGAGTGAGCAAAATAACTCGCCAATACAAGCTAGTTATGATTGTGTATCCATGTGCGATATACACACTCGGAACCGGATGTTGGAGAAGCATTTTAGCTGGTGGATTGTACTTGTATGCCAAGTATGAGCCTGATCACGCAGGTGTGTTTCTGAATGGAAATCTTCACTGGTTGGCGGCTGATTCCTATTGCACGAAACTGGAGATTCGTTGCTTGGATCTTGAAACGGAACTTTTTAGTACCTTGTCGCTTCTTACTTCTCATTTTGATTATGCCCATAAGAGCCTAACTGCTTGGGGAGGTCGCCTATACTTTTTGGGCAGTGATTCTGTTGATGGAGAGATTGTTGTATGGTCGATGAAAGAATATGGAGATGAGAAATCTTGGACGAGGGACTTGGTCATCGATCAAAGAGGTCGAAGGAATTTTTGTCCTATCAAAGTTTTCAAAGATGGTGACTTCTTGTTGTCAGTGGGATATGGAGGTGACCTAGTTTGCTTCTCAACCAAGACTAACACTATTCGAACAATTCGCCTTCCTGGATTGTTCGTTGATTGTTACACCTTCACATTTGCTTATACGCCTAGCTTTCTTCCGGTGCTCAAATCCATGGTAAATGAGAATGTAAGCTCGTTTTGATGTTCAATCGTTCAGAGTACGATTATCTGTTCGAGTTTCTGTTATTCCCTTGATTCTTAGAATTGTATGTAAGCTTGCTTTGCTTTGTCTTTGTACTATTTTGACAACGTTGATCTTTCTATATATATTTCTGTGCCTTGTATTTCAGTAGCTTTTATTGCTTAAATATTTTTGTGGCTGTGGTTGCCAAGAGTTTTGAGAGCAATTTGATAGTAATGATGATTTCTCATATCGAAAGCTGCAATATTTGATAATATATGTTGATCAGAGAGTTGAAGAATTAAAATTAAATAAACCAAGAAAAAACGGAGTCGCCGTAATACAATCAACTGAAATTACTAAATTAAGCAGATTTTTTTTTTCTTTTTTTTTTCCCACACAATTCTTGCACCAAAGATCATTTATTAATTTTAATATTTGGTCAAGCTGAACAAGACATGAGCTCCATAAAAGATTTACATTACCCTGCATTTGATCAAACTCAACAAGCGCATAATTATAAAAAGAGAGCTCAAGAACATATATATGATAAACTAATTAAATCCCTCTCAATATTGTGGTAATCTGTTTGTGTAATCATTCTCAATATTTATATTATACTCCCTCCGTACCCTTCATAATATAACCTTGCTTTTGGACACGAGTATTAAAAGAAGAGTATTAAAAGAAGAGTATTAAGCGGAAATGTGGTGACTATAGTAAATAAAGTAATAGGCAAGTGTTGTTGAGTTAGTTGTGAATAGAGAAAAAGTGATTGAATTGTGAACTGAAAAAGAGTCTCACATTGAGGGTAGTGATATAGTATTAATTAATTAAGATATTGGTGGATCATATGTGGTATTTTAGATAAATAAGTTGATAAAATAAGGGTAAAAATAATAATTTGTTGTGGGGTAGTGTCCAAAAGTAGCTAAGAAGAAACTTGGGACCATCCCAAAAAAAAAGATAGAAACTTGAGGACCGGAGGTAGTATAAAATATTTTTAAAGTAAATAAAGTGATATAAAAACGGTTTTAAAATAAATAAAGTGTGTAATGGGATTTTTTAATTAATGGCCAAAAGGAAATGTTATATTATTAATGAGACAACACAAAAAGAAAAATCTTACATTAGTAACGGGACGGAAGGAGGATTTCATTTGTTTTTTGGTAATTTCATGATTAATGTTGGATATGTCATATCCTTTTATGTCAATATTGCGCTATTATTATTCTTGCAAATGATGACCTTACTATAATATTAATCAAGATTTAAGATTGTCAAAAAATCAAATTTAACTAAACAAAACATAAAAGAAAGTAAAATTCGGTCTTAGGTACGATCTGGAGATTCTAGATAAAGAAAAGTGGATTTTTTTTTTTTAATAGCCTTATGAGCTATGACATCTTTTATTGCTTTAGATCAATGATCGATAAGTATAGATTAATATTATACTCTAATCAGTTGAAATAAACTCTAGTTTCTATATTTAAATTTTTAGGCCGCCACGTGTCATTCATCCAAATGAAGACAATTGAAAGATTTCAGTTTGATAAAAGCACAGGCCCTTATATACATGACAGTCCACGTATCAAATAAAACCTAACAAATCTGTACATATATAGTAATAATTGTCGGTGACAACCAAATATCAATTGTTGCCCTAACTAAAGTCTATAAATAACAAGAACGCAGCAAGATTGATTCATTCCATCAAATACGAGAGCAAGAAAGCAACAACACATCTAGAGAGAGAAAGAGAAAGAGAAAGAGAGAATGATTCCAGTAGGGTTTCATTTCGCACCCACGGAAGAAGAGTTGATCCGAGGATTCCTACTTCCACGAGTCATGGGAGCACCGCTGCCATGGAACGGCATCATCGAGAGGAAGGTATACGGCGACGACGCGGCGCCCGTGGGTGGTTTTCAGCGACGCCGGGGAGCCATCGATGTATTGGAACACCAAGATAGAAGGCGGCGTCACCAAGAACTCTACCTACGTCTTCACCACGCTGAGGAGGGTTCCCAACAACAAGAAGATTCCGAGAACAGCCGGCGGTGGCACATGGAAAGGCCAAACCATTCCCAAGAAGATCAAGAACTCGGCCACCGGTGAGATCGTCGGATATTCGAGGATGTTCACGTTCGAATCCTCCAAGTTCGACATCACACCATCGTCGGAGTTAGGGCACTGGATCATGCACGAGTACACCCTAGACGGTGCTGCGCTGGAGGAGACGGGGCTCAGGGGCGGCTGCCATATCGTCATCTGCAAGATCACCAGATGCATGAAGAAGCCGCAGTTTGTTCTTAAGAATAACAAGAGGGTTGCGGACCAAGAAGCAGAAGAAACTAGTCGCAAGAAACAAAAATCCTTGGATAGCGATGGCGAGGGCTTTTTTGATGTCGCAGCAATGGAAACGGTTGGTGGCGAAGGCTATTTAGATGCGGTAGGAATAGAGGCGGTAGGCAGTGGCGAAGGCTATTTAGATGCGATAGGCAGCAACGAGGGCCTTTTCGATGGTGAGGTCTTTTTTGATGGTGAGGGCTTTTTTGACAGCGAGGGCTTTTTAGTTGCTGTAGGCGGCAGCCAGAGCTCTTTAGATGCGGTAGACGGCGGTGAGGGATATGTAACTGAGGCAACAATAGAAGCAATCGGTGGCGAGGGCTATTTAGATGTGGCAGAAATAGATACGGCCATACATGGCGAGGGATATGTAGATGAGGCCGCAAAAGAAGCAGTAGGCGGCAAGGAATATGTAGATGAGGCAACAATGGAAGCGGATGGTGGCGAGGGCTTTTCAGATGCGATGGCAGCAGAAGTGTTCTGGGAAATCGACGACCCCAATTCGTGGCTTAACAACTCGGCGCCCTTTTTAGTTGATTCAGAAGATAGTATTGATAGTAACATAGTATATGATTTAGATTTGTGGTCTTTTCCCCTGTTCTAGTGTTTCCTCTTTGTTTTCATGTTATTCATCCAATGTAGAACCATAATTTTATTTTATTTTTATATATCAATGAAGATGATTTTATGAGATGTTCAAATTTTATCTGTATTAGATGATTTTTTCATAATTTTTTTCATATATCAACAGTAGAGCCATGTTAGATTAGATTATATATTCCACTTCCATATTAGACGAACGCTAAATTTTGCTCTTTATTATTCGCAGACTCAATACACAATATCGGTGATCAGATATTTATTGGAACCAAATGCGAAAATTCAAAATCGGCCAATTACAACCACACAAGCCAACTAATAAAGTCAGAGCAACGTTGATTTTGCAGAATTTGGTGAAGGAGAGGGAACCGGATTCCATCCACCTCTCGTCATTCACCGCCACGATAGCCTATTTCTGGTCGTTTATCGGCAAAGCAGCGGCGGAGGCGGGGGAGGAGATCGGCGACGGCGACGTCGAATTCTTCGGCTTCCCGGTGGACGCGCGGAGCAGGGTGGAGCCGCCGGTCCTGGCGGAGTACTTCGGTAACTGCGTAGGGTTTGTGGTGGCGGAGTCGAGGCATGGGGAGATCAGAGGGAAGGACGGATTTTGTGTTGCGGCGAAGTTGGTTGGGGAGCTGATCAGGGATAAGGTGAATAAGGAGGGGGAGATTTTGAGCGACGCCGACGAGTGGCTGGTCAAGTACGGGCCGCTGTTCGGCAAGCGAGGGTTCGGGGTGGCTGGTAAGTGTCCATAGATTTTTTTCAGAATTTAGTGATTTTTCTTAGATTTGATTGGATGATTTTTGTTTTTAAGAATTCTTGATGTTAGATCATTGCATTTGGCGCAAGTCTCATGGAAAAGGATTACTAGTCTCTCATATCCAACACTCTATTTGAATATGCAGAATCAAGAAAACAGAGAAATTTGCAAGTGCATACTAAAAAAAAAAAAATGGATGATGAATTGTTGACTAATCTGCCACAAAAAATGATCATCCAAATTCTCTCGAGGCTACCAATTCAAACCATTATGAGTAGCAAAACTGTGTGTACGCAATATCATGGAGTATCTAGAGTTTGCCAATTCCCATCTTTCGAAATCAGTCCCGGCCCTCGTTGCTCATCATACCGCTACATGGTATGGATGCAAAGTTTTCGAACTCAATCCTCGTTGGAATGTAAGCTTCAGCTTCTGCCTCCCGCACCCTGCAATACTTAGAAATTCTGTGGATGGTCTGCTTTTTATGGTCAAGCTTTCCAGAAGGAAGAAGCGTCTTTACATATGCAATCCAGTTACTCGTGAGTATATCACGCTTCCTCATCCTCAAGGTTGTGTGCTGGGCGTATTTGGATTCGGAGTGAGCAAAATAACTCGCCAATATAAGATTGTTATGATTGCTCGTTCGTGTGAGGTATACACTCTGGGGGCGTTTACTAAGCGGGATAAGCCGGATAGATAAAAATAATATAGGCTAATTAAACGTTTACTTTTAAGGATTAAACTAAAGCATATGTCATAGCACATGATCATTGTTCATATTTGGAACTACACATGTGGGATTGAAGTTATCATGGGATAAGAATAATCAATCCTATCCTATTTAGTAAACGCCCCTTCTAGGATCAGGGTGCTGGAGAAGCATTCCGACTGAACCGCACTTGTTTGAGTATGGTGGTGAGACGGGCGTGTTTCTGAATGGAAAGCTTCACTGGTTGGCATCTGGTGGCAGTTGCACGAAGCTACAGATTCGTTGCTTTGATCTTGAAACAGAACTTTTTAGTACCATTTCGCTTCTTAGTCCTCAAGTTGGTTATCCCTGTAAGACCCTACCTGCTTCTGGAGATCGCCTATACTATTTGGGCGGTTATTCTGATTCGCCTCCTGCAGAGATTGAAATATGGTCGATGAAAGCCTACGGTGATGAGAAATCTTGGACGAGGGAATTGGTCCTCAAGCAACGTTGTCGAAGGAATCCTTGTCCTACCAGAGTTTTCAAAGATTCTGACTTCTTGTTGTCAGTGGGATACACTGACGAACTTGTTTGCTTCTCAACCAAGACGAACGCTATTCGAAGGCTTAAGCTTCCAGCTGGATTGTTCGTTGATTTGTTCACCTCCACAGTCGTTTATACCCCGAGCTTTCTTCCGGTGCTCAAATCCTTCGTAAAGGAGAATGTAAGCTCATTTTGATTTTCAATCCTCTAGAATAGTGTTATGTTATGGATTTGCGTGGTGTTGTATTGTTCCATTTGACAGTTTTTGATTTCTGTATAAATTTTTCTCCTTTTAATTTGGATTGATTTTGAAGTGTTGTTAAACAGATTTATCAGATCAATACTTTAATATTGGTTAGAGAGAATTTAAATAGCATTTTTGTAGCTCAATTACTACTGTAAAAATAGAAAATATTTACCCTAGCATTAATGTAATGAATTTATATTAAGCTATGCTGAAGTGTGGGAGGTGTGATCAATGTGGTTAAAAATTCACGAGTTTGCTGAATTGATATTACAGAAACAATATGTTTATATCAATTCAGCAGCCTCATGGTTGATTTTGTGAGAGTTTTATATTTTCAATTGCTATTATAGTAACAAATTAACGGAAAATTAAATTTCTGACAAAACACGAAGAATTAATTATTGGTAGATTTGAATTTATTTGAAATTATATATGTGAAAATAAATATGAAAATTATACATACGGATAATTATGGAACTGGATGTAAAGATAAATATGTGATAAAAATAAATACGAAAAATTATAAGTAAAGCACAAATCAAAGACATATTTGTTCAATTAACTAATTATTAAGTACAGAAGTACTTTAACAACTAAATATTTTATAGCTAAATTAATTTTGGGATGTGAAAAAAGTGATTGCCTTTAAAAGAGACCCAAAACAAGTTAGATTGACTGTAACTAGGGCTTTGTTTTACCGATAATACGACACCGTCTTCGCGGTGGCGCCACCCTAATTGCTTCAGCCGTCGTTGAGATTAGGTAAGGTTAATTCTCTTTCGATTTGACAGCTTTGATTCTTTGTTCTTTTCCTTTTAATTTTGATTTGTTTTATCTAACTTAATAATCTCTTCTATTAATTGAGAACAATATCTCTGATTTAGATCTAACTAAGTCTCTGATAAACTTGCGAGCCCTTAGATAGATAGAATTGCCACTGTTGAATTAGTAGTTGATGATGTTAGATTATCGTGCCTTAATTTAATTTATTTATTTTTTTTTACTCAATCGTGCCTTAATTTTGATAAATAGGGAGGAGATAAATTTTGTGTCAATTGCTCCGTAAAAGATTAAATTTTCCACCAACCTAAGAAAGTTATTAATTTTAGCCACTCTTATGAATCATCAAACTCTGCTTGATTAAATATTTTCTAGCTCAATGACTTGATACTATTTAAATTTAACCTTTTTTAAAGCTTGGTACATACGAAAGCTCGATTTGTAGGCTCGCGAACTAGCTCAATTGGTTGCCATCATGTTCGACAACAAGCTTGATTAAATTCAAACCTAACATGTTTCTGAGCCTGTCAAGTCGAGCAACATAATGCTTTGAGCTTGGCTCAATAAACTTATCGAACTCGATTTTATGCCCTAGCTTGTCTCAATTTATTATCGAATCGAGTTCGTAGGAGCTTATTTCGAGTTGATTGTCGAGTAGCTTGACTAATTTACTACGTAAAATTGACATTTTAATTTTGCACACTAAAATTTTTCATGTCAACTTCAGGTTTAGTTATAACTTGGTGTTTTCTTTGAAGAATCGAGAAAAAGGGGACTTTTGCTATAATTCAAAATGGGGCAAGATTTCTTGGCATACTTACCCCCAGAAATCATCATCGATATCCTCTCGAGACTCCCTTTCCGAACCATTGCGAGATGCAGGTGTGTTTGTAAGTCGTGGTTGCGCCTTACTGAGACACATGAGTTTATCAAGTCCTATTTTCGTAAATCATCGTTCCCAGGCGGACTCACTCTCTTTCAAGATAAGACGCTCTCAAAGCCATTAAAAATTCTCGAGTTCGTAGACGAAGGAAACTCTTCACATCCTTGCAGGGTAGGTTCGAACTTCAGCTTCAGATCCTTTCGTCGTGATCTAATATTACATAGTTCAGCTAATGGTTTGCTATTTTTGATCAATCGTAACAAAAGTTCTCATTTCATATGCAATCCGATCACCGGTGAGTACATCAAGCTTCCTCCCCCAAAAGGGGCTTCTTCTGAAGACAGTTATGGATTCGGAGCCAGTAAACTAACTGGTCAATATAAGGTAGTTCGGATGTTTCGTGAATGTTTCGAGGGATTAATTGACCTGAATTGTTTGGCACAATTTGTAGCAGAGTAGTCACGTATGCCCCAAGCTTTCTTCAACTCAAAACATTCGCGATGGAGAATTTATGCTCGTTCTGAGTTTTGAATGTTTTAGAGGCTATAAGAATTAAGTTTCTGTTATTTTAGTGCATTGTTGAGATATTGACTTTATGCAAAAAAATTGTGTTGAACCTAATTGTTTGGTTTTGTGTTTGAGATAGACATATTGTGTGATGAATGTTTAAATTATAAAGACAAGTTTTCTTAGAAACAAACACCATCTTTCGACTGCTGTTTGTAAGTTTTGTTGAAAATGTGTTTTCGAAGATGGTGAACTAGCTTGCTTCTCAACCAAGACGAACACCATTCAAATGATTAATCTTGGTAGCCGATTGTATACCGGCACAGTCATTTTGAAAGAGGATGTAAGCTCACGTTGATGTTCAATTAATCTGTTAGACCGAGATTTTTGTTAATTATTTCTTAGAATTAAATATTTCTTATACATATTGCTTTGCAAATATTTAATGATCAGAGTTTAGCTGCTTTAGCATCGAGAGTGTTATAAATATAGGACACTAACTTAGGGCGACTTGCAAATATAGACCTCTAATTGCAAGACGAAAAAGAATTTGGCCTCCTATTGCAAGCGCGAAAAAAATTACTCAAATTATTAAGACAAATAGATAACTATAAAATAGGATAGAAACATGTATATATGATAAAATAAGTACGAAATATTAAAAATAAAGTATAAATCGAATTTGAAAACACAGAAGATAATAAATATATTACACGTACACAACCCTTTATTTATTTATTTATTTTTGGTAAATGATTTTTATTTAACCAAATTAGACAATACAAAGCATCCATTCTTACAAACTAAACAACAAAAAAACAAGCTAACTAACAAGGAGGGAGATGATTAGCTACTTTCCAAAAGCTAATGTTGTATTGCCTTTGGATTTCTTAAGCCTCCTTCTTCACTTGATGAAATTTCCTAAAATTCCTTTCTTTCCAAATCCACTATATCACAATAGACAACCCTTTATTTTAATTTACTTAAATTTTGAAATAACGACAATTAACTAATCAAGTGCAGAAATACGGTAAAACCTTTATAAAGAAATACTTTTGGGACTGCAAAAAATTATGACAAAATAGGAGGTTATTCCAAAATAGGTTGTTAACTTGTTGTTGCTATGGTTATGAGTCAATTTAGCTTCAAACCTAACTCGAATAAATTTTTCCGAACTATATTGTAGCACACATAAAAGTGAGACTTGACCTCTCAAAAAAGTAAAAGAAAAGTGTTGATAATCCAGTGCACTAGCACAATTGATCTATTGAGGCGCGAAACGTGCGTGATGTGCCATGTAAAAAAATTAATAAATTAGCAACAACTCATCAATTTGTCTTTATGACGCATGACACACATTTCACGTGTTAAATAGTCTATTCGGACCAAAATTTGGCCTAAACCCACTAATTTTTAATTTAAATGGCTCAAATTAGTCGGCCCGTAAAATAGTGGGCCACAAATACAAACCGCCCTAAGTTAATAGCCCAAAAATATTTGAAACTTGGTAAACTAAACTTGAAAAATGAAATTTATCATGTGAAAAAGTAAATTACACTCGAAAAATTAAATGTGATAACTTATTTATAAAGGATTGTAATCGATTTTTTTCTAAACTTAATTTATCAGATTTTTTTAGAGAATTTATAAGAATTTGAAGTACCGAAAATTATAAGGACAAAATATCTAATAAAATAATATTTATAATGAAATTGATTTTGGAATGTGAAAAGTCATTGCCTAATGAAATAACCTAAAACAAGTTAGTGCAGCCGCCAGAGCCAACCCACAACATTCGCATTTCTTGAATCAGGTCAGATCAAAATCCTTCCACATTTTTTTCTTTTAATTGTTTTCTGCATTATCTCATTTTATAATCTGTCTATCGCTAATTACTTAGTTCGCTTATGGTTCTCATTGTTCAGATTTGTGAGAAGAAAATTTGTGGTTAGGGCTATCACTTAATTTGATAAACTCCAGCATTTTCCCCTAAGTCGATACAATTTTTATTGTTGAATTAATATTATATTGATATTGATGTTAGATTTTAGTGCCTTAACACATTTTAGTTACTGCCTTTTTTTTTTTCTTTTTTCAGTTACTTAAAGAATCAACTTTTGAATTTATCATATAACATTGAAACATTTTAGTTACTGTCCCTTTTTTTTGTTCAGGTAGTTGAAGAATCAGCAAGTAGAATTAATTAGAGCCAAGAAATCTGCAGCAATATAATCCAAAATAATTGAAATTCCAAAATGGGTCAAGATTTCTTCACATATTTACCCTCAGAAATCATCATAAATATCCTCTCTAGACTCCCTTTTGAAACCACTACAAGCTGCAAGTATGTTAGCAAATCATGGCTCAGCCTTATTAGGACACCTGAATTTATCAAGTCCTATTTCTCTAAATCATTCTCCGGCGGGCTTGTTCTCTTCCAAGACGAGGCGCGCCCTAAGCCAATAAAAATTCTTGAATTCATCGATCTTCAAAACTCCGAACCCCCTAGCAAATTAGACTTCAACTTCAGCTTCAACTTCCCTCATCGCGAACTAATACTACATAGTTCGGTTAATGGTTTGCTATTTTTGATCAATCATAAGGGAAGTCCTCACAATCTTTTCATATGCAATCCAATCACTTATGAGTACATCAACCTACCTCCTCCTCATGAGGCTTCCTCCTCGAAAACACAAATTGACACATTTGGATTTGGAGTGAGCAAAGTGACCGGTGAGTATAAGGTTGTTAGAATGTTCCGTAAATTTGATGATGGTATCGGTAAGTGTAAGTGTGAGGTGTACACTCTTAGAACGGGATCATGGAGAAGCGTAGTAAATAGTGGCCCACTCATAAATATGTGGAAAGACTCGAGTGTTTTTTTGAATGGGAATCTTCACTGGTTGGTGCGTGATAAAGAGAAATCCCAATTCATTTTATGCTTTGATATTGAAACGGAACGTTTCAGCACATTTCCTTTTCCTCATCAAGGTCTTCATACTTGGGTTCAACTGAGTCTGAGTGTATTCGAGGATCGCCTTTGTTTATGCAATACTTATGTCGATAAGATTGCTATATGGTTGATGAACGAATATGGAGATGTGAAGTCTTGGAGGGTAGAATTTGTCATAACGAAAATTTTTTATTATTTTTATGAAACCTTTGTCCCAATCAAGGTTTTCAAAGATGGCGACGTCTTGATGGAAATGGAGCCAAACCACAGACTGTTTCTCTACTCAAGCATGACTGGAACTATGAGAATACTTGAACTTATCGATTGGTATGTCGGTATTTGTGGCAGAGCAGTCAATTATACCCCAAGCTTTCTTCCACTCAAAACCTTCGCAATGGAGAATGTAAGCTCATGCTGCTTTTCAACTGTTTTTCAGTATTTTCATTGAAAATGCATTGAACAACATTAATTAATTGTCATATATATGGAGGAGGAGAGATCATGTAAAGTCTAATCCAAACCGTTTATTAATTTAGATCTATCCAAACCGTTTAATAGTTTAAAATTGACTTGTATTCAGCTGTGGTATTTTTGTATGAGAATTTTTCTTCATTATATGTACGGTCTCAATATATATATTTTATTTAATATCCAGTTTTCTTGTTCAGTTCTCTTTAATTATTTTTATTTTTTTTTGCAGTCTAAGTGTGTTATCAAGCCTACTGAAGATGAACATCCCAGGTATAATATTTTTCGTGAATTTTCTTGTTTGTTATATAGTACAGTATATTTTTTATTGATGTTTTATATTATGAATGCCGAAAAATGGTTTGATTGTAAATCATAATTTGACTTTTTTTAAAAAAATGGAGTAATTACCCTTTTTTTTATAACTTAACAAGTAAATTTAAAGACCACGCCACAATGGACTTGAACCCGAGACATTGGCCTTGGGGATTAACCACTCTAGTGGTTGATTTACACACAATTTGATTACTAGTATATCATGTTGGTTTTCTTGTTTTCGTTCGTATTTTTATTCTTTGCACTATTTTTAATATTTTGCATCATTTTATAACAAAGCCATATTATTGTTATTTACACAAAATGTATAGTTACATTAATTTGGCAATTAAATTTCTTAACAGATTGGTTATGAGTCAGCTTTACCAAGAGTTTTACAATTGTATTCGTTTGGTAAAAGGCAACCCGGATCTTATGACTGCATTGCTGCATGACTTGAGAGATTTAAAAGATACGTTATTGTCGGGTGAAGGAAAATCGCGAGAGGAGAAGTCTGTACAACGTATTAACAAACCTCTTAGAACATGCAGTAAGTGCAAGCAGAAGGCAAACCATAATGCTAGGACTTGTGGGAAGATGTTGCCTAAGTGATAATGTTATTTCAGATTAGATGTTTATTGTTGTTTTCTTTTCATTAGTTGTGCCTTGTTTTGAACTTTTTTCTTGAAATATTATCTCAATTTCTTTGTTATCTAACATTCGTGGATAATCAGTCTGGTTTATTTGTATGAACACAATGATTTTTGTTGATTATGCATTGCTGTGTGGGCTATTTTATTTTCCTATAATATTTTATGAAGTCTCTAAGAAATTTAACAAAATATGAGTTGTGAATGTTTGTAACTATTCCCTCCGCCCCCGAGAAATATGTTGTGGGATGGCGGTATGAGTTTTAAGAAAGTGTTGGGTAGATGTATTTTGAGTGGAGTGAGTGACCTTACCTATTTGATCTTGAAACCGAATGTTTTAGCACCTTTTCTTTTACTCAAGCTAATTAATTATGTTCGTGCAAGCTACATTTCTGTATTGCGGGATTGTTTATGTTTGTGTGATAATCTTTCTTGTGGTGGTATTATCGTTTTCAATAATTCTATTCGGACATACTATGTCTAGACATACGTGCTTGAAATAGAAAAAAATTGTCCGTTTGCCTTCAAAATTTCCTTCCTACTCAGACCCCCTTCCGAAATATCGATCTCACGCACACCTACTCCCAAATTTTACTCTCATCCACACTCAACTCCTAAACTTGTTAATTTAAATTGGGATGAAACCTTATAATAAAATTTAAATTATTAATAACCAAACTGTTGAAACTATGAAATTAAATTATTAGTTAAAAAAATCCATCAAATTCCTATTTTTACCATCGTATGTATGTCCAAGTAGCACTATCCTATTGTTTTATGGTTGATGAACAAATACGGAGATGTTTAATCTTGGAGAAAGGAATTTGTCATCGAGAAGCAGCGTCCTTATGAGGTATTTCCCTTAGCTATCAATTTGTTCAGAGATAGTGACATCTTGTTCACCCATCCATTCATCCTGCAATTTTATCTCTACTCGAGCAAGACTAGAACTAGCTAGTCGAGAAATTGATCTTAGTAAATCATCTTCGAGGATTGGTTTTGCACCCAAGTATTTTATTTTATTTTTTGTTACTTTAAATCGTAGCACCATATTAAGATATTTTTCATGATTTCTGCCGTCTGATTTGAGAGATTTATCATTGCCTACTCAAATTAACTCGATTGTGGGGAAAAAATTGCGTTCTTGTTTTCTTTTCTTTATAAAAGCTAACAATTAAATGTACACATCACGCCACGACGGGTGTGATAGATTTATCATTGTTTAACAAAATTAACTCGATTTTGAAAAAAAAATTTGCATCTTCTCCTTTTTTTTGAACATGCTAAAAATTAAATGTAAAGACTCGAACTTGAGACCTTTGGCCTCGGCTATTAGCCATTCTACCACTAGGCAACTCACACACATTGCATCTTGTTTTGGTGTTGTAACATAGAACATAATATAAGGCATAAAACTGTACAAAACTTAGATTCATTAAATTGAAGTAACCTAAAACAGTACTAAGTAGTAGTACTATTTAAGTTTATTTCAATTTGATGAATGTGATAACTGATAACTTGAGATAACATCAAAAGTAATAAAACCCACACACAAAAAGAAAAGAGGAATCAAAACTGATGAATATTTCTTTTATTTACTAACAAGTTTAAACAAATAACAGCAGATACCACAACTTTATCACTAAAAATACAACACAACTTTAAAAGTGTTGTACTTACATTACATCCAAATTATAACCTTTCGGGGAGCACGTCGAACAAATATATTTATAGCATAATGCATTAAGCAAACACTTAATTGTTCAATCCAGAGATGCATAAGTCAAAGGTCTTTAATTTGAGAACTAATTATAGAGACAGTGCTGAATTCAGCAATTCACTGAATAAATTTGAGAACATAAAAGGTAGTCTAGAAAACGTTTGAAATTCAGTAGGAGATTACATTATTCTCAATAGTGAATGTTTTGAGTGGAACAAAGCTTGGAGTAAAAATGCTGGCAAAAGTCCTACGATATGTTGGTTTAGCATCAATAATCACTCGAGAAGTCTTAGTCTTGCTCGCGTAGCAATAGAGTTTGGAGATGAATTCACCAACTAAGAAGATGTCACCATCTTCGAAAACTTTGATAGGCACCACAAGTCCAGGACTGTGTAGACCATGTTTGTTGATGACAAATTCCTTTGTCCAAGATTTATCATCTCCGTATGTCTTCATCAACCATATTTCAAAAACGTTTTCAAGAAGATTATGACGATGCAGACATAAGCAATCCCCCAATGTGGACATGCTTCTGAATTGAATATCAGGAATGGAAAAGGTGCTAAAACTTTCTGTCTCAAGATCAAAACATAGAATCCTTTGGAAATAAGCTTCATATGAATTTACACCAACCAACCAGTGAAGATTTCCGTCTGAAAAAACAGCCGAGCTCATCTCTTGAGCATCCCCGAGTTGAAGACCAGCTGTTACGACACTTCTCCACAATCCTGTTCTGAGAGAGCACACCTCACACTTCCATCTATAAATAAACTGCCAATTCTTTCGATCATAGAATAGCCTCACAACCTTATACTCACCGGTCAATTTGCTTACTCCAAATCCAAAACAAATTGAGTGATGTTTAAGAGGACCCTCTAATGCGGGAGGAAGCTTCATGTACTCACGGCTGATTGGATTGCATATCAAAGGCGTGTTGTCCATTTTATTTAACAATAATAGCAAACCATCAAGCTATGTAATTTTGTCCCATGAGGGAAGCTGAAGTTTAAGACCACATTGTAGTGCTTCTCCCCGGAGGTTTCATTATCTACGAATTCAATAATTTTGTATGGCTTTGATAATGTCTTGTCGTCTACAAAGAGAGTGAGGCAGGGGACTGATCTAGAAATGGGACTCGACAAACTCACGAGTCCTAATCAAATTTCTCCAAGATCTACAAACAAACTTGCAGCTCATAGTGCTTCGGATAGATAGTCTTGAGAGGATATCTATCATCATTTCTAGCGGCAGATTTGTGAAGAAATCTTGATCCATTTTGGGATATCAATTGCGGCACTACCAAAAGTATATCTCTGCAAAATTTCAAAGTTTTCTTGGTTCTATTTTTTTTAATGATTCTTCACATAAACTCGTGATCAATGAAAAGCATGAATTAACTCTAAAAAAAGAACATTAATTACAAACTTTTTTTAGATATTTTTTTTGGGAGGTGAGTAGCTACAATAGCAAAAATTTATCACATAAACCACAATTACTTATCCTCTCCACTGCAGTAAATAATTGAGAATCAACTAACTGACATAACACAGAACAAAATAAAAGGCAAAAAGAGAAGAGATATAAAAAAAATAGAAAGTAACTGAAAAAAATCAAATTTATCAAAATGAATTAGGCCTTAGCCACAATTACTCATCTTCTCCACATTATTGAAGTGGCAGCAAAAAATAAATTAAGCAGTAAATAATTGAGAACAAATTTAATGAGATAACACAGAACAAAGTAAAAGGCAAATTAATAATTGAAGGATCAAAGGTGTCGAATCAAACAAGAGAAGATGATCTCACCAGAAGAGTTTTCGAATGGTGTGTGGTGGCTGATGGAGGAGCGCGGCGGAGCCTTGGTGTAATCGCGGCGGCGTAAGATCGTTAATGAAAGCAACCCCCGATGTGTTTGTGTGTGTACCATTAGGTCATGCACTTAAATAATGTTGATAATTATTTTAATATTCTTGTAAAAAAATTATTTTAGTATTAATGTCTCAAAAAATAGATTTTTTAATAATTCACAAAAGTATGGATTTCAATTGGCCAATACTATGATACTATCGGAATATAATGTTGCCCTTTTCGTTAAGCTCGTCAAACATCATGATAGCTTTTATCCAGTCAATCTAATTTTTCTTTTTAAAAGCAAATCACTTTTCACATCCAAAATTAATTTAATTATAACTTATTTAGTTATTACTATGATTTGCTGCTTTAAATCAGTAAATTGTCTTTAGTCAAGTTTATACAATTTTATCCCAACACAATATTAGGAAAAAAAGATTAGTGAAGATTTTATTTCATAAATATCCCACGATTACCTTTTCAAAAAAAATATATATCCCACAATTACGTTTCTGCCTTAAACTTCACCACAATCTTTAGAGGATGAAGCAACAGGTTATATTCTCACTCTTAACATTTTTTCTCCGTTTATTTTATGCTCATTTATTTTTCAATTTGATTTTCACTCCGTGATTTATTCCTCTACCCGCTTTATCCATGTTTTTGGCATCACTGTTTTACTTTTGCCAACTTATTTTCTCGATAATTTTCAGTATTATTAGGGTTTAGGGCTAAAATCAATTTAGTATTGTGTTAGGTTTTGTTATCCTACAATTTATGTTGTATTTTTAATTGTTAGACGCATGAATCTGATAAAGTGTAAAATTCAATGAGATAAAACTAACCTAAAACACTTTGATCAGATGCAGAGCGAGGATGCCTATGATTTTTTCACATATCTACCATCCGAAATCATGTTAAATATCCTCTTGAGAATCCCCACTCGAACCGTTATGAGCTGCAAGTGTGTGTGTAAGGCATGGCGCGATCTGCTCGAGACTCGTGAGTTTGTGAAGTCTCATCTTTCTAAATCAGTCCCCGGCCTCGCTGTCTTTCTGAGTGGTGAAAATTTAAAGCGATACAAATTCGTTGATTTTGTAGATGAGCATAGTTTGAACACAGTCTTCAGCTTTGACCTCCCTTTCATAGGCGGCGAGTTCATAGTGCATAGCTCAGCTAATGGTTTACTCTTTGTGGGCGACATATATAACTCTCCTCGTGATCTTTTCATATGCAATCCCATCACTCGTGAATACATTAGGCTTCCTTCTCCTCTAGAGCCTCCTTGTCCTACACTTTATAACACAGCAAGATCTCGATTTGGAGCGAGCAATATTATTGGCCAATTGAAGGGGGTTACGATTAACTATCATTATTGTTATAATCTTTTCGTATGCAATCCCATTACTCGTGAATATATTAGGCTTCCTTCTCCTCTAGAACCTCCTCAGCCAACATTGAAGAACATAGTAACATATGGATTTGGAGTGAGCAAAATTAGTGGCCAATATAAGGTGGTTAGGGTTAACTATGTTGGTGTAATTGATTACCAGGTGTACACTGTTGGAAGTGGATCGTGGAGAAGAATTGAATTTGATGACCGGATTCAGTTTAAGAGAGGTACGGTTGGGGCATTTCTCAATGGAAAACTTCATTGGTTGGCATCTAACGGCCCCTCTTATGATAACCTAATTTGTTGCCTTGATCTCGACACCGAAAGTTTTAGCACCTATAGGGCTCCTTATAATTGTTACAAATATAGCAATCTGTCCGTTTTGGGGGATTATCTATGTGTATGCGATACTTTTTATCGGGAAGGGTTGGTATTTTCTAATAGTATCTGGTTAATGAAGGAATATGGAGATTGCAACTCTTGGACACGTGAATTCATGATCGGCATAGGCTGTTTGGATGGAGAGCATTTCCCCATCAAAGTTTTCAAAGACGGGGACATGCTGATGGAATGGGAAAGCTGCGAACTGGTATACTACAACAGCAAGTCTGATTCTGAATTTCTTGGAGAAGTTGATCTGTCTGGAGATGATCCTAATATTGATGCTGCCTTTGCTCGTCACAATACTTTCACGGCCGTTTACACCCCAAGCTTTCTTCCTCTCAAGAACTTGACGATGGATAATGTAAGCTCGTTCTGATTTGTGGCCGTAGATCTCGTGAAGGAATGCAAAATTGTAAGAAAATGTGTTTATTATATCAGTAAAAGTGACGTTGCTTTCACTTTTGAGTTTGCAGAGATTTCTTCCGTTATATGAAGAGAAAAATTTTGAAGTTTTTTTTTTATTTTTCCGTTTTATACAACTATTTAAGTTGTATTGTTTATGAGTTTATTGTTAGTTAGAGACTCTTATTGTTATGAATTTTTATGAATCTGATAAAGTGTAAAATTATATGAGATCAAACTAACCTCAAATATTTTGATTTAATGAAAACTCGAATGCAGAGCGAATATGCCCAAGATTTGATCACATATCTACCATCAGAAATCATGTCAAATATCTTTTCGAGAATCTCCACTCGAACCGTTATGAGCTACAAGTGTGTTTGTAAGGCATGGTGCGATCTACTCGAGACTCGTGAGTTTGTGCAGTCCCATCATTCCAAATCAACCCCCGGACTCCTTTGTAATATGTGGGATAAAAATTCAAACCGATACTATCTTGTTGAATTTGTTGATAAGCATCGTTCGAACATAGTGTTTTGCTTTGGCCTCCCTTTCATGAATCCATAGTTCAGCTAATGGTTTACTCTTTGTGTGCGACCCATATGACTATCCTCCGAATCTTTTCATATCTAATTCCATCACTTGTGAATATATTAGGCTTCATTCTCCTCTAGAGCCTTCTTTTTTTAACATGAAAAATTATGGATTTGGAGTGAGCAAAATGAGTGGCGAATATAAAGTGATTAGGACTATTGGCCTTGATGCGGTTGATTGCCATGTGTACACTCTTGGAACTGGATCGTGGAGAAGAATTTCCTCTCCTGAGATCGGGCCTAAGCATAAGACGCGTCCAATTGGGGCATTTCTGAATGGAAATCTTCATTGGTTAGCATATAATGGCTCCTATGACCTAATTTGTTGCCTTGATCTCGAGACCGAGCGTTTTAGCACCTTTTGGTTACACCCATAGGAATCTATCCGTTTTGGGGGATTATCTATGTGTATACGACACTAATGTTGATGGTAGTATTCATATCTGGTTGATGAAGGAATATGGAGATGAGAAATCTTGGCGGAAAGATGAATGCATATGCTCAGGCCATTCGGATAATGGACATCATTGCCCCATCAAAGTGTTCAAAGACGGGGACATGGTGATGCAATGTGGAAGCAATAAGTTATACTACGACTCCAGCAAGTCGGGGACTATTCGAGAAGATGGTGTTGATCTGTTTCGTCGCTGCTGCGCAACCACATACACCCCAAGCTTTCGTATGTGTATTAAAATCATAAATTTTCGAATTCAAATATCACAAATCTGAATCATATAGTGAACCGAGCCAAAATTATTCGATTCATATATATCTGTATGAGTATCGAATAAAAAGATCAAATAAAGTAAAGACATCGTTTTACTCTTCCCATGGGCTGCACTGGGCTTTATACGCCATTGTCCAGAAATTAGACCAGATCCAAATTAGCCACTTAGTCCAGCTCATGTCTTTAAAATAATAAGTCAAAACATTAGGAAAGACTAATTTTATACATAACCTCCTACTCTCTCCTAATAGTCTCTAAAATAAAATAATTATATAAGATATTAAGGAATGTACTATATTGTCCCTATAAATTCTAGATTAATCTACAATAAAAATAATTCGTTAACGTCTTAGCTAGCTCATGTTTGATTGGATATTTTTTAGCATGAAAAGGCATTCATTTAATTGAATCTTTTACTTTGGTCTAAGTAGTGGTTAACTATTACTATTACCATTACTTTAGGATAATCCTTTAAATCTTTCCTCCCTTCTTTCTTAAATTTCTCCTTTCCACTAATCTTTTTTACTCACAATATTATCATTCCAATATAGAGGGGATAACATTTTTGTTCTTCGTGAGTGAAAACGAGAAATTTAAGAATAAAATTCACTTTATGGTATGCTAGTCGCATTAATTATAAGAAACACAGCCGAAAGTAGAGATGTAAAATTGGCGTTGCAATGTAGAATTGAAAGGGAAGGACGCATTCAAAGGTAGCAGGTGCGGGTTCTCACGAATTAAAAAAAAAGAAAAAAGAAGGGAAGGAAGCTAGCATTGGTTATTTTTATAGTTGTACTTGTGTTGTACCTTGCAAAAGTACTATTTCTTTATATGAACCCATTATTCTTGTAATAAGAAAATTTGAAAAAGAATCTGTGCATCAAAGGTGCTAATTCAATTTTCTTTAACCCATATATTTAAAAATATTGCCCAAAATGAAGTTTTATGTAGATGACAAGATGAGTGGTCGAAGGGAATATATATTAACCAATCTCTAACATAGTCCGATGTTTCAAAGAAAACATAGTCCGATGTTGCTCATAGGTGCGTATTATGAGGAATTTAAAGTAATAGTTACTTTATTATTGCATTTTGGATCTGGCATGCTTGAAAGTTGATGATGGGATAAGATTAATAATAATTTGTTAAATGACTTTACTTACTTTTATTGCAGTGCGTTCAAGATAAGTTTTTTGATTTTGTCGTATGTCATTACTTTTATACAATACATCCATTCATAATATTCCCTACTATATTGGTTCGGTTGAGTAAAAGAAAAGAAAATAGTAGGTTCATTTATTTTGAAGGGTTAAATATTTTCATGTATAATAAGGAGACATTATCAATGAAACAGATAAAAAAGAAAAGAAAGATATTATCAATAGGTCGAAGAAAGTATATATTATCTTTATTGGGTGCCCCTTGATTTATTTTAAACGTAATGATAAGTGCCGAAATGTTTATTTATTTATTGCTCGATATAAACCATGGCATTGGAAGAAAAGAAGAGAAACATAGCACGTGGTTACCCAACTTTTACTAATGGGAAATCTAATCCGATAGTACAAAATTTAGTCGGTTAGACTTATTTGATAACTTTTAGGGAGATGTGAAAATTTGTCAACTTTTGGATTAAAAAAATTAACTAAAATACAATATATTGCATGTAGTGCTATCAATAATGTCGTTAATTTATAGCGTATCGATGTGTTGAAATTGATGGATAATTTTGTTTTATCACCTTCTACTCCCTCCAACTCTTTGAAACTGTTACTGTCGATATGGACATTAAGAACACGAGTAGAAAGATAAAACATGGACTGGTCCGTCACTTTTGAATAATTTTAAAGAGTTAAACCAAACCAGGCTTATATTTGGAAGACGATAATATTAGTGGAAAATAAGGAAAACATGACAATATAAGCAGGTCGAATTGAGTATTTTTTAGCTTGTTTTTAAAGAAAAGTTCGGTCAGAAAGAATAAATTTTTTGAAAGTATTCCCTTTTACCTTGCCCAAAGTATAATTTTTTACCCAAAGAATGGAGGCTTAATATTATACCTCATTTTATAATTTTTTTACCCAAAGAAAGGAGGCTTAAAAATTGTGGTACTCACTTTTGTTTTAGTTTGTTAACGAAATGGTTGCCAATTTTACTATTTCACTCACATTTATTTTGGGACTTTTACTCTACTCACGACAAAACTTACTTACTACCTACCATTTTCTTAAAACTCGTGTCGTTCATAATGTGGCAATCATTTCGTGGACATTTTCATGGAAAAAAAGGGATGTAAGTAGGATACATTTTGATGGACCGATAAAATATACGTTTCAGCGATCATAAACATGGAGCTTACTATAGAAAAGATTACCTAATTAGACCCCTAATAAGAAGATGATACATGACATGGCTCGGATTCAATAGAAGATAAAACACGGAGATGCAATAGAGCATCTAGTCTCCAAATATACTACTACCTCCGTCCTACATTACTTGGCTGAAGTGATATAAAGTGAATAACGTGATTTAGTAATTATTTCCTTAAATGGAAAGTGAGACAAGTAGAGTGGGACGCCCAAAATAGAAAGTGAGACAAGTAATGTGGGACGGAGGTAGTAATACCTACTCACGAGATAAATGTCCAAACAGAACCTAGGCCTATAATTATTTTTCAATTCATTTTCCGTACGGTAGGTTGGGTAACGTGATTAGATTCCTGGCTTGGTACAAATTAATTAATTAATATGAGGTTTTTTTCTTATTTTTTTTATTTTTTTGAAGGAATTAATATTAATTGTTGAACGGCTAAAGTTATGGAGCCTCAACTTTATCTATAAAAAGAGTGGATGCATTTTTGCTGCAAACACAGACACACAAGCTACCAACACACAAAAATCATTTCAACTTCTCAATTTCGGTAATCTTTCTCCTTGTAATGCTAGTGTAATATATTGGAATTTATGCATTAGAATATGTATGATTATATTTTTGCAACATATGTCTCTGATGTGATGAAAAGGCTTTAAAATGTATCATTCTCACGTTTTCATACAAAACATATTCTCACCAAATCTCTACCCTATCTATGTATGTCTGCATACACGTATAAGATAAGTTAACTTAATGGTTAAAATTCTTATTGTCGGCAGTTTTTAGAGAAAGATGGCTGCACTGGTTCCCAAGTTCATCGTGATGACACAAAATGGTAGTGATGAAGATAAGCCGGCATACTACAGACAGGATGGATCCGTAGTATACGGAGCACAAGAGAACGTGTTCAGCCCGCTGGCGAAGATTGAAGTTGAGACAGCAACGACGAACAGCAACTACGTTCACCTCCGATTTTGTTGTTCAAACAGATACTTGCACATGAAAAGTGCAACCGACAAAAGCATCGTTGCTGTGTCGAAGGAGCCTGATGAGGACACATCAGAGTCTTCATGCACGTTGTTCGAGCCAATGAAGACGTCAGAAGCCCCGGACGTGTTCCTGTTGGTTCACGTGAACACCCGCGGGGCGCTACGTCTAACTTCTAATTTTGCTGTTGTTGAGGATTCCCATGGTTATACTGTAAAACTACTCAACTGGGATACATTTGTCAAACTGCCTCAGCACGTGGCCTTCAAGGGGGACAACAACAAGTACCTGAGGGCTCGCAGGCACAACAATGGCCGACATCTTCTTTTTGAAGCGGACGATCCTAATGATGTCCAGTCGGGCCATCAGGTGCAGCTGATGGCCGACGGACATGTCCGAATTTTCTCAGATTCCTACCAGGGATACTGGTGGAACGACTATGATTGGATATGGGGAGACTGGAGCGCTGGCTCGGGCCAGCGCACCAGTCTCTTCTGGCCCATCAGAATTGATGACAACACCATCGCCCTCCGCAGTGTGGCCAACAACAGCTTCTGCAACCGTCGCGACGAACTAGTGGGCAACAGAAAGATCTACGATGTGACCTATCGCATGTCGGACGCCAGAATATACAACCAGATACCTTACGTGGCAGGCACGGCCACGGTTGTGAACGACTCGGAATTCGAGTCTTCGGAATCCGTCTCCATTACTTTCCAAGATGCAAAATCTTACAGTTTTAGCCGCGGCTTCGCTCTGAAGGCAGGGGTGAAAACCACCATCGAAACAAATTTGCTCTTCATTGTTAAGGGGGAGGTGGAAGTCTCGTTCGAGATAAGTGGGAATTTCGAGTGGAACACGACCACAACGACGACCACGACCGTTACAGCGACAGGTTCGGTTATGGTACCTCCCAAGAGTTCTGCTACGGTTGATTATATCGGAACTAGGGGCTTGTGCAATGTTCCTTATTCGTACACTCAGGAAGACCAGAGTTCCACCGACGGAACCATTAACCGTATCGTTCATACTGACGGTACTTACATAGGCGTCAGTAACTATAATTTTAGCTTTCATGTCACATCAACTCGCCGTCTCTAGCTACCTAAACTCAACAAGTATGCATGCATTTGCTCCTACTACTGCATTGTTTCAACTTTGTTGAAGGGCATGCTTAGTAATTGCTTGCTAGCTTTTCATTTTCTGGATGTATTTGGTGCGCTGTCGTTTTGACATTCACGGATAAATAAAGTTTGTATCCTTCCTTCGTACGCGTAGCACACATCTTAATTATTATTCCATTTATTATTAACAATAATTCTATTGGGGCACACAACAGGCACACGTGTAAAAAAAGAAAAGTTAATTACTACCCTTCGGTCCCCAAGTTTCTTCCTATCTTTCCTTTTTGAGAGGGTCTCCAAGTTTCTTTCTAGCTACTTTTGGACACTATCCCACAACAAATTATTATCTCTTACTCTTACTTTATCAACTTATTTACCTAAAATACCACTTATGGCCCACCATCATCTCAATTAATTAATATATCACTACCCTCAATTTGGGACTCTTTCTCTACTCACAACAAATTCAATAACTTTTTATCTACTCATAACTAACTCAACAACTTTTTTCTTAATACTCGTGCCATTTCTCCTAGGAAAAGACTTGGGGACCGGAGGTAGTATAAAAATAGAAATAATCAAATTTCTACTTAGTGTTTAGATTCCACAATTAGGGTATATTTCCTTTTTTTAAACTTATATTGCTTTACTTAGTTAGTGTCCAAATATTATCATTTTTTCTTTATTCAGGTGTTTTAACTCATAGTGTTATTTTACAAATAAAGAAAGTTTTAGCTCTTTAAAATCCTTCAAAAGCAATGAGACCTACCACTTTTTATCTTTTTACTTGTTCTTAATCTCCGCGTGAAAGAGTAACATCACATTTTCAGTGGGTCGGAGGAAGTAATCTAATTTAATTTCGATCAATGCACCTTAACAAGGGAACAACTTTTTTTTTTTTTATTAAAACTGGGAATTAAACAATTACTCCCCAGAATTACAACAAAATTTTAAAACCAAATTACATTAAAAGAAAGATGATCAAAACCAAATTTCTCCTTGCCTTGGTTTGGCGAATGTATTTTGATAGGTGTAGGTTAATTTGAAAGGTCCAATTCCAACAGAAGTGGATCAATGCTTAATGAGTCTATGACACACCTCTGTAATTAAAATCCATACAACATGCTAGGAAATTTACGTTGAATTTGAAATCTTTGAGCCCATTTTACCTAGAGCCTGATTTTTATAATTTTTTAGTTGCTTAGAGGAAACAAAAAGGAATAAAAGTTACAAATATGACACATTTTTTAAAGAATTTGAGGATTATTTTTGTCACCGGCCCATTTTACAATTACTGCTTTTAAATTAAAAAAAATGAATCAGAAAGAGAATATTCCATACCAAATATACTAATTAAATACATCAATTAAATCGAATTCTCTTTTTTTAGTCTCCGTGTTAAAAGAACTAACTCAATTTTATATAGTATAAAATATATACTAATAAAATAGAGAGTTAAAAGTTTTTCAGGACAATAACTTTGGGTGGTTTGCAATTTTAGAAAAAAATTTCGCGGGCCTGCAATTTAAGGACAATATGTTTCGAATTAGACACTATAAGGACAGAAATAGTCTGATCGGGCTAAAAATTATTTTTCGGCCCGATATCCAACTCAGGGTAGCAGATGCCAGAATCAAGCTTTCAATTGTTGCAGCGATTCCAGAAGAAAGTAGCACAGCAACATGTCAACGCCCAAAAGTTGTGCTCTTCTTCTTTTTTTTTTTCATTTTGGCATTTTATCAAACGTCTTGTGTTCGTGAGTTATAAGACAGCATGTACTCCAAACCTGCTGAACAACATGTAGCAGCCAATCCTTCGAAACCGGAAAGTCAAATACATCATAGCAGCAATAATATTAAGGACGGGGGCAGAATCGGATCTACGCAAGCACCGCCGCAAGAATAATTACAACTCCATACTACTTCCACATTTACCTTCTTTTTATTTTTTTTCCATACATCATGCTCTTATTTTTTTATTTTATTTTATGTTCATAGTAGCATAAATAAACATAATCATAAATGATTTGCAGACATTCTCCTGATGTAATAATAGAAACTGAGTGAATGAAGAAGTTCAGTGCGGAAATTTTGAACGAAAAAATGTGCAATGAAATGATGGCGCAAAATCGTGACAAAATGTTGTTTTTAAAGTTGGATATCGGGCCGAAAAATAATTTTTAGCCCGATCGGGCTATTTTTTGTCCTTCTAGTGTATAGTTTGAAACATATTGTCCTTAAATTGCAAGCCCGCAAAACTTTGTCCCGAAATTGTAAATCACCCAAAGTTATTGTCCTCAAAAAAAATTTAACTCTAAAATAGATGCATGCTTAACAAATTGGACCATACAATTTTAAAAAATCCGTATCCCCGTAAGTATATCGTATCACCCCCGCCAGCCGCACCTATGCAACATAGATATAAAGTTAAATCGGTCTTGTATGGAATGAAGTCAGTTTGAAGCTAGCCTTCCATTTGCGCAAACTGTTTGAGCTTTTTTTTTTTTTTTTTTTTTTTGATGTCGTGGGAACCCGCAACCGCTATCTTCGGTGCGCAGTGGGTAAACCCCCGTCCCTTGTACAGTACCCTGCAAACCACACCGGGCAGCACTTTCCAAATACAAATGTGACATTCTCGACCTATAGAAGCGTTTCATGAGGTTCGAACATGAGACCTCTCAGTACCAGGCGTTCACTTTTTACCAGTAGGCCATGCCCAAAGGGACACTGTTTGAGCTTTCTTCTTTTGACAAGACGTTGGTATTTTGTTAAATTGAGCTCTCTATGTTGATATGTATTTATTTGAGCATATCTGTCTCTGGTATTTTGCTTCAGTTAGTTTCTGTTAAATGTAGCTCTATTCCCAATTCTATCTGTTTTTCATCATGCTGCATCATGTAGTTGACCCAAAAATCGTTCTTCAAATTAAGCTACAAGAAATCAATAGAATTCCACTTAAAAAAAAAACATCAAAGAAATAAATAACATCTCTGTAAACCACGCCAAAACTTGTCTACATTTCCGACATTCTTACAATTCATTTAAACATGCATCACAATATGAATTGTCTCAGACCCAAAATCAAACTCAGAAAATGCAAAATTCTGCATAAAGTCAATATCTCAACATAGAGAAAATGCTGAAATCAGCAATAAATTAAATAACAGAAACTTAATTTCATAACAATACTCTAGCTAAAACGTCTGAAAATCAGAATGAGCATACATTCTCCATCGCCAAGGTTTTGAGTGGAAAATAGCTTGGGGTATAACTCACTACTCTGCTACGAATCGTTCTGCTAACCAATTCATTCCTTGTAATTTCTCGAATTGTTTTAGTCTTGCTCGAGTAGAAATACAGTTTGGGGCTGTATTCATGGGCGAACAAGATGTCACCATCTCTGAAGATTTTGATGGGCACAACATATGTGGAAAGATGATCAAGACGTTGCATCTTGATGACATGTTCCTGTCTCCAAGATTTTTTTTCTCCATCTTCGTTCATCAACCATATAACGACATCATAAGAAAATCGGCAAAAATATAAGCAATCTCCCAATGCATATAAGCTGTCTCTACAGCCATCATTATCACAATAACCAGTGATAGGAGGAGAGAAGGTGGTGAAACGTTCCGTTTCGAGATCCAAGCATAAAATTATCCTTTGATCCAAGCTACGTGGCAACCAGTAAATAATTCCACTAAAAAATACACCTAACCTAGTCCATACATACCAGCGCGGGACATCAACTGCTATGCTTCTCCACGATCCTGTTCCGACAGTGTACACCTCACACTTCTTAAATTGAGCACTGGAACCACCCATCATCCTAACCACCTTATACTGATCAGTCAGTTTACTCACTCCAAATCCATAAGTGTCTAAAGAAGAAACCTCTTTTGGCCGAGGAAGCTTGATGTACTCACGGGTGACAGGATTGCATATGAAACTCCAAACCATTAACTGAACTATTTATTATGAGGTCATGATGAGGAGTAGGGAAGCTGATGCTCAACACTAGTCTGCAAGGATGTGCATCGTTGCCTTCATCTACGAACTCGAGAATTTTAAATGGCTTCGAGCCCGTCTTGTCTAGAAAGAGAGCGAGTCCGCCTGGGAATGATGATTTATGAAAATAGGACATGATAAACTCATTTGTCTCACTAAAGCTCAGCCAAAACTTACAAACACATCTGAATCTCATAATGCTTCGAAAAGGGAGTCTCAAGAGGATATTGATGATGATTTCTGGGGGTAAATATGCCACAAAATCTTGCCCCATTTTGAATTATATAAATTTCTGCAAATTAATTTCTCCTTTCCCTTGATTCTTCGACTCCTTGATCAAAGAAAATCAAACAATAACACATAGTAACTAAAACTGAAGTTGATATGAAAAATTTAAGAGTGCAAAAAATAAATCTATTAATTTGGAGAACTATAGAGTTTAGTTTTATGGTGAACTTCCAACTATACCACTAAAATTAATAATTTCCTTAAGTTGTGGTAAAATTAATCTGTTATGAAGCAATCGACACAGAATTTATCCCTTTCTATTTATCTAACTTAACTAAGGCACAATAATCTAACACCAACTATAAATCAACACACAAGTTAATTTATAAGGGACATAGTTAGCCCTAAATCACCGATTTTCTTCTCACAAAACTTAACAATGATCAATTAAAACAGTGATAAAACAGCATCATTAAGTTGAGATAAAGCATGATAAAATTATAAGTAAAACATCGAAGAATCAAAGCTGTGGAATCGAACGAGAAAAATTGATCTCACCTAATTCAACATCGTCTCAATGGCTGGAGCAGTAACGTGGTGTTGTCGTATGGGAAAAAAAAGACCTAGTTCACAGTCAATCTAGTTTCTTTTGGATTTTGGATTTCTTTTTAAAGGCAAATCACTTTTAACATCCAAAATTAATTTAATTATAAAATATTTGGTTATTACTATGATTTGCTGCTTTAAATCAGCTAATTGTCTTTAGTTCAGTTTACACAATTTTATCCCAATTAAATAATTGAAGGATCAAAGGTGTCGAATCAAACAAGAGAAGATGATCTCACCAGAAGAGTTTTCGAATGGTGTGTGGTGGCTGATGGAGGAGCGCGGCGGAGCCTTGGTGTAATCGCGGCGGAGCCTTGGTGTAATCGCGGCGGAGCCTTGGTGTAATCGCGGCGGCGTAAGGTCGTTAAAGAAAGCAACCTCGATGTGTTTGTGTGTGTACCATTAGGTCATGCACTTAAATAATGTTGATAATTATTTTAATATTCTTCTAAAAAAATTATTTTAGTATTAATGTCTCAAAATATAATTTTTTTAATAATTAACAAAAGTATGGATTTAAAATGGGCCAATACTATGATACTATCGGAATATAATGTTGCCCTTTTCGTTAAGCTCGTCAAACATCATGATAGCTTTTATCCAGTCAATCTAATTTCTCCTTGTTTTGGATTTCTTTTTAAAAGCAAATCACTTTTCACATCCAAAATTAATTTAATTATAACTTATTTAGTTATTACTATGATTTGCTGCTTTAAATCAGTTAATTGTCTTTAGTCAAGTTTATACAATTTTAGGAAAAAAAGATTAGTGAAGATTTTATTTCATAAATATCCCACAATTACCTTTTAAAAAATATATATTTCTGCCTTTGTTCAGCTAATGGTTTACTCTTTATGCGCAACCCATATATCTCTTTTCCGGATCTTTTCATATGCAACCCCATCACTCGTGAATATATTAGGCTTCCTTCCCCTCAACCGGAAACTCGTCGTTATACTTTTCTTTATGGATTTGGAGTGAGTAAAATGACTGGCCAATATAAGGTTCTTAGGATTGATTTTGAGCAGCCAACTAATTGTCAAGTGTACACTCTTGGAACTGGATTGTGGAGAAAAATTGCCTCTCCCGAGATCGGGCTTAGGAATAAGACGCTTTCAAGTCCAATTGGGGCATTTCTGAATGGAAATCTTCACTGGTTGGCATATAATGGCTCCTCTGACCTAATTTGTTGACTTGATCTCGAGACCGAATGTTTTAGCACCTTTTTAGCTCCTCCTAATGATGGATACTTTTGTTGATCGTAGTATTCATATGTGGTTGATGAAGGAATATGGAGATGAGAAATCTTGGCGGAAAGATGAACGCATCTGCTCAGGCCAGTTGGATAATGGACATCATTGCCCCATCAATGTGTTCAAAGACGGGGACATCCTGATGCAATGTGGAAGCAATAAGTTATACTACGACTCCAGCAAGTCGGGGACTATTCGAGAAGATGGTGTTGATCTGTTTCGTCGCTGCTGTGCAACCACATACACCCCAAGCTTTCGTCCTCTCAAGACTTTTGCTATGGAGAACATAAGCTCCTTCTGATTTGTGACGATGAAACGCAAAAAATGGTGAGGAATTAATATTCAAGATTATATACTTATATCATTAAATGTAATTTCTGTACCCCTCTTGCAAAGACAGTATCACTAGGCATTGACCTTGCTTTCATTTCTGATTCCGGATAGCTTTCTTCCTTATAAATATTGTAGTTTTCTTTTGATTTTTCATATATTCAATGAGATTGACAAACTATTATGAAAAGTTATATTTGGAAGTTTGTTTGTATCTATTATGAAAAGTTATATTTGGAAGTTTGTTTGTATTGTTTATGAGTTTTTATAATCACTATATGCATTTGATATTATGAGTTTGTTTGTATCCAATCTGTTTAATTTTTTTTTTTTGACATGGCAAAGGGAAGCGGTGTGGTTCGATCCCGAGACCTCACTGCGTACAGATTGAAGCCGTACCACTTGGGTGTCCCCTTGGGGACATCCAACATGTTTATTTAAGCGTTATATAATTGATCAAATTAAATATTTGAGGTGTGCATTGGAAAATTTTCAACAAAATTTATTAAATTAAAAACTGTGACATACTAATTATTCCTCCAATAATACCTTAAAAAGAAAGCGCAGAGGATGAATTTATTATTTAAAAATCCAAACGACAAGCTAGGCCATTTATGTTTTAATTCGAAATCTTTGGGCCCATTTTACCTACAGCCTGATTTTTATAATATGTTAGTTGCTTACAGGAAAAAAAAATGAAATTTCTGAACATTTCTTAAAAAAAAGTCACCAATATTGCGAAATCACGCGAAAGCTATTTCAATTTTTTTAGAAAAATTAGAAAACGCAAAAAACATACAAACATGACACACTTTTAAACAAATTTCAGGATTACCTTTGTCACCGGCCCATTTTACAATTACTGCTTTTAAATTAAATAAAAATATGAGTCAGAAACAGAATATTTTATACCAAATAAATTAAACACATTATTTATATGTAGTCTTCTTTTTCTTCGTATTCGTGCTGAAAAGAACTATGTCAAGTTCCACGGGGCCAAGTAGTTTATTGCGTCGCTGTTACCCAATCGGTCCAACCCGGAAAAATTTAGAAAGAAAAAAAAAAAGATTAATCGGCCCAACTTGATTTTCTTTATAGTCTAACCAAATTCGAGTCAGTTTGTGCCCTTTTTTTGACACCTTTTTAGTAATCAATGACTGAGATTTATTCAAAATAAAGAAAAAAAAGATCATTGGTCATATTTAGAAAACCTAATTGAGAAGATTTATCGGCTACTTATATCGTCGTATTGACGGACTACAGTCCAAAGATATAATTTTAGGTTTAACTTAAAACCTTCTCAATAAACAATCAACTCCAAACGCATCCTTTAGAGGTTAATTATTTTCTTACTCTAACAATTCTTGATCCCTCTATTTCATGCTAATTTATTTTTTGTGTATTCTGATTTTTTCTACAGAATTTATTCCTTTAACTGTTTTATCTCGGTTGTTGGCATTGTTTTGCATATAAATATAGATTTGATTTAAGGAATATATTTTGTATATTACTCGGGAATATATTAGGCTTCCTTCTCCTCTAGAGTCTTCTCCTCAACCTACAATTTATAGCGGGGAAAATTATGGATTTGGAGTGAGCAAAATGAGTGGCCAATATAAGGTGGTTAGGTTTCTTGGTTTTGATGTGTTTGATTGCCAAGTATACACTGTTGGAACTGGATCGTGGAGAAGAATTGCCTCTCCTGAGATCGAGTATAAGGATGAGAGGAGGTTAGGGACATTTCTGAATGGAAATCTTCACTGGTTGGCATATAAGGGTTACTCTCACGTAATTTATTGCCTCGATCTTGAGACCGAACGTTTTAGCACCTTTTCCCTCCTCCACGTGATCATCACGACGATAGTATTTTGTCCGTTTTGGGGGATTATCTCTGTGTATGTGATACTTTTTGTGAAAGTTGAGGGGTGGTTACTCATATTGATATTTGGTTGATGAAGAAATATGGAGACGAGAAATCTTGGAAAAAGGAATTTGCTATCCGTACAGGTTATAAGGATGGAGATCATTGCCCCATCAAAGTGTTCAAAGACGGGGACATCCTGATCGACTGGGGAAACTACAAATTGTTGTATTACTCGAGCAAGCTTGAAACTATTCGAAAAGTTGATCTGTTTGGTCACAGCCGTACAACCATTTACACCCCAAGCTTTCTTCCTCTCAAGACTTTTGCAATGGAGAACATAAGCTCATTCTGATTCGTGAGCATAGATCTGACAATGAAATGCAAAATTGTGAGGAATATTCGAGAAAATCTGCTTATATCCTGAAATGTAATTTCTGTACCCCTCTTGCCAAGACAGTACGTTTGCATTGATCACCTTGCTTTCATCATTTTCACATAGAGAAAAATATTGTAGCTTCGTTTTCAATTCTCCATTGGATTCAAATATGATAATTTAAAATTATATTTAGAAGTTTGTATTGTATTGTATTGTATTGTTTATGAGATTATTATTATATATTTGTATTTATTGGGAAGAAGATTGTAATTTTGTTCTGGCGGAGAAGAGTGTGTGGCATACGTGTTTGATTTAATTTGGCAATGAAATGTATAGAAATTTCATGACAGAAGCGACAGCTCTGAAGAAGAAAAAAAAAAATAAAAATTGAAACTAATCCCATTTCTTGAAAAGATGGTTTGTGAAATTCAAACGAAAACTCTCACTTCTCTGTTACTAAATCTACTCTGGTATTTAAACTTATGCTTTGATAATGAAACCAAATGTTTCAGCATCTCTCTATCCAACAATGTTTTGTTTTATGGTTGATGAAAAAATACGGAGATGATAATCTTCCAACACTTCGTATATTGGCATTAGATTTTTGTGTGTTTGACGCCTTAATTTGATTTCTTTGATTAGGGAGGTGAAGAAGCAATAAGTCAAGCACCAAGAAAACTGAGAATTCTGCAAATCTTCAAACTGAAGACATGTTTACAAATCTACCAAGAGAAATCATTATGGAAATCCTCTTAAGACTACTGATTCGAAGCATTACCATAGATTTCATATTCATATACATATTTCATATTCGTGTTCGTGCTTCTTAGGGTGTCGCATAGATTTTTAAAAAACAAATGGTATCACATGAGACCTAGATTTGGAAATACTTTATTATATACTATTTACCAAAGGTCGGAAAAAGTTGCCCAAAAAAAAATTCGCTTTGTTAGAAAGGTACAACACAACTACAGCTCTAAATAACCCAATGCTTCATTCCCTTTCAACTCTACAATTGCAACGCCTCTAATTCGAGATCATACAACTACTTGCCAAACTTGATTTATACACGGTTACACCTCTCATTCGAACGAAATGTGGGCCCCGTCTCAACTAAATGTTGTCAAGAAGAGAAAAGAGGGATGTAAGTGCCTCACCAAACAAGAAGTAATAGATTCAATTAAATGTATCCCTTTAGTTTACATGCCCAAAAATGTCCAACTAAATATGAGCTAAGAAGTTAACAAATTCTTTTTAGTTTAGATTAATTTAGGAGTTATAAGGACAATATAGTACATTCCTTAATATTTTTATAATTATTTTATTTGGTCAGCTATTAAGAGAGAATTGAGGTTATACTCCCTCCGATCCCCAAAATTATGCATTTGTCAGATCCTTTACTATTTATGGAAGGATACGTGTGCTGGGGGATTATTTATGTTTGTGTGATTATAATTGAAAAAAAAAAAAGAACAACTTCACGCGTTCTGTCATATGTATTTATATAAGATAGTATTATTTAACCTGAAATTTAAGCCCAATTGTATTATTTTTAGGCCCAAGCGATAATCATACCCCAAAAATCTCTCCGCCCAAAGCGCCGCCGCGATTCCATCAAGTCGCCGCCGTGCTCCTCCATTCAATCCATAAAAAACTGTCTATCTTCGGATGCGGGCGGGTGAGATCATCTTCTCTCCTTTTAAAGCTTTGATTCCTCTTCTTTTTATTTTTTGTTGCTGTCATTGTCAGATTATTTGAGAAATCTATGTACCGTTTAGGGCTTAATTCAATTTGAGAAATCTATGTTTCGTGCTGTTTTTATAAGGCCTTTAATTATGTTCTAAGTTATCTCAGTTGTTGATAACTCAACCGCAAGAACACAAATACATGCAATTTTTTTCTCTATTGAGTTAATTTTTTTCAGGCAAAGATTTCTTTTTATCATATTAGATTATCTATAAGTAGTTTCTACCTATTTTTCTTTGATCAGGTAGCTGTTGTTGAAGATATCAACAAGAAAAAGAGAAGGAAGAGATCTTTTGAAATTTAGCAAAGATAAGAGTCTTGATAGTTGTTGCCCATTGTGGAGACCAATCGAAATCCCAAAATGGAGCATGATTTCTTCACAAATCTGCCGATAGAAATCATGTTAGACATCGTCTTAAGACTACCAGTTCAAAGCATTATGAGCTGCAAGTGTGTTTGTAAGTCATGGCGCTGTTTGATTAAGTCTCCTGAGTTTGTCGACTCCCATCTTTCTAGATCAGTCCCGTGCCTCGCTCTCTTTCAAAGCAAAAGAATCTCAAAGACATACAAAATTATTGAATTGGTAGATACTCAAAACTCTGGGCAGAACCAATGCAATATGGTCTTAAACTTCAGCTTCCCTCATCGGGCAGCAATACATAGTTCCGCTAATGGTTTGCTACTTTTGAAAGATAATGCTCGTGGTCTTTTCATATGCAATCCACTCACTCGCGAGTACATTAAGCTTCCTCCCCCAATAAAGGATTCCGAATTTGGATTTGGAGTGAGCAAATTGAGCGGTGAGTATAAGGTTGTGAGGTTATTCAATGAAGGGAATTCTGAGATAACTAGACCACTCAAGTGTAAGGTATACTCTCTCATAAGAGGATTGTGGAGAAGTGTAGAAGCAAATGGTGACCAAATACGGTATTGTTGGAATATGAGCTTACCTATTTCTTTGAATGGAAATCTTCACTGGTTGGTTGGTTGGCTTTATCAAGCTCGGTTCGATAGGATTCTATGTTTTGATCTTGAGACCGAATGTTTTAGCACCTTTTCTACTCCTCATCTTGATCTTGACCACAGAAACATGCGTGTGTTGGGGGATAGTCTATGTTTGTGTGATAATTCTCGTGATGGCTTTGTGATATGGTTGATGGACAAATACGGAGATGATAAATCTTGGAGAAAAGAATTTGTCATCGAGATTGATAATCTTCATGATCTCCGCGTAGCTGTGCCTATCAAGGTTTTCAGAGATGGTGATATCTTGTTTGTCCATCAATTCGCCGCCAAACTGTGTAGCTACTCGAGCAAAACTAGAACAATTCGTAAAACTGGATCGTCTGGCTTGGTTGGTACTACACCGTGCATTTATACACCAAACTTTCTTCCACTCAAAACATTCACAATCGAGAATAATGTAATCTCATTCTGATTTCGAAACGGTTTTTAGATTACTTTTGTATTAAGTTTCTCTTATTCAATGCATTGCCATTATCTCTATGTTCAATTATCTCTATTGTTCATTCCACATTTCTTACAATCATTTGAAAACACTTAATAACTTTTCTCAAAAAAAGAAAATACTTAATAACTAAAAGTTCGTTAAGATATTGAAACATCATATGGAACTGATTGATATAATTATTTATAGTTATCAATTACCAATCGGGATAAACAAACTAAGTAGAGATCCTGATATTATTTTCAAACATTTAGTAAGAACTAAAGAGTGTGCTCGTAATTTTTCATATTAAATAAGTTGGAGTTTTATACAACATATATAGACACGTTAATGGTTACATAAACAAACAGCAGAATTTAAAGGAGCAAATAAAATATAAAATTCAAAAAGAATTCTACAAAAAGAGAAAAACCAAAATAGTATGATGCAGACAAATATTATCTTCAAACACTCACTGAAAATTGGGGAGTGTATTTGCAAATTTTTCATACAAAGCAAGTCGAAGCTTTGTAAGGCATGTATAGATAGACTAATAAATTAGTTACAAACGGCAGAATTTAAATTTTGAAACCCTTCGACTTTTGAGCAACCATTTAATTGGTTAGAAAAGTAGAATAGTAACTTTTTCGATGATTGGGGCAAGTTGAACATTTCCCGAAAGCCCAAAAAAAAGAAACGAAGCGGCTAAAAAATGAAATAGAGTAGTAATTTTTATATAATCAATGTACAATTTAATCGTAATAAACAATTTGGCTGAGTGCACAATGAAATTTGGGCGGGAAAGTGGTTGGGAAAGTTGGTTTTACTTTGATATATATATAGATGAAATATATATAGATGAAATGTAGTTTAATGAAATTGAACTTATGAATTGTTGGAAGAAGAAAGAGCTCTTACCCACTAGACCAAAATTAATTTTAAAAGTTCGGTGAGAAAGGGTATACTAGGCAAAAGACCAATTTATTTAATTATTAAATTAATTAAAAGATCATTTAATTACAAATATGCCATGGGTGTCCAACCACGTGGTGGCCGAATATCATTACTCTAATTCATAAACTAGAAAAGTTGCAACATCTAATCAATTTATAACAAAATACCGAATTCGTAATACCACTACTTCGCCTTAAGTAAATTTATTTTAAATTTTTCACTTACGAATCACGACCTTATGTGATTACCCTTCAAATTTCTATGGACTACAAACTAGATTACATTAGAAATCCAATAGGGTGACCTTATTATTATAAGGTATGCTCGAAACGTGGGGGATTTGCTCAATTAATTAAACAAAAACAGCTCAAGATTATGCAAAGATTGATTGCAGTGATTTTACTTGATACATATATATCTACAGTTAAATCGTTTCCATGTTGAAATTGGATTTTATTTTTATTTTCCTTATAAAAATAGGGATTATTTAATTGTAGAAATATAAAAAAATATACCAGAGCGCCGTATTTATTTATTTATTTTTTTCCTAGGGCTTTACCGACGATAGGTGACCACATCTCCGCCTTGGCGCCACCACCAAACTCCAGCAGAAGAAGCTAACCATTATATATTATTTTTGCAAGTAAGTTTTTGATTTGATGTTAAAAAAGCCTCGAAATCGGCGGGTGATTTTAATGAAAACAAACTGAATTTTAATTTTTGAAAAACAATTGATTAATAGATTTATGGGGGACAATTGGCTGCTTTGGTTTCCTATCACCGTACTTTTATAATTTTGGTTACTTTATTATTATTCTTATATTTTTGTGTGTGTTGATGTCTATGATTTCTTTGATTAGGGAGGTGAAGAAGCAATGAGTCAAGAACTAAGAAAACTGAGAAATTTGCAAATCAAGATGAAGGAAAACTTGTTTACAAATCTACCAACAGAAATCATGATGGATATCTTCTTAAGACTACCGATTCGAAGCATTATCATGTGCAAGATTGTGTGCAAGTCGTGGCGCGAATTAGTTATAGGGCACGCACACATGACTCGAACACTTGTTTTGCCATCGTCTAGATAGAATTATTCTCAATTTGAGCAATTTGTGCAAAACTTGTTTTTCTTTCTGGGATCGTGAAAAACTTCCTTTAGCCACACATTTGAAAATTAAATATTTTTAACTCAAAATTGCACTGTTGCACTATATATAGTAGGAGCTGTCAAATTGACCCAGCCTATTTCTTTTTAAAATTGAATGCTCTAACAAATTTATGAACAGAAATATCGAGAACTTGAATGCTCTATCATTTTAGTTACATAACCTAATTGAATTGAATCATCTATTCAATTATAAAATAATTTTTCAAGAGCTAAAGGGATAAAAATTTAGAGAAAAACTAATTAAAAAATAATAGAGATTTAAAATAACAAATTTATGAACTGGAATATCGAGAACTTGAATGCTCTATCATTTATTCAATGCATTGCCATTATCTTGTTCAATTATCAAAGATATGATGCTGGCGCAAAAAAATTGTGACTTCAAGTTAAAGAAATATTTCATCTAAATATTATAATCAATAATAACAAATAATTAATTTCAAGTTTTCTGATTTGTTATTTTATTTTATCATTACTGTTTTTTTGCAGTTTTTTGTTCTATTGGGATTGAAGTAATAATATTCTAACTTTTTCAGTTCGGTTCAGATAATTTGTCCTGTTAAAATTTGGATTTTCGAACATGTTCAATTTCAACGAAATTTTGACCCATCACAAAACATGGTGAAATTACTAAATAATTGAAATGAGTCGAGCTATTCTTGAATTATTCGGACTTTGTCTCGATAAAAGCTCGTTAGATATTTCATTGAGAAGTTCGTTAGCTAAACGAGAACAAATGTATAAAAAAAAGTAAAACAAAGAATCATTAGTTGAAAATCTATTTATTATCCATTTTCCCATTTGTAAATTCTTCCTCCAACAATAAGATTCTATATTTAACCTAAATTAGCCAATTACTTTACATCTAGTGATGAATTTTTGGAGATGATGGGAATTGTACCCTATATACTGATTTAAAAAATTACATTAATTTAAAAAATTTGGAGATGATGGGAATTGTACCCTATATATTTGTCACTAATATCGAGAATAAATAATTAAAAATAAAATCATAGAGATTTAAAAATTAATATTGAGAATAAATAATTAAAAATAAAACCATAGAAATATAAAAAGATTTGGAGATGATGGGATTTGAACCCTACATAATTTTAAACTTGAATGCTCCACCATTTGAGCTACATCCCCTTATTGAGTTTTAAATCTCCATTAATTTGTTTATATAGAAAGTAATATCGAGAATAATTAGTTATAAAACTAAATCATATTGATTTAAAAAATTTGGAGATGATGGGAATTATACCCTATTTATGAAATACCTAGTTTGGCTAATGGTTTGCTATTTTTGAAAGATACCGCTCGTGGTCTTTTCATATGCAATCCACTCACTCGCGAGTACATTAAGCTTCCTCCCCCAATAGAGGATTCCAAATTTGGATTTGGAGTTAGCAAATTGAGCGGTGAGTATAAGGTTGTGAGGTTATTCAATGAAGGGAATTATGGGATAACTAGAACACTCAAGTGTGATGTATATACTCTCTCATAAGAGGATTGTGGAGAAGCGTAGCAACAAATGGTGACCAAACACGGTATTGTCACAATATGAACTTACCTATTTCTTTGAATGGAAATCTTCAGTGGCTGGTTGGTTGGTTTTATCAAGCTCGGATCGAAAGGATTCTATGTTTTGATCTTGAGACCGAATGTTTTAGCATCTTTTTCTATTCCTCATCTTGATCTTGAGCACAGAAACATGCGTGTGTTGGGGGATAGTCCATGTTTGTGTGATAATTCTCGTGATGGCTTTGTCATATGGTTGATGAACAAATACGGAGATGATAAATCTTGGAGAAAGGAATTTGTCATCAAGATAGGTAATCTGTATGATCCCCGGCCGCATGGTTGTGCCTATCAAGGTTTTCAGAGATGGCGACATCTTGTTTGCCCGTCAATTCGCCGCCAAGCTGTATTGCTACTCCAGCAAAACTAGAACTATTTTTAAAACTGGATTGTCTGGCTTGGTTGGTACTACACCGTTCCGTTATACACCAAACTTTCTTCCACTCAAAGCATTCATGATCGAGAATAATGTAATCTCATTCTGATTTCAAAGCGGTTTTTAGATTACTTTTGTGTTATTGAGTTTCTCCTATTCAATGCATTGCCATTATCTCTATGTCCAATTATCAAAGATATCATGCTGGTGAAAAAATATTGTCATTTCAATTTAACAATATTTCAGCTGAATAATAATAAATAATGAATTTCAAGTTTTCTGATTTTTTATTTTTTATTTTTTGGAGTTTTTGTTTTGTTCGGATTGCAGTAGTAGTAGTAATATTTGAACTTGAGAATCTTAGAAAACTAGAAAAGTTGAAATATCTAATCAATTTATAACAAAATACTGAATTCGTAATACCACTACTTAGCCTAAAGTAAATTTATTTTTAAATTTTCACTTACGAATCCCCCTTCAAATAGCGACAAACTAGATTACATTAGAAATCCAATAGGGCGACCTTATAAGGCAGGCTCGAAGACGTGGGGGGTTTGCTCAATTAATTAAACAAAAACAGCTCAAGATTATGCAGAGATTGATTGCAGTGATTTTACTTGATACATATATATCTACAATTAAATCGTTTCCATGTTGAAATTGGATTTTTATTTTATTTTCCTTGTTAAAATAGGAATTATTTAATTTAGATATATAAATATACCAGAGCGCCGTATTTTTATTTTTATTTTCCTAGGGCTTTACTATTCCGACGATAGGTCACTACCAAACTCCAGCAGAAGAAGCTATCTCGATAGGGCTTTATATATAATTTTTTTCAAGTAAGTTTTTGATTTGATGTCTGCTTAATTACTTCTTAATTTTCCGATCATAGAAAAAGGCCTCGAAATCGGAGGGTGACGTCAGGTCCTATCAATCTGTCCTTTTCAATACCACAATTTTGGTGGTTTTAATGAAAACAAACTGAATTGTAATTTTCGAAAAACAATTGATTAATAGATTTATGGGGGACAATTGGCTGCTTTGGTTTCCTATCACCGTACTTTTATATTTTTGGTTACTTTATTATTATTCTTATATTTTTGTGTGTGTTGATGTCTATGATTTCTTTGATTAGGGAGGTGAAGAAGCAATGAGTGAAGAACCGAGAAAACTGAGAAATTTGAAAATCAAGATGAAGGAAGACTTGTTTACAAATCTACCAACAGAAATCATGATGGATATCTTCTTAAGACTACCGATTCGAAGCATTATCATGTGCAAGATTGTGTGCAAGTCGTGGCGCGAATTGGTTGATTCTGTTGAGTTTGCCAACTCTCATCTTCCTAAAGCAGTCCCACACCTTGTTGTCTTTCTGGGCACGGATATATCTACTCCGTACAAAATGCTTGAGTTTGTAGACGAATATTGCTCCGTACATCGTTGCAAGATTATCTCCAACAACTTAAGTCTCCCTTATCCCGGAGTAATACTTGGTTCGGTTAATGGTCTCGTCTTTTGGTTCAACGAAGACAAGGGGTCACGTGATATTTTGGTATGCAATCCAATAACTCGAGAGTACATGAAGCTTCCTTCTCCTCCAGAGTTTGAATGTCACTCCTTCACTGCTGGAGTTGGAGTTAGCAAAAAGGGTGGGCAGTATAAGATTGTTAGGATTTTACAAGTTTTTGCGCGATATCGCCTCGTTCAATGTGAGTGTCAGGTACACACTGTTGGAACTCGATCGTGGAGAAGCTTTTCACACACCAACCAACTTAAGTATAGCTCTACATCCGTTGGTGCATTTCTTAATGGAAATCTTCACTGGCTGGCATATGATTCAATCCGGATTTCTTGCTTTGATCTTGAAACGGAACTTTTTACCTCATTTTCTTCTCCTCCGGTGGTTCAAAGTAGTGCTTACAAAACCCTGTCTGTTGTGGGGGATCGCCTATGCTTGTGCAATAGTAATATTCAACGAGACATTGTTATCTGGTTCATGGGCGAATATGGAGACGAGAAATCTTGGACTAAGGAATTTGTCATCAAACAAAATTTTCATAATTGTGTGTTTCATGGACGGCTTTTCCCCATCAAAGTGTTCATAAACGGTGACATTTTGATTGAAAGGGGACGCACCACCGAAATATTATGCTACTCGAAGAAGACGACTGATGCTATTCATAACACTGGTATTCACAATTGCGAACCCCCAACCTTACGTTTCTCGTTTCTTACTAACGCAGTCATTTATACCCCAACCTTTCTTCCTCTAAAAACTTTGTTGATGGTGACGGAGAATATATACTCATTTTGATGTTTAATTATAAGTAACCGTTTTAGACTTTTGTTATGTAATTGCTAATTGCAATCTGGTTAATTATATTCTTATAGAGCTTCCCTATTTTAGTTCCTAACTCCAGAAGTTGGTTGAAACATATTTGCTTTTATAGTTCGCAGCTACTGAATTGAGTTCCTTTTCTTTCTGTAATTCTTTTAGTTTGTGAAATTGACTGAATGATGGCTGAATATTTGGCGTTCTCGAGTGTAGACTGTAGAAATTAACATTATTAATATATGAAGCTTTCTATATTTTGTTTAAGAACAAATTAAATTGATTCATGTGGTATCAAATTGAATGAGACTTACCTTAAAATTGATTTTATGAAAGTGGATTATTGATTGATTATGTGTGAGTATAGCTTGGATAAATACAGCGATAATTGTGAACTATGTATGTTTGAGAAATTAAAATACGGGTAATTCTAAACGCAATCCCCCAAATTACTCTTTATAACCTCCATATTTAAAAAAAATAAAAACATATTAATGAAAACACGCTAGAAAGTTTATATTACTATTTTACCCTATATAGCCTCCATAATTCCAAATCAAAATTACTAGTTATAAATAACTTAATAATTATCGTAGCCCCCAAATTTTTAAAAAGAAAAGCACACTAGAAATTTATAGACCCCTTCCTCGACTGAACCCTTCTCCACGGAGAAATCGACAACAGGAAAGAAGAAGATCATTGCATATTTTAAACCAAAGATTTCGTTAAATATTTTACATTGAATGTTCAAGAATTAGTGAAGTAGTAAATTTTCTCATGGAAATATTTGAATTATCATCCTGGAGTAACCAGAGCTATAAATTTGAAAAAAAAGTAAATTTTCAGCCAAATTGATATGAACTGCAAAAAATGGAGATGAGGACAATCGGAGGCAATGATGACGATTGGCTCATAATAAAATTGGGGCCTATAAATTTTTTGGCAACGTTTGATTTTTTAAAATTTTGGGGTTATATTAATATTTGGAGATTATAGGTTAAAATAGTACTTTCATTTATATTTTTATTATTATTTATTATATATGGGGCTAAAAGGAGTAATTTTGGGGTTAGGTTTCTAGTCCAAAAAAATTGTAGCCCAATTAACTTGGACGATTATATATAATTGACTTGACGTCCCTATCTTTAAAATAAAACTTGCATGACCTTACGGTGCATACGCGGCCGCGATTCCAACAACGCGCCGCTGCTATTTCTAATTCAAGCCATCCGCCACCATTGATATTTCTGGTCTTCTTGTCTTCTTGTATTCGACAGCTTTCATCCAACTATGTATGTTTCTGTCTTATCTCAACATAATTATATCCTCAATTATTTACTGCCTAATTTCTTTTTCGCTGCTTGATTAGATTAATATTCTCTAGTTTTCTGCTTCGATTCCTGGCTTTTTTGTGCCTTCTAGATTAGGCCATACTTCAATATTATTATTATTATTATTATTATTATTATTATTATTATTATTATTATTATTATTATTATTATTATTATTATTATGTTGTTGTTGTTGTTGTTGTTGTTGTTGTTGTTGTTTAAAAGTCCTTTTTATTATGTTAATTCTGTGTTATCTTAGTAAATTAGTACCCTACTCTCAACCCAAAATATAATTTCAATTTTTTTTTTTAAATCAGGGACGAGTTGTTGAAGATATCAACAAGAAAAAGAACAAGATAACGCTTGATATTTTGCAAAGATAATCCTTATAGTTGCCCCAGTCGAAATCCCAAAATGGATCCAGATTTCTTCACAAATTTGCCGCAAGAAATGATGATAGATATCCTCTCAAGACTTCCTGTCCAAAGCATTATGAGGTGCAAGTGTGTTTGCAGTTCATGGCGTGATTTGACTAAGACTCGTGAGTTTATCGACTCCCATGTTTCTAGATCAGTCGCGTGCCTTGCTCTCTTCCAAACCGAAAGATTCTCAAATACTTGCAAAATTATTGAATTCGTAGATACTCAAAACTGTGGGGAGAATCACTGCAATATGGTCTCAAACTTCAGCTTCCCTCATCAGACATTATTACATGGTTCGGCTAATGGTTTGCTAATTTTGTCAAGTAATAATGCTCGTGATCTTTTCATATGCAATCCAATCACTCGAGAGTACATCAATGTTGCTCCCTCAGTAAAGGTTTCCAAAGTATACAGCATTGACGTTTTTGGATTTGGAGTGAGCAAATTGAGCGGTGAGTATAAGGTTGTGAGGTTATTCTATGAAGAAAAACGTGAGTTCACTGGTCCACGCGACTGTGAGGTATATTCTCTAAGAAGAGGATCGTGGAGAAGCGTGCAAATAGCCGGTGATCATGTCCGGTTTGCTTACCAGTTGAGGCTAGCTGTTTTTTTTAATGGAAATCTTCACTGGTTGGTTGGTCCTTATTTTGGTGAAGGTCGTGTTGAGTTGCCAGGTATTCTATGTTTTGATCTTGAGACCGAATGTTTTAGCACCTTTTTTATTCCTCGTCTTCAAGTTGGAAGCATGTGCACATTGGGGGATCGTTTATGTTTGTGTGATGTTTCTCTTGATGGCTTTGTAATATGGTCAATGGATGAATACGGAGATGATAAATCTTGGAGGAAGGAATTTGTTATCAAGATATCTAGTCCTTTGGATCGACGAAGAGGATATGTTGTGCCGATCAAGGTTTTCAAAGATGGCGACATCTTGTTCGTCCATCAATTCATCTTCAAACTGTATTGCTACTCGAGCAAGACTAGAACTATTCGAGAAATTGATGCTGATGAATCCTTTTTCAAGGTTGGTACCCGAGCATTTATTCATGCGCCAAGCTTTGTTCCACTCAAAACATTCACGATGGAGAATAATGTAATCTCATTCTGATTTTCAAATGTTTTTTAGACTACTTTTATGCTAATGACTTTCGGCAGTTTCAGGGCTTTAAGAATACTTTTATGCTAAAGACTACTTTTATGCTAATGACAAATCGGTCTCTATAATTTGTGGTTGTCATGTTCATAACATACCTTTCAATTTCTGCAAGCTAGCAAAATACGGGCCTAACCTGGGCCCATTGGGCTTTTTGAAAAGGTCGTATCAGGCCGGGTCAGTCCCACAATTCACGGGACCCAAAAATTGAAGCCTCGAACATTCACGGGCCCACATGTAATTTTAAAGCCCACACCCGCCCAAAACTAGGCCAGCCCGCCAGGTCAAGTTAGACCGAGCTTATTTTGCCAGCTCTTCCCACAATAATGGTTTTATACAAAATAAAAAAATAAAAAAATAAAAATAAAAAATAAAGGGTATGTATATTTGAATATGGCGTTGGCGATCATTTAGCTTCTTCTTGTCTGAACATTTAATTACGACCAACTTTTCCATGGTTCGAACAGAATTGGATTGTTTTGAATTGACTTTTACATTAAATTGGATTGTTTGGATCGAACGGAAAATCATTCGAACCACATAAAATGGTAGCTAACCCACAATCAGAGCTGGCAAAATACGGGCGTCCGTTGGGCTTTTTGAAAATTCTGAACATTTAATTTCTACTTTTCAGGGCTTGGTGATGGAGAATTATGTACTTTTTTATTTCTGATGTTTAATCTATTTAGAGTGCTATTATTATTATTATTATTATTAGAGAAGGACTTGGGTGCATAAGTCTGCACCCATTTGCACACAACCCAACCCGCCCCGACCCGCCACGCGTCATTCCGACCCGGCGAGTGAGATCCAAGCGCCGCACGTGGGTCTCGCCCGTTTTTTTTTTTTTTTAATTTCCTGATTATTTTCCCCGACTCCGCCTTCGGCTCCAATTTTACAGCTCCGCCTTCGCTCCGATTACTAAAATAAGGATAATCGGTGTGCAACAATTTGGACTGCTCACTCCGAGGCCTTCGGCTCCCCTCGCTCGAATTTTGACCATAGAAGAAGTGGCAAACCATAAAAAAAATTAGAAAAAAAAAACTGAAAAAAAATAAAAAATAAATAAATAAATAAAAACTGGTCAAAGGGGGGTTTGATCGGGTCAAACGGGTCGGGGCAGGTCTGGTCGGGTCAAATGGGCGGGTATTCTAGGGTAGAACACATGCACCCAAGTTTTTGTCTTATTATTATTATTATTATTATTATTATTATTATATTTTTTGGAGTTATAGGGCACGCACACATGACTCGAACACTTGTTTTGCCATAGTCTAGATAGAATTGCACTGTTGCACTATATATAGTTGGAGCTGTCAAATTGACCCAGGCCTGTTTCTTTTTAAAATTGAATGCTCTAACAAATTTATGAACTGGAATATCGAGAACTTGAATGCTTAGCATTTAAGTTACATAACCTAATTGAATTGAATCATCTATTCAATTATAAAATAATTTTTCAAGAGCTAAAGGGATAAAAGTTTAGAGAAAAACTAATTAAAAAATAATAGAGATTTAAAATAACAAATTTATGAACTGGAATATCGAGAACTTGAATGCTTATCATTTAACTTACATAACCTAATTGAATTGAATCATCTATTCAATTATAAAAATTATTTTTCAAGAGCTAAAGGGATAAAAATTTAGAGAAAAACTAATTAAAATTAATAGAGATTTAAAATAATAAATTTATGAACTGGAATATCGAGAACTTGAATGCTCTATCATTTAAGTTACATAACCTAATTGAACTGAATCATCTATTCAATTTATATCATAATTTTTCAAGACGTAAAGGGATAAAAATTTAGAGAAAAACTAATATTGAATCATCTATTCAATTTATAAAATAATTTTTCAAGACGTAAAGGGATAAAAATTTAGAGAAAAACTAATTAAAAAATATTAGAAATTTAAAATATTGGAGATGATGGGGATTGAACTGTAATGTCATTCTGAATTTAAATGCTCTACCATTTGAGCTTCATCCCCCTTTCATATTAGAAACAGCCATTCAATTAATTTATATATTTTTATAGATATCGAGAATAATTGATTAAAAATAATAAAAAATATTTTTTTTTTTAAATTTACTCTACTTATTTATATGTAATATGTTTATGCAAAACACCTTTTTTTCCCCTAGCTTAACTCCGTCTCCGCCTTGGCGCCTCCGCCATCGATCCAACTCCAGCAGCAGAAGCTTCGATCCATTATATTTAATTTTTTCAAGTAAGAGTGTTTGATGCCTAGCTTAATTACTCGTAATTTTTCCGACCGGGCCTCGAAATCGGAGGTCCGATCAATTTTCTTTTTCAATCCAACAACTTTGGTGGTTTTAATGAAAAAGAACTCAATAAAAATTCTCAAAAACTTCATTTTGTTCTCCTCCATCTTCGATTAATTTAAGGCATATGTATGTTTCCTCATCGGCTCTTGTAATAACAACAGCACTTGTTTAATTCAGATTCGGTCATGGCGATTCAAGCGTAGTTGTTCTCTCTCAGAAATTTTCAGGGTTTGGTGAGGAAAATGCTTGTGGATTTGATAATTTATGCCAGCAGCAGCAGTTAATTCAGTTGGATCAGTTTCAAAATTCTGCCTCTGTGAAATTTTCGTTTCATATTGAGACAGAGATTGGAATTCTAATTTACAGGTGAGAGAGTAAATTAATTTTGTAATTTTTGAAACTTTATGTTTAAATTATTAGTGTGGTTCGTGGACGGGCAAAAAAAGAAAATCGGACCACACTTATTGTTGAGGGAGTAGTAATAATTAATGAATGCTGCTGCTGTGGGGGGCTTATCACTGTACGTACATATATGTTTGTGTGTGTTGACGTCTTGGATTCCTTTGATTAGGGAGGAGAAGAAGCAATGAGTCAACAACCAAGAAAACTGAGAAATTTGCATATGAAAATGAAAGAAGCCTTGTTTAGAAATCTACCAACAGAAATGGTGATTGATATCCTCTCAAGACTACCGATTCGAAGCATTATAATGTGCAAGATTGTGTGTAAGTCATGGCGCGAAGTGGTTGGTTCTCTAGAGTTTGCCAACTCTCATCTTTCTAAAGCGGCCCCACACCTTGTTCTCTATCTAGGCATGAGAAGATCTATTGTTCCATACAAAATGGTTGAGTTTGTAGACGAACAATGCTCCGCACATCGTTGCAAGATTGTCTTGAACAACTTAAGTTTCCCTCATCCAGGAGTAATGTTTGGTTCGGCTAATGGTCTCCTCTTTTGGTACAACGGAGGCATGCTGTCACGTGATATTTCCGTATGCAATCCAATAACTAGCGAGTACATGAAGCTTCCCCCTCCTTCACAGTTTGAAAATTTTGGCCGCCTCACTGTCGGAGTTGGAGTTAGCAAAATGGGAGGGCAGTATAAGATTGTTAGGATGTTACAAGTTTTTGAGGAAGGTCGACTTGTTCAATGTGAGTGTCAGGTACACACTGTTGGAAGTGGATCGTGGAGAAGCTTTTCAGCCGGCACCCAACTTAAGTGTTGCTCATCTTCCGTAGGTGCATTTTTGAATGGAAATCTTCACTGGCTGGCAAATGATTCAATGAGGGTTTCTTGCTTTGACCTTGAAACGGAATGTTTTACCTCATTTTCTTCTGCTCCAATGGTTCAAGGTTGCGATTACAGTACCCTGTCTGTTGTGGGAGATCGCCTATGCTTGTGTGAGAGTGGTGATTGGGTAACTGAGATCTGGTTCATGAACGGATATGGAGACGAGAAATCTTGGACTAAGGAATTTGTCATCAACGAATGTTTTCATGATCCTGTGTTATATGGATTGCTTTTCCCCATCAAAGTGTTCATAAACGGTGACATATTAATTGTAAACGAAGACAGCGAAATATTTTGCTACTCGAAGACAAGTGGTGCTATTCATAACACGAAAATTCAGAAATGTGATCCACTGGCATCACTTTTGTTGGTTGCTGCGAACCCAATCATTTATACCCCAACCTTCCTTCCTCTGAGAACCTTGCTGATGGTGACGGATAATATTTGCTCATTTTGATATGTAATTAATCCTTTTACACTTGTGTTATGTAATTGATCAAGTTTTAGCACCAAAAATTCTGTGTTTTGATCTTTAAACCAAATGTTTTAGCACCTTTTCTCTTCCTCATCCATACAACGGAACATTGTGTGCATTCGGGGATTCTTTGTGTATGTGTTATGATTTTCGCATTGGCATTGTAATAGTGTCGATGAAGAAATACGGAGATGATAAATCTTGGACAGAGGACTTTGTCATCAAGAAGCCGCCTCCTTTTGATCGCTTGTGAATTGTTATGCCTATCGCGATTTTCAAAGATGGTGTCACTAATGGAATCTTCAAAGTGCATTACTACTCGAGCAAGACTAACACTGTTCGAGTAATTGAAGCATTGTGTAATTATGCACCAAGCTTTGTTCCACTCAAAACATTCACGGTGGAGGATAATGTAATCTTATTCTGATTTTCAAACGGTTTTTTAGCGTAGTTTTATGTAATTGAGTTTCTGCAGTATCTCAACTCATGGTCTCGACTATTTAATGCTTGATTTTATTTTATTATGTTATTTTGTGCTGTGTTTAATTGAGACTTTACATCTACTTGGAAAAAAAAAAATAGTGAGCCTAGCTGCTGCTTTTGTGTGTGAAACTTTGCATATAGTTATACCACATGTCATCTTCTTATTAAAGCCATCTCCTTATTAAAGCAATAGGAGACATCGTATATAGATGCAATAGAGGATCCGGTTTGATGTACCATAGAGTTATCAGTATGATAAACTTTGATGTATATTTGAAATAGACAACACTCTTAAGAAAATATCGCTAGTAAAATAGTAAAGAGACAAAATCACTTAAAAAAAGTAAATGGATAAACTGAGTGATTAATAAAACAAAGTTGATTCAATAAATTTTTCATAAGTAGCAGAGAAATATAATTTTTAGTTCAATGATGCACTAAATATTACACAAATGAAATGTCCAACATTATTCATCTATCTAATGTGGTTGCACTTGATCCCAAATAATTTTATGTTATAAAGTATTCCCTCCGTCTCGGGTGTGAAGACAAAATTTGATTTGTTTTGAAATTTAATAGCCAGACATAGAAGTGAAAAAATAACCTGAAATCCCAATATTCTAACCAGACATAGGCATGAGCAACAAAATAACCATACTCTCAGTATCTGAAAAAAAAAAAAAAACAAATTGAAACGCTATTAAATTCGGTTCAATTTTACCCTAAAAAAACCGGTTCAAAATTCATATTGGTTCACAATCAGTTCGATTTAGATAATTTGTCGTGTTAAATTTTGGTTTTTCAAATCGGTTCGTTGTAGCAAAATCGCGTATCGAGATCTGAAGACTCACCCCCTAACCACAAATAATTAGGATCGAAAATTAAGACTAGTCAACCTATTCCTGAACTATTTAGAATTCATCTCGATAAAAGTTCGGTCAAAATTTTATAGAGAAGCTGGTTAGCTAAACCTGAAAAGAAGAAATATTAATTGAAATCTATCAAAAATAGTAATATTAGTCCAAAACTTAGATTCTCTGTTAACCTTAAATTAGACCAATATAAAACTTTAGGCCCATTTTGAGCATTATTACCCCTCGTAGTCTCGAACCCACCACCATTTTCAATTTACAACTCAATTTTAGTATTTTATACTATATAAAAAAGTTTTCTATGTCCGCTTTCATCTTGTTTTCATTATTTGCTTTAATCTTGCTTCAGAATCGATTATATTGCTTCGATTTTGGATGGATCATAGGAATACTTCTTTGATATAGATTACGGAGTAGGGTTCTTCGAGGGGGGTTTGGAAGGGATTTAGAGTTTTTTGGCTAAAGAAACATATTGTCCTTAAATTGCAGACCCGCGAAACTTTGTCCTGAAATTGCAAATCACCCAAAGTTATTGTCCTGAAAAACTTTTAACTCTAGTTTAAAGCAAGCTTCTACGGAATGGAATGCAGAATTTTGCAAGAATTTGAAAGCTTATCTTCATGACACTTTTACCATCAAGGATTTGGGTTTTGCTCGTTATTTTCTTGACATGGAAATTGGCCAAAGAGAGTTGGGGACTGCACTCAATCAGAGGAAATATATTCAAGATTTATTGGAGATGATGGGATTATTGGGGAGTTCTTCTGTTGCTACTTCTTTTCCACCTGGTTTGCCGATTTCACAGGCTAGTGATGATTTGTTGGCTAAACATGATACTTATAGGAAACATGATTTCTTATGCTGTGCAGCAGTTAAGCCAGTTTGTTTCTCTGTTTTCTCAAAGGCTGCCCTTCTCTTGGGCTCTTCTATCCTATTGAGAATTCTTTCTCTCTATTAGTTTATAGTGATGCAGATTGGGGCTCTTGCCTGGGTACTAGGCGCTCTCTGGCTATTGTTTGTTTCTAGGGGACGCATTGATCTCTTGGCGTTGCATGAAACAGACAACGGTGTCCACTTCACTGTGATAATCTTGCAGCTGAGTATATATATGATGGTATTTATTTGAGAATATCTGTTAATTTCTGGTATATTGCTTGATCAGTTAGTTTCTGTTAAATGTAGCTCTATTCCCAATTCTACTACATCAAGAGAATTTTACATAAAAAACCAACATCAAAGAAATAATTTAATAACATCTCAGTACACCACACAAAAACTTGTCTATATTTCCTATAATCATTTAAACATGAATCACAATATGAATTGTCTCAGACAAAAAATCAAACAATGACTTCAATACAAAATTTTTGCATAAAGTCAATATCTCAATATAGAGAAAATGCTGAACTCAGCAATAAATTAAATAACAGAGACTTAATTTCATAACAATACTACTCTAAAACGTCTGAAAATCAGAACGAGCTTACATTTTCCATCTCGAAGGTTTTGAGTGGAAAAAAGCTTGGGGTATAACTCACAACTCTGCTACAAATTGTTCTGCCAACCAATTCTCCGCTAGTATTTTTTCGAATTCTTTTAGTCTTGCTCGAGTAGAAATACAGTTTGGGGCTGTACAAGTAGGTGAACAAAATGTCACCATCTCTGAAGATTTTGATGGGCACAACATGTGCGTAAAAATAATCGGTACAATGCATCTTGATGACATGTTCCTTTCTCCAAGATTTTTTTTCTCCATCTTCGTTCATCAACCATATAACGACATCATAAGAAAATCGGCAAAAATATAAGCAATCTCCCAGTGCATATAAGCTGGTTCTACTACAATCATTATCATAATAACCAATGATAGGAATAGAGAAGGTAGTGAAACTTTCCGTTTCAAGATCAAAGCATAAAATCATCCTTAGATTCGAGCTACAGTCTTATACTTTCCCTCTATGCTACAGTTGACGTGCACAAACCAATAACAACATGACAACTAAGCTGGAATGACACATCAGCTTAACTAACAACCGTAACAGAAAAATGCCACGTCGATAACTAAGAAATAAAAACGCAGAATGAAAATGCTTCATTCTTAATAAAAGGTCACCACGTCTCAGATCCATTATATTTAATTTATTACTTTTTACAATTAGCAAAAACCCAACCACCGTCTCCGGCGCCCTAAACTTCACCGTAATCTTTGTAGGATGAATCAAGAAGAGGTTATATTAATTCTCACTAACATTTTTTATCCGTTTATTTTTATGCTTATTTATTTTTTTAATTTATTTTCTCGATGATTATCAATATTATTAGGGTTTAGGCATAGTATTTTTCATTGTAATACGCATTGAATAAGATGAAGCAAGAGGTTATATGCTCACTCTTAACAATTTTTATCCGTCTTAACAATTTTTATCCGTTTATTTTATGCAAATTTATTTTTTAATTTAATTTTCTCTCCGTGATTTATTCCCCAACCAGTTTTATCCATGTTGTTGGCATCACTGTATTACTTTGCCATTTTCTTGATAATTTTCGATATTATTAGGGTTAGCCCTAAAATCAATTTAGTGCTGTGTTAGGTTTTGTTATCCTACCATTGATGTTGCATTTTATAGTTGTTAGACGCATGAATCTGATAAAGTGTTCAATTGTATGAGATAAAACTAACTTAAAACACTTTGATCAGATCAAACCTCAAATGCAGAGCGAGGATGCCCATGATTTTTTCACATATCTACCATCCGAAATCATGTTAAATATCCTCTTGAGAATCCCCAGTCCAACCGTTATGAGCTGCAAGTGTGTGTGTAAGGCATGGCGCGATCTGCTCGAGACTCCTGAGTTTGTGCAGTCTAATCTTTCTAAATCAGTCCTCGGCCTCGTTGTCTTTCTGAGTGGTGAAAATTTAAAGCGATACGAATTTGTAGATGAGCATCGTTTGAAAATAGTCTTCAGCTTTGACCTCCCTTTCATAGACGGCGAGTTCATAGGGCATAGTTCAGCTAATGGCTTACCCTTTCATTAGGCTTCCTTCTCCTCTAGAGCCTCCTCAGCCTATATTTTATAACACTGTAACATATGGATTTGGAGTGAGCAAAATTAGTGGCCAATATAAAGGTGGTTAGCATTAATCGTGATGGTGAAAATGATTACCAAGTGTACACTGTTGGAAGTGGATCGTGGAGAAGGCTTGCTTTTTTAGACAACCTTTGGTATGAGGGAGATACGGTTGGGGCATTTCTCAATGGAAATCTTCATTGGTTGGCATCTAACGGCCCCACTGATGATAACCTAATTTGTTGCCTTGATCTCGAGACCGAAAGTTTTAGCACCTATAGAGTTTCTTGTGATTATCACCTAATAGTATCTGGTTGATGAAGGAATATGGAGATGAGAAATCTTGGAAAAAGGAATTCGTGATCAGCAAAGGCTATGGGGATGCTGATGGATCGGGAAAACTGCGAACTGGTATACTACAACAGCAAGTCTGATTCTGAATTTCTTGGAGAAGTTGATTTGTCTGGAGATGATCCTAATATTGATGCCAGCTTTCTTCATCACATGACTTTCACGACCGTTTATACCCCAAGCTTTCTTCCTCTCAAGAACTTTACGATGGAGAATGTAAGCTCGTTCTGATTTGTGGCCGTAGATCTCATGAAGGAATGCAAAATTGTGAGAAATGTGTTTATTATATCAGTAGCAGTGACATTGCTTTCACTTTTGATTTCACAAAGATTTCTTCCGTTATATGAAGAGAAAAATATTGAAGCTTTCTTTTTATTTCTTCCGGCCACCGTTTTTCTGCTCTCTTGCCATATGGAAGATATTATTCAAGGCAAATTATTTGGATGACTTTTCTCCCCATCAAAGTGTTCATAAACGGTGATGACGTTTTGACTGCAGGCGAAGACTGCAGCGAAGTATTATACTACTTGAAGACGACTAGAGCTATTCCAAACACTGACACAAACGTGATCCTCGTGTGTTGCTTGCTTGCTTACCCCAACCTTTCTTCCTCTGATAACCTTGCTGATGGTGACGGAGAATGTATGCTCATTTTGATGTTTAATCATTTTAGACGGAGAATGTTATCTCATTTTGATGTTCAATAATTTTAGACGTCTATTATAATCTTAGTTCCTAAGGAGTCTATGCTTTGATCTTGAGACACAATGTTTTAGCACCTTTCTATCTTGAAGGATTGATTCATTATAATCATTATGTGTTGCATGTGTGCATTGGGGGGTAGTTTATGTCTGTGTATTATATAATCCTTTGATGGCTTTATTGGGTAGGGCGTTTTCTCAATACTTCGATCTTTTTTCAATAATAAGTCACATTTTTACGAGCTTTCAATTTTAGGACAATATCTAAAAAATTGATCTCGAGGACATTGCTTTGATCGATACTTATCCCAACTTACGGTCTCAACTATTTTCGGCTTGATTTTTTTTTTTTTTTTTTTGTGCTGCGTTTGAGACGTTGCATCTACTGGAAAATAATTATTGAAACTAATTGTTTGATTTTGTGTATAAAATTAAACAATTTGATAAATTTTCTCGGTTGAGTAATAAATCTACTGCCACTATACCGATGCATTAAAGTTAGATGAATATTTCAAATAGACTAATTTACACTCTGAAAATAATACTAGTTCGTACAATAATAAAGAGACAAATGAGTGATTAATTACACATGGTTGATACAATTCCTTCGAACTAAAATAAATAAATTTTTGAAATGTAACAGAAAATATAATTTTTATGTTCTATTAATTAATCTCATATATTATTCTATTTAATATTAATATTCATATATTTTTCTATTTTACAGTCCACGTAGAATTGGGTCATCCAATTTCGATGTAGAGCAAAATAAATGTGATATTAAGAAAGGGCCGGATATATTAGGACTGAATCTTTTTAGCCCACTTAACTTAAAACTGTTGGCCCAAAAGCCCAACTTTTAGGCCCAATTGCCATCCCTACCCCTTAAAAAAGAAATTCTACATCACTAAATCTCTCCGCCCAAGTCGCCGCCGTGCTGCCACACACATTTTGAAAACTATCGAATTATTTTCGATTTGAACTTTTTTTTTTTTTTTTTTTGCGTTTTATTATGTTGTCTGTTATTTCAATTCTGGTGTCAATTGTTATTACTTTTTGCTTTCATTGTCAGATTATTGAAAATAAGATAGTACTGTTTTAGGTCTTAATACAATTTGATAAATCTAAGTTTGGTACTGTTTAGGCCTTTTAATATGTTCTATCACAGTAAGAAATTTGCTCATAGACTACAGTCTTTAATCGTAGTCTATGCTATTTAAAAACTGTAGTAATAGATGGTGTAGTCTATGCCTCTGGACATAACTACGGATTAATAACTGTAGTCTATCTGAAACTCTTACACTACAGATGTTATCTAAACCGTAGTGAAAGGTTTCAAAGACTGCGGTATTTATAAAAAAACTGTAGTCTATTTATATCATCCACTACTGAATTTGTTTTATTCTTTTAACAATAAATTATCCTGTAATATTAAATTCATTATTAAAAATGAAATTTTTACAGATGAATTATATTGAAAAATCACCGAAAAACATAAGTACGTACATATCAATCAAACCAAAATACTAAAGCTAGTTTACCTCCATTCTATATATGTATCTACAATTTCTTGATCTAAAATGGTTCCCGCTTCAGATTATCATCTCAACATCGAGTTCAAAATTGATCGGAGTTCACAAGCTCCTCCAATAGCTTCCCACCAACACGAGAAACCTACAACATGTTCAATATAGAACAAAATTCCAATCAATTCACTTTTCAAAACGTAAATATCAAACATGACAATTCGACAATTAAAAAACACCAGCATTTCATCAATTCCAAACACTACATATAAAATATAATTGGAAATAAACCAACAATCATAAATACAACTTAAAACCAATGTGGAAAAAGATTACCAAAGATAATAAATATATGATATTGCATAAAAACTTAACCCTTAATTAAAAATTTTCAAAAGTCAATTACCTTGCATAACGGTCCTAGATGTGCTCAGAAAACAAGTAATCAGCCCACTCAACACGAACATCATCAATATCCTCTTGAGAATACTTCCGCTTGTCAAACTATACATTAACAATTTAAAGATATAATCCACTTTAGCTTTGTTGAGATTCCAGGCCCACGATTTGATGATTGTGTTGGTGCTGTTCCAAACTTCATAAGAAATTCTAATTAATACTTATTTAAAGACTATAATACTTAATATAATAAAAGCTATATAACTTACACCTTCATACATCCAAGGAATGAAAGTTTTGTTATGTTGGACTTGTAACCTCTTAGCATTCTTAGCTCTGGCACGATCCATTTTCCTCAAATGCATCTTATGTTACTTGTTAAATGAAATAAGAAATATCAATATACTCCATTGGTTCCCTGTTAAAATAAAATAATAAATATCAATATACTCCATATATGGTTAGTTCTATGTTAAAATGAAATAAGATATCAACATACCCAATAAATGGGTCAATCACAATATCATTGGTCAGTACATATAGGTGGGCCTGCTCCCTTTCCTCAAGACTGATCCTTTTTCTTTCACCACTTGATAAAGGCTTTGTGAGGTTTACTTGCAAATTACTAAAAGGGATTCCAATTGTCCGGATGTTGGATAAGTACACTGCACTGAATTCCACTGCTTCTTCAACAACGTAGCATTCAGCTATACATCCTTCGGGTCGATTATTATTGCGTACATATCCTTTGAGGATTTTCATACATCTCTCGAACGTGTACATCCATCTATACCAAACCGGCCAACATAATTTCACCTCCCTCACAAGATGGACCACCAAATGAATCATTATATCAAAAAATGATGGTGGAAACTCCTTTTCCAACAGGCACAAGGTTGTCACAACATTTCTTTGAAGCTCGTCCAGCTTTGAGACATCAATAACTTTCTCACATAACATATTAAAGAATAAACATAGCCTAGTTATGGTATAACGCACATGTTTAGGCAAAATATCGCGGATGGCAACCGGAAGCAATTGCTGCATCAAAGTATGATAATGATGAGACTTGAGTCCAACAAGTTTCAAATCCTTCAACGACACTAGGCTAGGTACATTAGATGTATAGCCTGTACGCACTTTCATTCCATGCAAAGAATTGCAAAATTTTTGTTTCTCTACTCTACTTAATGTATAACAAGCAGGAGGCAAGTGTGTACGGTTTCCAACCACTTTAGGTGCCAACTCAATTCGCACTCCCATCGCTTTGAGGTCTTCTCTCGCTGCAATTCCATCCTTCGTCTTTCCCGGGAGGTTAAGTAATGTGCCAATAATACTTTCACAAACATTCTTTTCAATATGCATTACATGTAGAACATGTTGTACATGTAGATGTTGCCAATACGTAAGATCAAAGAATATTGATCTTTTCTTCCAGCATGAATGTCCATCACCATGTGTTGATTCTTTTCTATTCATGTTTGCATTAGATTCCCCGTCATCATCTTCTGATTTTTCTGTTTTCTTCCTTTTTCTACATGATTTACCAGCCTTTGTTAAATTGTTTTTATCCTTCATACCCCAAGAACAATTGATGTTCTTAACTCTTTCGTAGACCTCGTGGCCAGTTAATGGCTTAGGGGCAGAGTCGAACTCTTGTTTACCATCAAAAGTCATCATTTGTTTTCGATAAGGATGATCGCGTGGCAGATATCTTCGAGCCCCTCTATAAGAAAGTTTTCTTCTATATTTCAACTTGTGTGCAAATGTCTTTTCTCCACATACCGGACATGCTCGATATCCTTTCACATAGCATCCCGAAAGGTTCCCGTATGCAGGAAAATCACTAATTGTCCATAGAAGAACAGCGTTGAGCCTAAAGTTTTCTTCTCGATAGGTGTCGTATGCTTCGATACCTATATCCCATAACTTTTTCAGATCTTCAATCAGAGGTGACAAATATACATCAATGTCGTTCCCGGGTTGTTTGGGACCAGATATCAACAAAGACAACATCATAAATTTTCTCTTCATGCATAACCAAGGAGGAAGATTATATGTGACAAGCAAGACAGGCCAGCAACTATACGTAGAATTCATTTGTTTATGTGGGTTGATACCATCTGCGGATAGAGCTAATCTAAGATGTCGAGGCTCTGAAGCAAATTCTGGCCATTTCTTATCCACTAATTTCCAAGCAGGAGGTGGATGCTTTATTACGAAACATTCTCAAAAATCTTGGTATTGGTGGAAAATACCACAACACCTTTGCAGGAACCCCAACATTTAACTTATGTGTCTTGCCAATCCTCTTCCACCTTGACAAGCCACATGTAGGACACTCATTAGCTTTCTCGTACATTTTCCTGTATAGAATGTAATCATTTGGACAAGCATCTATTTTCTCATAACTCATTCCCAATGTGCATAAGCATCTATTTGCATCGTATAGAGATGGAGGCAACTCATTGCCGCATGGAAGCATTTCCACTAATAATCCTTATATTCGTTGAAGCTATTACCACTCCAACCATACTTCGTCTTCAAATTAAACAATTTCCCTGTAGCAGATAGCTTTGTGAAAACCTTGTTGATGGTGACGGAGAATATATACTCATTTTAATGTTTAATTATAATTAACCGTTTTAGACTTTTGTTATGTAATTGCAAATTGCAATCTGGTTAATTATATTCTTATAGAGCTTCCCTATTTTAGTTCCTCACACCAAAAGCTGTTTGAAACTTTTTTGCTTTTATAGTTCGCTGTTAGTGAATTGTGTTCCTTTTATTTTGTTTTTGCAATTCATTTAATTTGTGAAATTGACTGAGAGATGGTTGAATATTTTGCGTTCTCGAGTGTAGAATGTAGAAATTAAAATTATTGATTTAGCTTTGTATATTTTGTTTAAGAACAAATTAAATTGATTCATGTGGTATCAAATTGAATAAGACTTACGTTAAAATTGATTTTATGAAAGTGGATTGATTGATTATGTGAGTATAGCTTGGATAATTGATTGATCTCTTGGCGTTGCATGAAACAGACAACGGTGTCCACTTCACTGTGATAATCTTGCAGCTGAGTATATATATGATGGTATTTATTTGAGAATATCTGTTAATTTCTGGTATATTGCTTGATCAGTTAGTTTCTGTTAAATGTAGCTCTATTCCCAATTCTACTGCATGATGTAGTAGACCCATAAATCTTTCTTCAAATTAAGCTACATCAAGAGAATTTTACATAAAAAAACAATATCAAAGAAATAATTTAATAACATCTCAGTACACCACACAAAAACTTGTCTATATTTCCTATAATCATTTAAACATGAATCACAATATGAATTGTCTCAGACAAAAAATCAAACAATGACTTCAATACAAAATTTTTGCATAAAGTCAATATCTCAATATAGAGAAAATGCTGAACTCAGCAATAAATTAAATAACAGAGACTTAATTTCATAACAATACTACTCTAAAACGTCTGAAAATCAGAACGAGCTTACATTTTCCATCTCGAAGGTTTTGAGTGGAAAAAAGCTTGGGGTATAACTCACAACTCTGCTACAAATTGTTCTGCCAACCAATTCTCCGCTAGTATTTTTTCGAATTCTTTTAGTCTTGCTCGAGTAGAAATACAGTTTGGGGCTGTACAAGTAGGTGAACAAAATGTCACCATCTCTGAAGATTTTGATGGGCACAACATGTGCGTAAAAATAATCGGTACAATGCATCTTGATGACATGTTCCTTTCTCCAAGATTTTTTTTCTCCATCTTCGTTCATCAACCATATAACGACATCATAAGAAAATCGGCAAAAATATAAGCAATCTCCCAGTGCATATAAGCTGGTTCTACTACAATCATTATCATTATAAGGTGGTAAAACGTTCCGTTTCAAGATCAAAGCATAAAATCATCTCTAGATTCGAGCCACTTGGCAACCAGTGAAGATTTCCATTAAATAAAACACCTAACCTAATCCATCCATACCAGTGTGGGACATACGCTGCTATGCTTCTCCACGATCCTGTTCCGACAGTGTACACCTCACACTTCTTAAATTGAGCACTGGAACCACCCATCATCCTAACCACCTTATATTGACCAGTCAGTTTACTCACTCCGACTCCGTAAGATTGTAATGAAGTCACCTCTTTTGGCCGAGGAAGCTTGATGTACTCACGGGTGATAGGATTGCATATGAAATGAGAACCTTCCTTATGATTGATCGAAAAAAGCAAACCGTTAACTGAACTATGTATTATGAGGTCATGATGAGGAGTAGGGAAGCTGATGCTCAACACTAGTCTGCAAGGATGTGAATCGTTGCCTTCATCTACGAACTCGAGAATTTTTAATGGCTTCGAGCCCGTCTTGTCTAGAAAGAGAGCGAGTCCGCCTGGGAATGATGATTTATGAAAATAGGACTTGACAAACTCTTGTGTCTCAATACCACGATCGGCTCGGGAGCCCTGTAATCACGTACCCTCTAGGCGGAACACGATACGGATAACACCATGACTAGTTGTCTTATGGATAACTTGGCATCAACGCCTCAATCCTTAGACCAACATATCATGATGAAATCTTTACCAAAATCCACCGTACATAATACAGGGACCGTAGCTAACACTTTTCTGATGTACAGGATCCTTTTAACAAAGGCAAGTACAGAGCATACTTTGTGTGTATATACATACCTTGGGAGATCATAAATATCTATGAAGATATCTAGAGGACTTTCGGGAGAAGGAGAAGGTTTAGCTGGAATTCATAAGTAAAGAGATAGGTTTTATTTTATTTTTTCCGTATCTTACATTCAGCATGCACCAAGCCTATATATAGGACTATGGCTGCAACATGCATCTCTATCTCTATTACAACAAGGTAGACGCGTATTTACAAGATGAAGGCCACGTATCTAGGATGAAAGACACGTATCTATGGCTGCATGGATGAAGAAGTAGCATGAGGTGGCAAGCTCTTGTTATCTTTATCTATATCCATGTGATTGCCTTGGTTGTCTTCATCTTCCGAGGACCATGGTATTTGTAATTTGATGAAGTATTCCAAGATGATCTTATCATCTTCTTCAATGATGTGTCTCTTCCTTGCTTCTTTGTCTGCATTAGGCTGGATGGCTTTATTGGGCATCTTGGAACTTGCTTCTTTGTTGGTATTAGGCTGGATGGCTTTATTAGGCATCTTGGAACTTGCTTCTTTGTATGCATTAGGCTTCTTGGTATTTGGTCCTTGGCTGGTTCCTTCATCGTCAGAAGAGTAAATGCTGGCCTGTATTGATTCGAGGATAAAAGAGGTGTAGGTAAGTCCTTCGGGATGATCCAGAGGAGTCACTTTGTTGGTGAGACATAGATGGATATACATCTGCCTTTGTTCGAACAAATTATCTCCGGTTGAGCCAGCTGTGGTCTTCCATTTATAGTACATTGGAAGAGGGACCAGATGTCCTTTTATGTCATTGGAATAAGGTCTATGACACATCAGGACTAGGTGTGGATTTGGTTTGTCTTCATTAGCATCTTGTAATTCATGATAGAGTAAGGATAGCCATTCTTCTGCTGAGGCATACCATGTCAAGAGGTTCCATTGCAGAGTGTTATCATTCTCGGTGTTGCAAAAGAATGATATCATTTCTTCAATACAGAGTTCGATGGCATGATAATAAAGAGATGATAAACACCAAAGATACCAGAACATGTTGGGTATGACAGAGGTTGAAAGGTTGAGATAAGTTACCATAAGAAAAGGTTTATGTATATCAAAACACGCTTTTTCTAAGGGTAACTTGGTCTCCAGGATATAACTAGAGAGAAACTTGAACATATTTTGCCTTGCAAATAACCGGATCTCACGAATGGTTTCGAATGGTTTAACATAAGGAGGAAAAGTGAGATCTGGTGGTTTTGGAACGGCCAAGGAATTGTTTGAAAGAAATGGATTTTTCCCCTTCCCCCCTACACAGATGAATGACTGTCGTGGTTTCTTGTTCTTGACCATGAAGATTATAGGGAGAATTTGTGTAGAAGATACGAGTTGTAAGGTTGGTTTTCTGGAAAGATAATCAGGAATAATATTATCTTTACCTTTGATGTGTTGGACGGTGAACTGATATTTGGAAAACCAATCCTTGAGACGAAGAAGTTGCTTTTCAGGTACTCCTTTGTGCTTGAGCTCCATTATAGCTGGGAAAGATGTATTATCCAGTTGGACAATAAACTCGTAGCCGACAAGATGGAACTCGAACTTTTTGATGCCATTCTTTACCGCCAGTATTTCTTTGTAGACGGCATGGTAGTGCTTTTCAGAATCTTTGAATTGGCCGCTGGCATGTGCACAATAGTGTATCTTTGCGTCTTTCTTTTCTAGTAAAATTGCTCCCCAATGATCATCGCTTGCATCAGTTTGGAGGATTCTTTGGCCATCACCCGGGATTCGTAGAGGTGCGAAAATCTGGCATATGTCTTTAAGATGTTGGACAGCTTCTGTTTGCAACTTTCCCCAAGGTGGAGGATTCTTTCTAAGAAGTTTAGAAAGATGGCAGGTATACCGGGAGCAGCTTGGGATGAAATCTTTGACATAATTCACAATTCCAAGGAACTGTTGAATTTCTTTCACAGAGAACTTTTCTTTTGGGAACTTTAGAAGTTCCTGAGCAATGTGTGGGCCTGGTTCATAATTCCCATCTGATATCTTCATTCCAAGAAAGTCTATACAAGACTGGCCAATCGTGCTTTTCTTTTCAGATAGCATTATTCCAAAAATGCGAACCACTTCAAGAAATTTTTTGAGCAGGACATAATGCTCTCCCTTGGTTTTTGAGTATAACAAAATATCATCAATATAAATCAATGAAGAGTATAATATTGGCTCAAACAATTTGATCATGGCTTTTTGGAATAAGGAGGGTGCAACCTTCAGGCCAAATGGGACGACTTTCCATTGATATTGGGCTATGGGAATACAAAAAGCTGTTTTATATCTATCTTTTGGATCAATACCCAATTGCCAAAAGCCAGACTTAAGGTCGAATTTGGAGAATATGCGGGCTTCAGATAGTTGGGCAAAAAGCATTTGGGTTCTTGGTAAAGGAAATTTATCATCAAGAAGAAAAAGGTTTAAGAGTTTGTAATCGATGACTAACCTCTTTTTCCCTCTAGCTTGTTCAGCCCGATTATTGACATAGAATGCTGGACATGCCCAATTTGAATTGGTTGGTTCGATGAGCCCAAGGGATAACAGCTGCTGACACTCTTGTCTTGCCAAAGCTAATTCTTCAGGATTCATTCCGGGATGAGTGGCTTTAGTGGCATTGATATCCTCGTTCTTTTTGAATGGTAGCTGAACAAAGAATTGTTCATTCTTCCAGAGAGGATAGGGATGTTGGAATTCAGCATGAGAGTCGGCGCAACATCCTTTCAGCTCTTTTGAGAAGCGACCATACTCATCAGGAGTCTCTTGTAGGGAGAATAACTTCTGGACAGTTGTATAGGCCTGAAATCTCCTTTTGTATTTTATGCCTTGTGGAAGTATTTGAAGACGTTGTGCTTTGAAAAACAGATCAAAGCCCATCAAGAGATCATGCCCATGTAGTTTGCTTCCAATTACTTTTATCCAGATGACACAATCTGGAAAAAGTTGAATTCCAATTGGGTGCTTGGAAATTAATGATGTATGAAAGGTTTGACCATCAGCTGCATAGAAATATTGATGATGTATTTCCCATGCTTCTTTCGGAAGGATATCAGGATTCAACATGGTTCTTCTTGCTCCAGTATCCAACACTCCAATCACCTTGATCGACTTATCATATTTGGTTTGTAGAATTCGAACTTCAAGATGGGGAGACGGAATGCCTTCCTAGATCATCATGTTGGACTGAGATGTCATCGGTTGCAACATGAAAATTGGAATATTATCTTCGGGATCTTCGGTCTCTGATTGTTCATCTTCGGTGGCAGATTCCTGCAAAATAAATGCAGTATCTATATCTTGCTCTTCTTGTTCTGAGTAGAGGGACTCGATATCAGCATCTGCGAGATTGGCTTCATGAGATAAGAAAGCCTGTGAAGCTAATTTGGAAGCTGTGCCTGCTTTATTAGGACAATTCTTGGCAAAATGTCCTTCTTTATGGCAAAGAAAACACCTTTTAGATCTCTTCTGTCGGAAAGGCTTGCGTCGGAAGAATCTGTACTTCTTCTTGTTTTCCTTCTTCCGGAATTTGCTCTTCTTCCCCTTTTTCTTTGAAGATGAACACTTGCAGTCGTGCTCTTTGCATTTGATTTCCATATAGGATTTGTCGCACACGGACTTAGGAATCTTCCTTCGTTCCATCATTTCTTTGAAAAGATTTTGTTGCTCGCAAAGCTTGTCAAGTGCTGCTAGACAAATTTGATGGATTTGTCCCATACAGGTACTTGCGACGTCTTTTCTGGCGGCCTGCATCATTCGTGCCATTTCTGGTTGCAATTCTTTGGGAAGAGAAGCTAGATAGACATTCTTCAGATTTGGATCATTGAATCCATTCAGGCAGTAGAATCTTTCTGACATTCTTTTAAAATGCCAGTCTAGATCCTTTTTCGAAAGAGAGCAGCATCTCATAGAGAAGTATTCTTGAGATATTGCTTTGGTGTAAAGAGAGAGATCACCGATAAATTCACGATGAATTTCTCCTAGAGCTTCTCCTGGAGTCTGAGCACCAAGAATTTGACGCTGTCGATATTCTCCAAGGCTAAGAAACCATTCTCTCAAGGTCCCAAGGAATCTAGAGGTAAATTCCTTAAGGACTAACCTGAGATCAGCGTCATCCCTGTTGAGTTGATTGTCTATCCAAGCAGCAAAGGTGTGCATGCGATCTCTTCGTTTGAGGATTGGGATGTCATCAAAGGTGAACCATGGACCTGTTGCTGGTTTTGGAGTCCGTCCTTCATTTGGTTGGCTGATATATGGACCTTCAGTGGTCTCGGGTTCCGAATCTTCTGAGACTGGTTCGGTAAATGGCTGGCCGTATCCTGGGTCCGATCGGTCCGCCATAAGAATAACAGAAAGGTCTGTCATTCCTATATCTTCTTCATCCAAGCTATTAAGAGAATAGCTAGATGACTTTGATGACTCCGTGATATTGTTGATTTTTGGTATCTCATCCACCATAAGTGCTTCTGCAGGTTGAGTGTCTCCTTCAAGCTCTTCTCTCCGTCGGGGTTCCTTCTTCTTACTTCTTTTGGGAACATCTAGAGGAATGCTTGAAACCATCCCAAAATATTTAGAATATTCTGGTGAATCTGGTGGGGAATGAATGAAGCTTGGTTGAGGGATGAAAAGAGATTTGGCTCGATTCTTGTCATCCTCGATCCTTTGCAACTCCCTTTTGAGCGCTCTTATTTCTGCTTCTTTTTGTGAGAATTCAGCTCCAAAATGACGGCTTGCAATTAGGGTCTGAATTTCTGCATCCAGTTGAGAAATCCTTTCAGAAAGCTTTTTCTCGATTTCTTGTAGTTGCGTCTCGAGCGAATTCACTTTGTCGGTGGAATCTTGCACCTTTTCCAGTATTTGAGAAACCTTTGAATCAATAAGTCGAAGAGATTTGTTCTGAGCGTTAGCATTACAAGTATGCCAGTTCAAAACCTCTTCTCCTTGATTTAAAGGTTTTCGTTGACCACCAGACTCCATAATTGTACTCTGAACATACGGTCTGGAAATGATATTATTGATGGAATCTTCATGTCGAGACAGTGGTGGAAATTCAACATCATAACCTTTTAACATCAGGCATGGTTTGGGCGGAAGTATGTATTCATCATCATCAAACCCAAACTCATAGTAGCTATCTTCATCATCATCGCCATCACTATCATCATCGTTGGAATCATCGTCTTGGCAGGTACATCTTGGATCGCACATGGATGGATCGCAGTCCCAAATAAAATGGCCGTCAATCCTATCCGTATAAATTTCCTTCCCATCTGCCTTAAATGAAGCAATAGGGAGAGGAAACCCATCAGATAAGGTTTGTATGACATTTTGAACGGGGAGGATTATGAGCTGAAACATCGGATTGGATGGACCGTCTTCTTTGATTGGCGTGAAGATGGTCTTGGTCTTCCCATCCTTTGTTTTTGAGAATTTAAACTCCGTGGCTTGAATTGACTCCACCGTCTGATGGAATGACTCGTAATTGGTAATCCACTCGGTGGGAACCAATTTTTTGAGATCTTCTCTATTAATCTGTCTCGGGACTTGAACGATTGTCGGAACTTCATTTCCGGCTTCAGCCAAGATCATCAAGGCGTCAGGAGTACCTTGATTTTTAAGATCAAGGCTATGATTCTGCAGCCTGTAGACGATTTGGTGGTGCAAGGTCGCCATAAAGCTGTTAGGAGATTGATCTGCCCCTGATATCTGGATCTGGACCTTGAAGGTGGATTCTAATGAAGCATCTCGGAGGGACAACGCAAAATTAGGGAAGAAAGTGATGACTACACTTCCCGAATTAAGAGTTGTAAGAACCGTTCCGATTACAGCATGCTCATAGTGCAGATATCGAGTATCCAATAGAGCAATTCTTGCTGTAACAGGAAGTCCCTTCCTTCCATTATATGAAAGGACTAGACGAACAGCGCCCAGATGAAGATGAGTGTATCCATCTTTGTGCCATGCTTCAATATATTCTGGTGGGATCGCCAAAGTAACATATTGCTCTTGTGAAGTTGCTGGCAAACCGCACTGATCCATTTTAGAAGATTGAACATATTCTCGAAGGGGAGGATCTTTAGAGGAAACAAGAGATTTTATGCTTTTGGTAAGACTTCCGTATTTACGGTAGATATTGTAAGGACTAACAAGAGGAGGAATTGTTTTTTCTACGATAGCATCGCTAGGTATTGTTGTGTATTCTACAAGGTGTTCTATACTAGAGGTGAACTGTTTAGGAAGTGAGAGTGCTGAGGATTGGGTAAGTATTTGCTGGGTCAAAGACGAAGACGAATCCATTGATTGAGAATCCGCCTCCCTACTCATCACTCAAGACAACCTCACAGAATATTTACTTTCTCCCGCCGCCAAGTCGGAACACGACCTGGCTCTGATACCACGATCGGCTCGGGAGCCCTGTAATCACGTACCCTCTAGGCGGAACACGATACGGATAACACCATGACTAGTTGTCTTATGGATAACTTGGCATCAACGCCTCAATCCTTAGACCAACATATCATGATGAAATCTTTACCATAACACCATGACTAGTTGTCTTATGGATAACTTGGCATCAACGCCTCAATCCTTAGACCAACATATCATGATGAAATCTTTACCAAAATCCACCGTACATAATACAGGGACCGTAGCTAACACTTTTCTGATGTACAGGATCCTTTTAACAAAGGCAAGTACAGAGCATACTTTGTGTGTATATACAGACCTTGGGAGATCATAAATATCTATGAAGATATCTAGAGGACTTTCGGGAGAAGGAGAAGGTTTAGCTGGAATTCATAAGTAAAGAGATAGGTTTTATTTTATTTTTTCCGTATCACAGCCAGGTCGTGTTCCGACTTGGCGGCGGGAGAAAGTAAATATTCTGTGAGGTTGTCTTGAGTGATGAGTAGGGAGGCGGATTCTCAATCAATGGATTCGTCTTCGTCTTTGACCCAGCAAATACTTACCCAATCCTCAGCACTCTCACTTCCTAAACAGTTCACCTCTAGTATAGAACACCTTGTAGAATACACAACAATACCTAGCGATGCTATCGTAGAAAAAACAATTCCTCCTCTTGTTAGTCCTTACAATATCTACCGTAAATACGGAAGTCTTACCAAAAGCATAAAATCTCTTGTTTCCTCTAAAGATCCTCCCCTTCGAGAATATGTTCAATCTTCTAAAATGGATCAGTGCGGTTTGCCAGCAACTTCACAAGAGCAATATGTTACTTTGGCGATCCCACCAGAATATATTGAAGCATGGCGCAAAGATGGATACACTTATCTTCATCTGGGCGTTGTTCGTCTAGTCCTTTCATATAATGGAAGGAAGGGACTTCCTGTTACAGCAAGAATTGCTCTATTGGATACTCGATATCTACACTATGAGCATGCTGTAATCGGAACGGTTCTTACAACTCTTAATTCGGGAAGTGTAGTCATCACTTTCTTCCCTAATTTTGCGTTGTCCCTCCGAGATGCTTCATTAGAATCCACCTTCAAGGTCCAGATCCAGATATCAGGGGCAGATCAATCTCCTAACAGCTTTATGGCGACCTTGCACCACCAAATCGTCTACAGGCTGCAGAATCATAGCCTTGATCTTAAAAATCAAGGTACTCCTGACGCCTTGATGATCTTGGCTGAAGCCGGAAATGAAGTTCCGACAATCGTTCAAGTCCCGAGACAGATTAATAGAGAAGATCTCAAAAAATTGGTTCCCACCGAGTGGATTACCAATTACGAGTCATTCCATCAGACGGTGGAGTCAATTCAAGCCACGGAGTTTAAATTCTCAAAAACAAAGGATGGGAAGACCAAGACCATCTTCACGCCAATCAAAGAAGACGGTCCATCCAATCCGATGTTTCAGCTCATAATCCTCCCCGTTCAAAATGTCATACAAACCTTATCTGATGGGTTTCCTCTCCCTATTGCTTCATTTAAGGCAGATGGGAAGGAAATTTATACGGATAGGATTGACGGCCATTTTATTTGGGACTGCGATCCATCCATGTGCGATCCAAGATGTACCTGCCAAGACGATGATTCCAACGATGATGATAGTGATGGCGATGATGATGAAGATAGCTACTATGAGTTTGGGTTTGATGATGATGAATACATACTTCCGCCCAAACCATGCCTGATGTTAAAAGGTTATGATGTTGAATTTCCACCACTGTCTCGACATGAAGATTCCATCAATAATATCATTTCCAGACCGTATGTTCAGAGTACAATTATGGAGTCTGGTGGTCAACGAAAACCTTTAAATCAAGGAGAAGAGGTTTTGAACTGGCATACTTGTAATGCTAACGCTCAGAACAAATCTCTTCGACTTATTGATTCAAAGGTTTCTCAAATACTGGAAAAGGTGCAAGATTCCACCGACAAAGTGAATTCGCTCGAGACGCAACTACAAGAAATCGAGAAAAAGCTTTCTGAAAGGATTTCTCAACTGGATGCAGAAATTCAGACCCTAATTGCAAGCCGTCATTTTGGAGCTGAATTCTCACAAAAAGAAGCAGAAATAAGAGCGCTCAAAAGGGAGTTGCAAAGGATCGAGGATGACAAGAATCGAGCCAAATCTCTTTTCATCCCTCAACCAAGCTTCATTCATTCCCCACCAGATTCACCAGAATATTCTAAATATTTTGGGATGGTTTCAAGCATTCCTCTAGATGTTCCCAAAAGAAGTAAGAAGAAGGAACCCCGACGGAGAGAAGAGCTTGAAGGAGACACTCAACCTGCAGAAGCACTTATGGTGGATGAGATACCAAAAATCAACAATATCACGGAGTCATCAAAGTCATCTAGCTATTCTCTTAATAGCTTGGATGAAGAAGATATAGGAATGACAGACCTTTCTGTTATTCTTATGGCGGACCGATCGGACCCAGGATACGGCCAGCCATTTACCGAACCAGTCTCAGAAGATTCGGAACCCGAGACCACTGAAGGTCCATATATCAGCCAACCAAATGAAGGACGGACTCCAAAACCAGCAACAGGTCCATGGTTCACCTTTGATGACATCCCAATCCTCAAACGAAGAGATCGCATGCACACCTTTGCTGCTTGGATAGACAATCAACTCAACAGGGATGACGCTGATCTCAGGTTAGTCCTTAAGGAATTTACCTCTAGATTCCTTGGGACCTTGAGAGAATGGTTTCTTAGCCTTGGAGAATATCGACAGCGTCAAATTCTTGGTGCTCAGACTCCAGGAGAAGCTCTAGGAGAAATTCATCGTGAATTTATCGGTGATCTCTCTCTTTACACCAAAGCAATATCTCAAGAATACTTCTCTATGAGATGCTGCTCTCTTTCGAAAAAGGATCTAGACTGGCATTTTAAAAGAATGTCAGAAAGATTCTACTGCCTGAATGGATTCAATGATCCAAATCTGAAGAATGTCTATCTAGCTTCTCTTCCCAAAGAATTGCAACCAGAAATGGCACGAATGATGCAGGCCGCCAGAAAAGACGTCGCAAGTACCAGTATGGGACAAATCCATCAAATTTGTCTAGCAGCACTTGACAAGCTTTGCGAGCAACAAAATCTTTTCAAAGAAATGATGGAACGAAGGAAGATTCCTAAGTCCGTGTGCGACAAATCCTATATGGAAATCAAATGCAAAGAGCACGACTGCAAGTGTTCATCTTCAAAGAAAAAGGGGAAGAAGAGCAAATTCCGGAAGAAGGAAAACAAGAAGAAGTACAGATTCTTCCGACGCAAGCCTTTCCGACAGAAGAGATCTAAAAGGTGTTTTCTTTGCCATAAAGAAGGACATTTTGCCAAGAATTGTCCTAATAAAGCAGGCACAGCTTCCAAATTAGCTTCACAGGCTTTCTTATCTCATGAAGCCAATCTCGCAGATGCTGATATCGAGTCCCTCTACTCAGAACAAGAAGAGCAAGATATAGATACTGCATTTATTTTGCAGGAATCTGCCACCGAAGATGAACAATCAGAGACCGAAGATCCCGAAGATAATATTCCAATTTTCATGTTGCAACCGATGACATCTCAGTCCAACATGATGATCTAGGAAGGCATTCCGTCTCCCCATCTTGAAGTTCGAATTCTACAAACCAAATATGATAAGTCGATCAAGGTGATTGGAGTGTTGGATACTGGAGCAAGAAGAACCATGTTGAATCCTGATATCCTTCCGAAAGAAGCATGGGAAATACATCATCAATATTTCTATGCAGCTGATGGTCAAACCTTTCATACATCATTAATTTCCAAGCACCCAATTGGAATTCAACTTTTTCCAGATTGTGTCATCTGGATAAAAGTAATTGGAAGCAAACTACATGGGCATGATCTCTTGATGGGCTTTGATCTGTTTTTCAAAGCACAACGTCTTCAAATACTTCCACAAGGCATAAAATACAAAAGGAGATTTCAGGCCTATACAACTGTCCAGAAGTTATTCTCCCTACAAGAGACTCCTGATGAGTATGGTCGCTTCTCAAAAGAGCTGAAAGGATGTTGCGCCGACTCTCATGCTGAATTCCAACATCCCTATCCTCTCTGGAAGAATGAACAATTCTTTGTTCAGCTACCATTCAAAAAGAACGAGGATATCAATGCCACTAAAGCCACTCATCCCGGAATGAATCCTGAAGAATTAGCTTTGGCAAGACAAGAGTGTCAGCAGCTGTTATCCCTTGGGCTCATCGAACCAACCAATTCAAATTGGGCATGTCCAGCATTCTATGTCAATAATCGGGCTGAACAAGCTAGAGGGAAAAAGAGGTTAGTCATCGATTACAAACTCTTAAACCTTTTTCTTCTTGATGATAAATTTCCTTTACCAAGAACCCAAATGCTTTTTGCCCAACTATCTGAAGCCCGCATATTCTCCAAATTCGACCTTAAGTCTGGCTTTTGGCAATTGGGTATTGATCCAAAAGATAGATATAAAACAGCTTTTTGTATTCCCATAGCCCAATATCAATGGAAAGTCGTCCCATTTGGCCTGAAGGTTGCACCCTCCTTATTCCAAAAAGCCATGATCAAATTGTTTGAGCCAATATTATACTCTTCATTGATTTATATTGATGATATTTTGTTATACTCAAAAACCAAGGGAGAGCATTATGTCCTGCTCAAAAAATTTCTTGAAGTGGTTCGCATTTTTGGAATAATGCTATCTGAAAAGAAAAGCACGATTGGCCAGTCTTGTATAGACTTTCTTGGAATGAAGATATCAGATGGGAATTATGAACCAGGCCCACACATTGCTCAGGAACTTCTAAAGTTCCCAAAAGAAAAGTTCTCTGTGAAAGAAATTCAACAGTTCCTTGGAATTGTGAATTATGTCAAAGATTTCATCCCAAGCTGCTCCCGGTATACCTGCCATCTTTCTAAACTTCTTAGAAAGAATCCTCCACCTTGGGGAAAGTTGCAAACAGAAGCTGTCCAACATCTTAAAGACATATGCCAGATTTTCGCACCTCTACGAATCCCGGGTGATGGCCAAAGAATCCTCCAAACTGATGCAAGCGATGATCATTGGGGAGCAATTTTACTAGAAAAGAAAGACGCAAAGATACACTATTGTGCACATGCCAGCGGCCAATTCAAAGATTCTGAAAAGCACTACCATGCCGTCTACAAAGAAATACTGGCGGTAAAGAATGGCATCAAAAAGTTCGAGTTCCATCTTGTCGGCTACGAGTTTATTGTCCAACTGGATAATACATCTTTCCCAGCTATAATGGAGCTCAAGGACAAAGGAGTACCTGAAAAGCAACTTCTTCGTCTCAAGGATTGGTTTTCCAAATATCAGTTCACCGTCCAACACATCAAAGGTAAAGATAATATTATTCCTGATTATCTTTCCAGAAAACCAACCTTACAACTCGTATCTTCTACACAAATTCTCCCTATAATCTTCATGGTCAAGAAAAAGAAACCACGACAGTCATTCATCTGTGTAGGGGGGAAGGGGAAAAATCCATTTCTTTCAAACAATTCCTTGGCCGTTCCAAAACCACCAGATCTCACTTTTCCTCCTTATGTTAAACCATTCGAAACCATTCGTGAGATCCGGTTATTTGCAAGGCAAAATATGTTCAAGTTTCTCTCTAGTTATATCCTGGAGACCAAGTTACCCTTAGAAAAAGCGTGTTTTGATATACATAAACCTTTTCTTATGGTAACTTATCTCAACCTTTCAACCTCTGTCATACCCAACATGTTCTGGTATCTTTGGTGTTTATCATCTCTTTATTATCATGCCATCGAACTCTGTATTGAAGAAATGATATCATTCTTTTGCAACACCGAGAATGATAACACTCTGCAATGGAACCTCTTGACATGGTATGCCTCAGCAGAAGAATGGCTATCCTTACTCTATCATGAATTACAAGATGCTAATGAAGACAAACCAAATCCACACCTAGTCCTGATGTGTCATAGACCTTATTCCAATGACATAAAAGGACATCTGGTCCCTCTTCCAATGTACTATAAATGGAAGACCACAACTGGCTCAACCGGAGGTAATTTGTTCGAACAAAGGCAGATGTATATCCACCTATGTCTCACCAACAAAGTGACTCCTCTGGATCATCCCGAAGGACTTACCTACACCTCTTTTGTCCTCGAATCAATATGGGCCAGCATTTACTCTTCTGACGATGAAGGAACCAGCCAAGGACCAAATACCAAGAAGCCTAATGCATACAAAGAAGCAAGTTCCAAGATGCCTAATAAAGCCATCCAGCCTAATACCAACAAAGAAGCAAGTTCCAAGATGCCCAATAAAGCCATCCAGCCTAATGCAGACAAAGAAGCAAGGAAGAGACACATCATTGAAGAAGATGATAAGATCATCTTGGAATACTTCATCAAATTACAAATACCATGGTCCTCGGAAGATGAAGACAACCAAGGCAATCACATGGATATAGATAAAGATGACAAGAGCTTGCCACCTCATGCTACTTCTTCATCCATGCAGCCATAGATACGTGTCTTTCATCCTAGATACGTGGCCTTCATCTTGTAAATACGCGTCTACCTTGTTGTAATAGAGATAGAGATGCATGTTGCAGCCATAGTCCTATATATAGGCTTGGTGCATGCTGAATGTAAGATACGGAAAAAATAAAATAAAACCTATCTCTTTACTTATGAATTCCAGCTAAACCTTCTCCTTCTCCCGAAAGTCCTCTAGATATCTTCATAGATATTTATGATCTCCCAAGGTCTGTATATACACACAAAGTATGCTCTGTACTTGCCTTTGTTAAAAGGATCCTGTACATCAGAAAAGTGTTAGCTACGGTCCCTGTATTATGTACGGTGGATTTTGGTAAAGATTTCATCATGATATGTTGGTCTAAGGATTGAGGCGTTGATGCCAAGTTATCCATAAGACAACTAGTCATGGTGTTATCCGTATCGTGTTCCGCCTAGAGGGTACGTGATTACAGGGCTCCCGAGCCGATCGTGGTATCAGGTGGTAAGGATTAATCATGATGGTGAAAATGATTACCAAGTTTACACTGTTGGAAGTGGATCATGGAGAAGGCTTGCTTTTGTAGACGACCTTTGGTATGAGGGAGATACGGTTGGGGCATTTCTCAATGGAAATCTTCATTGGTTGACATCTGACGGCCCCTTTGATGATAACCTAATTTGTTGCTTTGATCTCGAGACCGAAAGGTTTAGCACCTATAGGGTTTCTTGTGATTATCACTCTCGTAGGAGTCTGTCCGTTTTGGGGGATTATCTATGTGTATGCGATACTTTTGCTCGAGAAGGGGTGGTATTTTATAATAGTATGTGGTTGATGAAGGAATATGGAGATGAGAAATCTTGGACAAAGGAATTCATGATAGGCTCAGGCTATTGGGATGGAGAGCATTGCCCCATCAAAGTTTTCAAAGACGGTGACATGCTGATTAAATGGGAAAGCTGCAAACTGGTACACTACAACAGCAAGTCTGATTCTAAATTTCATGGAGAAGTTGATCTGTCTGGAGATGATCCTAGTATTGATGCCGGCTATCTACATCACATGACTTTCACCACCGTTTACACCCCAAGCTTCATTCCTCTCAAGAACTTTACGATGGAGAATGTAAGCTCGTTCTGATTTGTGGCCGGAGATCTCATGAAGGAATGCAAAATTGTGAGAAAATATGTTTATTATATCAGAAGCAGTAACGTTGCTTTCACTTTTGATTCGCAGATATTTCTTCGGTTATACTAAGAGAAAAATATTGAAGCTTTCTTTTTATTTTTCCGTTTTTACAATTGGATTCACATACAACTATTGAAATTATATTTACAAGTTTGTGTTTTAATGTTTATGAGTTTATTATTATGTATTTCTATTTATTGTGAAGAAGATTGCACAAAGCAGCAGTACCTCTAAAGAAGATCAAAGCCAAAGTCAAAATACTACTAATAAAAAGGGCTGGTGACCGTACGGACGAATAAGGGGAATCATATGTATATAAAATCTGTCACGTCTTTGTTACTAAGAGGATGTTTGGCTAAGCTTTTAATCTCATTCAAAAAGCTTATAAGTTGTTCATTATTAAGTATTTAGGAGCTTTCAAGCTGTTTTAAGGAGCTTTTAAGCTCAACCAAACACCCTCTAAATCTACTCTGGTATTGAAACTTATGCTTTGACAATGAAACCAAATGTTTTCAGTAGCATTTACCTTCCTTTCCTTTACAATTTTGTGTAGCTTTCTTTTATTATTATAATAAGAGTGAAAGAATCTAGCTTTCATTTCAAGACTAATTTTTGTGAGCAGGATTTCAAGGATGTTTATTTTGTGTATTTAGTAGAATTCTTGATGTATAAGGCACCAAAACTCTCTCTAACGACGGATGAATCACGAATGAATAATTTTTGATGAAAGACTTGATAACACCGGGTTACTCGTTCGTGCAAATTACAAAGGAAATTCGAACAACAAAAAACTGGACTAAAAGTAACAATATCAGTAATACAAGGAAATAATCAAAACAACAGAAAACCAAACAAAACCAGTTTAGAAGTCGCCCGAAGATTCCTTCTGCCCGCAAGACGAGAAACGCCTCGGTAGTGCTCACAAATTGGCGGCTCGTCCCCAAAGGTAAACAACTTCACGTCTCGTAGATAGTAGCACCACAAATCTTACGAGCTCCGGCGAACTGAACGAGGAAGAGAACTGAGCTATACTATGAACTAAAATGTTATCTTAGAGAGAAAACTAAGATGGAAAATGATACGTATAAGAGCTGATATTCTGTGCAGGAAACAATGCAGCAAGGAAGGTTTTATAGGCTATCTCACGCATGGGAAATTATTGCACCTCAACATACTGTTGTCGGTTTCACCTCTCAAGAGACGTTATGAATTGATAAAGAATTAATCCAATTCATTTCCAACAATTAAATCATAATATTCAATTGCTTTTGTAATCAAATGGCGGCGGTTTCTATTCATAACAGAAACCAACAATTGACTTTTCAAAATTGAAATGAAAACATGACAAACAATGTGTATTGGGCCAAAACAATTCATTAATTTGAGCCTATAGTTTCTAATTAATTAAATCATTGTCAAATGATTAATTAACTAGTTCATGAAATAATTCAAAATGTCGAGCCCAAATCAAAATGCCGATCGTCACCTTGATCTTTCAATATAAACTTGTCTTCAACAAATTCATCTTCAATACACAATTAAAATATATCATTTCTCACTCACAAAATAATGATTTGAGAACATGAATATATTTCGACTATTTACTACACGAGTAAAATAATCTTTCATTATTTAATTATTAATAATTAAATAATTTACCACCATAGATAATGATTTTCAAACCATTATTTCCAACAAGACGAAGACAAAATGCAAATTGTAGACTTCATTGATCAAGTTTCTTAGTAGAATATAAACTCCCATTGTGATTTGTGGATGCTTTTAGACTAGAATAGATTGTTGAATTATCTTGAGTTCTTGAATACTCGGATTTCATTTATGTGTTTTGAATCTTCCGTAATCAAGTTCAACAAAAAAAAAATAATAAATAAATAAATCTTTTGTAATAAGTAATAATTTTGTTTTTAATTTGTGATTCATATTATTGACATATTGTTTGGGCCTTTGTGGTACACAATCCATCAATGAAACTTAATTTCAAAATTTGATATCAATTCTAATTTAACTCCAAGCCATATTTTCCCAGTTAAGAGATACATTAAACATATCACTTAGAATAGAAAGTAACTTTAGAGTATATGATAATTTGGGTTATCTTAATATTTTGTTTTATATAATCAAGCTACAATTATATAATTAAAAACCACTGCTACAAATATGATCATTGCATTTCACTTGATTTGCCATTGAATTAAAGCCAAACAACTTGGATTGGATCACATTGCTATTCTTATAAGCATCTTCTATTATCTTATTATTAAGTAAATCATTTAATAAAATTATTCCGAACATTTTGCTTGGCATGCTACCCACAAGTTAGAAAACTATTCAAAATCCAATTTATCTTTCAGGTAGAGACCCTGTGCAACCTGTTGCACTATGCTATCCTTGATTTTCGTTGACTCTTTTAAAAAATATTTAATTATCTAGTACAAATAATAATCGGAGATTATTTAACTCGAATTAAGAAGAAATAAAGACAAAAGGAAAATTAATAGAGAAAGAAAAGAGTCAAAAAAAAAAAAAAAAACAAGGCCCGTTACTTATTTATTCCGTTGCATAACAATAAAAAGGCCCATTAATGTTAGTAAAGCCCATTTATTTATTGGCCCATTTATTTATTGTCCCATTAATTTTAGTAAAGCCCATTTATTTATTGGCCCATTTTGACAATTATTTTCCCACCAATTTTATTTCAGCTCACTAGACTCTCCCTTCCCCATCAACGGCAACCAACATTTTCGCCGCCCTCTGCTTCCGCCCACCTCCGCCGCAATCTCGACAAGGTGAATCATCAGCTTCTATTTTTACACTCGGCAATTACTTATCCCTCTGTTTATCGCCTTTCTAAGTCTATATGCTTCTTTCTCTTCGTGATTTCTTAAATTAGTGCTTGTAATTTTACACATTTCTCGGAGTTATTGTGCAAGATAAGTTCGGATCTCTCTCTCTCTCTCTCTCTCTCTCTCTCTCTCTCTCTCTCTCTCTCTCTCTCTCTCTCTTACCTTTTAGTTTAGTCAGTAGGTGATTATTGCTTACATTCTCTACTTTGTTCGATCTCTGTTGCACGGAGTTGTTTTAAGAATGCATGTTTGGATCAAAATTTGCCTATTCTTACGAAATTCGTTATTAGCCTAACTAATTCTGTGGATAATTCTTCTAATGGGTTAGGGTTTAGGCCTTCAATTATTGAATTGCTGTTGGAATATCCTGCATTTGATGCTGTATTATGACGGTTATAATTTGTTTGAGACGAGAAATCACTCGAATTCACTTTCGAATACTGCTTTTTAGTGAACATGATAATTTGTGTACGGATTATCGGAATTTCTCTAAGATATAGATAATTTGAACACTTCTGTTGGAGTTTTTGTGGCTCATCTTCCAGCATAAGTTGTTAGTAGACATGCCTAATTTGCATAAATAATTTATTCATAATATTCGGAATGGATTAATGTTTAGGCCTAAAATTGATGTAGTTTTTGCCACTTGCTGATGGAGTACTATCCTTCATAAGTAAAATGTTTTTGGATAAAAATTATCATATCCTGTACTTCGCTTACAAAAATTTGTTATTAGCCATACCAAATTTGCCAAAATAGTTTTGTCGTCAATTCTTCTACCAGGTTAGGGCTTAGGCTTAAATTATTGAATGGCCGTTAGAAACTAGCATTTGATGTTGTATTATGATGCTTATATTAGTATCTGATGGCTTCCCTCGAATTGAGACTCGAACACTGCTACCTGTTTTCTTTGATCAGATGCAGAGAGTAGGTGCCCAACATTGCATAATGGGCCAAGATTTCTTCAAATATCTACCATCAGAGATCATATTAGATATCCTTTCAAGACTCCCAGCTCGAACAGTTCTGAGGTGCAAGTGTGTTTGTCAGCCATGGCTCAATCTGTTATCGACTTCTGAGTTTGTGAAGTCCCATCTTTCTAAATCAGTCCCGGCCCTTGCGGTCTATGACTGCAAAATAGAGCCAAAACCATACAAATTCATTGAATTTGTAGATGAGGTTGATCTTAACTATGATGAGCATCATTGGGATATAGTCTTTGACTTCAAACTCCCTGTTCGCCAGTCACTGCATAGTTCAGCCAATGGTTTGCTCTTTCTTTTAGGCTATCTTGAATGTGATCTTGTTCTATGCAATCCATTCACTCGTGAGTATATCACGATTCCGTCTCCTCTGCAACCTTCTTATGACGAATCTGACCCATCATTTCAAATTGAGACATATGGATTTGGAGTGAGCCGAATGAGTGGCCTGTATAAGTTGGTTAGAATTTTTGTTGAAATTGAAATTGGAATATCTCTTCCTAGCAAATTTGATCAGTACGAGTGCCAGGTATACACTGTCGGGACTGCATCGTGGAGAAGAATTGCCATTGGTAGCACACTCAGGCATTTATTTTCTACCATAGGTGCATTTCTGAATGGAAACCTTCATTGGTTGGCATATAAGGGATCCACTTTACAAGTTTCTTGCATTGATCTTGAAACAGAACTATTTAGCACCTTTTCTTTTCCACCTCTTGATAAGTCTCCCACATATAGGAACTTGTCTGTTTTGAGAGATTGCCTTTGTCTATGTGAGAATTCATGGGATGGGGGGTCGTCTAGTTATGAAAATATTGATATCTGGTTGATGAAGGAATATGGAGACGAGAAATCTTGGACAAAGGAATTTATCATCCGCAAGGTTGATATGGCTGTGTCTTCTTTCGGTGTTATATGGCCCGTCAAAGTGTTCAAAGATGGTAGCATCCTGATGGTATTAAGTGGCAGCCAAATACTATTCTACTCCAGCAGGACTAATACTATTCGACAAGCTATTCTGTATGGAGATTGCAATATTTTCAGCTCTATGGCCATCTACACCCCAAGCTTTCTTCCTCTCAAGACTTTTGTGATGGAGCATGTAAGCTCGTTCTGATTTGTGATTTTCGATCTGATGATGGAATGCATCAATGAGGAATATTAGGGAAAACCTACTTATATCATGAAATGTAATTTCTGTAACCCTTTTGCCAAGACGATGTGTCATTATCAGTTGCTTTTACCTTGCTTATATCATGAAACTAGACACATATGATGAACAAAATGTGCCCTGAAAAAGTTAGTTTGAATAGACCTTGATTTGTTGTAGCTATTATTTGAATTTCTTGTATTTGAATAAAGTTAGTTTAAATATACCTCAAAATTAATTCAGTAATATTAGTTTTTGTACCCAACATTTGATGTTGTATTTGTTGTCTTATTATACGCATGCAATCTGATAAAATATCAAGATTTTATGAGATCAAACCTCGAATATTGCTACATGCTTTATTTGATCATCTTAAGACTTTGGTGCTGCTATTTTTTAATCAGTAACTCAAGATTCAACTTAGGCGGGGCTTTATATTTGGGCCCAATCATTGTTAGTCTTTTTCAGTTAGCCATTTTTACCCCGAGTTTTCTTCCTCTCAAGGCTTTCGAAGTGGAGAATGTATAAGCTGGTTCTGATTTTCATTTCTGTTCTGGTGTTGTTTATTTCCCTTTAGATTAAATGCAGACAATTCTTGTTATGATGTCAAAGCTGCTGACTTTATGTATACACTTGATTTCTTCATTTTTTCATCAACTAAATATCTGAACTTGTTGAATATGTCAGCAAAAGAATATAGACATCTTCCATTATTAGGTTGTTCTTGTGTTTATTCCAAAATGAAGCAGGAGAAGTTCGTAAAACTTGCACATATGGTTTCTGAATGGAATTCGTTATTACGTTATTACGTTATTTGTAAAACTTGCACATATGGTTTCTGTATAGACATCTTTTTCTTTTTCTTCATCTCCGTTCTACGCTGTTCATCTTATCTTCAACTCACATTACTCAGGCAGCCACCATTTCCGCCGCCGCGTCGCCGCCCTCGACTTCCCCCATCTCGACCGCACTCTCGTGAAGATGAAGCATGTACGTTTTCAACATTTTTCTATCTGCGCTTATTTCTTAGTTATGTGATTATTGCTCAAATTCGCACTGGTTCTCGATCTCTGCTTCGCTTCTTTCACAAAATCGTTAGTAGCGACACCAATTTTGCCAAAATAAGTTTGTGGATGATTCTTCTACTGAGTTAGGGTTTAGGCCTATAATTATTGAATGGCCGTTTGAATATCCTGTATTTGTTGCTGTATTTTGACGCTAATTATGATTTGTTTGAGATTGAATAATTTGAACAGTTTTGTCGGAGTTGTTAGTAGACGATCTCATTTGCCTCAATAACTTAACCATAATATTCGGAATGGATTAGTGTTTAGGCCTAAAATTGATGTAGTTTTCGTCACTCGCTGATGGAGTACTATCCGTCTTTTAATGTTTTTGGGTAAAAGTTATCTTATCTTGTACTTTGCTTCTTAGAAAAAATTGTTATTAGACATACAAAGATTTGTGTATAATTCTTAACAGGTTAGGTTTTAGGCTTTAAATTATTGAATGGCCGTTAGAAATCAGTATGATGATGCTTGTATTTTTATCTGATTAAATCCCTCGAATTGAGACTCGAACACCGCTACCTGTTTTCTTTGATCAGATGAAGAGTGAGGATTTCAAAATGGGAGATGATTTCTTCAATTATATACCGTCAGAAATCACATTAGATATCCTTTCAAGACTCCCTGCTCCAACAGTTATGAGGTGCAAGTGTGTTTGCAACCCATGGCTTAATCTCTTTGCAACTCCTGAGTTTGTGAAGTCCCATCTTTCTAAATTAGTGCCGGGCCTCGTGCTTTATGATTGGCGGACAGAGCCAAAACCATACACATTCATTGAATTTGTTGATGAGGTTGATCGTAACTATGATAAGCAGCATCATTGGGATATAGTCTTCAATTTCCAACTCCCTTTTCACAAGCAACTCTATGGCTCAGCCAATGGTTTGCTCTGTCTTTTTGGCGGACCGTATGATGTAAATTTTGATATTGTTATATGCAATCCGTTCACCCGTGAGTATATCACGGTTCCACCTTCCATGCCTTACTCCGGCTCTCGATATCATTATGGATTTGGAGTGAGCCGAGTGAGTGGCCTGTATAAGCTGGTTCAGATTTGCATTAAACCTAATGTCCCAACATCTCCTCCGTACGGATATGATCAGACTGAGTGCCAGGTATACACTGTTGGGACTGGATTGTGGATAAGAATTTCCTCTGCAGGTAGTAGCCCTCTCACGGATGCATATGATTCCATAGGTGCACTTCTGAATGGAAATTTTCATTGGTTGGCATTTAAGGGCTCCTCTTTTCTAATTTCTTGCCTTGATCTAGAAACAGAGATTTTTAGCACCCTTCCTTTTCCTCCTGTTGCTCTTGTTGGTCCTCACAAATATAGGAACCTGTCTGTTTTGAGAGATTGTCTTTGTGTATGTGAAAGTTCGTGGGATGAGGGGTCATCTAGTTGTGATATTGATATCTGGTTGATGAAGAAATACGGAGATGAGAAATCTTGGAGAAAGGAATTTATCATTCGCAAGGTTTCTGTGGATGAGTCTTTAGCTAATGTACGCCCCGTCAAGGTATTCAAAGACGGCAGCATCCTGATGGATCATAAAGGCTGTAAGATGCTATTCTACTCCAGCAAGACTAATACTATTCAACAAGTTACTCTGTTTGGAGAGGGTCTTGAAGATGTTTTCGGCTGTATGGTCATTTATTCCCCAAGCTTTCTTCCTCTCAAGACTTTTGTGATGGAGCGTGTAACCTTGTTCTGAGCTGATGATGGAATGATGCATAAATGAGGAGGAACATTCAATATTCTACCTTATATATATCATGAAATGTAACTTCTGAAATGCTTTTGCCATGACTATTTTGTCAATATCATTTGCTTGAAGTTGTATGATGTTACTTTTGCTTTAGTTGGTGGAAGTGAACAGCCTCAATTGCTCTTTTTTTGATGATCAAAGGAGCAGCATGCTTACATGCATTTGGTCAATTTTTTTCCACAATTTCTTCTCTTTCTTTTTGACCTCTTTAGTAGTTCTCAAGTCTCATTTCCTGCATAGAAGAGCTATATCTCTCTTTTCTTTATATAAATGTTTTATTTTTCAGAAGATTTTTTAGTTTATGAGTTGCATCCTTCTCTACTGCTTATTGACATTATGGAATTTCTGTGATTTTTTTCATAAATAGTTTTGTAACCTGCTTGAGTGATTTTGCTGGTGCTTCTGTGTAACGGAGGGAGTGACCATGAAACTAAACGCATATGATGAGATAATTAACAATAGTTTGAATAGGCTTCATGATTTGTTGTAGCTATTATTTGAATTTCTTGTACTATTATTTCCTCACAATTGATACTTGATATCGTGAGAAGATTAACCCTTATTTCACCATCCATCGAGGTGATTGGGAATACCGCGGTAAAAAAAAATGAAATTTTTGTGTGCACGACGTCGTTTGAAGCACATCATCATCATCACTGCAGATTTTAGGATCCTTCTCCCACATAATCAATGTAAGAAATTCCGATTAATTGTGGGGAATTCAGTATTACTCGATCAATCACTGATATCAAGTATTATCAAGTATTAGATTACCATAATTGGCTGAAAAAATTAGATAAATTATTTCTTATATTAATCAACGTGACTATTTTCAATATTAAAATTAGCCCAATTTTGAAATTAATTTTGGTTATTAAATTGAAGGAAAAATTGTTTTTATGAATAGGCTGACGATAACTGGAATTTTCCACCAAGAATGCAAGAAATGATTAGATTGATAAGATGAGTGTGGGTCGTATACATTAGTACAATTTTAGTTTTTTGTAATTTATTTGCAGTGCTAATTTTATGGTGGAATGATGTATGATCTTATTGGATTGTTATAGTTTGTTCACCACCTACTATATTTAGAACACAATTCATTATGATGTGTCCCTTTATGTACTCAAAATCCACCTACCTACATTTTACCTATATATTTCGTGGAAAGATGGAGTATAATTTATAATATAACTATTTTTAGTTATTTTATTTGATAATATTATGATGCACGAGGGTAAAAACTAGTTATGAATAAAATTAAAACATAATTCAATTTTTCAGTTTATTCCGTGTTTTTGTAGGGAATTACAATGTGGTATATATGCCTACAATCAAATAATAATTGAACCCAAAACGGAACCTCCATATAGGTGGGGACCACACACCACACAAAATTGAAAACAAAAATGGAACCCAAAATCAAAAACAAAAATTTGAAAAATTTATAGCGATGCTGACATGGGAGGGGATGGGAAAATATAATTTATAGACAAATATTTTTATTAAAATTTCATTAAATAATAATTTTTCATCGATTTTCGACGGGCTATACGCTAGTTATCTAAATTCTCAATAGAATATAATTATTATATATGACATGGAAATAAAATCTTAACAAGATCAAATCTTCAAAATCAATATCTATCAATATTTTAAAATATTCTATATACAATTATAGAATATAACTATATATATATAGTTATATATATATATATATTTTTTTTTATAAAATAATTAATGATAATACAACTAAAATCTAATTATATATTATTACATTATGTATGCATACATTATATATCATCGTCCCACTTCAATTTCCAACCATATAACAATATGGAGATAATATTATTTTTTAATTATATCTGTATTATCATTATTATTATAAAATTATAAGTCTTCTATCCCACATCGTTTTTTCAATTAAACCCCACCTATTGTAAAGACTATAAAATTAATGCATATTTTCTTATTCCACAATTATTTTGTATCGCCCAATCACTTGGTCAATTAATTATTGTTGGAATAAATAGTAATATTTTTTTTATAAATAATCTATGATAATACAACTAAAATCTATCAATAAAATTATCTCAACAAAATTTACCGATTAACTTTAATTATAAATCATCATGTATTACCTCAAACAAATAAATAGTTTATTCCAATTAATTCGTCAACTCCTCATTCCATATTCTACGGGGGGAAAAAAATTTAATCCCCTCAAATCTTTAATTTCACATCGTTTTTTAATGAAACTCCACCTATCAAAGCCTATGAATAGTTAAAATCGATACATATTTTTCTCATTATTTGTACCACGTACCAATTTAATTTGGCCAATGATCCAATTGAATTTGATTAATTAATTAGTTGGCAAAAGTAGTTGTATTTTATTAAATTTTTTATTTTAATTTGATCAATTATTTATACCAATCTAAGTCAGTAAAGTGATTAAAGTTAATGATGCTTTTTTGCTTTTCAAAAAATCATGATCATTATTATAGTTCAAATAATCATAGCGAGCTTTTGATCATTATAGCTATATAAATGAAGAAAAGTTTGTAAATATAGTGTTCTATTAAGAATACATGGCCAGATTTAATTAGCAATATTTAAAATCTACTCCCTCCGTTCACGAAATGATGCCCTGTTTCATCCATTATTTGTGTTCACCAAATGATGCTCAGTTTCATTATTTTTACCAACATACCCTCGTTACTTTATTAAAATCACTTCCCCTTGCCATTGATGACCCCGCCTCATATCAACTTTATTTTTACTTTTTTGTTATCCCAATAACTTTATTCCTACTTTTTTGTCAATACCACCTCTTTTTATCATTACCACTATTTTTTGTCATTATCTTACTACCCTTACTTTCTAATTTTTACCGACTCAAAACAACTTTATCAATTTTCTTAATCTCTGTGTCGAACACGAAATGGGGCATCATTTTGTGAACGGAGAGAGTATTATTTTTGTGTAATAAATTGAAAAATAAGAGAATTTAGAAAAATAGTCATTTTCATAGCAAAATCATCTCTTTATCTCACATTGTTTTGGAGAAGACAAATAATTTTAAACATTATCTATAATAATGGTGCCCACAAAAATCAGAACCATGGCAACGGGCCGGTTCCGATCCGGAATCGTGGGGCTAGGCGGGCCGATTTCAAACCAACAGGTCAACTAATATTTTTTTTAATAATATTGTACTCATATATAGTGTAGGATATTTATGGTCACCTTCATTCTTGTAGATATTCTTTATATCATTTTTCTTCTCTAAAGTAATGTGAGATAAAAATATATTGCTATCAATAGTATCAACTTCAATTATATCTTTGTCCATATTGATTTTGAGAAGAAAGATAGCTAGGTTTGAAAATTATTGATTGAAATGCGGGGCTTGAATCTCATATGGATTTTGATAAGAAAAAGAGCTTTGAAATAATCTATAAAAATGCATTATCAAATTTAAATAAAATTACCTCATAAAACTGCGTAAATGATTTTCCTTCAAAAATGAATAATTCACTGACAATATTTTCTTATAATAATCGACGGGTTATACACTAGTAAAAGTTCGATCGAAATTTTTTGCTAAACCTGAAGAATGAAATATTAGTTGAAAATGTATCCTAATATTAGATTCTCTCTTAAACTTAGATTATTAGGCCAATACGAAACTTTAGGCCCATTTTCAATTTACAACTCAAGTTTAGTTTAACCTAAGCTTTGTCTTCCCCTCGTCTCCAAAGTTCTACTTCCGCCGCGGTGGCGCCGACTTCTACTTCCGCCCATCTCCACCACCGAAGGTATAGTATGCCCGTGTAATTTTGCATTCGAGAATTTCCTATCCTGTTTCAGAGTCAACATGTTCTTTTTTCTTCAAAAATTCTTTAAATTATTGCTCATTTGAACACTGTTGTTGAAGCTGTATGAAGATAAACTTGGATAGCACATGTTAAATATTGAAAAAAAATTGCTTTCTGCAATATTTGTTATTAGACATGCCAAAACTATGGTTTTAGCTTGAAATCGATGTAGTTTTTGCCACTCACTAATAGAGTATTCTGCATTTGTTTGTTTGGAAAACATGTAATAAAATTATCAAATTTTATTATGTACACAAATTTATTTTAATTTTTGTTTTCATAGGTAGAAATCAAGAAGACAGAGCAAAACTGCCCACATCAAAATGGGACAAGATTTGTTTAAATATCTACCATTAGAAATCATATTAGATATCCTCACAAGACTCCCCGCTCGAACTGTTTTGAGCTACAAGTGTGTTTGTAAGCCGTGGCTAGATCTGATCATAACTCCTGAGTTTGTCAAATCCCATCTTTCCAAATCAGTCCCGGGCCTCGCTGTCACTTTAGAGGGAGAACACTCGAAGCCATACAAAGTCGTTGAATTTGTAGATGAAGATCTCGACTGTCATTTGAATACAGTCTTCGACTTTGACCTCCCTTTTCATGTGCCAGTACATAGCTCTGCTAATGGTTTGCTCTTCCTATGCGAATTAGTATTCAATCCTCTTGATATGTACATATGCAATCCCTACACTCGTGAATATATCGAGCTTCCTTCTCCTCCATTGACCCTCTTGGTGTCGTGGACTTTTGGATTCGGAGTGAGTAAAATGAGTGGCCAATATAAGGTGGTCGGCATTTTCCTAACTAGAAGGTTACTCACACAAATGGAGTCCGACTATCATCAATTTGAGTGCCAAGTGTACACTGTTGGAAGTGGACCGTGGAGAAGAATTTCCTTAGTTACCCCTGTCTATTATAATGCCGATGTGCTCGGGGCATTTCTTAATGGGAATCTTCATTGGTTGGCAAGTATGGGCTCCTCTGTACAAATTTCTTGCCTTGATCTTGAAACCGAACTTTTTAGCATCTTTTCTCCTCCTCTTGTTGGTCCTAACATACATAGGACCCTATCCGTTTTAAGGGATTGCCTATGTGTATGTGATAATCCATCTCTCTTTGATTGTCGGATTAATATCTGGTTAATGAAGGAATACGGAGATGAGAAATCTTGGACAAAGGAATTTATCATCCGTAAAGCAAGTTTCAGTGATTTTCTTGGATTTCTCTGCCCCATCAAGGCTTTCAAAGATGGTGACATTTTGATGAAATTTAAAAGTAGAAAACTACTATACTACTCCAGCAAGACTAAAACTATTCGAGAAGTTGATCTGTCTGGATTGGATCGCAATATTTTTTGCAGTACAACCAGTTACGCCCCGAGCTTTCTTCCTCTCAAGGCGTTTGAAATGGAGAATGTAAGCTCGTTCTGATTTGAGACTTGATTAAGGTTGTTAGGACGAAGTATAATAAGACTAGTATATCGTCTTCGGATTCTACAAAACTTTGAGTCCAGTTATTTATTTTGAATTTCATCTATTAGTCAAAGTTTTCTTTCCATTTTATGGATTCATGTTATAATGAGGTATTGTTGAGGTGATAAACAATGTTGTTGCTAACAATGCAATTAAACTTTATTAATGATGCTCATAGTTTTATTTTTATTTTTGTATTTTTTTCTTCCATTATTAAGTGGTCATATGTTATGACAATATCGACCCTTTTATGGATAGTTTAAGGTTAAACCTGTTGGATAATGCTACTTGTTTTCATTTTATTCATTTTTTCATGTATTTTCTAAAATCTAGAATCATCATCTAATGCATTTGTAGTTGAGTTTCCAACTTTGTATAATTTATAATCAGAATTAGTAAATATTACTATACAGTTAAGATGAGAAATAATATATAGTACAATCAATTTTTTAATTAGTTTTGAGTGTATGTAAATTCTAAACGAGTTTTATAAATTATGCACTTATAAATGAAAACCATTGTCAACGGGCCAATTTCGCCTCAGGAACAATGGCGGCAGACTGGATTTAGTTGTTAAACAAATCATGCCGAGCCCATTGGATCAGAAAAATTGGGCCGGCTTGGGCAGAACAAAAAATCATTGGGGCACATGTCACATTTTAATTATCATTGACCTAAAGAAATGAAAGATCTATGATCCACATTTGGAACATTTAGGATTACTTAAGTTCATCCAAATGCATCAGCCGCAACACAACCACCGTCTCCGCCGCCTTAAACTTCGCCGCTTTCATTAGAGGATGATGCAAGAGGTTATATTTTTATCCCTCTATTTTATGCTAATTTACTTTTTAATCTGATTAATTCGTTTATCTCTGTTGGGGTTGATGTATATCTATAACATAATTAAGTATATATTTGGTTCAAAGAATATATTTTGTATGTCGATAGTTTTGAATTATTAAGTATATGCTTTCTTCAACTCAAAACATTCGCGATGGAGAATTTAAACTCGTTCTGAGTTTTGAATGTTTTAGAGTAATGCTATAAGAATTAAGTTTCTGTTATTTAATGCATGGTTGAGATATTGACCTTATTCAAAAAATTTGTTTTGAACCTAACTGTTTGGTTTTGTGTTTGAGATAGACATATTGTGATGAATGTTTAAATGAATTGATTTGCAACAATAGATGAAATTATATAGACAAGTTTTCTTAGAAACAAAACCATCTTTCGACCGCTGTTTGTAAGTGATCGAGGTTGGCTCAACCCATATTAAGCGAGCTCAAACGAATCGTCAATGACTTGATACTATTTAGTTTTAACCTACTTCAATGCTTTGTACTTTACCAAAGCTTGATTTGTAGTATTGCAAACATGTTCGACAACAAGGTTGATTAAATTCAAACCAAGCATGTTTGCGACCGTATTGATTCGAGAAACAACATGCTTCAAGCTTGGCTCGATAAACCTAACGAGCTCGATTTTATGCTCGAGCTCAGCTTGATTTATTATCGAATCGAGTTCGAAAGAGCTTTTTTCGAGTTGATTGTTGAGTAGCATGTTTGATAAAATTGGTGTTTTCTTCAAGCTTAACTTCGATAAACCATATTTAGCTTGATTTATTTTTTGCACTAGCTCTCAAATTTTTCATGTCAACTTCAAGTTTAGTTACTTGGTGTTTTCTTTGAAGTATCAAGAAAAAGAAGATGTTTACTATAATTCAAAATGGGGCAAGATTTTGTGGCGTTTTCCCCCCCCCAAAAATCATCAACAATATCCTCTTGCGACTCCCTTTTTGAACCATTGCAATATGCAGGTGTGTGTGTAAGTTGTGATTGAGCCTTAGTGACACACAAGAGTTAGAGTTGACCTCCCAAAAAAAAAAAAAAAATTGATAATTCAGTATACAACATTTGATCTATAGAGGTGTGAAACGTGCGTGATGTACTACGTAAAAAAAAATAATAAATTACCTCCATCTCAGCAATTCGGCTCTACGTGGCTCATCATGCATGTTTAACATGTTAAATAGCCTATTTAGATCAAAATTTGGCCTAAAACCGTTATTTTTTAATTTAAATACCCTAATTTAGTCGGACCGTAAAATAGTGGCCAAAAAATGCAAACTACCCTAAGTTAGTTGACCAAAAATATTTTCAACATAGAAAACTACACTTGAAAAAGTTGGTGGTGTAATTTGGTAAAAAAAATGTTAGTTTATGGATTTTAGATACAAGTGGGTTGGAGATTATGTCTCCACAATAGTACGATGAACCTGCAAGGAATTGATTTACAGATTTGTGCACGCCAAGTGATGAATGGACCGTTTAGTTGGTAGTCAAGTGAGCATCGGGCCGAAAAATTGAGCTCAGGTGAGTATCACGTGCTACTTGGCCCGTTCGGGCTCAAATTTGTCTATGGATGATTATTTTTTAGATATTGTCCTAAAATTGAAAGTCCGCAAAAATTTGGCCTATAATTGAAAACAGTAAAAGTTACCGTTCTAAAAAAATACTCTACTCCTTGAAAAATGAAATTTATCAAGTGAAAATAGTAGATTACACTGGAAAAATTAGACGTGATAACTTATTTGTAAAATTGTTGGTGTAATTCAAATATGAGACTTTTGGTCTATAATAAACATAGTTATTTCTGATTAATAAATCTAAGTTATCCGCAATGGATTGTAATCAATCTTTTTTAAATTTAATTTATCAGATTTGTTTAGGGAATTTACAAGAGTTTGGAGTACCGACGATTACAATATCTAATAAAATAATATTTATAATGAAATTGATTTTGGAATGTGAAAAGTCATTCCCTAATGAAATAACCTAAAACAAGTTAGTGCAGCCGCCAGAGCCAACCCACAACATTCGCATTTCTTGAATCAGGTCAGATCAAAATCCTTCCACATTTTTTCTTTTAATTTTTTTTCTGCATTATCTCATTTATATCTCTATCGCTAATTATTCTTAGTTCGCTTATGGTTCTCATTGTTCAGATTTATGAAAAGAAAATTTGTGGTTTAGGGCTATCACTTAATTTGATAAACTCGAGCATTTTCCCCTACATCGATACAATTTTTATTGTTGAATTAATATTATATTGATATTGATGTTAGATTTTAGTGCCTTTACACATTTAGTTACTGCCTTTTTTTTTCTTTTTTCAGTTACTTGAAGAATCAACTTTTGAATTTATCATATAACTTTGAAACATTTTAGTTACTGTCCCTTTTTTTTGTTCAGGTAGTTGAAGAATCAGCAAGTAGAATTAATTAGAGCCAAGAAATCTGCAGCAATATAGTCCAAAATAATTGAAATTCCAAAATGGGTCAAGATTTCTTCACATATTTACCCTCAGAAATCATCATAAATATCCTCTCTAGACTCCCTTTTGAAACCACTACAAGCTGCAAGTATGTTAGCAAATCATGGCTCAGCCTTATTAGGACAACTGAATTTATCAAGTCCTATTTCTCTAAATCATTCTCCGGCGGGCTTGTTCTCTTCCAAGACGAGGCGCGCCCTAAGCCAATAAAAATTCTTGAATTCATCGATCCTCAAAACTCCGAACCCCCTAGCAAATTAGACTTCAACTTCAGCTTCAGCTTCCCACATCGCGAACTAATACTACATAGTTCGGTTAATGGCTTGTTATTTTTGATCAATCATGAGGGAAGTCCACACAATCTTTTCATATGCAATCCAATCACTTATGAGTACATCAACCTACTTCCTCCTAATGAGGCTAACTCCTCAAAACATACTTCTCATATCGACACTTTTGGATTTGGAGTGAGCAACACGACAGGTGAGTATAAGGTTGTTAGAATGTTCCGTAAATTTGATGATGGTATCGGTCAGTGTAAGTGTGAGGTGTACACTCTTAGAACGGGATCATGGAGAAGCGTAGTAAATTGTGGCCCACCCATAAATATGTGGAAAGGCTCGAGTGTCTTTTTGAATGGAAATCTTCAGTGGTTGGTGCGTGATGAAGAGAACTCCAAATTCATTTTGTGCTTTGATCTTGAAACAGAACGTTTCAGCACATTTTCTTTTTCTTCTTATCAAGGTCCTCATGCTTGGGATAAACTGAGTCTGAGTGTATTTGAGGATCGCCTTTGTTTATGCAATACTTATAGTAATAAGATTGCTATATGGTTGATGAATGAATACGGAGATGTGAAGTCTTGGAGGGTAGAATTTGTCATAAGGAAACATTTTAATTGTTTTGATGAAACCTTTGCCCCAATCAAGGTTTTCAAAGATGGAAATGGAGCAAAACCACAGAGTGTTTCTCTACTCAAGCATGACTGGAACTATGAGAATACTTGAACTTATTGATTCGTATGTCGGTATTTGTAGCAGAGCAGTCAATTATACCCCAAGCTTTCTTCCACTCAAAACCTTTGCAATGGAGAATGTAAGCTCATTCTGCTTTTCAATTGTTTTTAGTTTTTTGAGTGAAAATGCAATGAACAACATTAATTGTCATATATATAGAGGAGGAGATCTAGTAAAATCTGATCCAAACCATTTATTAATTTAGATCTATGCAAATGGCTGCTACTAATCCTAGATAAAGGGTACTATAGTAGTTTAAAATTGACTTGTATTCAGTTATGGGATTTTTGCATGGGTATTTTTCTTCATTATGTGTAACAGATTCAATTTATATTATTTAATATCCAGCTTTCTTGTTCAGTTCTCTTTAATTACTTTTTTTTTGGCAGTCTAAGTGTGTTATCAAGCCTACTGAAGATGAACATTCCAGGTATTTTATTTTTCGGTGGATATATTTTTTTTGTTATATATATTTTTTTGATTGATGTTTTATATATCATAAATGCCTAAAAATGTTTTAATTGTAAATGATCATTTGATTTTTGTTTAAAAATAGAGTTATTAATTGTATATCATGTTGTTTCTCTTCTTTTTGTTCATTACTTTTATTTTTGCATTGATACTTGTTATTTTTTGTATCATTTTATAACAAAGCCATATTATTCTTATTTACACAATGTATAGTTACATTAATTTGGCAAATTTTTCAACAGATTGGTTATGAGTCAGCTGTATCAAGAATTTTACAATTGTATTTGTTTGGTAAAAGGCAACCCGGATCTTATGATCGCGCTGCTGCATGACTTGAGAGATTTAAAAGATACGTTCTTGTCAGGTGAAGGAAAATCGCGAGAGGAGAAGTCTGTACAGCGTACTAACAAACCTCTTAGAACATGCAGTAAGTGCAAGCAGAAGACAAACCATAATGCTAGGACTTGTAGGCCTTAGTGATAATGTTATTTCAGATTAGATGTTTATTGCTGTTTTCTTTTCATTAGTTGTGCCTTGTTTTGAACTTTTTTCTTGAATTATTATCTCAATTTCTTTGTTATCTAAATATCGTGGATAATCACTCTGATTTATTGTATGAACACAATGATTTTTGTTGATTATGCATTGCTGTGTGGGCTATTTTATTTTTCTATAATATTTTATGAAGTCTCGAAGAAATTTAGCAGAATGTGTTGTGAATGTTTATAACTATTCCCTTCGCCCCTGAGAAGTATGTTGGGAGGGCGGTATGAGTTTTAAGAAAGTGTTGGGTATATGTTTTTTGAGTGGAGTGTGAGTGACCTTATATATTTGATCTTGAAACTCTAGCTAATTATGTCCGTGCAAGCTACATTTCTGTATTGCGGGATTGTTTATGTTTGTGTGATAAACTTTCTTGTGGTGGTATTATTGTTTTATGGTTGATGAACAAATGCTGATCAGATGATAAATCTTGGGGAAAGGAATTTGTCATAGAGAAGTAGTGTCCTAATGAGGTCTTTTCCTTAGCGGCTGCACATCCATCCATCCCGCAATTCTATCTCTACTCCAGCAAGACTAGAACTAGTCGAGAAACTGATCTTAGTGAATCATCTTCGAGGATTGGTTTCGAACCCAAGATTAATATCAAGCTTGGTTTCACTCAAAACCATCACAATGGAGAATGTAAGCTCATTTTGATTTTCAAATGTTTGAGTGGTGGTATGTAATTGAGGTTATGTTATTTTATGCATTGCTGAATTGAGTGTTTTTGTCTATGTTTAAATATTTGTTAGAATTATTCCCAACGAGTAGTTATTTTTTTTGTTAGCACCAACTTTATTCGTTGCACCAAAAATATTTTTATTAAAATTTCATTAAATAATAATTTTTCATCGATTTTCGACGGGCTATACGCTAGTTATCTAAATTCTCAATAGAATATAATTATTATATATGACATGGAAATAAAATCTTAACAAGATCAAATCTTCAAAAACAATATCTATCAATATTTTAAAATATTCTATATACAATTATAGAATATAACTATATATATAGTTATATATATATATATATATTTTTTTTTTTTATAAAATAATTAATGATAATACAACTAAAATCTAATTATATATTATTACATTATGTATGCATACATTATATATCATCGTCCCACTTCAATTTCCAACCATATAACAATATGGAGATAATATTATTTTTTAATTATATCTGTATTATCATTATTATTATAAAATTATAAGTCTTCTATCCCACATTGTTTTTTTAATTAAACCCCACCTATTGTAAAGACTATAAAATTAATGCATATTTTCTTATTCCACAATTATTTTGTATCGCCCAATCACTTGGTCAATTAATTATTGTTGGAATAAATAGTAATATTTTTTTTTATAAATAATCTATGATAATACAACTAAAATCTATCAATAAAATTATCTCAACAAAATTGACCGATTAACTTTAATTATAAATCATCATGTATTACCTCAAACAAACAAAAGTGAAGTTGCTTTCACTTTTGATTCGCAGAGAATTCTTCGGTTATACTAAGAGAAAAATATTGAAGCTTTCTTTTTATTTTTCCGTTGTTACAATTGGATTTACATACAACTATTGAAATTATATTTACAAGTTTGTGTTTTAACGTTTATGAGTTTATTATTATGTATTTCTATTTACAAGTGTTGTATTATTATGTTTTAAAATCTCTGGCGGATGAAGCTATAGAGCTGTTACACAAAGGTAGATATGGCTGAGACTAGGTGGGCCTATGTGAGTCGGTTGCGAAGAAGGCAGCAGATAGCCTAATAGCGGATCTTGGACCAGGCCCGATTGGTTTAGCCCGTTGTAGAAGTGAACACAGTTCAATTAACAAGTCACACGCCACACAAAAATTTTGATGAATGTAGAAAGAATGAGAAGAGAAGAATAAGAACTAGCTGTAATGTATTTTCTGAAAAACAAACAAATGTACACAATATTATTACGTGTGACATCTCCCATTGCAGATGATCGCCATGTGTCAAAGGAAATCTACCATATTTTGGTAATGGAAATTCTTAATTATTGCCTTATATGTGAAATATAACCATTTTTGTGTTTCAATAATTAAGGCAATAATTGACACGTGTCGTATAAATACCTTTATATTTATATTTATATTTTTATTTTAAGAAGTCTCGATACTATATTCTAGAAAAATTGACTCATGAGGTTCTATAGATTAGGAACCTATAAAAACAAATTATTAGTTAGCATAAAACATTATAGTCTTCGATAATTTTGGTGTAATTTTTTTGGTTAATTTTGTACGGTACTCACGAAACAGTGGAAGAAAATATTTGGTGTTTGGTAGCGATATTAGGGGTATTATTGAGGTTAATTCTAGAAATATTTGAGAAATATATAGATTCACAGAAATATTTTCTTTTATTTATCTATTTATTAATAGAATATATCAAACTTTAATAATATAGCATGAATTCATGTTTTCTTTCCCTAAAGTGTATGCAAGTATTCCGGGTTGGGATCCCCTGTCCCCATTTCTCTGTGCCAAGCCACTATATATACCCACTTAAAAATTATATACTCATCAGAAGAAAGCTACTTCCTCAAAATTCCTCATCATCTTAAGCATCCTCCTTCTAGCATCAGGTTATATTCTATGCATAAAAAAATAAACTACATTGTTTTAGTATCATATATACATATTTATTCAATTTTATTTGATCTTGCAGTTGCTAGTAGTAGCGCGGATGAGATTAAGAAGGTTTGCCAGTGCACACAAAACGCAGGCGTTTGCGACAATCGATGCACTGAGAGATGTCGTGATGCCTATGGACGCAACTTTGTGAGTACTATTTGCCCCCCAGGTCAAGGCAGAATACCATCTAAGTGCATATGTGTTTATAGGTGTCCGTGTTAGCACAATCGTAAGTTCTAGAATGTTCGATTTCGTTACTATACGAGGGAATTGTAATGAAACTTTTGCAACTGTCCCTCCTACATATCTTACTATCTCATATATTGTTGAGCAATTTCAAAGAATTTAGTTTGTAATGAAAATAGATTTATCTATAATGATTCTTGTGAAAGTTGTGATGGTACTAGTGGATTCAAATATGGGAACAAGTTTGAAGATATCTAAAACAAAATAAAAGAAGATTTTGATTCTCTTTATCTCATTGAAATAATGAAATCCATTTGAGTACTAAGTTAAACTAAATTACTTAAATATTTCATTCATATGCCATTATGAAATAAATTGGAAAAAGGGGATCTGTGACAACACATAGACATTTTACAAAAAACAGAAGTCCAAGACAAGAGAAAACTTTTAGGCACAAGACGATCCTCGTGCAACTTTGTTGGCAATTCCTCGAACATGTATTGTGCCCTCACAACCTTCTTACTCTTGCTGGCATTTTCTTGAACTCCATGCAAAATTTGTATTATTCAGATATAATAAAAATTAATAATACAATCTATAGGAACAAATAATGGTCGTATATGAACAGAAATTAAGAAGAAAAAGTGGGACCTAACAACTTCAAGAAATGGAAAACCTTGAAGTTAGGGATTGTTAAAACCCCTTCTGAGCGTGATAAGCCCAGATAAATAAAAATAATATATGCTAGTTTTAAGGATTAAATTTAAAGCATATCCCATAGCCCGTGATTATTCCTCCTATTTGAGACTCTTGGATTGATATGTATCCACCAAAAAAGTTGGGATTCAAAGAATCTTTAGGATGAGGATAAGAATAGTCAATCCTTATTATCCCTCTTAGTAAAGACCCCCTTACAGTGGCGTATCGAGGATTTTGGATTCGGGGGTGCGAAATGAGTAAGAAACATGGAGAGTTGGTTTGGGGTTGGGGGGCGAAGCCCCCGAAAAAAAATTTGGACCTATCATAGGTCCCTTTTAGATTTATGTGCATTTTTCATTATATCCGAAAAATACCGTAGTAAAAACTATGACTTGACACATCGTAGTTATTATGTTTGAAATCACAACAAACTAGATAAACGATTTTAGAATGTTCCTTGTGATTTTTTTTGTTATACTATTTCCTAGTACAAAAAAGAGTAATGATGTTCGGCCACACTGTGGCCGACCACACAAGCTAAAAATGGTAATATAGGTTTTGAAAATGGAAATATATCCTAATTGAGAAGCATAAATCCTAAGAGGGAAATGTGATTATTTCTATTTTTACACTCAACTTTCTATTTTTTACGCGTGTGGCGGGCCACAGTGTGGCCGAATATCATTACCCTACAAAAAAATACATAAGAATTAAAGTAGTAAAAATAATTAAATATTTATATTTTTAATTTAAAAAATGTATATATATATATCCTTCGAAAAAAAGCACGAGCAACTTCTCTCTCACTCTATCTTTTTTTCCTTTTTTTTTTTCTTATTAGCTCTTAGCTGCAGTTCTAATTTCACTTCTTTTCATTTTTGTTTTAATTTTTATGGGTAATGGGCTGGGCTAGAGAGTGGGTTTAATAAATTAATATATTGGGCTTTCTATTTTATGTATATTAACTAAAGAATTAATTAATTTTTTGGGCCACTAACCTATCATTGGTCCAACTGAAAATTCCAATAATATCAAATATTTCAATATTTAAAACATATACTACAATACTACTATTTTTTTTTTTGTTTTTTTTGGGGGTACATTTGCACCCCCTTGTTCTTATGTAGATACGCCGCTGCCCCCTTATAGATACATGTTAGGACTAAGGGTATCGTGATGTTACGGTAAAAATAGTTAATATGATAAAACGAACTGGGGGAAAAACTTTAGAATTGCATGATGTTATCTATTTACCCTTAAATTTGACCTTGAATAAATCATAAATTATTGTCTAAGAAAATTATTCGAAGATGACTATCATTGATTCTCAAGTGCGGAGGACTACATTAGTAATTGAGACCTTAATTATTATTTTTTTAAATATTAAAGTAATAGTTTAGTAGACATATGGCATTCAAGTTGGTGGAAGACTAGGGCATCCAAAAATAATTAGGTTTATACATGTTTCTTGAAAATTTCTAGATATTAAAAATTTCTGACTTTGCATCGACATGGAGCTATTTGAAATCCTTAAAACAATGCTTCAAACCCTTATAACAATGCTTCAATTCTTCAAACAATGTTTCAAATCTAATGTTTCTCGTGTTCAAACCATGATGAATCAGAAAACTTATATAAATGTTGCAGGTGACGTGGAATTTGATCTTCCTGAAGAAATCATTCAGCGCATACAGTCTTTTCTCAACGGAAAAGAAGCTGCTCAAACCACTCTTCTCTCCAAGTTATGGCGCAGCGCGTGGTCCACACGCCCCAACCTGGATTTCGATGAAACCCACTTTTGCCACAGCAATAAACAGGTTCAGAATCTTCAACCGGTAGAACAGGTTTTGGAATACACAAAGAAAACCATGCAGAGGTACGAAGATCTGAAACTAAGCATCCAAACTTTGAGGCTGCGCAGGTATAGTGATTTGTTTTATAAAAAGAAGATAAGAGAGAGCTATGAAGTAATTGCGAAAGCATTGATATTTGGGCGTTAATCATCTTGATATCACTGTATGGAATTGGTATTATCTCGTTTGGCCAGATTCCGTGCTTCGATCCAAAACCCTAGACAGCTTATCTCTCGTTGGACACGTCACAGTTGATTTTAAGCGCCTAGCTTATTCCAAAATCAAAACCCTAAGTTTATCACATGTGGATGTACATGTTGAAGGATTGAGTGATTCATGTGATGAGTTTCCTAATCTCGAGTATTTGTATTTCCATGGGAAACGATCATTGTTTAGCGACGCCTCCTTCGTCTCTAGATTCTCAGCCTTGAAAGAATTGGTGTTTAATACTTCCTTTTTGGACTTTAACTTGAGAACTATGGTGATTTGTAGAAAATCACTTGAGCGCATAACTATAACCTCAATTGATGAAAGAACGCTTGATGTAGAGTTTAATGTTCCAAATATTCGAAGATTTAAGTTTGAGGGTTGTGGATGGTCTCGCCTCACCTTCAAAACAACGTGTAGGGAATGGGAGTCTGATATACGCTTAGAGTACCAGAGTGATGGTACTCGCTCGTTGTGATGATTGGTTCATTAATCTGAACAAAATGTTGACGGATATGAGTATGTCTAGAGTTTCTCTCTATATATATGTTTTCGGCAAGGGACAAAATGATTGGCGCAGTGGATTGGTTGGAGCTGCGGGTTTGCCTACACCTCGGGTAGTGGAGAGATTGACGGTTAAGGGAGCCGGAGTAAACCCTACTTTTCTTGATAATTTATTTGTGAAAGATATATTGCTTGGTGTGGGGGGGGGCGGGGGGATGATGAAGAATTTCTTGCATATAATAGCTCATTTTCAAGGGAATAGTTGAGGAAGTGAATGTGGAGGTTTTGGATGGCATCATCATGCTAATATTGCCAAGTAGTAGTGTGGTTAATGCCGGGGCCAAAGGTCACGGGTTCGAGTTCACCGTCATGCGGTATTTAAATTTCCTTATAATGTTGTTCAACAAAAATTTTTTTTTTCCAAAGTTGATGAAAATTCAACAAGATTAATGTTTGGGCATGCATTGGAAACTTCAAAATCCCAAACTCCACTTCACAGGCATCATCCACAATCCTCACAGCTTCCTCCAACCATGCCCCTGCAATTGAACAAGATTAATTTAAGCAAAATATATTTGTGGCAGTTGATGTATATGGATTATAACCTTAAGCTCATTATTGATTTCGTCGACATCAAACCCCAGCCTACCCTTTTGATAATCATAAGCAGAGCCTTCCTTCACCTGAGCATGCAAAGTACTAAACCTTGGAATAAAATTAGTTTTACGATCTCAGGCTCCCATTAAATGACAACAAAAGTAGTAGTAACAACAAACAAAACGCGACAAATTGAACAGATATTCAATCAAATAAACAGGTAGCAGGAATCAATAACATCACCATTCAACTAAATATTCAGACAAACATCAAGCGTGAGAAGCATATAATTAGGTAACAAAGAAAAAAAAAATCAGAGGAAATTGATGATTTAAACCACGACACAGAGACGATAAATAATACAGATAGTGATAAAAAATAAGTAATTACTACCTTTTTCTTCCATATCTCGATCAATCCAGCTACGTCTTGCTTCTGCTTCGGCGGCGACAGTGGCGGCCATGTTCCTCGAAAACATGCAAGAAAATATGTAGTGCAATTAAATCCCAGAAAAAGGAATACGAAACATATCCCATTTTTAATCTGAATTTACTATTTATCTTTATCATCCAAAGTATTATAATTAACTATTAATTATTTAGTTATTCTATACACAACCTCGGTTTCTATCTATGATCTCTTATTTTAAAATAAAAAATAAAAATAAAAATTGTTTTCCTTTTACTAATATAATTATAATTATGTATGATATACATCGGTTTAAATAGGAGGGAATGTATTTTAACTCAAAAATATGTGTTTCCCTGTATTACTAGGGTTAGGACTTAGTTAATTGCTATTAACAAGTAGTTGTCCTCTCATGGTTTATATCATCCAAAAATATTGAAAACTTCTGACTTTGCATCAACATGAAGCTATTTGAAATCCTTAGAGAAAAGCTTCAATCCTTGAAACAACGCCTCAAATCCCTAAGTTTATCACATCTAAGCGTAGATGTAGAAGGATCGAATGATGAGTTTCCTAATCTCGAGTATTTGTATTTGCGTGAAAAACGATCATTGTTAATTAGCAATGCCTCCTTCTTCTCTAGATTCTCATCCTTGAAAGAATTGGTGTTTCTGAATTACTTTATGGACTGGGACTCGAGAAATATAAAGATTTGTAGAGAATCACTTGAGCGCATAACCATAACCTCACGTTATGACAGAACGCTTGATGTAGAGTTCGATGTTCCAAATATTCGAAGATTTAAGTTTGAGGGTTATGGATGGTCTCGCCTCGCCTTCAAAACAACGTGTAGGGAATGGGAGTCGGATATACATTTAGAGTACCGCTATGACAATTGTGGTGATGATAATTGGTTCATTAATCTCAACAAAATATTGTCGGATTTGAGCATGTCCAAAGTTTCTCTCTATATACATGTTTCTAGCGAGAAACTAAGTGATTGGTACAGTCGATTGGTTGAAGCTGCCGCAGCTGCGGGTTTACCTACACCTCCCTATATACATGTTTTGGGCGAGAAACTAAATGATTGCTGCGGTGGATTGGTTGGAGCTGCGGGTTTAGCTACACCACGGATAGTGGAGAGATTGACGCTTAAGGATGACGGAGTAAACCCTACTTTTCTTGATAATTTATTTTTGATTTGTCGTCCCAAGTTGATATTCCCAGCAGGATATTGCTTTTGGAGTGAGACGTTCGAGAATTGCTTGTTGGAGCTCGTTTGCAATGGAATAGTCGAGGAAGTGAATGTGGAGGTTTTGAAAACGGCTTCTAATGAGTGGCATCATCATTCTACTATTGCCAAAGTTGATGATAATTCAACAAGATTAAAGGTTAGGCATGCATTCGAAACTTTTCGCTTCAAACTCAGATGGCACTCTTAAAATTATTAATTAATTTGCAATCTTCTTATCAAGTTATAGTTCATGTTCACATGTTTTGACTAAGTTTAGTGTGGTTTGATAGTAATTAGCCTCAATTTTGAAGCTAATTAATCGACCCCAATTTCTATATTTTTTGTTTTGGAACCTTCAGTGCGTATTGGGTAGGATTTGACATGTCTAGTATAGCGTGTAATCCACATAAGGCGGTTAAACCACACTCTCCAAGTACAAGTATGATATGTTCGACCTATAAAAGCACAAGCAGCGTATAATAACTTGTATCTACAGCTTTTATTTATATTACTCATACTTCTTTAGCCCAAAACAAAAGTTGTTAGCTTTTGATGAAGTATCTATTACACAATCGTGAAATAAACATGAAGTTTTTCTTTCTAAATTCTCTTTACTTCGGAATAGATAGTAAGGAATATGCGGATGAGAAATCGTGGATAAAAGAATTTGTTGCATTCTTGTCAATGTTAAAGCTGTTGGATTTTTGATATTCAGTAGGATCTTCTGCTTTTAATTAAGAGTGTAAACCATGCATGTCAAAACCAATGTCATTATACTAATAGAAAATAAGAATAAATTGAAATAAAACAGAAGATTTAGCGATACGACATACACCAAAATACACATATAAAAGCAATTTAAAAACTTGGCTCTAAGACAAAATTCATTGAATTTAAATTTTAGCACCCAATCTTGGGCTAAGGAATATGTCATCCGAAGAGTATTTCTCCAAGAAAATTAAAACTATTTGCGCTAATGATCTTTTGAAGGACCGCTTTTGCATCCATGCAAGCACTTAGACTATGCATTGTGCAGTGGTTGTCTCCATGGGTGTCTTGAGACACCCAATCCATGGAGACAACCCAGTGCAACATCCACTCTCTCGAGACACTGATATATTGACAAAATTAATATTCAAAATAAATAAACTAATTAGATGGAGCCACTCCATAGAGATAGTCCCACTGCAGCTGACTGTCTCTATCTCCATCACACCCCATAGAGACACCTTATAGACACAGTATCACTGCGGATAGTCTTATACCCCGAACTTTCTTTGTCTCAAATGTTTTGCTTCGGAGAATGTGACCACATTCTGATTTCAGACTTTAGTATAGATGTAATGTTGATTTGTGTAAATGATCAGGAACATTAGAGCAAGCTTTCTTATCATGAAATGTAATTTTGAACTCATTTTGCCATGACTATATCAGCAGTTACCTTTCTTTCATTTCTGATTTATTGTTGCTTACTTATGTAATGTCAAAGCTGTTTATTTTATATATCGAGTAGAATTCTTATGTTCTTCCTTCATTAACAAGATACTATATTATTTGTTCGAATGTATCATAAAACCATATTGGTATGTTCTTACGTTCCTTCAATGTTCGTCAAATAACCACTGCATATAACACAATGGGAAAAAACCACGGGCAAAGGAGAAGAATTTACTATAGGAGAAGAAAATCACTGCATATAACACACCACGATGCAATCCGTCAACTTCACTAATAACTTAAAAGCCTCAAGATCAAAACAATCCATAGTCATTGTTGAAGCAATAAAACGACCTCTAATACATCTATGTAAACAATTATTTCAACTCTACAACAAAATCTTCAAATTTTCCATGATAAGACCAATCTAAAGTGTTAGATCTTTAGTATCCTCGACATCTTGGCCATTGTTTGTAAGAACGCTGCCAAATCAGCACCATATATCACGCAATGATCTGCATTTACAGTTACCTGAAAATTTAAAAATATCGCGAGCCAGCATCAAGTTCTGAGTTAAGAGAATTGCAAATAAAGAGTGTTTTGGGGCACAACACTCACCTGCATTTGAGTCTGTCTCTGAAGCAAGAATTCACAACAGGATATTGCAGAGCAAGTGCCGTTGCCTTGGCTAGCAATGCTGTCATAGTAACTCTCAGACTTGATTTGAAAAAATATCAGCAAGGATTTCAAATTTACAACTAGCTAATGTATCGAAACAATACCAATTGGATCAACTCCCACGAATGAAACAATTTGTCAAGATCGTTAAAAATCTCATATTTTTCTTCAATAGGACCGCAAAAAGGATCATGCTTTATATCGTCTAGATATGCTTGGTCGACCTTTTTGATAATTGAATTGAACTACCTTAAAAAGGTTCTCCACAACTCATGTTGGAGCTAAACCTACAAACTTCACTAAACAGTTTCTAAAGTTTCAATCTTCTCAATATCTCCTCCACTTGTTCAATCTATATCTTGAGTTGTGCTTCTATTGACATTGAAATTTCTCTGCATAAAACAAGTCAAACTTTCACACAAATGGAACCTTTATGATGATCTTCTAATATCTAATTTTTCTTCAACAAAATATTTTTATATCATCTATATAATGCTTAGTCGACCTTTGTCCATCACTCGTCTTGAAATTAACTAAGTCACAAGTAGAGAAGTTGTGGAGTAGGGTGAATTGAACAATTAGTTTGATTCATACAAGGAAATGACTTAAAATTTATTGCAGAGATTTACTTAATAAAATATATCTAAATTTAAAGTAAAGATTTCAATGCGCACTACCGCAGTGGGAGTTAATTAAGTTGGTGGGCAATATAAGATTGTTTGGATTTTACATGTTGATAATTATAATGAACATAATCCTCAACTCGCTCAATTTGAGTGTCAACTACACACAGTCGGAAGTGGATCGTGGTGAAGCTTTTCAGCCGGCACCCAACTTGAGTATAGCCCATTTTCCGCAAGTGTATTTTTGAATGGAAATCTTCACTTGTTGGCACTTGATTCAACGCGGATTTCTTGCTTTGATCTTGAAACGGAACTTTTCACCTCATTTTCTTCTGCTCCGGGGCTTGAAGGTCGTTTTTGTCAAATCTCTATTTGTTGTGGGGGATCGGCTATATTTGTGTGGTATTTCTAGTTCATATGCAAGTGTAATCTCGATCATGAACGAATATGGAGACGTGAAACCTTGGACTAAGGAACTTATAAATCTTGGACATGAATTAAAAAGATGGCTTTCCCTCATCAATGTATTAATAAATGGCGACATTTTGATTGCAATGGAACTAGGGGTGAGCAAAAATCAGTTAAAATCGAAAAACCGAGCTGAACCTAACCAAAATACTAATTCGGTTCGATTAATTTGGTTTTCGGTTTGGTTTTGGTTTTGAATTTTGAACTTTTCGGTTTTTCGGTTTGGATATGATTTTTGAAAAAAACTATTTGGTTAATCAAAAACAGAACCGAATTAATAATTAATTTAATAATTTATTAATTTTTATATATATTTAAAAATTAAAATGATTATTATTAATTTTTATATATATGTTTTGGAATTTTGGTTATGTTTTGCTTAAAGTGTTTGGAATTTTGGACCCGCAACATCAATAAACATCACTGATTTATTTATGTTTGGTTAAAGATGTATTAGAATTTGGATTATTACTTTTTGTGGATTTGGAATCTTGAATATTGAATGTTAATTACTTATTTAAAATGTAGAAAATATATTGTGTATTTATTTCCATTTATTTGGTTTTAACCGAAACCGAACCGAAATATTTTGGTTCGGTTTTGTTCGGTTTTAGCTATGTTCGGTTCGAATTTGGTTATTTATTAGATAATTCGATTTTAATATAGTTTTTAGATTTCGGTTCGGTTCGGTGACCGAATAACCGAATGCTCACCCCTAAATGGAACCATGTATAGAAGCGGAATATTTTGTTACTCGAAGTCGACTAATTTTCCTCTATCTGAGAAATAATTGTTAATTTTAAATAATGATTTATTTTCTAAGTTTCAATAATAATATGATGTAATATATGATGATAATTAGGAATTTTGGCCCAAATTAACAATTCGGACCAAATTTTGTCCTACTACCTAGATAATAATTGAATATTGTTCTCAAATCGCAGCTCTCAAATTAATGTGTCCTGAAATCGAAGTGAGGCCTAAGTTACTGTCCTAGAAAAACCTCTAGCTCTATACCATTGTAACCATTTTTAATCCCCCACTATAGTATTCGTACCCAAAAGAAACGAGCCATTTGTTTCACGATGGATCGAAGATTATTTTTTGCTTCTCACAAAATTGCATTTATCTCTCTCCCCGGGCTTCTCCCAATCTTTTCGTCAAGCCCATTAATACACTTTCAGCCCATTTTCCTTAAGCCCATTAATACTCCTCTCCCAAATTTAACCTTTTCATTTAGCCATTCTCAGCTTTATTCTCCCCTCGTCTCCAAATTCGAAACCCAATTACGACAGCCACCATTTTCGTTGAGCGGCGCCGCCCTCTACATCGGCCCGTCCCCACCGCTTTGACTGGAAAGAGGTTTGCATACTTAATTCACCTCATTTCTTATCTAATTGTGATTTGACTTAGGATTATTGCTCATATTATGTATTCATTCGATCTATGTTGCTGGAGTTGTTGTGAGAAGGCATATGTGGATTGAAAGCAGCATAATTTGTATTTTTCTTCTAACAAATCGTCATTGGCCAAATCGAATTTGCTAAAATATTCTCTTCGATCGAAAGGATTAGGGTTTAGGCCTAAAATCGGCTCGCCATTTTGATGTGGTATCATTACGCTTGCAATCATATAAAATTTGTAAATTAAGATTTTGGTATTACTAGAGTTGAAAAATCACCAAGGCGGTGCAAAACTACCTCTAATTCAAAAATGTGACCAGAGTTGCTCAAATATCTACCATTTGAAATCATACTATATATCCTCTTGAGACTCCCCATTCAAACCATTATGAGCTGCAAGCGTGTTTGTAAGGCATGGCGCGATCTGCTCGAGACTCCTGAGTTTGTGAACTCTCATCATTCTAAATCAGTCCCTGGCCTTGTTGCCCGTTTGGGGATGGAGTACACAGAGCATTATGAAGTCTTTGAATTTGTGGACGAGCTTAATCCTATGCAATGTGTGCGTCATTTGAATAGGATATTTGTGCTCAACCTCCCTCGTTGGAAGCTACATAGTTCAGTTAATGGTTTGTTCTTTTTATGGACTGGAAGGTGGACGTGTCTATTTGAGCTGCCTCGTGATTTTTTCATATCTAATCCAATCACTCGCGAGTACATTAAGCTACCTTTTCCGCCAGAGTATTCCTCCATAGCTCAAGTTATAAATGACACTTTTGGATTTGGATTGAGCAAAATTACTGGCCAATATAAAGTGGTTCGCATTTTCCGTGAATTGATAGTAGAAGAAGGATTAGTGTGGCGTACTCCATTTAAGTGCCAAGTATACACTGTTGGAACAGGACCGTGGAGAAGAATTTCCTCTGCTGGCCTCTTCAATTCTAAAGGCAGTGCCAAAGGCGCATTTGTGAATGGGAATCTTCACTGGGTGGTACATGATTTGAAGGGTTCCTCTGTATGGATTTCTTGCCTTGATCTTGAAACGGAACTATTTAGTGCCTTTTCTCCTCCCCCTTGTCATCGTGAAGAGAATTTGAGCGTGTCTTCTTTGAAGGATTGCCTATGTTATTGTGATAATTCAGCTCGTGATGAGATTGTTATATGGTTGATGAAGGAATATGGAGTTGAGAAATCTTGGACAAAGGAATTTGTCATTTCCAAACATGTTTTTCCATATATTGGACGTATTTGGCCCATCAAAGCTTTCAACAATGGTGATGTCTTGCTGGAAATGGAATTATATGGGCTAGTTTGCTTCTCTGGCAGGGCTATGACTATTTGTGATGCTAATATGTTTGGATTGAAGAGCCGTCGTGGGCTCCATGTGCTCACTTATACCCCGAGCTTTGTTCCTCTCAGAAATTACGCGAGGGAAACCGTGATCTCATTCTGAATCAGATTGTAATAGTTTTAGATTGATGATGATATATGCTCAAATGATCAGGAACATTAGCGCAAAAAAATTTATCATGAAATGTAATTTCTGCCATTTTGCCATTTTCTATGTTAGGCTCTTGATTTCATAAATTCACTAGACAATTTATAAGACAATTTTGCTTTTATAGTTCCCAGCTTCTGAATAATTTTGGAAAACTAACAAAAGTCTAATACAAAACCCCTCCTAAATATTTCTGAGAGGAGTTTCTCTGAATTCTAAGAATTGAACATCACTTTATCAACACTTGCTTGGCTTTTGTTTAGCTTATTTTCTTTCAATTTATGATCTCTAATTTTTACTGCTGATATATCTGTTTTGGTTCTTGTCCCAGAGTTGTTGGAAGAAGATAAGTTGTAGTCTAGAGAGAATTACTCTCAGTTTGATAAACTTGGGCAAAACTAGTTTTTCTTTAGGGCCGGATTGTGTCGCTGTTTGTACATGAAGGTATTGTGTTCATATTGGGCTCGAGAAAATTCTTAACAAAGGGTATTTAGGTTTGACATTAACATATCCTATTGTTATTTTGAGTCTATAAAAAGATATCATGTTTCTTTTTTGCACACGAATTATAAGCGTTAAAAAGATACAAAGTGGTAGAGTCCACACTTTCGTAATTGGAAATAATAGACTTATTCTAGAACGTACAGTTTAATAAAAAAACAAAACACTTATTCTGAGACGGGGGGAGTATAATTTCTTTGCCGCCAGTCGAGGTTGGCCTAAAGCTATTTTTTTTTTTTTTGTAATTAAACCAATAATATGGCAAAACATGAAAAAAACAAACTAGGCTCTAAGTTAAGATTTTGTTAAAATTATTTAAATTTCAAGAACCAATCTTGAATTTTTTATTTCTTTTCCAAAATAAGAATAGCCCGTTTATAATATTTTGAAATATTCTACTCATTTGTAAAATTTCATGTTTTTGACTTAATAAATAAAATTATATTCAGTAGAATTCTATTGTTCTTGATTAACAAGATATATTATTTCATTCGAATGTATCATCAAATTTAGAGTAGAGCAGTTTTTTAGGAATGTAACACTTACCAGTTTTCAGTAACAGGTCAAAGTTTTGCCGGCTTATTGAAAAAAGGTCAATTTTTTGCAGACTTTCAATTTTATGATGATATCTAAAAAAGTAATCATCTTCAGGACACATTGAGATCGATCGGGCTTTTCTAGTTATTCAAGCTTGACGTACTTACAAAACTTTGGCGTACACAAATTTCTGAAAAGTTACGGTACTAAAAAAATGCTATGCTCACAAAATTATGTCAGTATGTTGTTATGATAATTCAATGAATTGGTTACTCGTGCTAACCATAGAGATATTTCCAACGACTTTGGATAATGGGATAGTGGCAAACTTCTTTTAGCCACACATTTAATTAAAAACGTAAAAATTTGATATATCTACAATTATATTAGATCAAAACCAATAGGATCGACGACGACTTTATTAGAGATATCCATACTATAGTTTGAATCATTCAAGAAAACGACTTCAAATTGATTGCAGAGATTTACTTAATAAATCTATCTACAGTTAAATAATTTTCTTGTTAAAATAAAATTAATTAAACTAAATATACTTCATTTTTCTTAAGGCTTTAGTATTGAGAGTTCAATTTTTTTTTGGGCCACTAACTTAGGGCGGTTTGCACTTTTAGGCCACTATTTTTTGGCTCGACAAAATTAAGCCATTAAGATTGAAAATTGACCGTTTTAGGCCAAATTTTGGTCCAAACGGGCTATTTAATGCCACATAAAACCCGCTTGCTGTGCTAGCAATAATTTATTATTATTTATTATTTTTACTAATTTCTTGTTATTATTACTTTTTTGTACCTTATGAAATGAGGATATGGTGTTTATCGAGATTTCTCTCTCATTTCCAAACCCCCCAAAGTCAGAAACAAAACCTTATCGACAAATCCCTTCTCCCATTGACAAATATCTTCTCCAGTTACACCGATGAAAGGTTAAATCTTGAAGCAATCGATCACCACGTCTCGACTGGATGCTGTAACATCGAATTTTGCTGGTGATAGGATGTTTGTATGTAGGTATGGTTAGTTTGTAAGTTATTGTTTGTGGTTGTAAGTTGTAGAGTGTTTAATGAATACGGTACTAATTTGTTGATTACGGTTATATACTAGTGGGGGAGGATCACCGTCCACAATTCCTAAACTCAAAAATACAGCCGGCACAGCAAGCGAGCTTTATGTGGCACTAAATAGCCCGTGCGGGCCAAAATTTGGCCTAAAACTGCCAATTTTCAATTTTAATGGCCTAATTTTATCGGGCCAAAAGATAGTGGCCCAAAAAAAATTTAAACTCAAGTGTACACTGTTGGAAGTGGATCGCGGAAAAGAATTGATTACACCTATAAAGTTCTTCAATCTTGAATTTCAGTAAAAAAAGTACGAGTTCAACTCTATAATCGATTACACCGACTAAAAAGCATGAGATCAACTCGACCCTTTCACTCTTAATTGATTCATCTTACATTTTCAGCATCAATTATATTTTGGGAAAAATTTGGGTGCAGATTCTGCACTGTGTAGATTTGCACCACACCCGGTCAGGTTTTTTTTTTTTTTTTTTCTGTTTATTTATTTTCATCCTTTCCCTTTTGTTTTAAGAATCGAGCGAGGGAATAAGGCCTCGAAACCAACTAAAAGACATGAATATTGCCACAAAAATTTTCTATAAATTAAAATAGGAGCCTAAAATAAAATTAATTAATTAAAAAACACGAATTTTTTTTTTATAAATTCCACGGTCGAACATTGACGGTGACCATCAATGCTGACTAGGTCGGGGTAGCTGGTCGGGGCAGGTCACACTACATCTCCACCTTAAAGAGACGTGGAGACCCTCCTATATATTATTTGGCAACTTTTACTTATCACTGTTAATTATTCTATACTAGATTTTAAAATCTAATTTTTAGTTAATTTAAACCGATTATTAGTCAATATAATAATCTAAAGCCACTACTAAGTAGGACTAGGAAACAAAAGGCCCAAACAACATTAGACCAGTGGGGCAATCGAACTGTGATTATATATGTATAATTAAATAGACAAATTCTCCCTAAAAAAAAATTAAAAAATAGACTATCAACGACAACCACCGTTTTCCGCCGCTTTATACTAATTACAAATTGTAAAATTTGAAATGAGGTATTATGAACTACTCTATAATGCATTTAAATTTTAAAGATAATGCACGTCCAAATCTAATAAAATAGTAATTTCAGTGTTTGCATATTAGCCACGTAGTTGTGCACGTAGCCACATAGGATTAAATATTATTAATGAGAATTCAAATCCCCTAATTGTAGATAGAAATCGTCCATAATTAAAAGACCAAAATACAAAGTTAACTTTCCTCTATATAACGGGATAAGAATTAATAAAAACAACCCAACCATAGATCATAAAAATGGATGGATATGATTGTTTCTTATTTCTTATGTGAAGGAGGTTTTACATATGATCTCTTCCCTATATATATATATATAAAATAAACCAAAAAAAATAAAAAATTGGGGGCCAAAGGACCCTCGAGTCCCCATGCCCCATTTTTAGGTCTAAATTAAGTTGTGTGGTTATGCCCCAACGGTGCTCCCAGGGTTCATTAAAATCAATTTTAGCTCTAAATTAAGTTGTTTCAAGGCCCAATATTAAGTTGTGAATCATATATACGAAGCATTAAAGAATCTGAATTTATAAAGGCCAAAACATATACTTATCAATACTATGTTCTTTTTATATTATTTTTTTCCCCTAGAAGCACAATGAAATTTTTTGATAATTAATTCACTATACTTTTTAGAAACATGTTCCCTATTTATCCTATCAAAAAAAGAATGTTTCCTTTTTATGAGAAGAACACGTATATATAAATTTGGATTTGAAAATGTAATTATTTTGTGGAGGTTGCTCATGGAGTTTTGAAATATAAAATTGATATGACAATTGAAGCTTCTTAAATCGTCTCCACATGTATTTGGCAGCTAATGAATAGCAACGCATTGACATGGAAGTCTTCTCAATTAAAATATTTAACATAATTTTCATATATAAAGTTTAATCAAATCTTTCAAAATTAAATATATAAATTCACTAAACAATTGCAAATCCATTAAGATTGAAGGTTTTCTGTTTCCAATTACATAAATCATAAAAGTCTAGTCCAAAACTTCTCTTTTCCGTTTTGGTATCTAATCATTCTCTTCAGGGATATGAATGAATATATGATCTTTTCAAGAAAAAAAAATTACAAATACTTTAATATAATTATTCAAAATATTTTCCAAATAGGAAAGGAGATAGTGATTGATGCAGAAACCTATTGTTGTGTTCTATTCTCGACTCAAAAGCATAATTCACTTAATGCCAAAATGAATGACTGTATTATATTGGCGTTTAGTTCACTTCAATTTGAGACTCGGCCACTTAATTTCCTTTTATATATTTAGGTGTCGAATTTACACATTTATTTGTAAAATATATTTTCCCATGTCTATTGATAACCCCTAATTCATTTTAAAGTATAGTAACTATATTTTTTCTAGTAATAAATTTTTCTATTACAAAAAGGTGTTCAATTAGCGTTGTCAATTTTATCGTAAAGGAAGGAAAGAACTAATTTTTTTTTGAAGTAGAAAAGAACTAATTTTAAATAGGTTGTCTTGGGGTTTTCATAATTAGACACATATTGTATGGCCCCCAGAATCTTGACGGCGACTATACCAAAACCACACAAAAAAGATTCTATACATGTCATTAGGTTCATTCACTAGAAAAATGTAGGCCACTCTATTGTCTTCGATTGAGAGTCTTCTACGAAAATAGACTCTTACAGTCAATTCCCTTTTGTTTTGGTTTGGCCACATTTGTGGAAATTTTATGAAAAGTAATTGTGAATTACAATTAATGGAGATGACCGATATAAGTTCACTTAAAGCGTGTGGTGAGCCATGTAGTATTTGGATTCCACTAAACAAGTCACCTGCTAATTAAGTTCGTGCCAAATAGCCTGATTTTAGCCATAATTACATGAGTAACTTAAAAATTAATATTTCCTAAGTCCACAATTTTCATTCCTAATTAATTTGACTCGGACACGACAATTAAGAAAGTATTCGACTTAATTGCTATGATGTATTTGAATAAATAATGGTCTCACTTATGGTAGTTTAAATGTAGTTTAAAGGTACTAGACCCACCTAAGGGAAGTAAATATAGTTTGAAGGTATTTAAAAATATAATATAATAAGGAAATGTGTGAGACCTACGTCTGTAAATGGAATTAGGAATTAATTTCGTAGACACCAAAATTAAAATGACAAATTAGGAATGAAATTTGTGGACGGAGTGAGCATCATATGATGGGAAGACTAATTGAAATGTGTGTACCATATAGGTGTGTTGCTTGTCTCATCCCTTTACTCGGATAATTACTTCTGGTACTTGCTGCTACAATTTCATGCGTCGTATGTGTCGTTGGACTCCAGTTTTTTGCTGTTTTGTAACTGATTTGGGGATCGTATTTTTTAATGCTTATGTGCTTGGGGTCGTTTGCTGCTGTTGTATTGGGTGTGTTTCATCGTGCTTATGATACTCCACTGATGCAAATTGGTCAGAATTTTGGTCGACCTTTCACTTTAAATGTAAAATATCTTATTTTTTTAAGGAACCTTCTCAAAAAAAAAAAGGTTTTTTTGAGGAACCTAGATATGCGTCGGGTGGACTTGAGATAAAACTTGTATCTATTAAAATATTTTATGTGATTAGAGAGAGAGATTATGTCTGGGCAATATATATTTATGATGTACTATGATTTTTTTGCTTATAATGTAAATTTTTCCTATAAACAAATAAATTTAGTACTGGTAGTAAAGTTAATAATATTTTTACTGAAAATTCATCAAGTTTGAGAAGCATTTTTAAAGAGATATGGCGCTATAATGGAATATCTCACGACCGAACATTGTGTTCATAATCTTTATCATACCTACAAAGCATCAACGAATTTGAATTTATAAAGGCCCAAACCCTTGACAACTAACCCATAATATTACATATTTCTTATCAATATTTTATCCTTTTTATAGGATTCTATCTTTTTTCTGAACAATGTTTCAAGGAAATTAAATAATGCGTGATGATGGACTCGAACCTGTGACCTTTAATCAGACATTAATTACACCACCACTAGGTTGACATACACACACAAAAAAAATTTATTAGTGGAAGCACTTCTTTAAATTGTGATAATTAATTATTTTTCCTATAAAAAAAAGATTGTTTGCTTTTGATGGGAAGAACACCTGTGTAAGAATTTGAGTTTGAACAAGTAATTATTTTTTGGAGGTTGCTGACGGATTTAAAGTCTTAAGAGGTTTTAGAGAAATAAAATTGATTTAACGTTTGAAGCTTCTTAAATCGTTCCTACATGTAAATGGATGACACTTAATGAAGGATAGTAACGCGTTGACATGAAGTCTTCTCAAGTAAATGACGAACATGATGTTGGTCCAATTGTGATTTTGTTTACCAAAAAAACAAATATTTTTTGGTCCAGTTGTATTGTTTTCTTTCATGGGTCCACATTCTTTGAGAATAAAGGTTAATAAAATTCATAAATTTTTTAAGTCAAGATACTTGAAATCAACGATCGTTATCAAAGATTTTCCAGTAAAATGATATTCCGACGATGTCTATAAATAAATTTACTTTAATAGTATATAAGAAATGAATTTAATGTGATTTGGGGTTATTCCAGTATCTCGTTCGGCGGAAATTTCAGTTTTAATTATTCTCCAAATATATTTCTACGTCCCTCATGCATATAGTGATATAATATAAAATATAGGGATGTTTATACTAGAAATGATTCCTCTTGAGTTAATTAGAAATAAATCTAGACCATTGATTTGAAAGATTTAGATGGTTTAGATTGATTAGAGCTAAATAAACAATTTATCTTAATTACTATTAAAAGGAGTTTATGGTAAAAAATAATAATAAATGTATATCTTTCAAGATTTTACGTGTACTTCCAAGATTTATGAGAGCGTTTATTATATTGCATATAGTGATATAATATAATATATATATATATATATATATATATATATATATATTAAAGAAACATAACATTTTGTATGACAATCGTATATTATGAAAAGATCAATAATTTAGTATGGTCCATAGTTTTTGAGCTAAGAAATATGTGCAACGTAAAAGTTGAAGGTCCACTTGATGATTGCAGACGAGAGAGTTAATGTGATTAGAATAGACTCAAAATTGAGATAGAGATTGATGCAGATACCTCTGTTGTGTTCTTAAATTTAAGCATAATAATTCACTTAATGCCAAAATGAATGACTACATATTATTGCCGTGTGGTTCACTTCAATTTGAGAATAGACTTTGCCACTTAATTTCCTTTTATGTATTTAGTTGTTGGGTTTACACATTTATTCGTCAAATATATTTTCCTCCCTAATTCTTTTTAAAATACAGTAGCTATATTTTTCTAGTAATAAATTTATCTATTATCAAAAGTGGTTTAATTAAGTTGTCAACTTTATCACAATGGAAGAAAATAACTAATTTTAAACCGTCTAGGAATTTCCATAACTAGACAACCATAGTGTGGCCCACGGAATCTTGACGATGACTATACTAGAACCACATATAAAAGAAAAAATTTTATACTGGGAAAATGTAGGCTACTTAATCGTCTTTGATTGAGAGTCTTCTATTAAAATAGACTTTGACAGTCAATTTCCTTTTGTTTTGGCCACATTATTGGAAAATTTATGAAAAATAATTCATTTTGGCCCAAGGTCTTCCGTTTCAATTGGGGGAAGAATTGACGGTCACTTTGTTTCGGCCTTTAAATCCCATCAGAGCATCAAATATCATGTTAGTATTTATATTATATATATGCATACTTTCGATATTTGTCTGTCTATTTTCTGTCTATATATATGTATGTATACGCCCAAATAGAACTTGCACATACACGATGAAGACTTCTTTTATCTCTTTTTCTCTTTATGTGTTGATATCCAGCTGTTTTCTCCTCACCTCATCCAAATCCCTCTTCAATCTCACTACTGATGAATACGTAAATGGATGACACTTAATGTAGGATAGTGACGCGTTGACATGAAGTCTTCTCAAGTAAATGACGAACATGATGTTGGTCCAATTGTGATTTTGTTTACCAAAAAAACAAAAATTGTTGGTCCAGTTGATTGTTATCTTTCTTGGGTCCACATTCTTCGAGAGTAAAGGTTAATAAAATTGATAAATTTTTTAAGTCAAGATACTTGAAATCGACGATCGTTATTAAAGATTTTTCAGTAAAATGATAATCCTACGATGTCTATAAATAAATTTACTTTAATAATATATAAAAAATTGATATCGTCCAAAGAATCAATCATAGCATGAGAATTGGCAGTGAACGAGGCCCTCGATCTCAGAGAAAGGGCGACAAAATATACAATTTCTATTTCTACTTTTTTTTCTAATAATTTTTGGTAGAATAAAAGTTAGATATTAATTTTCAATAGATTTGTACATACTTTTTGTAAATTTGTACATAACTAGCGGTAGTTCAGAAAAAATTGAGGTGAGGCTATTCATGAATATCGACCCTCGATGAGAATTATGAACCAATTTATACCATTGATTATATATTTATGGTTATATAGATTGAAGACTTAATGGCGGATTTAATGTGATTTGAGGTTATTCGAGTAATCAATCCAAACCTCTCATTTTTCTAAATCAACGGTTTGCACTAATTAAATTACTATTAACTTTATTCATTTTAAAATGATAAAAGGTCACTATTCCAAGTCTCATTTTATATAAACCGACTATTCCACAAATCAAGGGATTTTGTAGTCAAAATAAACCCTATCAAATTTAATTATACATCATTCTTTTTATATTTAATTAACGCATATCACAAATAAAAAAATATATATATACATGCAGCCTCCGTTTCATTTCTACATCTCTCATTAGTTTTTCTTTTCTTTTTTCTTTTTTACGGTTTTCATGTATTTTCATTTTTTTGTTTGCTTATTATCAATTAGTGCTTATTTAAATTTATTTTTAAGATATTAGTATATTCAAATATTATTAATTACAGAGACGCTTCTTATATTTATTTTGTTGCTTTTTTCCAATTTTTTATTTGCTTAATATAAATTGGAGTTATGTTTATTTTTGTGAATTATGTTGCCTTTTGTTTTTAGTTTTTCATTTGCTTAGTTTAGAGAGATTCTTGTTTATGTTTATTTTTTTGCTTTTTTTTATAATTTTGGCTTGCTAAGTTATTAATTGGTGATATGCTTATTTACTTTTATTTTTAAATAGTATTATATCTAATTGTTAATTGGAGATGCTAATTTATATTTTGTTTGTTGCTTTTTGCTTATCTTTATTTGCTTATTATCAATTGGAGGTATGTTTATTTATGTGTATTTTGTTGTTTTTTTTTTAATTGATGATTTTCTTATTATTAATTAAAGAGATGCTTATTTATGTATATTTGTTGTTTTTCATAATTTTTTATTTTCTTTTTATCAATTGGTAAGATGCTTATTTATATTTATTTTGAAATATTATAAAAAAAATAAAAAACAATATTTTGAATAGGTAGAATACGAAATTCATTGTATAATTATTTTAAAACATGGCTAAACTTCAAAATATATGGTTTAACCAGATAGAAAATAAATAAAAAAATCTAGTTAAATAATAATTGGAACTCACCGTCTGACTCTTTATCCTTACCGAATCTTGTGGGTTAGTGATCAATATTTACTTTGCTCCTTATTCGATAAGATTTGGTGACGGATTATTAATATTTACAATTTTACCACTCTAATTAAGTTTAAATCTAAACCGTCTATAGTTATTCAATCCATGGTTAATATTGGTTCCTAGTTTCTATCTAAGGGGTGGTTACTATCAGAACTACTCCCTGTATGTATATATATACATATAGGGGATGTTTCTAGTAGAAATGATTCTTCTTGAGTCAATTAGAAATAAATCTAGACCATTGATTTGAAAGATTTAGATGGTTTAGTTTGATTAGAGCTAAATAAACAATTTATTCTTAACTAATATTAAAAGGGTTTTATGGTTAAAAAAACAATACATGTATATCTTTTAATATTTTACATGTACTTCCAAGATTTATGAGAGTGATTATTATATTGCATATAGTGATATAATATATATATATATATTAAAAAAACATAACATTTTGTATGAAAATCATAAATTATGAAAAGATCAATAATTTAGTATGGTCCATAGTTTTTGAGCTAAGAAACATGTGCAACGTAAAAGTTGAAGGTCCACTTGATTATTGCCGATGAGAGAGTTAATGTGATTAGAATAGACTCAAAATTGAGATAGAGATTGATGCAGACACCTCTTGTGTGTACTCAAAATTAAGCATAATAATTCACTTAATGCCAAATGAATGGCTACATATTATTGCCGTGTGGTTCACTTCAATTTGAGAATAGACTTTGCCACTTAATTTCTTTTTATATATTTAGTTGTTGTGTTTACATATTTATTCGTTAAATATATTTTCCCATGTCTGTTAATCTGGATGATCCCTAATTCTTTTTAAAATAGAGTAGCTATATTTTTGTAGTAATAAATTTATCTATTATAAAAAATTATTTAATTAAGGTTGTCAATTTTATCACAATGGAAGAAAATAACCAATTTTAAACCGTCTAGGAGTTTTCATTACTAGACAACCATAGTGTGGCCCACGAAATCTTGACGATGACTATACTAGAACCAAATATAAAAGAAAAACTTTTATACTGGAAAAATGTAGGCCACTTAATGGTCTTTGATAGCGAGTCTTCTATGAAAATAGACTTTGACAGTCAATTTCATTTTGTTTTGGCCACATTCTTGGAAAATTTATGAAAAATAATTCTTAGTTTTGATCCAAGGTCTTCCGTTTCAATTGGGGGAAGAATTGACGGGCCTTTAAATCCCATCAGAGCATCATATATCATGTTAGTATTTATATTATATATATGCATACTTTCGATATTTGTCTGTCTATATATATGTATGTATACACCCAAATAGAACTTGCACATACACAATGAAGACTTCTTTTATCTCTTTTTCTCTTTATGTGTTGATATCCTACTGTTTTTTCTTCACCTCATCCAAATCCCTCTTCAATCTCACTACTGATGAATACGCTCTCATTGCCTTCAAAAACTCCATCACTAATTCATACCCTTATTCCAATATCTTGCTCAGAAACTGGTCCATTCACACCCCCATTTGTGGATGGATTGGTGTCTCTTGCGGCAAAAAACATCACAGGGTCACTGCCCTAAATGTCTCGGGCTATGCGCTCGAAGGAACCATCTCTCCACATGTTGGAAACTTAACGTTTCTTCGATTCTTAGACATTAGCTCCAACAATTTGACGGGTGCCTTACCCTCTGAGCTGTCGAAGTTGCGCCGCCTGGAATATATAGACATCACAGCTAACAAGTTCACCGGAGAAATACCATCGTGGTTCGGAGCCTTATCTGAGCTTCGAGACATGTATCTCTCTAACAACAGTTTCTCGGGCAGAATCCCAACTTCTCTATTCAATATTTCGAGGCTTCAGAATTTGTATGTGAGATACAATATTCTGGATGGAAATATTCCATGGGAGATTGGTAGTTCTCGTGCACTGGAAAGAGTGCGTTTAGACGACAATCAGTTAAGTGGGCCAATACCAGATTCTATCTTCAACATTTCTTCGTTGTTAGCTATAAGTCTGAGAAGTAATAAGCTATCAGGAAAGCTCCCAAACAATATGTGCAGTAATACTCCAAATCTTAGAAACTTCACAGTCTCTTATAATGAGCTGTACGGGGAAATTCCAAGAAATATAAGCAGATGCAGAGAGCTTGAGGTCCTGCAATTGCAAGCCAATAATTTCAACGGCAATATCCCAAGTGAAATTGGAAGTTTTAGTAAGCTGACGGGATTGTATCTATGGGGAAACTATTTCAAAGGTATGCTTGATTAATTGACTTGATATATATATATATATTATCCCATATTAATTTATGAGAATATCATGTGATATAGTCAATATGAGTATTGAAATATAAATTATAGCTCACCCTCTTCATAAATATAAATTATAGCAATTTTTTGAACTTAGGACCTAAATACCTCTTTCCCTCTTTTATTTGTGATCCATCACTCTTTGATTCATTTTATTCACACTTAATTTCCTTTCCAATTTTTTTTTCTTTTTTTACTGTTTTTTTTCTTTTCTTTATCTATTTTTTTTTCTTATTTTCCAGAATTTTTTTCTTTTTTTTTTCTGTTTTATTTTTTATTTTTCAGATTTTTTTTTCTTATTTTCCAGATTTCTTTTTCTTTTTTTCTGTTTTTTTTTTATTTTCCAGAATTTTTCCTTTTTTTCTGTTTTTTTTTTATTTTTCAAAATTTTTTTAATTTCCAAATTTTGCTTGCCTCTTCGTTTTTTTGTTTGCTGTTTATTCTTTGGTCAAGATTCGAGCGAGGGGAGCCGAAGGCCTCGAAGCGAGCTGAAAAAATCTAAATTGTTGCCCGACGATTATCCTTATATTAGTAATCGGAGCGAAGGTGGAGCCGTATAATCGGAGCCGAAGGCGGAGCCACAAAATCGGAGTAGTATAACTTGAAATAATTGGAATGTTTGTCCCAAGAGTACCATATCATAACTTGGAACATCTGGAACTAATTTGACAATTCGTCCCAGTTGTACCAAATCTGGAACAATTGGCACTAATAAGGCTAAATTCGTACCAGATGTACTAGAACAATTGGTACTAATAAGACTAAATTTGTACCAAAAGTACCAAATACCTCATACCCGCCCGACCCGACCCGCGCCCGCCAGCGTTAAACCCGACCCGCTCCACATTTTATTAAGGATATTTTCGTCCCAAATTGAAAAAAATGGCCAAAATTTATATTTTTGAAGAAGGTGGGCCAAAATTTATGTTTTAATGATCATTATGTTGGAAATATAAGAAATATATATGTGGGAGAATTAATTAAATATTGGAGGATTTTATATATTTGTAAAGTGTGGGTGTGTGGACGTGTATGTGTGTATGAGAGTGGGAGACAAGTTTCTTAATTCACTTCACTTCTACAATTCATTTCATCTACATAATTAAGCATACATCATCATATTTATAGATACATATGTGGTTAGGAATAGTTTATCTAGATAATTCCTTTTCTAGATTTTTCTACCACATTTCCTTAATTTCTCATTTCTAGATTTTTCTAATCTTTTCTCCCTAATTCTTTACAATTCTAGAATATTTTCTACTTTTCTTTTGATTATTGTATCTAGATATTTCTTAACAAAATATCTACTACAAAATCAAGTTTAATTATTTTTTATATTTTCCAACACCCCCCCTTAAACTTGATTTGTCATTCTGAGCAAATTTCTGAGCCTGATAAAATCTTCGTACTTGAGTGGCTTTGTGAAGATATCGACAAATTGGTCTTGTGATTTCATGTACTCCACTTGAACCTCCTTCTTTGCGATGCATTCTCTGATGTAGTGGAAGCGAGTGTCTGCGCCTTATTTCACTCCGGAATATTGAATCTCTTCCCCATGCAGCTGCCTTCTTCTTATTCATATAATCCCTTCTCTGGCTATATGCATTCACTTTGTGACATGCGATGTTTTCGCTAGGTTGAATCTTTGCTTTCTTCACCCACGTGCGGATCTTCTTGTTGGTCTTCAATTCTGAATCTCGTGAACTTCTCCATTTTGTTTTTGGCATATCTTTCTCAGAAGTTAATGGCTCATAAGCAGAAAAACAAAATAGCATGAGATCTTCTAACCTTTCAGTCTCATTGTAGATCTCATTTAAGGTCCTTGTGCGTGACGCTTCTATTTCATTTAGGAAAGAGGGTGGTGACTCTTGAACAACTTGCAACGGTGAAGTAGGTGGAGTCGCCGGTTCTTGTTGAGTTTCTTCCACTTGCTCGATCATCTCTTGATCTTCAGATTGAGGAACGAATGTGAAGTCACTGTCGTTGTTGCAGCCGAAATTCCATACTCCTTCTTCATCGAACTCCACGTCTCGACTTATCACAGTTTTCTTCATAGTTGGATCGTAAAGCTTATAACCTTTAGAGTTAGAGTCGTACCCGATGAAGATGAATGGCTTGCTTTTATCGTCGAGCTTGCTCCTTGTCTGATCTGGTACATGTGCATATGCTTTGCTCCCGAACACTCTCAAGTGGGCGATCCACGGCCTTTTTCCACTCCAAGCTTCTTGAGGAGTCTTTCCCCACACGCTCCTCGTTGGACACCGATTTGACAGGTACACGGCGCACGCCACTGCTTCTGCCTAAAACTCTTTGGGCAAATTCTTCGTCTTGAGCATGCTACGAGCCATCTCCACGATGGTTCTGTTCTTCCGTTCCGCCACTCCATTTTGTTGGGGGGACCTCGGGACTGTTAGTCGCCGTCAAATTCCGCTTACTTTGCAAAATTCTAGAAACTCCTCGGATGTGAATTCTCCACCTCGATCTGTTCTCAAAGCTTTGATTTCTAGTCCACTCTCTTTCTCGACGGCAGTCTTGAATTTCTTGAAAGCTCCAAATGCTTCTGATTTCTGCTTCAAGAAGTATACCCACGTTTTTCTAGAAAAATCGTCAATAAAAAGTAGAAAATAATTATTTTTACCGAGGGAGCTTGGCTTAATTGGCCCGCACACGTCAGCATGGATTAACTCCAATGGCCTCTGAGCTCTTGAACGCGACTCCTTTGGGAACGGCTTTCTGAAGTGCTTCCCGAGTAGACAGCCTTCGTAGAGTTGATCGGGATGCTTGATTGGTGGTAGTCCTCTCACCATTTCTTTTCTTGATAATAGTTTTAAACCACCAAAATTCAAGTGCCCAAAACGGAGGTGCCATAACCAGGATTTATCTTTATAGCAGGCTTGAAGGCATTTAACCACATCATTTTGAATATTTAATAAAAACATTCTATTTTTGGACATTGGCACCTTGGCAATTAGATTATTTTTGCCATCTCTTATTGAAAGGCTATAATCTTTCATATGAATATCATAACCTTTCTCTAAGAGTTGTCCCAAACTCAATATATTATTTTTCATATTGGGCACGTAATAAACGTTAGAAATAAAATCATGAGCTCCATTCTTCAACCAAATTAAAATCTTCCCTTTTCCTTTTACGGGAATTCTAGATTCATCACCAAAGGAGACATTACCACTTACCGACTCATCGAGCTCCACGAACATGCTTCTTTTTCCGCACATGTGGTTGCTTGCGCCTGTGTCGAGGTACCACGTGTCATCTTGTCTACCAGCTTCTCCTTTATATGCTAGAAGTACACACCCATTTTCGTCACTCATATTCTCAGCATAATTAGCCTTCTCCTCAACCTTCGATTTCGTATCTCTGCACTCGGAAGCATAGTGCCCAAATTTATGACAATTATAACACTTTATTGAAGATTTATTGTACCTCGACTGTGGGTTGCTCCTCCCTCGTCCGCTACTTGAGAACTCCTTTCTGTCTTCATTGTTAGCGAAATAGCCTCGTCCACGTCCACATCCATATCCACGACCACGACCTCGATCTTGTCGTTGTCCGCGACCTCTTCCTTGTCCGCCACCTTCATTGCTCGAACTTTCTTCTTTCTCTTTTGGACTCACTTGCAACTTTAAAAGTTGCTCAACAATTTCTTGTTTCTTTTTCTGCTTCTCCTCATATGCTTGTAACGATCCCAACAAGAGATCGATAGTCATCTTCTCTAAATCTTTAGTTTCTTCTATTGTCACAACAATATGCTCAAAATTTGGAGTTAGTGAACGTAATATTTTCTCCATGATTCTAACATCCTCCAATTTTTCGCCATTTCTCTTCATCTGATTAGTAACCGCCAAAACTCTTGAAAAATAATCCGACACTGATTCGGACTCTTTCATATGTAAAGACTGAAATTCTCCTCTTAAAGTTTGGAGACGTACCTTTTTTACTTGCTCCGCTCCTTTGCACGAGATCTGGAGCTTCTCCCACGCTTCTTTGGCGGTGCTCGCACTCGAGATCTTCTCAAAATCGTCGTCCCCTAGCGCTTGATAAATGAGATAGAGAGCCTTCTTGTCTCTCTTTCTCGCATCTCGCAACCTATCCTTTTGTTGTTGGGATAGTGCGGCCTCGTCTTGTGGCTCCTCGTAGCCACTCTCCACGATCTCCCAGACGTCGTGGGCTCCCAATAGCGCCTTCATCTTGATACTCCAATTGTCAAAATTGCTCTTATTGAGCATGGGGACTTGAAACGACGACAAATTTGCCATCCTACAGGTAGGATTTTATGGCTCTGATACCACTTTGTTGGAAATATAAGAAATATATATGTGGGAGAATTAATTAAATATTGGAGGATTTTATATATTTGTAAAGTGTGGGTGTGTGGATGTGTATGTGTGTATGAGAGTGGGAGACAAGTTTCTTAATTCACTTCACTTCTACAATTCATTTCATCTACATAATTAAGCATACATCATCATATTTATAGATACATATGTGGTTAGGAATAGTTTATCTAGATAATTCCTTTTCTAGATTTTTCTACCACATTTCCTTAATTTCTCATTTCTAGATTTTTCTAATCTTTTCTCCCTAATTCTTTACAATTCTAGAATATTCTCTACTTTTCTTTTGATTATTGTATCTAGATATTTCTTAACAAAATATCTACTACAAAATCAAGTTTAATTATTTTTTATATTTTCCAACACATTATGGCTATTTCAAAATATGTCTCTTAATTTATTGTGAATCGTTTGGCATATATTTAATTTGATGATTCATCAGGTAGCATACCAGAGCATATTGGCAAACTCACTTCTCTACAAGTGCTAAACCTCGAACAAAATAACTTGATAGGTATGTTTCCAAATTGAAAATCAATATCCAATGCATTTATATCAACTTGTGAACAATAATTATTTGTTGAAAATTCCCTCTCTTGTATGTATATACATCTATTACTTTTTGTTTTTGTTTTCAAGTTCACTATTAATATTATAAAAGAGTTCCCCATAATTTTTTTTGAGAAAACTATCCTTATAAAATGGATTTCGTCCTAATGTATACATATTTATTTTGAGTGCGATAGTGTAATTTAATATTAAATATATCATGAATTTAAAATTTAAAATTGTATTATATATAAAATTCTTTGGTAATGTGATGATTTAGGTAGCATACCAAAGAAAATTGGCAACCTCACTTCCCTCGAAGTGCAATGAAAATATTTTTTTCTATTGGACACTAAATATATTTAATGACATATTTTTATATGTTAGCATTTTTTTTTTAACAATATCTATATATTAATTTTTAAGAGTAAATCAAAATTTATGAGTGAAATTGTGATAATCCAACTCTCATCTTTACATGCTCATGTATCAAATCATAAACCTAGCTTCCCATCCCAAATCATAAACATAAACATTAAACTCTATCTCGCCTTCACTTGAAGAGCCGCAACGCATATCGTCACCAATGTTGCTTGGCTTTGGTTGAACTAATATAATTGCTATATGTTGTGTCAAAGTATGAGAAAACATGAAACAATATAGGTGCAAACTTTGTGAAAAATATGCTATGAAAATTTGTAAAAAAATACAAATTTAACGTTTGAGCTTCTTAAATCGTTCCCACATGTAAATGGATGACACTTAATGAAGGATAGTGATGTGTTGACCTGAAGTCTTCACAAGTCTACTTTCATGGGTCCACATTCTTTGAGAATAAAGGTTAATAAAACTCATAAAAATTTTAAGTGAAGATACTTGAAATCGACGATCGTTATCAAAGATTTTCCAGTAAAATGATATTCCTACTACGTCTATAAATAAATTTACTTTAATAGTATATAAGAAATGGATTTACTGTGATTTGGGGTTATTCCAGTATCTCGTTCGGCGGAAATTTTAGTTTTAATTATTATCCAAATATATTTCTACGTCCCTCATGCATATAGCGATATAATATAAAATATAGGTAAAAAAAATAATATAGTGTACTTCCAAGATTTATGAGAGCGTTTATTATATTGCATATAGTAATATAATATAAAAAAATATATATATATATATATATATATATATATTATATTAAAGAAACATAACATTTCTTATGAGATTCGTAATTATGAAAAGATAAATAATTTAGTATGGCCCATAGTTTTTGAGCTAAGAAACATGTGCAAAATAAAAGTTGAAGGTCCACTTGATGATTGCAGACGAGAGAGGTTGTGTGATTAGAATAGACTCAAAATTGAGATAGAGATTGATGCAGACACCTCTTTTGTGGACTCAAAATTTAAGCATAATAATTCACTTAATGCCAAAATAAATGACTACATATTATTGCCGTGTGGTTCACTTCATTTTGAGAATAGACTCTGCCACTTCATTTTCTTTTATATATTTAGTTGTTGGGTTTACACATTTATTCGTTAAATATATTTTCCCATGTCTATTAATCTGGATGATCCCTAATTCTTTTTAAAATACCATAGCTATATTTTTCTAGTAATAAATTTATCTATTATCAAAAGTTGTTTAATTAAGGTTGTCAACTTTATCACAATGGAAGAAAATAACCAATTTTAAACCGTCTAGGAGTTTTCATTACTAGACAACCATAGTGTGGCCCACGGAATCTTGACGATGACTATACCAGAACCACATATAAAAGAAAAACTTATACTGAAAAAATGTAGGCCACTTAAATGTCTTTGATTGAGAGTCTTCTATCAAATTAGACTTTGACATTCAATTTCCTTTTGTTTTGGCCACATTATTGGAAAATTTATGAAAATTAATTCATTTTGGCCCAAGGTCTTCCGTTTCAATTGGCGGAAGAATTGACGGGCCTTTAAATCCCATCAGAGCATCAAACATATATATTGTTGACTCTATATGCATACTTTCCATATTTGTCTGTCTATATATATGTATGTATACACCCAAATAGAACTTGCACATACACAATGAAGACTTCTTTTATCTCTTTTTCTCTTTATGTGTTGATATCCTACTGTTTTTTCTTCACCTCATCCAAATCACTCTTCAATCTCACTATGGATGAATACGCTCTCATAGCCTTCAAAAACTCAATCACTACTTCAAACCCTCATTCCAAAACTGGTATATTCAAACCATCTCTCCACATCTTGGAAACTTAACGTTTCTTCAATTCTTAGACATTAGGTCCAACAATTTCACGGGTGCCTTACCCTATGATTTGTCGAAGTTGCGCCGCTTGGAATATATAAACATCAGAGCTGACAACTTCAGCGGAGAGATACCGTCGTGGTTCGGGGCCTTATCTGAGCTTCGAGACATGTATGTATCTAACAACAGGTTTTCGGGCAGAATTTGGTTCTGAGATTCAATAATCTTGATGGAAATATTCCATGGGAGATTGGTAGTTCTCGTGCATTGGAAAGAGTGGATTTAGAAGGCAATCAGTTAAGTGGGCCAATACCAGATTCTATCTTCAACATTTCTTCGTTGGTAGTAATCAATCTGGGAAGTAATATGCTATCAGGAAAGCTTCCAATCAATATGTGCAGTAATACTCCAAATCTTAGATACTTCTATCTATATTCTAATCAGCTCTATGGGGAAATTCCAAGAAATGCTTTAAAGAGATGAATACACATTGAGGGTGATGTGGCGGGGACGTGGCAGCCATGTAGACGTTCGGGCCATTTGGGCCAAAAAAGTCCTACGGAGCATTAATTTAAGTGAGAAATAAGGCAGTGTCCTTAATTGTTACTACCCTATTAGTTACGGTCCTAAAAAAGCCTGTAGCTCTATCTTAGGTGAGAAATAAGAATAAATCTTGACCCTTTATTTTTATAGATCAATGGCTCTGATTTAACGATGCATTATGTTATAGTAATTTATGCATTAGGAAGTGTATGCATTACATTTCTGCATTTCTGCAATATAGCATTACCGATATAATAAAAATGCATTAAAATGTATCATTCTTACTTTCTCATATAAAATTCATTCTCACTAGATACCTATCCCAAAGACTTCTCCCCATAAGTTATCCTATACATAGGGATAGTTTCAAGTAGAAACTAAATTTAGTGTGAAACCTTAAAGGAAACAAAGAGAAGAATGATCGAAGCAAACCGAATTCATTATAAAACATGTGTAGCAGAGTTTACAAACCAATGAAACAGCTACAATTTCTTCTTAGCTAGAGTATTTATACCAACTAACTACATATAAATTGTGTACAAAAACACGAACTAACAAATGATAATATCATCCACAAGATACAGAAACACATTCCCATATAAACGACTAGGATTCTCCTATGCATGCTGTTAATGTGGCACATCGACCAAGCCACTTTCACGTGGCTCTTCTTAATCTTCACGTGGTCCAAGTTTCTACTGAGCTGGTCCAAGTTTTGGCTGCTGATGTGGAGCACGCTCTTGCATGGTCCTATAAACCTAAAAACTTTTCTAAAATTAGATCAGAAAAATAAATGGTCATGATATGTAGACGTGGATGAGAGATATAATAACTAACTTAATTTAAATCCGTTTAGTATCGATAAGGGTAGTAATGGTGTTTTGCAACATGGATATATAACTCATCCCCCAAATTGATTTTTAGAATTTGATGTTGTGTGTAAAAATCCTTTGTTACTATATGATGATTCAGGTAGCATACCAAAGGATTTTGGCAACCTCACTTCTCTGCAACAGCTAGACCTCCAACAAAATAAGTTGATAGGTATGTTTTCAAATTGAAAATCGATATCCAATGCATCTATATCAACTGCTTGTGAGTTATTAACAATAATTATTTCTTAATACATCAAGCCGAAGCAGGAATATTTCCCTCTGTATGTGTATTTATCAAATCCCTTTGGTAATTAGTTTGATGATTCAGGTAAAATACCAAAGGATATTGGGAACCTCACTTCTCTGCAAGGGCTAGACCTTGGATCTAATGACTTTATAGGTATGTTTCCAAATTGAAAATCAATATCCGATGCATCTATATCAACTGCTTGTGAGTTATTAACAATAATTATTTCTTAAAACATTAAGCCGAAGCAGGAATATTTCCTTCTGTATGTGTATCGATCAAATCCTTTTGGTAATTTGATTCATCCAAAAAATCTCCACCAATAATTTAAAAATATCTTAATAATCTAATCAAATTTTGAGAATTCTTTTTCTTTCTCCTGTCGCATAAGTCTTAGTCCGTATATCACATACATATTGTTATGCATTTTTTTAATTATTTTTTTATGACTATTATGCATTTATGAATATCCTATTATGCATAATTAGTTGTTATATTATTTTCTTATATTATGCATCCTGGTTAACATTAGCATTTCTTATAGTCCATCTGTCTCATTTTGCCATTTTTGGTGTCCCACTCAATAAGTCTCATTTCCTTATTTGGCAAAGATTAACACATTAAAACTCACTTTATGTCACACTCAAACGTGAACAATGTTGTTTACTTTATTGTACAGTATTTTTCTACTCAACCCACTTTAACATCAATAATAAATACGACCTTAATCACACTCTAACTCTCTTTTTCTTAATCTACGTGCATATCCCTAATGGATATTGTTGAGTTAGACGGAGGGAGTATATATATCATCTTGAAAATTGTGTATTAATGCATTTCATTTGCAACAATAATGCATGCTCCTGTTTAATCACACAACACATTATTAGTATAAATTAATAAAAATAATGCACTTATACGATAATGCATTTTTTTTACTATATAATATTAATAATGCATTTCAGTGAATGTTGCATGTAATATAGAAAATGCATAATTATAAAATATACTAGTAATATTTAATACTTAAAATGCATAAGTATATAAAAAAAATGCATTATTGTTTATTTGAAGATGCAATATTACTAGTTTTCTAGAATTCAGAATTTTCATACTGCATAATTGTATTAAATCACAATGCATATTGTTTACTTAAAAGTTAATGTCAATTATATAACTAAGAAACTATATTTATAGTATTAAAAACCAATCCCAACATAATCATGAATTGTACAAATTCACCTTACTAAATTAAAACCACAAAATATAAAAAAAAAAAAAAAAACAATATAACAAATAAATAATATAAAAATAAAAGTCATCATGAAACTACCATCAGAAAATGAATATGGCAGACAAGAAAGAGTAAATGATGAGAGAGAAAATGTAACAAAAAAGGTGATACTACAGACGAAGGAATAACCAGCGAAAAAAGAAAAGAAAACGACAGGCAAATGAATAATCAGGAAATTAATGAAAAAGATTTATCATTGCTACATTTAAGGCATAGGACGGTTACACAAATAAAATGGTAGACAAAACTAACCTTTTTAATTCATGATAATATGAATAATAAATATAAAATTCAATAAATCTATAACCATTGATTAAGTAATATCTATGGTGTATAATAAAGTTTTTAGATTTCACAAGAAAATTAGATTTTATTTGAACTCTCCCCTATATAGATTTAATGTTTTATAGTATTATGCTATGTTTGGCTTTCTTAAAGCTTCATTTTGATCTCCTTTGTGAATAATAATTCCATATTTATTCGAATATGGCAGGCGAATTACCACAACAACTTTCTAATTTACCACTCCTGAGTTACCTCTCCGTGGGACGAAATTCTTTATCTGGCGCTATCCCACCTGTCGTCTTCAACATATCAACCTTGCAATATTTAGCTCTTGCATTCAATAAGTTTTCCGGTAGTGTTCCTCCGGACATGGGGCTTTCGCTTTCCGATCTTCAAGAGCTTTATTTGCTAGAGAACAGACTCAGCGGCCCAATTCCGAGCTCTATCAACAATGCTTCTCAGCTTACAATCTTGGTCTTGTGGCAGAATTCATTCAGTGGCTCCATCCCCAACTTTCCTGGTTTAAGGCAGTTACAAATATTAGCCCTCGGGGCCAATAATTTGAGCGCACCCAAAGAAATGGAATTTCTTTCTTCATTAACTAATTCTCACTCTCTCAATACGATTGAAGTATCTGATAATCCACTCAATGGTGTTCTCCCTACTTCTGTTGGGAATTTATCCCAATCGATGGTCATTTTCTCCGCAGCAAGAGCAAGTATTAGAGGCGTCATTCCTTCCGAGATTGGAAACTTAACCAATTTGATGCAATTGTATTTATCACACAATCAGTTGAGTGGAAGAACCTCGGCAGATTAGAACTTCATTATAATCAGTTGCAAGGATCAATTCCCATTGATCTTTGCCGGATGAGTAGATTGGTGGATTTGTACTTGAGTTACAATGTGCTCGAGGGTCCCATACCTGAATGTTTGGGTGAAATTCAATCCCTGCAACAGATCTTCTTTAACTCAAACAAGTTGAATTCCACCATTCCTTCCAGTTTCTGGAATCTCAAAGGCCCCATCTTTCTCAACCTGTCATCAAATAATTTGAGTGGTCAAATCTCTTCTCAAATTGGAAATTTGAAGGTTATCAACACAATAGATTTCTCCTCTAATCTATTATCTGGCGATATTCCTAGCTCAATCGACGCCTGTCAGTCCTTGGAATACCTGAATTTGTCCAACAATAAGTTTGGAGGATCCATCCCTCAGTCGTTTGGAAACATGAGAGGATTGAGTGAATTGGATTTATCCAACAACACTCTCTCTGGATTGATACCCAAATCCTTTCAAGGACTTAATGGCTTGGAGTATTTCAATGTGTCGTACAACAGATTGGAAGGAGAAATTCCAAGTGGAGGTGCTTTTGCTAACTTTACTGCTCAATCATTCCTTAACAACTCTGCTCTGTGTGGTGCACCAAGATTTGAAGTGGGACCTTGCTCAGATGCTGGTGGAGGATCGAGATCGAAGAACATTGGTAGATTAATGAAGTATGTCCTGCCCCCTATTGTTTCAACGATGGTCCTAGTGATCGTTGTCATTTTTCTCATTAGACAGCAGAAGCATAAAAAAGTATCAATTCCAGTTGATACTTCATTAGGTACTGCTTGGAGAATAACTGCATACATTGAACTTTCGCGAGCCACAAATTCCTTTAGTGAGACCAATTTGCTTGGAAAAGGAAGCTTTGGTACGGTGTTCAGAGGAACTTTTTCGGATGGTTTGAATATTGCAGTGAAAGTGTTCAATTTAGAGTTAGAAGAAGGTAACAAGAGCTTCCAAACTGAAAGTAGGATTTTGAGCACAGTTCGACACAGGAACTTGGTTGGAATAATTGGCTGCTGTACAAACTTGGAATTCAAAGCCTTGATCCTTCAATTCATGCCTAATGGTAGCTTGGAGAAATGGTTATATTCCGACAACTATTGCTTAGATATTCTACAAATGTTGAATATCTCAATAGATGTTGGATTAGCTTTGGAATATCTTCACCATGGCCATACATTCCCAGTTGTGCATTGCGATATAAAGCCAAGCAATGTGTTGCTCGATGAGGACATGACTGCTCGTGTTGCTGATTTTGGTATTGCAAAGCTTTTTGAGGAAGGAGAGGCTATGGTTCATACTAAAACCTTGGCTACTATTGGTTATGCAGCACCAGGTGATGTTTTTGGTTTGAAATTTTATAAAATTTTAGTTTCTTTAATGTCTATGTATGTATGCTAATATGAATTGATTGTTTGATTACAACCAGAGTACGGATCAGAAGGGAAGGTATCGACTAGTGCGGATGTGTACAGCTTTGGGATAATGTTGTTGGAGATGTTTACGAGAAAGAAGCCGACGGATGATATGTTCGATGAGGAAATGAGCTTGAAGGATTGGGTGAGTGAAGCATTACAAGCAAACGCGAGGATTCAAGTGGTGGCCCCTGCATTGCTCTCAGAAGGAGATCGTCATTTCGTTGCGAAGGAGGCGTGTGTGGCATCTGTGTTTGATTTGGCAATGAAATGTTTGACCATTTCGGCGGATGAAAGAATGAGCATGACAGAAGCAGCAGCGACTCTAAAGAAGATCAAAGCAAAAGTCGCAAGAGAAATCACTCCAAGGCGTCAACACCATGTAATTACCATCGCTTGAGATGAAGGTTTCTCATGTTCATCCATGAATTAGAACTTAGTACATGCTTCATAAATCGAGTATTGAATAATAAAACTCTATTGTTCAATAAATTCGTACTCTAACAGGAACAGCCAAACAGTGAAGAATAAAAATTGTTTCGCTGATCAATTTGCTAACAAAATTACTGCCCAAAAAAAAAGGGAATCTGTGATAGCTCTCAAAGGATTATTCTGTAAAAGCAATGTTGAGAGCTTAGGACAATTGGGAGATGTTCCTTCTTCAATAATCTCGATGTCGTTACACATCAAGAACACCATCTCAAGATCCTTCGTCTATTCTTGTTGGTGGGGAATTTCCTTTTAAGAAAAAGTCACCTGGTCTCTTACCATATATTTCCCATCAACAATCTTCAGTGCCATGCCTTTTTACAAGCTCATGCGTCTTCATGCAATTACTATCATAAGTTTCCAATCCACCAACCCTTCTGAAATGAATCTTTCTACCAATTCTTCTCTAGATCTCCTTGCTAACCAACCTTGAGGATATAACGAGCAATACAGGAAACAACGTTGAAACAAATTGAACTCTTTACTTTGACTCTGCTTATTCAACCTATCGAAACTGTGCTTTGGCTGAGACCATCTTCTCCTTGTTTTGTGCCTTTTTACGATATATATGTTATCTGTTTTTCGATGTCGTGGTTTTGATTATATGTTTAATTAAAAATCTCTCTAAAAGCTATTTTTCTTTGATCAGGGAGTTGATGTGAATTAAGAATCAACAGGAAAACTGTCGTCTTTATAGTGCCCATTACGAAGACCAATCTAAATCCCAAAATGGATACAATGTTGATACAATGTTGATTGGTTAGTCAATTTGTACGAAAGGTACAAATTAATGTATTCATTTTATTTGTACCAAATTAGAGTGAAGAGATACTTGGTACAAATGGTACGAACGAGTGTATTATTATTCGTATCAAGTGAGAAAATATAAATACATGGTACACACAAGACAAATCATTTGTCCCGTTCATGCTTCATTTTGTTCGTATTAACTAGAGATCCACCGTAACTTGGCACGAGTGATATGAATAAATTCATTCGGCCAGGTCGTACCAACTAATGGCGAACCATAAACTTAGTTGCGTATCAATTCATTTCGTACTAATCTTACCAATCTGGATCTGATTCTGGATTCATGTTTGTGAATGTCAAACTGTGATTGGACAGAACGGCAACGGCGCGGTGGATGGTGGACATCGGTAAGCGGTGGCGGTTAGATGTTCCGGTTATAGAGGAGAGAGAGGGGAGAGAGAGGGGAGAGAGGAGAGGGAAATAGAGAGAAATGAGAAGTAAGGTTAAATTTGTCCAAAAATCTATAATGTGATAGAATTTATATCTAAATTAAGTTTTAGACAAGTATTAATTTTGACTATCTAAAAGTGGCTATTTGACACTTTTACTACTTTAGGGGGTGTAAATTTTGGGAAACTTTTGGGGGGAGAGGTGTAAATATTATTTTGGGTCTACCTAACTTAAGAGATCTACTAGATACACTATTTATGTCACTCTTTTTTTATTTTACCCTAAATTTAGGGTTAAAACTGATTTTAAAAGGTCTGTTGGGAGTGTTCTAAGACACTCCAAATTTGTCAAAATAATTTGACGATTTTTTGCCAAGCGCTGACCGAGTATCCTACATATGTGTTGTATTTTGTTATAGAGTTTTTTATTTCTATTTTCGTATGGTTTATTTCCCTTAGATTAAATGCAAACAATATACTTGCAATACATTCGGCATAGAATTCTTCAGTTTTTCACTAGGTAGCAAGATATATCCTATATTAATGATTGTATAATCAAAAGAATGAAGCAGCATTTGATTGAAAATCTTGCAAGAAATTATAATTTGTGAAAAATAAGTATGAATTTTTAACTAGGTCGGTCTAATATCTTAAATTATATCATAGCTAACAAAAATTGGTGCAGACTAACCATGTATAGTTTCATTATAATAAGTAAGGAAATTCAAACATCAATTTTTCCATTTGGAAAAATCTAGATTATTATCCTCTTAATTTGACAGGAAAAAACAAACCCAACATGTATAATTTTCAACAATAAAAAAAATAGATTAAAAAATAAACCCAAAATAAAATATAGCCAATAAATTAATCATGTATTTAATGGAATATTTTCAAAATATATTTGAATTAGAGTAATGACATACTAAAATTCATTTTTGGGTTAGTTTAATTAAGTGAATACTCATTAATTACTAGTAAATTAATTCAATATATACTAGTTAATTAATTTCTTTCCATAAGTTGAACGTGTGTGTTCTCATAAAAGCTTTACATTATAGTTGCTATAATAGTACTTCCTCCGTCACAAAACAAATGACTCATTTTTTCATATTGGGGTGTCCCATACCCGTACCCAAACGAAACGAGCCACAAATTGCGGGGGTGAGGGAGTATATATATCATTAATGTAATAGAGATCGTCCACTACCTAACTGTCATTGGAAATTTCCATTAACATAATACACAAGGTATATTCACCCAAATTATGGTTAACTTCTCCATTTTGTAAACTCAAAGAATATAGTACTATGTTTTTTCGTTTTCCTTTCGCTATTTGCAGTCATTATTTATTTATATATATTGTGACCACGTGACTGGGAACTTGCAGGCTGGGCAACAACTGCTATTTTTTTCCCAACAAATAAATTTATCTTATGATATAGTCTACAACCTATAAAGAAAAATAATACTCTTATTTTAAAAATTTAGGTGTGACATGCTTGACAATATAAAATAATTTTTTTTTTATTAGAGATATACGTTAGTAGTCGTTCCATTCGGTTATAACTCAAAATTCGGACAACAATGGAGACATTAATATTTAATTCAATTATAAAGTAAATATGACAAGTAGTAACATAAAATCTGTCAAAACCGGCCCAATTTTATTCGGCCCAATTTTTCCTTTTAATAATCATCAACTTATATATTAAAATTTAGGTTTAGTTAAAAATCTTTTTAATAAACAACACAACCGCCGTCTCCGCCGCCGTAAACTTCACAGCATTCTTGAGAGGATGAAGCAAGAGGTTATACTTCATCTCTACTAATTTTTTATCCGTCTATTTTATGCTAATTTATTTTTAATCTGCTGATTTTCTCTGTTGTTGGCTTTGCTTTATACGTAAATTATATATATTTGTTTAACGGAACATATTTTGTACGTCAGTTCTTGAAAAATTTGTAATTACACATACTGAATTCGCCAAATTATGTTGTCCATAATTTACGATGTTTTTTTTTATTTTGAATTACGATAATTTGCGGTGTTATTAGGTTTACGGCCTGAAAGGTAGAAACAATATAGTAGTATTGTTGATGTTGTATTAATAATTTTTATACTCATGCAATCTGATATACGCCAAATTTTATGAGATCAAACTAACCTCAAATACTTTGATCAGATCAAACCTCCAATACAGAGCGAAGATGCCCAAGATTTGTTCACATATCTACCATCAGAAAGCATATTAAATATCCTCTCAAGAATCCCCACTCGAACAATTATGAGCTACAAGTGTGTTTGTAAGGCATGGCGCGACCTTTTCGAGACTCATGAATTTGTGAAGTTTCATTTTTCTAAATCAGTCCCCGGCCTTGCTGTCTATGTGTGTGGGCTAAAAATTTAAAACAATACAAAATCATTGAATTTGTAGATGATCATCGTTTGAACATAGTCTTCAGCTTTGATCTCCCTTTTATAAGCGACCGCTACATTGTGCAAAGTTCAGCTAATGGTTTACTCTTTGTGTGCAACCGATATACCAATCCCCTTGGTTTTTTCATATGCAATCCTATTACTCGTGAATATATTAGCATTCCTTCTCCTCTAGAGGCTTCTCCTCGACCTAAAAATTATGAACGGAACATTTATGGATTTGGAGTGAGCAAAATGAGTGGCCAATATAAGGTGGTTAGGATTTATCCCGCTGCGTTTTATGGCCAAGTGTACACCCTTGGAAGTGGATCGTGGAGAAGAATTGAATTTGATGAGCAGCTCAGGTATAAGGGAGATACGGTTGGGGCATTTTTAAACGGAAATCTTCATTGGTTGGCCTATAATGGGGACTTCTCTCATAGAATTTTTTGCTTTGATCTCGTTTTCTGGAGACCGCATTGGTTGAGTATAACCACTATAGTATTCTGTCTGTTTTGGGAGATTATCTATGCGTATGCGACAGTTTTGCTGAAAGTGGGGTGGTTACGTTTGTTGATATCTGGTTGATGAAGGAATACGGAGACGAGAAATCTTGGACATGTAAAAATATCAAGATTAGGCCACGCGATTTGGACGTAGATTATTGCCGCATCAAAGTTTTCGAAGACGGGAACATGCTGATTGAATGGGGAAGATGCAAACTGTTATACTACAACAGCAAGTCTGATCCTCAAACTTTTAATCCAGTTGATTTATCTGGAGATGATCCTAATATTGATGCCAGTTCCTTACAGGACTTTTACGACTGTTTACACCCCGAGCTTTCTTCCTCTCGAGACTTTTACGATGGAGAATGTAAGCTCATTCTGATTTGTGACCGTATATGAAATGCAAAATGGTGAGGACTAAATGCTTGCATTGGTAGCATTGACCTTGCTTTACGCTGGTGCGGCTTCATTCTATACACAGTGATGTCCAAGGTTCAACCCCACAGATGATGATACTTTCCATTTACTCTGCGTTATATATGGGAGGCCAATACCCTACCCGTTTTCTAGATAGGAAAGATTTAACATTTTTTTTATTTTTATTGGGAAATATGGGCTAAACAAAAATGATTGCGTGTGTTGGGAGTTTTTCACATAATTTAATTAGTTAATAATTTTTTGTCTGATTGGTTTATTTTATGGTGTGGGATGGATTAAATTTTGTTGGATATTTGATTTCATTAATTTTGCTTCAACGTTGTTCAACCACAGAGAATGCCCAAAGCCATTACATTATCCACAAGTTTCATACTAAAAAAATAGTTGGCGAAGAAGACGACCGAAGTGTTGGAATTTCAGATTTGTTGGATGAATTTTCTATTTACTTCTTTTTTCTTCTTAACATAATTGGAGTTTAATTGTACAATTCTTTTAAGATTAGTTTGGGTAAAAATTGTTATTAAGTAGAATTTCAAACTAGGGGCTAAAACGATATAAATGTAAATTTATTTTTATTTTAATTATTAATTTAAATAGTAGACGACTATAAAGCGAGATAGACGGGACGAGAGTGTGACATGATTTTGCAATGAAATGTTTAGCACTCTATATGTTAGTCTGTGGCATTTCTCATAATAAAAACTAGTGTGTAGCCCGTCGAAAATCGACGGAAAATTATTATTTATTAAAATTAATAAAATTTAATACTATGTGATAGTATAAGAAGAGTATTGCTTGTTTTGTTAAAAAAAAGGTATTGTTTAATAATTATATTTTATTTAATTCAATAATTAAAATTAAAATCTAATTCACACCTATTATTTTTATAGATAATTTCAAACCCGACCTAAAAATTATTAGACTATTTCAAATTTTAATTCAGCCGACCAATAAATTAGCCAAATTATTTTGGAATCATTAATTCAGCCCTAAAAAAATTATTTACTCGGCCAACTAAAAATTGGTCAAATTAAATTAAATTTTTAAACTAAAGTAGTAGTTATTTATTGGCCAAATAAAATTGGTAGAGCAAAAGATGAGAAAGGATACATTGATTCTAGGTATTTATAGGATTTTCAATAGGTGAAGTTTCACTGGAAAACCGATGTGGGACACAAGATTTTAGTAGATATTTAAAATTTATTATTTTAGATTTTAAAATTCAAAAATTTGAGATGATAAATAGGAATGGAGGATTAAGAGGGATTACACGTAGGATTTTTTCAAAGCAAGAATCGTACCTGCCACTTGGAGTCCGTCTACTTAATTAAATTGATCGAATTAAAATTAATTAATTTTTTATCAAATTAAATGAAAAATTATTAGACTATTTCAAATTTTAATTCAGTCGACCAATAAATTAGCCAAATTATTTTGGAATTATTAATTCAGTCATCTAATAAATTGGTTCCCTAAAAAAATAATTATTTACTCGGCCAACTAAACATTGGCCAAATTAAATTAAATTTTTAAACTAAGGTAGTTATTTATTCGATCGACTAATAAATAATAATAAATTGGTCAAATAAAATTGGTGGAGCAAAAGATGAGAAAAGACACATTGATTCTAGGTATTTATAGGATTTTCAATAGGTGAAGTTTCATTGGAAAACCGATGTGGGACACAAGATTTTAGTAGATATTTAAAATCTATTATTTTAGATTTTCAAATTCAAAAATTTGAGAATTTAGATAAATAGGAATGGAGGATTAAGAGGGATGACACGTAGGATTTTTTCAAAGCAAGAATCGTTTTCCTTTTAATAATATAATAATGATGATGATTCAAAAGTAAAATACCAATAAAAAGTTAAAACAGATCAAGCCGAGCCAGCTGGGCCCAAGCCCATTGGATCAGAAAAACTGGGCCGACTTTATAAATTACCTATACTACAAAGATGGTATCTAAATTAGTTATAGTAATTATAATTAATTAATTACCATTTCTTTCTTGATTGAAGATTTTATATTTACTTGCATTTCATTTACACAATATTGGTTGATTGGTTAGAGTGAATTAGTAACTATAATTAAGACAAAACCGTTTCTTCCTTAGTTTGAATTCAAGATCGGCAAATACTATATCGATAGATATTACCCGATCAAAGCGTTCAAAGACGGGGACATGCTGATAGAACGGGGAAGCTGCAAACTGTTATACTACAACAGCAAGTCTGAAACTCTTGGAGAAGTTGATCTGTCTGGAGATGATCTTGATATTAATTCCTGGTATGTTCGTCACAAGACTTTCACGACCGTTTATACCCCAAGCTTTCTTCCTCTCAAGACCTTTATGACGGAGAATGTAAGCTCGTTTTGATTTGTGACCGTAGATCTCATGATGGAATGCAAAATTGTGAGGAAATCTGTTTATTATATCAGTAGCATTGGCGTCGCTTTCACTTCTGATTTCACAGAGATTTCTTTCATTATATGAAGAGAAAAATATTGTAGCTTTCTTTTTAAATTTTCCGCTTTTTACAATTGGATTCACATACAACTATTGAAAATTATATTTACATGTTTGTGTTTCTATTGTTTAATTATGATTTATTATCATATATTTTTGTTTATTGTGAAGAAGATCGTAATGTTGTTGAGAAGAATCTACATGCACCTAAAGAAGATCAAAGCCAAAGTTAAAAAGTAGTTTTCTGAAGAGAAATGATTGGGTCTATTTCTTTTTTCTTTTTTCTTTTTTTTTTGAGAATTAGGCTGTTTGGCTCTTGTTCACAGAAAATTGGAACTGAAATTTATTCATTTCAAATTCTTTTTTCTTTTTTAATATGGGAAGGAAGAGCGATAGAATTTGAATCTTAGATCTCATTGGTTACAAATTTATGATGCTATTCATGACACTCGTATTCACAAACATGATCCATCGACATCACATTTCTTGCTTACGAGCACAATCATGAATTGATCAAGTTTATGTTTATTTCAAATTCCAATATGGTACTTTACTTCTATAGGTTTGTGCTGTCGGATGAGAAAAACAACATGAGTATAATTAATACGGGCCCGAACTTTATAACGAGCCGTATACTTTATAACATATGATATACTCGAAATGAAACGATATTCTCCAAAATCCTCTTGCAACTTGTCACCAACGTGCTACACTCCGAGTAATCTGTCACCATTATGTGTAGTTGTAAAATCGGAGCGAAGGCGGAGTTGTAACATCGGAGCCGAAGGCGGGTCAACCCAGTCGTAAAATAAAAAATGGTCAACGGATTTGACCCTGTTTGACCGGGTCAACCCAGTCCCTAGTATGAGACCGTTCTCACAGGAGACTATCTCAAAAATCAATTGTTTCCATGCTCATGGAAACAATTGTTAAGATATCTGCTTACTTATAATCTTTAAAAGATTTATCATTTTTATCAATAGTAATTTTCAAAAACAATTGATTGATCGATAGATTTATGGGGGACAATTGGCTTCAAGGTCGCATTTATAAAACCCTGTTTGTTGTGGGGGATCGCCTATGCTTGTGCAATAGTACTATTCCACATGCATTTGTTATCTGGTTCATGAGCGAATATGGTGACTAGAAATCTTGGACTATGAAACTCTTAATGTACAATTGTGTTTCTCTTGCTGCACCACACACCAGAAATCTTCTTCTGATTAGTGGGCTGCCTCCTTAACTTCTATCATCATAATATTATTGATTCAAGGCTGTTATTTTGCTTGCATATTGTTTAGTACTTGGCAGGAAAATACATGGGCTTATGTTTTGAGGTTGTCCAAACAAACTAGATACACTCATTCATTCACTAATTTCTTGAGAGAGAGTTTGATAGGCAGACCATTCTGGGGAATAGGGAAGGGTCCATTCTGTGGGGCCATCATAGACCACCTGCAAAACATTCAAAACAATCTTAGTGGTAAGAAAATTATTGCTAGTATTAGGAGACAACAACACTTCTTTCACCACCACTTGTTCTGTTATCTTGCTAGTATTTGTCATTTGTTGTTGTTGTAACAAAATAGTGGTAAGAAAATTATTCATGTTTTTTCACTTCCACCTACCTGTACTTTGTGGTTAAATGATGTAATAAAACCAAGATGTCCAGCTTGGCCAATTCATTCCCTGGGCATGAGTGGACCCCACTGCCAAATGGCAAGAAAGTATTGGGCTTTGGAGCAAACTGTGATAAAAAAATCTTTTTAGTCCCCCAAAAATTAAAAATACTACTCCCTCCGTTCACAACTAAACGCCCACATTGTACTGGGCACGAAGTTTAAGAAAAGGTGATAAAGTGAAAGTGAGTGAGGTAAAAGTTAGAGGTAGGGGTATTTTTAATAAAGGTGTTTGATTCTTAATCCTCTTTCACTGTTTCCTTTCTTTTCTCTTTCCTTTCTTTTCTCTTTAATTGTTTCATTTCTTTTCTTTTTGTTTGGTGATACTTTAATTTTTTTTATGCAACTCGATTTATTTTTTTCATAAAGCCAAATATCGATTTTTTTTCTTTAGTTTGTTGATTTATTTTATGGCATCGATTTTATTTTTTCTTTCACTTTGTTGATTTATTTGTTCCTTTCATGTTTACTTAACTTAAATAAAGAAATGAGGAAATAATGCTCGAATTGATTGACAAATCAGGAAATCAGAAAAGCTGGAATTGAAAGCTTAAACAATTGAGAAATGAAGAAATATCTGCTGCATTTAATGATAATAGAGGGAAATGTACTCCAAATTTAAATATTCCCACCAAAACAGTTTAGGTGGGAAACAAACTACACCTAACACACAAACACAACCATAAAGAAACAGTAGTTGCATTCATTACACCTGAAATCTAAAAAGGCATCCATTACAAAAAAAATTTGGGTCCATAAATACATCAATATGGCGCCAAATCTCTCTGATGATGCAAGAAATGTAGTTGCACAATGGCTCATCAAGAACAGCCACCATGACATTCTTCGATATGGTGCCCAAGTTGAAGCTTCTCAAGCCGCACCATCAGCAAAATTTGGAAATCTCAATCACAACAACAAACAGATGGATTAGCTGTGAATGTTGTTAACAATAGGTATGGCAAAATTCAATCAAATACGAAGGTGCTTGATGTAGAAAAACTAAAGAATCTCTCATATCTTGATAGGACAAGTATAAGAAAGGTAGGAGGTCATCTTAAAGTCAGTGTTGGATTAGCCCATAGGTTTGTTAAGCTTAAGGAGATTAATGCCCATTCAAATGCTATCAAATCTTACCTGATATAGACCAATAAGCTTACTAGATTGACAAGGGCACTGAGCATGCTATCTAGCATTGCTCAAAATGGGAAGATAGCCTTTCAGTCCATGTATCACATCATACATGTTGATGAAAAATGGTTTAATATGAGCACAACATCAACAAGGTATTACTTGGCAAAGGGTGAAAAAGGTCCTTACACAACATGCAAGTCAAAGCAACACATTGACAAAATCATGTTCATTTCAGCAATAGGCAGACCACACAAAGATGAAGAAGGAAATTAGATTTTTTCAGGCAAGTTTGGGATATTCCCATTCATATTCAAGGAAGATTTTTTTGGAAGTGAGATTTTTTTCAAGGAAATGAGATTTTTTTCAGGAAATTATTATATTCTTTGGAAAAAATCAACTGAAACCTTGAAAAACGATGATGCATAATCTAATCTATTCAATTGTGAATATCTAAACAAGTTGTATTCGAATTGAATTCTATAATCATTAATGTTTTTATTTTGTTATGAAATTGTATGAGATATATCTTTAAAACTCATATTACATGCCTTTTTCTCACTTTTCCAAACAACAAATATCTAAATTCTATTTTTTTTAAAGGAGTAGTATTAAGGAGGTAAATTTTATCCAAATATATAGTAGAATTAATGCAATTAACTTATGCAAGCCATTAACTTAATCCAAATATATATATAGTCCAATGCAATAGTTATACAATTATACTCTTATTTTATACGGGGGTTTACCCGGTGTGCACGGTGTGCACCGAAGGTAGCGGTTGCGGGTTCTCACGAATTAAAAAAAAATTATTCGTGTAACAATGTGCCCAGCTTTCAGAAAAAAAAAAAAAAAAAAAATCAAATTCAGCCAACTTTCAACTAATATATATTTGAAGAGCTATTATATAGTATTGAATTAAAATTGAGTAGCTGGTATTTGTATAAGTTAGATAACTTGGTATTATGTAATATTTCCTAATCTTAAATAAATTTAATAATTTATTATTCATATTGTATAATTTTTATTATAATCATATGAATTACGTGCAACGCACGTGACTCTTTGCTAGTGCATTTAAATAGTCATGCATTAAATTTCGACAGTTTATGCATTACGGATATGATAAAAACGCATTGTTCTCGCGTTTTCATACATAATGTAGTCTATTACTAGCAGGAGAACACGTGCATAAAATAGGAAGTTCAAAATATTTTTTTTGATATTATTCTTGTCTTATTTCTTTTGGGCACGGGTATTAAGGAGAATGGAAGGTGTGTTAGTGAAGTTTTTAATTAAATATTGAAAAGAGTACAAGTGAGCAAAGCCAACAGAAAAACCAAACCAATCCTTGAACCATACTAAAATTGTCCTGAGAATATGGTTAACTGAACCAGCAGTTTTAGTTTATTTTTCTAATTTTAAAAAACCAAGGATACTGATTAGGTTTTTATTTTTATATATAAAATCGGCGGTTAATCGAATTTAACTAAAATTCAATAAAAATTACATGTTATGAAATTATAAAAATTATTTAACATATGTAAATTGATCAATATGTAATTAAATAAAATAATTAAAAAATCAATTTCACTATTCATTCCTTACCTTTTCACCAATAGTTACCCGTTTGGCATGTGGACTCGGGTCACACTGGTCTCATTAATTTCACAACTCTATTTATCCCTCTAAATCGAAGGATAATATAAAATTTCGTTATTTAAATCTTTCCTTCTTTCTTAAATCCCTTCTTTCTACCATTTCTTATTCCTCATTCACTCCAAAGGTGGGAAAATATTATCCCTTCTAAACTGGAGTGATGATATGATCTCTGATGACTTATGACACTACAAGAATTTCGCTAATAGACAACAAGCATTTGGAGTGGTCTATAACAAAAATGCTTGCGTTTGTGTTGTCTATTTAAGGCGGTGATAGACAACATGTCATTCCTATTGTCTATATCAAGATAAACAACAGGCGGGCGATGATAGACAAGAGAAAAAACCCGTTGTCTATATTGATTAAAAAAAAAAAAAATTAAATTAGTAGACTACTATATAAAGTAGGCTACTAATTTTTTTTTTCAATTACAGTAAGCAATATATTAACAAAATCTTTTTTTATACCAAATTACACTCATGTTCCTTATATACAAAACTCTTAGTACAAGAACTGCTTTATAAATAAAAAAAATACAATTGGTGGTTGATTGATCATTCTTTCGCCTGGCGATATCACTCTCATTCGACTTGGAATTTGATGATCCTGATCCTGCAACAATAAAACCAACAATATCACATTAGAATTGAGGTTTACATCTTGAGAAGAGAGTTAGATAATAAAACCAAATCATGCAGATAGGTACGAAAATGAGGTGTAACTCATTCAACAAAGCTTTCAATACTATATATGCCAAAATAATTCTTATTCTAAATTTCCTCAAGTTCCAACCAAAAATATGTCAACAGATTGCATTATTACATGTCAGCTTACAAAGTCAATTCTAACAAGTGCTTTACTTTCTCACTATAGCTTTCAGCTGACTCACTCTAATTGATATCACAGCAAGCCTCAATGGCTAATATCATAGAATTTGTAAGTATGTCTCATATACCTATTTGTTTTGCACATAGCTCAGCTGAAAATTGGATGCTCAAACTCTGAAATGCAAGGATGACATTCAATTCGACAATAGTGTATATACTGCACAGGAAATTAAAAATACTCGAGATGCAATAAAGAAACCTTACGAATTAATCATGACAGAAACAAAGGATCTTGATTTAAACCTTTTGCAGCCAATTGTCTTCCTTGAAATTGGAAGTCCTTGTCTCGCTTGTGGTTCCATCAGCTAATGCATGAATTTTTGTGATATGACTAGCAATATTCTGCAAACATATAAAAACTGAGAATTTGCAGTATTTCATTTAGTATCTTAGACAGACCTCCTCTGTTTTAACAATTCTAAGTAACAATCCATCTCTAGATTCTGTAAAAAATTATCTTAGCGTTCCCGATGGTTTACAAAGAAATAAAAAGGTGTAACTTATTCAACAAAACTATATCTTCTCAGTGTACATGATGCATTACAAGATAAAAGAGATCCGCGGCAACCAGCACATACCTAATGTGTTCGCAACAAATTATAAAACTCAGACATATGAAAATACATATTGCATCAGGTGTGATGTATGTTGATGAAGTATTGAACCAAAAAAGAATACTAGGCTTGTAAATCATTTTGGGGAGAAAATTTAGCAGAAATATTATTAAGATGAGAAAGAATAAAACCGTACATTGGTTTCTACTCGATCCCAGATATGATCTGTACCAAAAAGTTCAGCTTCAACTTCTTGTTAACATTTAGAATGCCATCAGGTATGCTGACCAACTAAGAAAGATAACCAAAATTTAGAAGAAATCAATTAAGATATACCCAAAAAATAGGAAACAACATCAATATAAAAAGACATTCAGTTGTTATCGATTATAAATGAAAAACAGAAGCATCAGCAAAAAGCCAATGGAGTTAAAGTACCGTGTGATTCTCACTCGTTGGTAGGAACGATCTAATAAACAATTAAGGCACATTTAAAGGTAACAAGTAACACATATGTAGTTTCTTTATGTGGATCAATCACTGGAAGGATCCAATGCCAACTAAAATAATATATTGGTTCAATTACAAACGCAACATATAAGCATTCTACAGCATTCTAACTAAAATATAAGCATTTTTACGAACGCTATGGTGCACGGCACTGAAACAAGTTGATTAGTCAATGTATCATACATCCTTGTCTTGCACAAAAAAATATCACCAACACCTTTTCTAGATTCTCCCTCTGGAATTCTAAAACAAACATTGTCCTTTTTTTAGAGAGAAAAACAAACACTGCCTTCTAAAATGAATACTCTCCATCTAGGTTCTTCAAAATTCCAAAGATGCAAAGCCACAAATCAGAGAGAAGAAAACTTAGAGGCATAACTCACTAGATTGGAGCAAAACAGAGACATACAATTTATGATTGTACCTAATATCAATAAATTGAAACACTTCCTCAGAAATTCATCAGATTTTATCTGTCAACAACCAACAACATCAAATTCCATAACTTATCATCCAACAAAAAGAAATCGCAAATAGACTAGCAAAGCATATAGACTAACAATAGAGTCCATTTTCGTTTTTTTTTTTAAATCAACTAAAAACAATCAAATAAACAAATTTGCCCACCTTCAATATAAATAAGAAAAGAAATGAGAAACGTCATAATAATGGAATGCTTGAAATCTAAAACAACAAGGTCATGAAAAGCAAAGATTAATACAAACAATTCATAATACAACACGAAATTAAGAAAAAAACCCCAAATAAGTAAATAAATTGCCGAAATGAGAACGGCAACGACCCATACCAAAATTGAATGTCGCGTTGGGATCCGACCAGAATATAGCAGCGTCAGCGCCGCATTGGGAAGGTCGCGACGGCATTCATCGTCGCGTCAGGAATAAAGCGGCGTCCGCGCGGCGTTGGGAAGGCCACGACAGCGGCGTCAGCGCATCTGGAAGTAAGCGACGGCGTTCGGGTCGGCGCGCTAGCAGCAAAGAAAAGGTGGAGAATTGAACGGGCGCAGGAGCAGCAGAGGGATGGTCCGAGCCGGACGGCGTTTAACCGGCGGCGGCGGTGTGGAGGTGAATGGAGAAGAGTTAGAAGACGGCGGATTTGGGGGAAATTTGGAAAATGGGGGGAATTTTGGAATTGGGGCGAAAGTAGAAGGTTGGGACTTGGAGAAATGGGGGGAAATTTTGGAATTGGGGGGAAATACCTCGATTACTTCTTTCTTTGTAATATATATATTTTTTAATTTTACAATAGTTTATAAATATCTATTGTTTATATATTTAATAGACAATAAGTACGTAGAACCCTTGTCTATATGCATTAAAATAGACAATAGTAAATAAATTCGTGTTGTCTATTATAGCAATAGACAACAGATTTTGGAACCTATTGTCTATAACCGTATTTTTTTATGGTTAAAAACAATAAGTTTGGCTTCGGCACTTGTCTATTTCGTAATTGACAACACGGTTCACTGAAACCTATTGTCTGTGTTGTCTATGACCAAAATTCTTGTAGTGTGAGAGAAAGAAGTGGAAACAGGAGACTTAAGAAAGAAAGAACATTTTAAAGAATGAGATTTTATATTATTTCTATTTAGAGGGATAAAAGACAAATACAACCTAAAAGTAATAATGACTTAAATATAATAAAATAGTGTTTATATGAACCGAGTCTTGTATGTCGATATAAATATGTAGAGATACATATATAAGTTTATTATATTTATTACTTATAGATATATTTATAAAACTTTTATTTAAAATAATAAATATTAAATTATTACTCGAAGAAAGATCTAGTGTTGATGATGCCTCATGATGTAATTTCGAAAGATTTATTCTTATTCAATTCTAAAATAAAAGAACTATTTCTTTGTGATCAACACCATAAAAAAAATATCATCGATCACTGTTGTGATGAAATTGAATCGAATTTGTAAATAACTTGTACCAGATAAGTTTAAGAAATTATTGTAGCCAAGTAAAGCTTAATTATAACTATCTATGTTAACAGAAAGAACTCTATTTCTACACGTAAGAACATAGTTCTTTTAAATAGATCTAATTAAAGGTGTTTGCCCGAACCACAACTGGCAGGGTGGAATCGGAAGCGGAACCGGAATCGTGGTCAACGGTTTTTGAACCCGAACCGTGGTCAACGGGCTGGTTCCGAACCGTGAACCGGTAGTTCCAACGATTATTTATTTTTTTCTTTCTGTTTTTAGTTTTAAGATATGTTTTGTATTAATTCATGTTAATTGTATGATTTACAAAACAAAAATGACAATTATAATTAAAAATGGAATGAAAAAGGCCAAAAAAAAATTATATAAGGTTCAAACATGAAACGGCGGTTTCAGTTCGGAATTGTGGAACCGTGTGAAAATATAAGGTTTTTAATTGATCACACATTGTATAAATGAAGATATATTTTGTTATATATTGATTTTATACATGACATTGAAGTTTATGAGTTTGAAATACAATATAAGTTATATTTCAATGATAAAAGAAGAAAAAATTTAAAAATTATAAAAATAGAAAAATTTAGACAGTTCGGGTCCGGAACTGGCGGGTTTGAACCGGACCCAAAACTGTGACTACGGCAAGGCATTTAGGTTCCAACATCTCCGAACTGAACCGGCGGTTGCGGGCCGGTTCAGACCCGAAATCATGCCGTGAACACCTATCGATCTAATGATGTAGAAACATAAATATTATTAGTAAAAAGCATTTATCATTTTTTTCCCGTATAATTTTATTATTATTTTAAATGTGTGTTACTTTATTAATTTCCATATAGAAATTAAACAATTTTGGCGACATGTTTATCATGAGATAACATGATATAAATGCTTTCATATTTATGTGCAGTACAAGTATAATAATTTAATATAATATATGTAAACTAATATATCCTGTTTTGGAATTCAATTTATTGTACTGTCTTTAGTCTTTTTTGTATTACCGTAGTGTTATTTTGAGTTGAGACCAAAATCTTATTCTAATAGATAGGATTATAAATAAATAATTTAAATTATATTATTATTCTTAAAATAAATATAATATAAGGAATATATTAGGCAAATCCAATTTTATAAGAATCCGCTCTTTTATAATAGGTATAGATATTAAATATATTCCATAGTTTATTTATATTTATATATCGTGTAGCATACCAAAGCAAATTGGAAACCTCACTTCTCTAATTACTTGACAGGTATGTTTTTATTAGCTGCTTGTGAATAATAAATTTCTTTCTTTGTTGAATGACATATGCTCTAAATTTAGGTGGGCTATAATGGAATGTTTAAGGCCCAACATTGAGTTGTGAATCATATATACAAACCATCAAAGAATTTGAATATATATTGGCCCAAACATATACTTATCAATATTATGTCCTTTTTATAAAATTTTATCTTTACTTGAAGCACTTTGTAAAATTATGATAATTAATCACTATTCTTTTCGGAACCAGTTTCCTATTTTTTTCTTATAAAGAAAAGATTGTTTCCTTTTGATGGGAAGAACACGTATATATGAATTTGTGTTTAAAAATGTAATTAGTTTTTGGAGGTTGCTGATTGATTTAAAGTTTTAAGAGATTTTAGAAAAATAAAATTGACTTGACGTTTGAAGCTTCTTAAATTGTGCCCACATGTAAATTGACAGCTAAGGAATAGCAATGCATTGACATGGAAGTCTTCTCAAGTAAAATACTTAACATAATTTTCATTTATATAGTTTAAGCAAATCTTTCCAAATTAAATAAAATTGATTTGATGTTTGAAGCTTCTTAAACCGTGCCCACATGTAAATTGGACGATAGTTAATGTAGGATAGCAACGCGTTGACATGAAATCTTCTCAAGTCTCTATTTAACATAATTTTTATTTATAAGTTTGAGCAAATCTTTCAAAATTAAATCCATAAATTCCCTAAACAATTGCAAATCCATCGAGATTGAAGGTTTTGTTTCCAATTACATAAACCACAAAAGTCTTGTCCAAAATTCCAATGTCTTCCGTTTTGACGTTTAATCATTCTCTTTAGGCTTATGATTAATTCAAACACTAAAATATATTAATATTTGTATATAATTATTCAAAATATATTCCAAACATGAAATGAGATAGAGATTGATGCAGACAACTCTTGTTGTGTTCTATTCTTGACTCAAAAGCATAATTCACTTAATGCCAAAATGAATGACTGTATATTATTGTTGTTTGGTTCACTTCAATTTGAGAATAGACTTTGCCACATAATTTCCTTTTATATATTTAGCTATTGAGTTTACATATTTATTCGCTAAATATATTTTCCCATGTCTATTAATCTGGATGATCCCTAATACTTTTAAAAGTAGAGTAGCTATATTTTTCTATTAATAAATTTGTCTATTATCAAAAGTTGTTCAATTAGCGTTGTTAAGTTTATCACAAAGGAAGAAAAGAACTATTTTTTTAAAAGTAGAAAAGAACTAATTTTAAATAGGTCGTCTTGGGGGTTTTCATTATGAGACACACATGTATGGCCCCAAGAATCTTGACGACGACTATACCAAAACCACATAGAAAAACATTTTATACATGTCGTTATGTTCATTTACTGGAAAAATATAGGCCACTCAATTGTCTTCGATTGAGAGTCTTCAACAAAAATAGACTAATTTCCTTTTGTTTTGGTTTGGTCACATTTGTGGAAACATTATGAAAAACAATTCATAGTTTTGGCTCAAGGTTTTACGTTCCAATTTGGGGGGAAGTAACTGTGAATTTCAATTAAAGGAGACCGATATAAGTTCACTTAAGGTGTCTGGTGAGCCATGTAGGATTTGGATTCCACTGAACAAGTCACATGCTAATTAAGTTCGTGCTAAATAGCCCGATTTTAGCCATAATTACATGAGTAGCTTGAAAAACAATATTTCCTATGTCTACGAATTTCATTCCTAATTTGACTCGGACACGAGAATTAAGAAAGTATTTGACTTAACTGTATGATGTATTTGAATAAATAATGGTCTCACTTATGGTAGTTTAAATGTAGTAAATGTAGTTTAAAGGTATTTAAGTGAACTGGTCCCACTTAAAGGTAGTAAATAAAGTTTAAAGGTATTTAAAAATATAATATAATAAGGGAATGTGTGAGACCAAAGTCAGTAAATGGAAATAGGAATTAAATCCGTTGACACCCAAATTAAAATGAAAAATTAGGAATGAAATTTGTGGACGGAGTGAGCATCATATAATGGGAGGAAGACTAATTGAAATGTGTGTACCATGTAGGTCCGTTGCTTGTCTCATCCCTTTACTCGACTAATTACTTCTAGTACCTGCTCCTACAATTTCATGCTTCATATGTGTTGTTGGACTCCAGTTTTTTGCTCTTTTGGAAGTGATTTGGGGATCGTATTTTTTAATGCTTATGTGCTAGGGGTTCATTTGCTGTTGTTGTATTGGGTGTTTATCCTTCTGCTTATGATACTCCGCTGAAGCAAATTGGTCAGAATTTTGGTCGACCTTCCACTTCAAATGTAAAATATCTTAGTTTTTTAAGGAACCTTTTCAAAAAAAAAAAAAAAAACGGTTTTTTTGAGGAACATATATATGCTTTGGGTGGACTTGAGAGAAAACTCGTAATCTATTAAAATATTTTATGTGATTAGAGAGAGAGATTATGTCCGGGCAATATCCATTTATAATGAACTATGATTTTTTTTTACTTATAATGTAAATTTTTCCTATAAACAAATAAATTTAGTACTGGCACTAAGGTTAATAATATTTTTACTGAAAATTAATCAAGTTTGAGAAACATTTTTAAAAAGATATTGCGTTATAATGGAATATTTCAAGGCCCAACATTATGTTCTTAATCTTAATCATACCTACAAAGCATCAACGAATTTGAATTTATAAAGGCCCAAACCCTTGACAACTAACCCATAATATTACATATTTCTTATCACTATTTTATCCTTTTTTATAGGATTTTATCTTTTTTTTGAACAATGTTACAAGGAAATTTAAATAACGCATGATGGTGGACTCGAACTCGTGACCTTTAACCCGGATATTAATTACACCACCACTAGGTTGATATACACACACAAAATAATTTTATTAGTGAAAGCACTTCTTAAAATTGTGATAATTAATTATTTTTCCTATAAAAAAAAGATTGTTTCCTTTTGATGAGAAGAACACGTATGTATGAATTTGGATTTGAACAAGTAATTATTTTTTGGAGGTTGCTGACGGATTTAAAGTCTTAAGAGGTTTTAGAGAAATAAAATAGATTTAATGTTTGAGCTTCTTAAATCGTTCCCACATGTAAATGGATGACACTTAATGAAGGATAGTGACGCGTTGACATGAAGTCTTCTCAAGTAAATGACGAACATGATGTTGGTCCAATTGTGATTTTGTTTACCAAAAAAACAAAAATTGTTGGTCCAGTTGTATTGTTTTCTTTCATGGGTCCACATTCTTCGAGAATAAAGGTTCATAAAATTCATAAAATTTTTAAGTCAAGATACTTGAAATCGACAATCGTTATCAAGGATTTTACAGTAAAATGATATTCCTACGAAGTCTATAAATAAATTTACTTTAATAGTATATAAGAAATGGATTTAATGTGATTTGGGGTTATTCCAGTATCTCGTTCGGCGGAAATTTCAGTTTTAATAATTTTCCAAATATATTTCTACGTCCTTCATGCATATAGTGAATATAATATAAAATATAGGGGATGTTTATACTAGAAATGATTCTTCTTGAGTTAATTAGAAATAAATCTAGACCATTGATTTGAAAGATTTAGATGGTTTAGATTGATTAGAGCTAAATAAACAATTTATCTTAATTACTATTAAAAGGGATTTATGGCAAAAAAAAAAAAATAATAAATGTATATCTTTCAAGATTTTACGTGTACTTCCAAGATTTATGAGAGAGTTTATTATATTGCATATAGTGATATAATATAAAACATATATATATATATATATATATAAATATATTAAAGAAACATAACATTTTGTATGAGAATCGTAAATTATGAAAAAATCAATAATTTAGTATGGTCCATAGTTTTTGAGCTAAGAAACATGTGCAACGTAAAAGTTGAAGGTTATTGCAGACGAGAGAGTTAATGTGATTAGAATAGACTCAAAATTGAGATAGAGATTGATGCAGACACCTCTTGTGTGTTCTTAAATTTAAGCATAATAATTCACTTAATGCCAAAATGAATGACTACATATTATTGCCGTGTGGTTCACTTCAATTTGAGAATAGACTTTGCCACTTAATTTTCTTTTATGTATTTAGTTGTTGGGTTTACACATTTATTCGTCAATTATATTTTCCTCCCAAATTCTTTTTAAAATACAGTAGCTATATTTTTCTAGTAATAAATTTATCTATTATCAAAAGTGGTTTAATTAAGTTGTCAACTTTATCACAATGGAAGAAAATAACTAATTTTAAACCGTCTAGGAATTTCCATTACTAGACAACCATAGTGTGGCCCACGGAATCTTGACGATGACTATACTAGAACCACATATAAAAGAAAAACTTTTATACTGGAAAAATATAGGCCACTTAATCGTCTTTGATTGAGAGTCTTCTACCAAAATAGACTTTGACAGTCAATTTCCTTTTGTTTTGGCCACATTATTGGAAAATTTATGAAAAATAATTCATTTTGGCCCAAGGTCTTCCGTTTCAATTGGGGGAAGAGTTGACGGGCCTTTAAATCCCATCAGAGCATCAAATATCATGTTAGTATTTATATTATATATATATATATATATATATTGTTGACTCTATATGCATACTTTCCATACAATTGCACAAACACAATGAGAGTCTTCTACAAAAGTAGACTTTGACAGTCAATGTCCATTTGTTTTGGCCACATTCGTGGAAACTTTATGAAAAATAATTCATAGTTTTGGCTCAAGGTTTTACGTCCAATATGGAGGAAAAGTATTTGTTAATATATTATATATATTATATTGTTGACTCTATATGCATACTTTTTATATTTGTCTATCTATATATATATGTATACACCAAATAGAACTTGCACAAGCAAAACACAATGAAGACTTCCTTCATCTCTTTTCTCTTTATGTGTTGATGTCCAACTGTTTTCTCCTCACCTCATCCAAATCACTCTTTAATCTCACTACTGATGAATACGCTCTCATTGCCTTCAAAAACTCGATCACTACTTCAAACCCTCATTCCAATATCTTGCTCAAAAACTGGTCCATTCACACCCCCATTTGTGGATGGATTGGTGTCTCTTGCGGCAAAAAACACCGCAGAGTTACTGCCCTAAATGTCTCCGGTTATGCGCTTGAAGGAACCATCTCTCCACATCTTGGAAACTTAACGTTTCTTCGATTCTTAGACATTAGCTCCAACAAATTCACGAGTTTCTTACCCTCTGAGCTGTCTAAGTTGCGCCGCCTAGAATATATAGACATTGGAAGTAACGACTTCAGCAGAGAGATACCCTCGTGGTTCGGAGCCTTATCTGAGCTTCAAGACATGTATCTCTCTAACAACAGTTTCTCGGGCAGAATCCCAACTTCTCTATTCAATATTTCGAGGCTTCGGAATTTGTATGTGCAATTCAATAATCTTGATGGAAATATTCCATGGGAGATTGGTAGTTCTCGTGCACTGGAAAGAGTGCGTTTAGACGGCAATCAGTTAAGTGGGTCCATACCAGATACTATATTCAACATTTCTTCGTTGTTAGTTATTTTTTGGATATAATAGGCTATCAGGAAAGCTCCCAAACAATATGTGTAGTAATACTCCAAATCTTAGATACTTCTCTGCCTATTATAATGAACTCTACGGGGAAATTCCAAGAAATATTCGCAAATGCAGACAGCTTGAGCTCCTACAACTGCAAGTCAATAATTTCAGCGGCAATATCCCAAGTGAAATTGGAAGTTTGAGCAAGCTTGTCTATTTACTTCTATGGCAAAACCAATTCAAAGGTATAAATCATCTTTTCCAACTTTGTGTTATTTATCGACAATATTTTCTTTATAAGTCGACTTGACAAAATTCCAAATTAACTGTCAATCTTTTGGAATAATTTGATGTTTCATCAGGTAGCATACCAGAGAATATTGGCAACCTCACTTCTCTGCAAATGCTAGCCCTCAACCAGAATAACTTGATAGGTATGTTTCCAAATTGAAAATCGATATCCAATGCATCCGTATCAACTGCTTGTGAGTTATTAACACTAATTATTTATTAATATGTTGAATGACATATAGATACATTAAGCTTAAATTCCATCCAATCCTCAATTAGTGGGATTAATCCATTCCTCTCTCTCTCTCTCTCTCTCTCTCTCTCTCGTCTAATCACGTGCATTTGCTTTTTTTTTTGTTTTATTTGATTATTTAATTATATAAATTGATTGTTGCCTTTTGGTGTAATTGTTTATTTTAATATATTTATACAGTAATTCATGAAATTTTTTGGTACATTTCATTGTTTTTAATAAGATTTTCATTATTGTGTTTATATATCACTCGTTGCTTTTTTTGGTATAATTCTTTGCTTTTTTGTGTAATTTATTATTAATTATTAATATATAAGTCATTGTATTTTTTAGTATTATTCATTGTTTTATATGCATAATTTATTTTTTAATATATAATTCAATTTTTTTTCAAGTGTAACTCGTTTTTTTTAATACAAAGCATTTAGTTTTTTGGAAAGTTTCTTTATTATTTATCAAATTTTTATATTTTTTTGGCATATTTCATTGATTTTTGTTATAGTTTTATATTGTTCTTTTTTTTTTTTTGTAAAATCATTGCATTTTATGGTATAATTTTATTATTTTTTATATCATAGTGCATTGTTTATGTAATATGAAACTGAAATATATGGGATATATAATTATTCCAATGAAGAAAAATAATTAGGTTCCATATGCTAAAAAAAAGCTAAACAAAAAAAGAATTTGAAATTTTGCACACCAATGCTTAAATAAGTATATAAATATGCTTTTCTAAAGCCGGAATAATGCTTTTACTATGCTTAAATTAATTATAAATGCTTTTACAAATGCTTAAATCATATCATGCTTGACATGAAACTTACAAATGCTTAAATCATATAAATATGATGCTTAATATAAAAAACACTTTTATACTGGAAAAATGTGGTTCACTTAATTGTTTTTTATTGAGAGTCTTCTATGAAAAAGACTTTTGACAGTCAATTTCCTTTGTTTTGGCTACATTGGTGGAAAATTTATTAAAAATAATTCAGAGTTTTGGCCCAAGTCTTACGTTTCAATTGGAGGAAGAATTGACCCTGCATGCATACTTTCTATATTTTGTCTGTCTATATATATGTATGTATACACCCAAATAGAACAATTGCACAAACACAATGAAGACTTCCTTCATCTCTTTTTCTCTTTATGTGTTGATATCCAACTGTTTTTTCCTCACCTCATCCAAATCACTCTTTAATCTCTCTACTGATGAATACGCTCTCATTGCCTTCAAAAAATCCATCACAACTACAAACCCTTATTCCAATATCTTGCTCAAAAACTGGTCTGTTCACACCCCCATTTGTGGATGGATTGGTGTCTCTTGGGGCAAAAAACACCAGAGGGTCACTGCCCTAAATGTCTCCGGTTATGCGCTTGAAGGAACCATCTCTCCACATCTTGGAAACTTAACGTTTCTTCGATTCTTAGACATAAGCTCCAACAAATTCACGAGTTTCTTACCCTCTGAGCTGTCTAAGTTGCGCCGCCTAGAATATATAGACATTGGAAGTAACGACTTCAGCGGAGAGATACCCTCGTGGTTCGGAGCCTTATCTGAGCTTCAAGACATGTATCTCTCTATATAAGTTTTAAAATCTATATAAGTTTTAAAATATATTAATATATAATATGCCTTAATTAAAATTCAGATAGATATGATTTAAATATTTGAGATATTTCCACATTTATGATCGAATAGTATAATTTTCATCATTCTTGTTAATTAACAATATAATAATAGGATTTATAAAAAAAATTATAAGGATAAATATGAAAACTTAATGTAACGTGCACCACGTAGGACCTAAAATTATGGGGAGAACTTGAATGAACATTAATTTTAATAATATATAGAAAGATGTCACTCAATTAAATTCATCTTTCTCAAATATTTGTTGTTCTAAATTTCCAACACTAGTTATATGTGAAATTGCAATGTTTTATAATACTAGCTGGGAATTACGTGTGTTCCACGTATAACTTCTCTTCTATTTTTACATGATTAATTTATTATTAATAATATAGTAATATTTATTAATTAATGACCATTAATTTCAACAAAATAATAGCAAGTATGTGTAAAGAGTAATTAAAAAAGTTTAAACCAAATTTCTTATAATTTTATGTACAATTATCATAATTGTATGACACTCATAATAATCATCTATTATAATATACGTATCTAATTACAATTATATATATATAGGGTTGAGATTTGGTGAGTTTAAATTTTATATGAGAACGTGAGAATGATACATTTTAATGCATTTTTATCACATTGGAAATCCATATATGGCAGAAATGTAATGCATACATATTCTTATACATAAACTGCAATAACTTAATGCATTAACATCATAATGCATAAATTACATTAACTTAATGCATCGTTAAATCTGAGCCATTGATTAAAAAAGATTAAAGGTCCAGATTTATTCTCATTTCTCAACTAAGATAACATTCTCACCTGATCCTCTTCCTATATATATATATATATATATATATATATATATATGGAGAGTTCCAGAACCAAACTTTAGGTATAACAAGCATATATATGTCATAGTCAAACCTCCTTCAACCTTTTATATGTAAAATTCTAGCTAATTCAAATACTCCATAAAATAAAGGGACCTAGAGGTTTTTAAGGACGGTAACTATAGGGTATTCGACGATTATGGATACTTTAATGTGGGCCCACTATTTGAGGACAAATATTAAGCAACTTAGCCTTCCGTAGGATAATTTCAGGCCCGATCGGGCTCAATGTCACATGATCGAATTTTTCAGCCCGAACGCCTAGGTGGCATACCAAGCATTTCCACGTCGGCACCACCTAAAAATAAAAAATAAATAAAAATTTAACAACTTCACCGTGCTCAAATTTCTGGAAAAAACCAAACACCCCCAAATTATCATCATAAAATATAAAAAAAGAAAACTAAACAAACCCCCAAATGATTTGGTTCCGCCGGCGGCGGCCATGCCCCAGGTGTAGCTCCAGCCGTTGGCGTTGGAACATCGGGAGCGTCCATAGACAGACCGGCACCTTCCTCACCTAACACTCGATCAAGGAATCGATCGCGATGATGAAGGTGCCGCGGTGGCTGCGGACGACGCCTTTGGGGGACGAAGTTGTGCCAGAGGTGCAGAGTCAACAGCTCGAATTCGGTCTCCGGCCGCACCCAATTGAAATTCGGATCACTGCTCGACAAAACAGTGTCGTAATTCGCGACAAACCCCTGCTTCAAAGCTGTCAGCCCACCGGCCTCGGCAATGAGGACGAGCTTGGACTCGGCGTGGCGGAGGATGACGGAGATGGTGTGGGCGTTGAGGCGGAGGTTGACGGTGTTGAGGATGGCTCGGCCATGGGGATGGCGAGGTGGAGCTCGTATATAGCGGGAATATTGGGGGTGTTTGGTTTTTTCCAGAAATTTGAGCGCGGTGAAGTTGTTTATTTTTTATTTTTTTATATTTTTAGGTGGTGCCAACGTAGGGATGATTTGGCATGCCACCTAGTTGTTCGGTCTCAAAAATTTGATCACGTGCGATTGAGCCCAATCGGGCTAGAAATTGTCCTACGGATGATTAATTTGCTTAATATTTGTCCTCAAATAATAGACCCGCATTAAAGTATTCTTAATCGTCGAATATCCTATAGTTACAGTCCTTGAAAAGCCTCTAGCTCAAACAAATGAGTGTCCTCTAATTAATTAATTGACCTTAGAAGAAGCAAAAGTACATAATATATTTTCAATTACAATGTGGTTAAGTTATTACCATCTAATTAAGCTTATATACATATGTTCATTACTTTAAATTTTAAAGGTAATTTATATGATGACTTCAATTACTATATGGTTAATTATCGAAAAATATGCAACCTTTATTTTTATATATATTCTACACATGATTTTAAAAATTAAAATACCACCCACTGCCCCCTCCCTCCCCCTTTCCCTCACACAGCCACCACCATTGAGAGCATAAACTACAATATCTCGCTCAAATAATTTAAAGAATTATATACTCATTGATCTAAATTCACACTTTTTTAGAGATGTGAACCTCAACGGTATCCGTAAATATTGGGCATGGCAAAACCATATCGTCAATAAATGGCTGAATTCTCATCAAAATTAATAAAAGGGTAGAACAAATTTGCATAATTCAATAGCTAGTAATTCTGCGTTTGTAATTTGATGTATGATGTTTGTCCATATTTTGTATCATTCTTAAAATCCTTAATGTAATTTTTTAATTTATAAATTACGTAGTGGAAGAGTTTTATGAGGAGAAGGATTCTTATATTCGAGAGAAGTTTATTTCTCTAAGTTCAATGATTATATAATTAACATAACTTACAATATTTTTTTTAAAATAATAAATATAATAATAGGGATATATTAGGTAAACCGAATTTTGTAAGAATCCGCTCTTTTATAATAGGTATATGGATAGATATGGATAGATTATGCTATGTTTGGCTTTCTTAAAGCTTCACTTTGATCTCCTTTGTAAATAATAATTCCTTACTTTGTCTGATGATGCCGCGTCTTTCCAACTGTGTGGTATGTCATATGACAGGTGAATTACCACAACAGCTTTCTAATTTACCACTCCTGAGTTACCTCGCTGTGGGAGTAAATTCTTTATCCGGCGCAATCCCACCTCTCGTCTTCAACATATCAACCTTGCAACATTTAGATCTTGCATTCAATAAGTTTTCCGGTAGTCTTCCTTCGGACATGGGGCTTTCACTTTCCAATCTTCAAGAGCTTTTTTTGCTAGAGAACAGACTCAGCGGCCCAATTCCGAGCTCTATCAACAATGCTTCTCAGCTTAATATCTTCGAGTTGTCAGATAATTCATTCAGTGACTTCATCCCCATCTTTCCTGGTTTAAGGCAGTTACAAATATTAGCCCTCGGGGCCAATAATTTGAGCGCACCCAAAGAAATGGAATTTCTTTCTTCATTAACTAATTCTCACTATCTCCAGCTTATTGAAGTATCGGATAATCCACTCAATGGTGTTCTCCCTACTTCTATCGGGAATTTATCCCAATCGATGGACATTTTCTCCGCATCTGAAGCGAGTATTCGAGGCGTCATTCCTTCTGAGATTGGAAACTTGACGAGATTGACGAACTTGGTTTTATCTGTCAATCAGTTGAGTGGATCAATTCCAACTACTGTAGGGATCAATTCCAGCAGATTAGGACTTCATTATAATCAGTAATTTGTGTCAGATGAGTAATTTGTGCCAGATGAGTAATTTGATAGAGTTGTACTTGAGTGACAATGTGCTCGAGGGTCCGATACCTGAATGTTTGGGTGAAATTCTATCCCTGCAACGGATCACCTTTAACTCAAACAAGTTGAATTCCACCATTCCTTCCAACTTCTGGCATCTGAAAGGCCTCGTCTTTCTCAACTTGTCGTCAAACTATTTCACTGGTCAAATCTCTTCACAAATTGGAAACTTGAAGGTGATCAGCCAAATAGATTTCTCCTACAATCTATTATCTGGCCATATTCCTAGCTCAATCGACGGCTGTCAATCCTTGGAATACCTGAATTTGTCCAACAATAAGTTTGGAGGATCCATCCCTCAATCGATTGGAAACATGAAAGGATTGAGTGAATTGGATTTATCCAACAACAGTCTCTCTGGATTGTTACCCAAATCCTTTCAAGGACTCAATGGCTTGGAGTATTTTAATGTGTCGTACAACAGATTGGAAGGAGAAATTCCAAGTGAAGGTGCTTTTGCTAACTTTACTGCTCAATCATTCCTTAACAACTCTGCTCTGTGTGGTGCACCGAGATTTGAAGTGGGACCTTGCTCAGATGCTGGTGGAGGATCGGGATCGAAGAACATTCGTAGATTAATGAAGTATGTCCTGCCCCCTCTTGTTTCATCGATGGTCCTAGTGATCGTTGTTGTTATTCTCATTAGACGGCGGAAGCATATAAAAGTACCAATTCCGGTTGATACTTCTTTAGGTACTGCTTGGAGAGTAACTTCATACATTGAACTTTCGCGAGCCACAAATTCTTTCAGTGAAATGAATCTACTTGGAAGAGGAAGCTTCGGTTCAGTTTTCAAAGGAACATTTTCTGATGGTCTGAGTGTTGCCATCAAAGTGTTCAATTTAGAGTTAGAAGAAGGTAACAAGAGCTTCCAAACCGAAAGTAGAATTTTGAGCACTATTCGACATCGGAATTTAATTCGAATAATTGGTTGTTGTACCAACTTGGAATTCAAGGCCTTGATTCTTGAGTTCATGACTAATGGAAGCTTGGAGAAATGGTTATATTCCGACAACTATTGCTTAGATATTCTACAAGTGTTGAATATCTCAATAGATGTTGGTTTAGCTCTCGAATATCTTCACCATGGCAATACATCTCCTGTTGTACATTGCGATATAAAGCCAAGCAATGTACTGCTCGATGAAGATATGACTGCTCGTGTTGCTGATTTTGGTATTGCAAAGCTTTTTGAGGAAGGCGAGGCTATGGTTCATACCAAAACCTTGGCTACTATTGGCTATGCAGCACCAGGTGATGCTTTGAAATTTTATAAAATATTAGTTTTCTTTACTATAAATATGTAGCATTCTCATATTAATTGATTATTTGATGATTATATGATTCCTATTAGAGTACGGATCAGAAGGGAAGGTATCGACTAGTGCGGATGTGTACAGTTTTGGGATAATGTTGTTGGAGATGTTTACGAGAAAGAGGCCGACGGATGATATCTTCGATGAGGAAATGAGCTTGAGGGATTGGGTGAGCGAAGCATTAGAAGCAAATGCGATGAATCAAGTGTTGGCCCCTGCATTGCTCTCAGAAGGAGATCGGCGTCACTTCGTTGCGAAGGAGGAGTGTGTGGCATCAGTTCTTGATTTGGCAATGAAATGCTCAGCCATTTCCGCGGATGAAAGAATCAGCATGACAGAAGCAGCAGCCACTCTAAAGAAGATTAAAGCAAAATTTGCAAGAGAAATCACTCCAAGGCGTCAACAACATGCAATTACCATTGCTTGAGAAGAAAGTTTCTTAAGTTATTTGATATATTTAATGTGTATGGGAGAAGTTCTTATCTTTTTTCTTTTTGTTTGAAAGTGAACTTATCTTATGAAAAGGAAAACATTCAAACAATCTGCATTCAAATTACCAAATTATTATCTACTATTGATAAGCGATTTTGAATTTGCATACCACATTAATTGCAGTAAAAATCAAGGGATCAAATATCAAATTCCTCATCCTGTTTGAAAAGTGATGCTTATTAAACTTCCAAACAAACAATTCAAGAAATAGAGTGTTAAAATGTCTCACATTGATTGGAGATCCAGACATGAATTTCTTTGTAACAATGAGGTGTCCCTTTCATTAATTAGTCATTTTTAAGGGTAATTTGCCCTTATATTGTCAGTAACACATTGGTTGAAGATCTAAGCACGAACCTCTTTATACAATAATAAATAGCACTAAGTCAATTATGGCATTTATGTTTTAATGATTGTACTAATTTTTATTTCCATAATGTAAAATTTTCTATTAAATAAATAAATATTGTTGTCACTGTAATGTCATTAACATTTTAATTTACTGAAAATTTATGAAATATAAGGAGCATTTTGAAGAGTTAAAGTGGGCTATAATGGAATATATTTTAAGGCCCAATAATGAATTGTGAATCTTATTTGCATAATTTTGAAGAATTTGGACTTATAAATGCGTTCAAAGGCCCAACAGTTGGACGGCTGGACCACAACCCCACTACAGGTCTACAAATTCCTATCACATATCTTTTTTAGACTACGTGGAATTTATTTTTGGAAGTATTTGACCTCAAAAATTCTATACATTCAATATTTTATGTGGGTGGATAGCTTACGTCACGAGAAGACTTAGACCTGTAGACTTGAGGAAGCTGACATTTCGTCATTTCACACTATTGAAATGGAGAATGTAAGTTCCACACTATTGTTTGTTGCTTACGGTTATTTTGGATATAGTATATAACACAATTTGCATTCCTTACAGACCACTAATGGTCTCTAAGGGGTGCTCCAGCACTCTAGAGCACCCTTAGAGACCCATACCCCTGCATTCCAGGATGCTCCAGCACAATATTAAACAATTCTCCATTTCCATTTATTAAATTAATTCATGTATTTGTAAATAAATTTAAATACATAAATTAATAAATAATACGAATTTTCCATTAATATTTGAAAATTAGAAAATCACATGCCGCACACAATAAAAAAAACTACATAATTAAAAAAATTACATAAAACTAAAAATTACGAAAAAAAACTACGCTCATCCCCGCCGTTTCTTCACCTCCTCCACCTTCATCTTGTGAACATGGAGCTGCTCCTGCGTCATAAATCTCGTATCCCTGGAGACAACTTCCAAGTCCGTGGCATATTGTCTCTGCCGAACAGCTTCTTGTCTCGCCCGAGCATTTTCCAGCTTAGCTTGAGCTGATTCCCGCAACGCCAACGCGATCTCATGCTTGGCCTCGGCGAACTTGGTAAGTCGGGAGGTATATCGATCTATGACGGATTCAAACTGGGACGACCCCTCGACCGGCTTCTTTCCTTTGGACCTTGCCCTGGCCCTTGCCGCATCTCGACCCTCCGGCCGCGGAGGTACATTTTCTCCTTCGACAGACTGGGCTTTCTCCACGGAGGGCTGGGACGCAAAAGATGTATAGTTGCCCTCCGCGGTAGTCTTCATCCTCTTCATGGAGGGTACATTTGGGAAATTAGCGAGGAGGAACTTGGGATTGTCTTTGAGAATGTCCCAAGCTGCGAAATAGTGGAAAGAAGGGCTTTGGGTAATTTGCTTGTAGATGGCTTGGGCCTCGGATATCACCATTCCGTCATCAGCACCGCTTTGCCGGCGAGCTTGGGCTTTCTGGAAAGCAATAATCCAGGCTTTAACGGCAGTTTGGATGCGGCCGAAAAAGCTCCTCACCATCTTCTTGTTGAGATCCAAGTTGAACTTGTTGTTGAAACACTCTTGGACAGCGCCCCGATATCTCTCGCCGGACTGATCGCAACCGACGATGGAGTTGCAGTTCTCCTACACCCAAATTTGTGCCAAGTAAGTGGCTTGTTCGTCGGTGTAGTTGTGCCGCTTGATGCCCTTGACAGGTACCTCATTATCTTCCTTGGCAGCGGCGGCGGAGGTGGCGATGGCTTTGCCCTTGCCCTTCTTTTTTCTTCCTCCGGTTGGGACGGCGCCGGTGCCAAAATGAGGCGATCCTTGGTGTTTGTCGCCGGACTGTCGGTGTCGGGGGAGAACAATGGGTACGATTCGGCGGAGGCCAGAGTTGTGAGGTTGATTTGATCAAGCCCCGCCCCCGTGAAACCATACATGTCGTCGGATAGGTCAGGAAACCACGCTGACGAATTGGGTTGTTGGGATCCATAATTTTTTTGGGATGAATTTGTTGGAGAAATGAAGGAGCTGAAAATAATTTGAGGGATGAAAGGGATGAGAGGTGTGAAAATGAGGGAGATGAAAATGGGTATTTATAGGCAAATTAAATGAATTAAAAAAAAAAATCTTTCCCTACCGTTGGCTGCCATTTTCATGCCGTTGCATTCAAATTTTTTTTCCCGTTGGCGTGTGGCCAACAAGCGCCCGCCTTTTTTTTTTCGCGCCCGCGCGTGTATTACACGCACAGCTCGAGCCCTGCTCAAGCCGCGCCGCTCCGCCACGCTGCTGCCTCGAGCCACCCCCTGCTCGAGCACCCGTCGAGCACACCCCATCGAGCAGCGATACATATAGCTTAATAGATTAGTATATCATCTTGGATTCTAGGATACTTGAAATTTCAGTTGTGTTTCGAATTTCAGTTATTAGTGAGAGTGTAGTTTCCTTTCACGAATTCTAATAGGGTATATAAAGTCCTAATTAAAATTTGTAGACTAAACTGAAAAATAGAAGTAGTTGAGATTGGAAATAAACATTGAAAATAATCTAAAAAAACTAATAGTAGTACCATATTGAACTATTTATAAGAATAACATGAGTATATTAGTATTATATTACATCTCCTTCATAGGCAAACTCTATTGTATAGGTAATGGTAAAAGATAATATTATTACTCACTTCACATCAGTTTTAGGGGTATGAGTTTTAATAATTTTGATAAGGTATGTGTGTGTAGAAAGGATTCCGCATTATTTCTAGTGTGTTATTAATTAATGAGTATAGTGGTGGACTCAATAGTGGTATTTTGTGTAAATTTGAGTATTGTGAGGTTAAAGATCTTTTTATGGTGTGATGTTCATAAATGAACGATACATGTTACTATTAAGGATGGACATAAATAGAATTAAATGCATATTTTTCGTGGAATAGTATTAATCGCATTTTTTTCATGGATAGATGGAATATAAGAAATCTATACTACCTAAGAAGCCATTCTACTAAAATATTTTATCTGATTATGGACGGATGGACACAATATCTATTTATGATTGTACTATAACTGCTTTGCTTGTAATGTAAGTTTCTCCTATGAACAAATAATTTTAGTAGTGACAGTAAACTTATTGATATGTGTACTGAAAATTCAGGAAGATTGAGAAGCTTTCAAGGCCCAACATTGAGTTGTGAATCATACCTACAAAGCATCAAAGAATTTTTATTTATAAAGGCCCAAACCGTGGACAACTAGCCCATTGCATATCCTTTTCATAATAGACAAAAACTTGGGTGCAAGTGTTCCACCGTAGAACACCCGCCCATTTGCCCCGCCCCGCCCCGCCCCGACCCGTTTGACCCGATCTAACCCCTTTTCGACCATTTTTATTTTATTTACCAGTTTTTTTTTTGCCGCTTCTTCTTTGGTCAAGACGCGAGCGAGGGGAGTCGAAGGCCTCGGAGCGAGCCGTAAAAGTCCAAAATATAGCTTGCCGATTATCCTTATTTTAGTAATCGGAGCGAAGGCGGAGCCGTAAAATCGGAGTAGAAAAAAAAGCTGGAATTAAAAAATAAAAAAAATTATAAAATTAAAAAATTAAAAAAGAAAAAAATTAATGTAGCGCGTAAGACCCACGAGCGGCGCGTGGATCTCAAGCGCGGGGCAGGGCGGGCGCATGGCAGGTCGGGGCGGGGCGGGTTGTGTACAAATGGGTGTAGACTTATGCACCCAAGTCCTTCTCTTCATAATATCACGCGACGGTGGACTCGAACCCGTGACTTTTAGCCCGAGCATTAACAACACTACCACTATGCTTATACACGCACAAAATTTTATCTTTAGTGGAAGCACTTCGTGAAATTGTGAAAATTAATTATTTTTTCTTATATATAGAAAAAAAATTGTTTCCTTTTGATGAGAAGAATGTGCATGTATGAATTTGAGTTTGAAAATATGATTATTTCATTGAGGTTGCTTACGGATATAAATTTTTGAGATTTTAGAAAAATGAAATTGATTTTATGTTTGAAGCTTCTTTAATAGTGCTCACACCTCATGTAATTGAATGACGTGTTGACATGAAGTCTTCTCAAGTAAACTATTTAACATGTGAGACCGGTTTTTTACTCCTGTTGACCCAAGTCTTTACTTTTTTTTTTTCAATTTTTTTAAAGCTCGGTCTTCGGCTCTAATTTTAATCTATAAATAATCGTAGTGGCAACAATTTGGATCGTTCGTCTCGTTCCAATTAACAAAAGTTTAGTCCAAAACTCCATCATGATTGAAGGTTCTGTTTTAAATTTTAATCTATAAATAATCGTAGTGGTAACAATTGCAAATCCATCAAGAATGAAGGTTTTGTTTCCTATTACATAAACCACAAAAGTGTAGTCCAAAACTCCAATATTTTTCGTTTTGTGTTTAATCATTCTCTTAGGCTTACGATTTTTTCTAAAAAAAAAAATTATTTCTTTATAATTAATTGCGGACACCTCTTGTCTGGCTGTCTTGTCTATACTATTCTTGCTCAATTAAAGCATAACATGCCAAAATGAATGACTCTATATTATTGCAGTTCTCTGCTAGTCAATTTCCTTTTATTTTGATCACATCAATTAATTCGAGGCATGTTCATGATAAATAATTCATGGTTTTGACATAAGGAAATAAAAAAATTACGTTTCTTTTACTCGGCTAGTAATTGAGTTTAATTACAAATTAATTTTTGTAAATAAATTGTGCCATGTATAATAATCTGGGTGATCCCTTTTTTTTTTTAAGCATAGTAGTTATATTTTTCTAGTAATAATAAACTTTGTGTATTTTAAAAAATTGTTCAATTAAGGTTGTCAATTATATCACAATGGAAGAAAAGAACTAATTTTAAACTGTCTTGGTGTTTTAATTACTACACACCCATTGTATGGCCCACAAACTCCTGACGACAACTATATCACTTTTGTAGTCTTCGGTTGAGAGAGTCTTCTACCAAAGTACAGTCTTCCACAAAATCGTGACGACAATTATATCACTTTTATTTTGGGCACTTTCATAATATTATTACTCACTTCACATCAGTTTTAGTAGTACAAGTTTTAGTAATTTTGATAAGGTTATGTGACTGTACAAAGGATTCCGCACTATTTGTAGTGTGTTATTAATTAATGCGTATAGTGGTGGACTCAATAGTGGTATTTTGTTTAAATTTGAGTATTGTGAGGTGAAAGATCTTTTTATGGTGCGATGTTCATAAATGAACGATACAAGTTAATATTAAGGATGCACACAAATAGAATTAAATGCATATTTTCCGTGTAATTTATTAATCGCATATTTTTCGTGGACAGAGTATCAGAAATCTATACTACCTAAGAAGCCATTCTACTAAACTATTTTATCTGATTAAAGGGAGGATTGTGCCGTTATTTATGATTGTACTATAATTGTTTTGCTTATAATGTAAATTTCTCCTATGAACAAATAATTTTTGTAGTGACGGTAAACTTATTTATATGTTAAAATTCATGAAGTTTGAGAAGCTTTCAAGGCCCAACATTCATTGAGTTGTCAATCATACCTACAAAGCATCAAACATTTTGAATTTATAAAGGCCCAAACCCTAGACAACTTGCCTATTGAATATCCTTTTTGTAATATTATTTACATTCTGTATCACTTCCTATGCTGACCAAGATCGTGGCTCCTCCGGGTACTCTGTCTGTTGGCTTCAAGAATCTGGTGCTTCGTGACTTGTAGATTGAATAGAACGTTGTTGCCTAGCTACAAGCTTCCAACCCTATGCCCATTTGCATTGTATCGCCATCTTAACATCTCAACAAAAGATTTTCACCGATTTTACCCAAGATCCCACCTGTTCTTCCCTGCACACCATCTTTCGACTTTGTGTCCTCCTAGACACACTTTCACTCGATAAAGACTAAAATGAACAAGAAAAATACTAGAAAAGATGGACACAAATACGGATTCATTATCCGTTATGCGGAAGAATTTCTGAGTTGCCTAACTTTTAACGTTTCTTTTAAAATGCCAAGATGAAAAAACGTGAGAGTAGAAAGAAATAAGGAAGAATGGCGTTGAAACCCTACCCCACCTACTCAAAATGAGAGACGAGTAGAAGAACTTTTTGTTCACCAAATTCCCTCAACTTTCGATGGTAAAGGCAGTCCGGTAGAAGACATGGACTGGATTCGTTCTTTAGAACGAATTTTTCGATTCCTTTGATGTAATGATCTTGAACGTCTCGAGTGTGTGACGTATCAATTTAAAAGAACTGCTGATTATTAGGGGAAGCTCGATAGATGACGTATACGTTAGATGAACGTGTGACGTGGGAACAATTTAAGGAAGTCCTTTATGAGAAGTACGTGCCACGGAGTTATCGTATGCAAAAAGCAAACGAATTTGTGAATCTAAGACAAGGAAAGAGATCAATAGTTGAATACGATCGTGAGTTTTGTGAATTAGCTCGATTTGCACCTAATAAGGTGGATACCGACGAAAAGATGTGTGAGGACTTACGAGCAGGATTAAGGCAAGATATTCGAGTTGTTCATGCAAGTCAGAGTGGTCTGACTTATGCAGAAGCCCTTAACTGAGCCTTGGATATAGAGTTGGCAATGCAACCAGAGAAAGGATCGCAATCTTCAGCGAATCCTCAATTTCAAAGCAAGTCGATGATAGCTGGTGCCTCATATCCATTTCGACAAAGCCAGATTACGAAGAGAAAAGGGAAGTGGAGTGGTGGATCCCACTCAAACAAAAAGCCGTGGAAGAAGCAAGAACAACAGCAACAACAACCTCAGAAATCTCTGAAAGTGAAAGTCTAGTATGCTAATCGAAGTAGCATACCCACAGGACCCCAGGGACTTTCTCCGTGTTCGAAGTGTTGCAAGATGCATCAAGGCATCTGGAAAGCTGGGAGTAATGTTTGTTTAACTTGTGGTCAGCCTAGTCATTTCTCAAACCGATGCCCAAGTAATTAGAAAGGAATGATCGGTGGAAAGCCGAATCATTATCAGCCCTCTCAGATGAGAGCAGTAGAAGCAGCTCCGCAGCAGGAATACCCCCAGCCTCAGCGTAAAGCGCAAATGCAAAAGCTGCAACCTCATCGAGTCTTCGTAATTGAGCAAAAACCTGGAATTAAAGACCAAGGAAATCTCACAAGTATGGGAAAGTTGAAAGGCGTGCCTGTTAATGTTTTATTTGATACCGGTGCATCGCATTCGTTTATATCTAGTGCTTGCGTAGAAAAATCTTGGCTTGAATATAGAAGAATCGAACCAGGTGCTTAGAGTATTAACCCCTTTAGAAATATCATCGTTAGTTTCGTGAGTCTGTTCAAACCTAGAATTTGAATTCGGAAGCCGTAAGTTATCCACGAAATCCCTAAATCTAATCAAGATATGGGATGTAGATATAATTTTGGAATAGATTGGTTAACCGAGAAATTTCACGACGATTCGATGTGATCAGAGACAATTTTTGTTTTAACCTCCCAGAGAAGAGTCGATCGCAGTGTTTGGAGTAGAGAGAAGAGTAAAGAATAGCGTGCCGATTATCTCGGCTATGAGAGCAAAGAAGTTGATGAGAAGGAAGGATACAAAAGCATATCTAGTTTATTTGAATAAAGATGATGAGCATGAGCCAAATATTGATGACGTAGCCGTTGCGAGAGAATTTAATGACGTTTTTCCAGAAGTCTTACTGGGATTACCTCCGGATAGACAATTAGAGTTTACGATTGATCTAGAGCCTGCATCAGCCCGATTTCAAAAGCTCCGTACAGAAAGGCTCCGAAGGAACTTCAAGAATGAAAGATCCTACTGCAAGAGTTGTTGGATTTAGGTTTCATTCGACCGAGTGTTTTCCCTTGAGAAGCTCCAATTCTATTTGTGAAGAAGAAGGATAATAGTCTAAGAATGTGCATAGACTATCGAGAGCTTAATAAGATCACACTTAAGAACAAGTATTCTTTGCCAAGGATAGATGAGCATGTGTTTTCTCCAAATTAAATCGACTTAAGGTGGGGATATCATAAATTGAAGATTAGACAAGAAGATGTCCTAAAAAAAATTGCATTCAGAACGAGATATGGACATTACGAATTCGTAGTAATGCTATTTGGATTGACCATCGCTCCAGCTGTTTTTATGGACCTAATGAACAGAGTTTTTTCCACTAATATACCAAGATATCGTATATTCAAAGAATGAAGAAGAACACGAAAAACATTTACAAATCGTGTTAGAAAAGTTGAGATCGGAAAAGATGTATGCCAAATTCAGCAAGTGTGAATTTTGGCTAAAGGAAGTAAATTTCCTAGGACATGTTGTTTCGTCCAAAGGAATTAAATTTGATGGAGAGGAAGTGAAAGCTATTCAAAAATGGAAATTGCCGACGTCAGTATATGAAATTCGTAGTGTCCTCAGTTTAGCAAGTTACTATCGATGACAACTTTGTTAAAGAAAGAATCGAAGTTCAAGTGGACGAAGGAATGTGAGAAAAGTTTTCAAGAGCTTAGGTCAAGATTGACTACAACTCTAGTGTTAGCCCTCCCTGAAATGGGAAAGGACTATACGATCTACACCGATGCATCATCCAAAGGTTTAGGATGTGTGCTAATGTAAGATGGAAGAGTGATTGCATATGCATCAAGATAGCTCAAACCTCATGAAAGAAAAGAAAAAGTACCCAACGCATGATTTGGAGTTAGCAGCCGTCGTACATGCTTTGAAGATTTGGAGACACTATCTTTATGGTGTTAAGAGTGAAATCTTTTCAGATCACAATCTGAAATATTTCTTCGAAAAAAAAGAGCTAAACATGAGACAAAGACGATGGCTTGAGTTAGTCAAAGACTACGATTGCAAACTTTCCAATCATCCCGGAAACGCTAACGTTGTAGCTGATGCGTTGAGTAGGAAGGAAAATCGGAGAATCTTGAGAAAATGAAGTTAGGATTTCTTCTATCCAATGAAGAAAAACTCATTAAGGAGTTTATAAGGATAAGAATTGAAGTAGTTTTACCTCCAAAGACGGTAGAATAAGTGATTGCTTCATTGGTAGTGATGCCAGATTTAAAATCTTATATCATAGAAGGCCAAAGAAAAGGCGAGAAGCTAGAAGCATTGAGGCCTAGAAGTTGGAAGCATTGAGGCCTAGAGTCAGAAAAGGAGAAGTCGAGGATTTTTAAGAGTCGAGTGACAACGCTTTGTTGTTTAGAGGAAGAATTTACGTGCCAAATGACAAGAAGCTCAGGAACGAAATCATGAGCTTTACTCACGAGACATCGTATACCGTTCACCCCGGTAGTACAAAGATGTACCAGGACTTGAAACAACAATTCTGGTGGGAAGGAATGAAGAAAGATGTGGCCATGTTCGTTGAGAAATGCTTAGCTTGTCACCAAGTGCAGTCCTTGCACCAAAGACCATTTGGATCTTTGCAGCCGTTACAAATTCCTAAGTGGAAATGGAAAGGTGTCACCATGGATTTACAAATTCCTAAGTAAATATACTATATGGATAGTTGTGAATAGATTGACGAAGTATGCTCATTTTACACCTATTCCACACACCTACACATCTGACAAGTTGGCACATATTTATGTCAAAGAAATTGTGTGATTGCATGATGTACCATGTACGATCACTTCCGATCGAGATTCAATGTTTACCGCCTATTTTTGGGAAAGTTTCCAAAAAAGAGTTGGGAACAAAGCTTCAGTTTAGTACTGCCTATCATCCTCAGACCGATGATCAATCGGAAAAAATGATTCAAATTCTTGAGGATATGTTGAGAGATATGTTGTTAGATAAAAGAGACAATTGGGAGAAAATCTTACCTCTTGTCGAATTTGCCTACAACAACAGTTATCAAAATACGATAGGAATGGCCCCTTACGAAGCTCTTTATGGAAAGAAATGTAGATCTCCACTCTAATTGAACGAAGTAAGCGAGAGAAAAGTTATAGGGCAAGAAGCGATCGAGGAGATGATAGAATCTGTTCGTCAGATTCGGGAGAGAATGAAAGAAGCTCATAGTCGGCAGAAGTCATATGCCGATAATCGAAGAACCGAGTTAGAGTTTGAAGTAGGAAGTAAAGTCTTGCTAAAAGTATCCCCTTCGAGAGGAGTACATCGTTTTGGTGTACAAGGAAAGCTAAAGCCGCGATATATATATGACTGTTCGAAATCCTAGAAAGGATTGGAGCTTTCTCGTATAGATTAACTTTGCTTCCCAGTTTGGGGAATTCGCATAATGTGTTTCACGTATCGCAATTGTGAAAGTATGTTTTTGATCCAAAACACGTAATTAGACGAGAAGACATAGCTTTAAAGCCAGATTTAAGTTACGAGGAGAAACCTGAGCAAATTCTGGATCATAAGATTCAACAGCTTAGAACGAAATCGATTCCCCTCGTTAAGATCAAGTGGTAACACCACGATCTTGAAGAAGCTACGTGGGAACTTGAAGAAAAGATGAAAACGAAGTATCCCGAGCTATTTTCTCAACGTTAGCAAATTTCGAGATGAAATTTTTTTTAAGGGGGTGAGGATGTAATACCCCGAACTTTGCAAAGTCATTAAGTGCGCATTAAACAAGTTTATATGCCGATATTATGTGTTTTGAGTGCTTAAAATTTCAAAGAAAAATAATTTTCTTGTAAAATAACGAAACTGCCCTTATGTGCTTTCATGTGATTTTCCTCGTTTCGATTATTTGAATCGAGTATGTTATGCATTGTTTGAGCATTAATAGATGAGTTTGAGCTTGAGTTGAATTTCGGAAAATTCTGAGAACTTTTACTTTTTGATGAATAGTAATGTTAACCGAGAAAATACTATTCATCGACCGACTCCGAATTTAGTCTAATTAGTGTCTTTTGAATCTAGAATTTATTCTAAGACTTTTGAGATATGTCGGAGAATTTTGCGAGATTATTTGAAAGAAGTTTTAAAAATAATTGCTTAACGGCATAATTAGCCGAGCACTTTTTAAGTCGTTTTGATCTGAAATTAGCCGAGAGATTTTCGACGTCGAGAAAGAGTTGATGAGAGATTTAAGTCGTTTGAGAGATAAATGAAATAATAGGGATATTTTCTACCAGAAAACTTTTTATTCCGGGTATCCTAAGCTGATAAAAATCTGCATACTTATCCAAATAATTGTTGAATTCCTTTGCCCATTCTCACTTAAAGGGCGTGTAACACACTCCCTCATTCCCTTAATGATTGTAGTTGATCTCTCTCGATTAATCCCTCACAACACATGACTAAATACATCACCCTTATACTATTATTCCACATTCTTCATTTTCAACTTATCATCTCTCATTATTCTCTCTTTGCCGAAGGAAAAGAGCAGCAACTCCCTTCTCCATTTCTTCTCTCTTTTTCATCGATACACATATACAAATATATACCAAAAAATATTCCTCCATGAATCCATGCTTGAAGCTTGAGGATTATTGAAGTATTTTCCATCTTCTCTTCTAAGATCACCAAGAAGTAAGTTATATCTTTTCATGCTTGAATCAAGCTAAGAAAATCCTTTCTAATTCCTTACTTTCCATCGATTTTTCTAGCTTCAAAAATAAGGAATTTGATCCTTATTTATTCAAGCAATGATCTTACACCCTTGTATATCTTTCATGCAAGGAAAGAAGTGAAAATCCATCACCCTTCAATCCTCAAATCCATTGAGTTCTTTAAGCCAAGAAGGAGTTTGAATTTTATTTTAAGTATGATATTCTTCAATTTATGTATATATGTATATGTATGAAGATAAAGTAAAAACATGCATGTTTACTTTATGTTTAGGCAAACCTTAGGGTTGTGATGATGATGAGGATCGATGATGATGATAAGATGATCAACATAAGGTTTAGAAATTGATCTAGGAAGTAAAACATGAAGAGAAATAATTTTCTTAGCTAAAATTACAAAAAAATTGATTAAGAGAAGAAAATAGGAAAATAATTTCTTGAGGAGTATTTGATGATTATTTCATGATATGATGATAATATATGTCTATGATGATTATTTGAGTGATTTATATGCATGAATGTGAAGATGACAATTTTTATGAATTTATTTACATATAAATCGATTTTTATGGATATAAAACGAAGAATATGTGTTTATATGCTTATTTATGAATTCAATGATTTTTTTGATGAATATGAGTATGAAGAAGCATGAAAATATGAACAAGTTATGATTTTAAGTCATTATATGAATTTTAATGAAAAATTCGATCTATATATATATATGTGTGTGTGTGTGTGTGTGACGAAAATGAGTTTGTGATGATTTAGATGGTTTTAAATGAAGTATGATGATATTGATGATGTTATGATGTTCTTGAAAATTTTTTGAGTAAGTTAAGATGCATGAGAATTAATAAATTGAGTAATAATAATTTTTATGAATTAATATGAATTCTTGAGAATTTTATGAAATTTTCGATGAAATGAGTATATATATGAGTGTTCGTGATATTCTTGAGTTAAACATGAAGATATGAAGATGTGTTCTTCATGTTCTTGATGAAATATGAAGATTTGAAGATGATATAAAATAATTACAAATTAATTATTTTTATATAAAAATTCGAAATATATGTATATATATTAAATTGATGAATTTCATTAACTAAAAATGAAATTAAGGAGTAACTGAGTTATTGAGCATTATTTGAGTCAAAAGAGAAAGATATAAAAATTCTATGAATTTTTTATTAAGAGTTCGATATATATATATATAATATATATATATATATATATATATATAATAGAAATTAAAGAAAGAAGAAGAAATAATTAAATGGAGTCATAAGTTAAATAAAACAAAGAAAGATCCTTCTTTGTTGAGGATGTGAAGATTTTGATGATATAAGAGATGAAATGCATAAGTATAATGCTTGATGTTTAAAAGAAAATGGAATATTAATATTAATATTTATTTGACGAATAAAAGGAAATTAGAATAAAAGAAAATGAAATTTTCTATGAGAAGATGTCTTAAAAATCGAGTATAAGAGTTAAAGAGCTAAATCATATGAAGTTGAGTTCGTTTATTTATGATGGTTGAGAAATTAGCCAAAGAAATAATAGAATAATAATAATAATAATAAAATTAGAATATTCAATTTAATGGAATATTTCCATAAAAAATTAAAAAGTTGGAATGATGTGAGTTATAAGTTGATGTTTATGCTCTTAAGTATGCTTTGATGTTTAAATGATGCTATGAAGTGTTAAATAAGTGAAGAAAAGTTATAAAGTTTGAAACTGAGCAAGTTTTACATATTAAATATGAGAAAAACGAGTTTAATAAGTTTAAAGACTTGAATGTCAAGTTCTTGATGTTATATTGAGTATTGAGTGATTTGATGATGATGTTTGAGTAAAAATAAGCAATTTTGCTTTTTGAATCACTTAAAAAGGAGTTAAAACATAGAAGCTATTTAGCGTCGAAGTTTTGAAAAGAAAAGACGAGTTTTTATGAAATAAAAACGAAAATTTAAGAGTTTTTAATAAAGAAAAGATTAATTAATATTATTTGATGTTGAGTATTAAGAGTATATACGAGTATTAGTTCGTAATTTGTAAAATGACGATGTATTTTAGAATCGAGAAATATTAAATAGAAGTTTGAATTGTAAATTCAAAAAATAATTATTATTATTTGAGTTATTAAATATTTAACGAAATTATGTTGTTAAAGTCCGAGGTTATAAGTTTCTAAAAGTTAAGAGTTGAGCAACAATGAGTCAATATGTGACTGTGTTTGAAATATAAATTATTTCTGAGTTTATATATAATACTTGATTGACATTGTGCGATTAAGTGGGATTTTTCTAATCCACTTATCTATTAAGTCAATCATTTATCTATTATGAATGCTCGATTATTGATGTGAATGCTTGACTATGATATGAATGATTTGTGATGATAATAGTCGAGATTTTATGATATGATTTTCTGAGTTCATATAACTCGAAAACTTGAAAGTATAAGACGAGATAAATAGTAACTTCTCATTTTGTGTGAAGTATTAAAATATTATTTTCTAGAAACGAGAATTTGAGTTTGAGATTTAATTAGAAACCGAGCAAAGACGATAATCCGAGAACGAGAAATCAAGAAAGTTATTGCTGTAGAAAAGTTAAAGATAAGAAAAACCTGAGTCATGTAGAAGTCCTTCAGCCGAGCCCTAAGTCTATTTTACAAATTTCGAGACGATAAATTCGTCCTTATTCAGTATTATTTCTTAAAGGGCCGAGCGGGACTGAGAAGTAGTCGGAAGGCGTAAAGTAAGCTACCTTAACTCAAAATTCCAGAACTCAGGTGGGCTTTTCTGAAACCAAATCTACGATAAATGTTTTTAGTTATTGAGTAATATTATGTGAGCTTTTAAAATTAATTGACTTGCCAGATATCTGAGTTTTGTATGCTTTATCATCTACATGAGTTATTATATCGGCAGGAACCCACGTGTGGTTATTGAATTGATGAGGTGACTGTGAGCTTTATTTCGGTTTAGCCACTCACAGTGTTTGAGAAGGAGGCCTACTTCTCGTCACAATGTTGATGTGGTAGATGATTCATACCTGTTATATTATGTTTTGATAGCGCTGTCGTTTCAAGAAAAATAAAATGATTTATTCATTCACAAGTAAAATGTTTTCAAATGAATTAATGCTTGTGATGCAGTGGCAAGGCAAGTTCAATTATATAGCTCTATTGAGCAATGTTTTAAAATGTTTTGGTATGTGTTCACTGAGTATGAAGTAATGTGCATGTTAGCTATGGATGAGGATGGCGATGAAGAGAACTGGTGGTGTGTCATATGTTGAGTTGAAAGTTTAAGTCGGCAATTGTATGTCTTCATACATGTAGTTGTTGAGAGTGAGTTGATGTCTCCGCTGCATAATAATCTCTTTTGATATACCTTTTGATATAAATCTCTGATGGTGTTGAAACAATGAGCCGTTTGCTCGAAACAATTACCTATTCTCTGTCTATGTCTGCTTGACTTGGATTTGAAACTCTAATTATGATATGTGAAACCGATGTAATCATTCGTGCTTGTTTATTTTGTAACAGCCCGACTTTCGGATTGACGGCTGACCCCACAAACCATCACAAGTCCTTTCTAGCGTGTGTTGTCCTCACTCGCACGCTTCCTAGGAAAACTTCCCAGGAGGTCACCCATCCTAGTACTGCTCCATGTCAAGCACGCTTAACTTTGGAGTTCTTCCATGATAGGGACCAGAAAAGAAAAGAAGATGCATCTTGATGGTATGAGTAGATCTATCAATTCCTTTAAGCTCTCCTTGAATATGTCGTCCCATTCCGACATATTCTTGGAATTCATCTCGTTCGGGTGTGTTCCGGTTCATCCTTGCCCCCCTCCGCTTGGAAGTCTTATCGGAGCTGCTCCTTGTCCGTGCCTTTGCACCGGCGATCACTCCGTACTTCAGCCCCGGGCGTCACAGGCCCACCAGCTTCCACTTGGTTCGTCCCCGAACCACACCGTACTGGGAGAGGTTCGGCTCTGATACGATACCAGCTCGGCTTCCGGATTGACGGCTGACCCCACAAACCATCACAAGTCCTTTCTAGCGTGTTTTGTCCTCACTCGCACGCTTCCTAGGAAATCTTCCCACGAGGTCACCCATCCTAGTACTGCTCCAAGTCAAGCACGCTTAACTTTGGAGTTCTTCCGTGATAGGGACCAGAAAAGAAGATGCATCTTGATAGTATGAGTAGACTTATCAATTTCTTTAAGCTCTCCTTGAATATGTCATCCCATTCCGACATATTCTTGGAATTCCTCTCGTTCGGGTGTGTTCCGGTTCATCCCTGCCCCCCTCCACTTGGAAGTCTTATCGGAGCCGCTCCTTGTCCGTGCCTTTGCACCGGCGATCACTCCGTACTTCGGCCTGGGCGTCACATATTTTGTGTAGCTAGCCATCTAAAAGTATGTTGATATGGTTAATAAACCCTTATTTCCAAGCATGATTCCTTGTTGAGTCGAGTTTATTTGATGGTTTCACATTCTTAATTCGATAGAGTTAATATAGTGATACTTCTCAAGTTGAGTTGTAACAAAAGTGATATGTTTATTTGATGGTTTCACCTTCACACTCCAATGGAGTGTGGTCGTTCCTACACACCAGATTTCGGGTTGTGACACCAGATCTGCCTAAGCTGCAAGTGCCGAGGCAACGGCTTGATCTCATTGCCGCGAAGCTCCCCTGCAGGAACAAGGGCAACTGGTTGAGACGTTGCTCGACTGTATGTGTAGGTAGCGGCTCCGGGTTTGGCCGGTGCCTGCAAGGGAAATTACCCCGTGCATCTGCTTTTGGTGACGAGGTGCTTCCCTATGCCTAAGCAGTTTATCTGTAAGGATCTGGTGTCGCGTTGAGGCAACGCGTGGCTGTATCGTCCGCAATGCGTTGAGGGCTAAGCTACAGCTCCCCATCGGATCGTGTGAACTTAATTTTCATTTCCACTCTTGTCCAGAATTGCACAAAAAGAAGTTAATGCTCTGTTCCTGTCATCCTCTGTTATAAGAAATTATTTTATCATATCAATGGGTTTAATCGAGCCGAGTGGAGCCAAATAGTGGGTTGTCTAAGATTGACTCGTTTAACTAAACGAGCTTCTCATTTAATTATTGAACAACTAGTTATCGAGTCGAGTGCAGAACGGAGCTTCTTAAATTTAGACTCTCATATAAAATTTTAGTTATTTTTCAAAAATAATGGGATTATTAAGAGGAAAACTTAGACCATGTCTAGATGCTTCCAAAAAATAAAGACGAAAAATTAAAAAGGCCCGGCCCAATTGGCTAGTTACTTAACTAGTTTAGTGGGTTATGATTTCTATGTTATCTCAATTATTCTTTTTCAATGTCGTTGTCTGATTGTGGAGAAGAAGAGTAGTAATGAGTTAAGCCTTTTCATCGCTCTTTATAAATACTACATCCGGCGCTGGAAACTGTTCGAGTATTTCATTTTTTTTCCGTCCATAAATCTTTTGTTTTGTAGACCGTTGCTCCGCTCACAATATGGGACCACACATCATTAAGAACAACACTAGATTTGATTTCTTAAAATCCATTCCAAAAAGTTTCTGGCACTTTTATTATGTTTTAAATTTAAATTTATCTCAATAGCTACTACCCTAACCTCACCCTCCGAAGAAAGATGTAATATATATTTATCAACAATTGAGTTAATTAATTGTTGTGCTTGAAGTTTGATTATATATTTAAGAATAAATCTCTCTACAACTAGTTACTGATCCATGTTTTTCTTTGTTCAGGTAGTTGATGTGAAGAATCATCAAAATAGAACTTTGAAATTTTGAAGTTTGATTATATACTTAAGAAATTATTTTATCATATAATTAAGGGCAAACATAATCGAACCGTAATGGCCTGTTCGGTTCAGTCAGCAGAGCAGTTTGATTTTCGGTTCAGTTAGAAAATCTGAGAAATCGAATTGAGATTCGGACAGTTTTCGATTTCAATGAAAACCATCGAAACGATTTTTTTTAGAACCTTTTCCGTTCCTCTTGTTGTTAGTGCTTATCATTTAAGCCTATGTGAATCTTGGCAACGTCTTTGTTTATGTGATAAATCCTCGCAAATATTTGTTATATGGTTAATGGACGAATACGGAGATGAAACATGGTGGAGACGGGAATTTGTGATGAAGATACGGCGTCCTTATGAGCTTCGAGGAGTAGTTGTGCCCATTGAAATCTTTAGAAATGGCGACATGTTGCTTGCCAATGAACTGAGCCCCAAACTGTATTGCTACACGAGCGAGACTAATACTATTCGAGAACTTGATGTTACTAAATTGTTTGGCAAGGTTGGTATCAGACCGAGCATTTATACCCCGAGTTTTCTTTCACTCAAGACATTCGCGATGGAAGATGTAAGCTCATTCTGATGTTTCTTGCCCCCATTTTCATACTACGTTTGTTAGACGTGAAGCAAACATTGTGGCTCATAGTTTAGCTAAAATGTCTAAGAATTTTCCTTCTACGTATATATGTTTGGGATGAATCTCCTCTGATTGATGTTGAGGATTTTCTTCGTTTCCCATGCGTTTGTGTTTATTCAATAAAAGGCCTCAAACTTTTTCTCAAAAAAAAAAAAAATAAATAAATAAATTGAGTTTATTTTGAGAGTGATTTCGAATAAGCTCATTCTGATTTTGAATCTTTTAATTCGTTTTATTTGAGAGTGATTTTCAGAATCTTTAATAATATTCTTATGAAATTGAGTTTATGTTATTTAATGTACAACATTGCCACTATGTATTGAATCTAAACTGCTTGCCTTTGTGTTTGAGACTTTACATCTACTGATGAATATGTAATAGACCTCACAATAAGGATGATTCTTCTGCAGAAATAATCATCTCTTTCCTCTCGAGATGTCCTTTGCCATAACAAGAGAATAGGATAAATTAATGCCAAACTGCTCTAGGCTAAAAAAAGTGAAGAAAAAGCCAACATTACGTAATTGATGCACCAAAAAAATTGGTAATTCTTGAAATTTTCTGCACTCGCTTTATCTTGCATTTTGTATGGGAAAATATCACTTTATGTCCCAGCAAATTTCAATAATGTCCTAACCTATTAATTTTCTCCAAAAATGTCCCAACGTTTCAAATTTTTTATATTGGTGTCCCGCAAGTGATTTCCGGCGAGCTTTGTCCATTTGGCTCGTGGATTGTACATGCAAGCGAGACATGTGTATTTACACATGGAAAAATAAAAATAAAAATTCTTAAAATATTCCTATTTTCTTTATTTTCCAAACAATTTTAGCACCCAGAAAAGAAAGAACATGCTAGTTAGTGGAGTAATAGGTAGCCAAATAAAACTATTTACGTCAATCTACCACAGTTTGAAAAAACAAAAATCATCTCAAGAAAATACTAACAATTTTAGTACCCAGCAAAGAAATAGCATGCTAGTTAGTGGAGTAATAAGTAATAAGTAGCCAAATAAACTGTTGCAAAAAATAGAAAACGAAAACACCTCAATTTGAGATTAACAAAAGACCGATTTAGTGGGCTTTAGTGATATATTCGTAGGCCTGACTTTGAATTGCGAATCTTATGTATAAGTATTTGGACTTATTAATACCTTCAAAGGCCCAACAACTGGACAATTTTAACACCAGTACAAATTCAACTCGGATCTTGTGCTCCCTATGGTGTTTCATCGTCTTTCATTCGTCGGATTTTTGACATTTGCTGATTTGAAAATAATTATATACCCTTTCTGGGTGTAATAAGCCCTACTCAATGCCATATGTCGTTCAACCATTGGAAGCAGTAGAGAATAAAACACGAAATGGGAGTAGGAAATCCGATTTGCTACAAATTCCGATCATATTTTATATAGTCTGTGGAATTTATTTTATTTTTAGTGGAAGGATATTTATATATTTGTTGTTTGATATTGGAAGCTTTTTATAGTGCCTCAAATATAATTAATCAATGCCATGATCATTTAAGCCTATGTGAATCTTGGCAACGTCTTTGTTTATGTGATAAATCCTCGCAAATATTTGTTATATGGTTAATGGACGAATACGGAGATGAAACATGGTGGAGACGGGAATTTGTGATGAAGATACGGCGTCCTTATGAGCTTCGAGGAGTAGTTGTGCCCATTGAAATCTTTAGAAATGGCGACATGTTGCTTGCCAATGAACTGAGCCCCAAACAGTATTGCTACACGAGCGAGACTAATACTATTCGAGAACTTGATGTTACTAAATTGTTTGGCAAGGTTGGTATCAGACCGAGCATTTATACCCCGAGTTTTCTTTCACTCAAGACATTCGCGATGGAAGATGTAAGCTCATTCTGATGATTCTTGCCCCCATTTTCATACTACGTTTGTTAGACGTGAAGCAAACATTGTGGCTCATAGTTTTGCTAAAATGTCTAAGAATTTTCCTTCTACGTATATATGTTTGAAATGAATCTCCTTTGATTGATGTTGAAGATTTTCTCCGTTTCCCATGCGTTTGTGTTTATTCAATAAAAGGCCTCAAACTTTTTCTCAAAAAAAAAAAAAAAAAAAATTGAGTTTATTTTGAGAGTGATTTCGAATAAGCTCATTCTGATTTTGAATCTTTTTATTCGTTTTATTTGAGAGTGATTTTCAGAATCTTTAATAATATTCTTATGAAATTGAGTTTATGTTATTTAATGTACAACATTGCCACTATGTATTGAATCTAAACTGCTTGCCTTTCTGTTTGAGACTTTACATCTATTGATGAATATGTAATAGACGTCACAATAAGGATGATTCTTCTGTAGGAACCGGTTATTGAAAACCAATTCAACCTTAACCCACGAATCAATTATGGATATCTAACAAACACACACAAAATCCATACCTAGCATGCTCCTATGAATTTAATTACAATCATAGGACGTTTATTCGATGTACCTGCAAATTTGATGCACAACGACTCCAGAGTTGACCTTCGGAACTATTCCCGGCTAGAATACGACGATGGATGGGATCGACCTCGTACTCTCTTTCTTGCTATGGGAAACGGCGCCAGCTCTCTCTCTCTCTAGGGTTTTATTGCTTAGAATGCAAGTAAGTCATGAGTCTTATGAGCCTTGTATTTATAGATAAATAACTGCTCACATTCATTGAACCTAGACAACCCTAACAGGCCATAGGAGACAGGCGCCTAGCCCACTAGAAACACAGGCCATTGGGCCAGTTCAAGGATCTACTAGCTTAAATAAGATTGGCCCGATAATATCTGATTTAATCCATTCAGCCCAGAATATAAATCAGATATAAATATTAATTCATTCCACTAAAGAATTAATACTGACTTACCCTCTTATTTATTTAATTGAGTCGGGGCTAGTATTAGACTTAATTAATCTCCGTGTTTAAGATTCTCGAATATCCATTAATTAATTAAATACTTGTGACAGCAATTAATTAACCAATTAATTATTCACTAATAAATAATTATCTCGAGTGCTACCACTTAAACTTATTATCGTATCGGAACTAATTCCACCTACAGGGTTTAATACGACAAACTTATTAAGTTCCTCGAGAGGATATCATCATCCCATTATTCATAGGACATGGATCCTTATTGCAGCTCTATCAATATCAAATAAGAACTGCTACCGCCCAAAATACGAAATTTTGAACCACGATTAAGTTCTCATTTATAATAGATCAAAGCAATAGTCAACGCTTATTCATACTGATAAGCCCAATTAAGGTTAAGACTATTTAAGTCACCGAGATCTTTAATTCTCAATAATTCAGAACAGAGAATTAATCTCACTGTGATCTTTTCAATACGATTAACGTACTAGCATAAATAAATAGTCAAGATAAATTATTTAATACTATTATACTACAATCTAAACCAACAACTCGTCCAAGTTGTCTCGATTGTGAATATTAGTTTAGATCTCATAAAATGCCGATTATATAATCTTCTGTGATCTACAACACACTATATAATCTATGATATTGAGATAATTGGACAAATAATAATTATGCAATAATAAATATTTCAGATAGGAGAATTATAGTGAAATAAATATCAATTGTATATAAACAAAAGTCTTGCTTTCGTATACAACCCTTCAATTCTCCCACTTATACTAAAGCAAACTTTTAGTATACAATGAGACTAATATTCATCTAGCCATCTATTACAACTTCTCCCACTTATACTCAAAGTTTAACTTAGTGTGGGAGGAAACGCAGCCCCATGCCTTCAACGTGCTTCTCAAAGACAACAGCTGGTAGACTCTTTGTAAATGGATCAGCCAGATTATCAACTCCTGCAACGTTTTGCACATCCACATCACCATCTTGGACAAGCAGCCGAATGTAGTGATATCTTGCATCAATATGCTTAGTCGTCTGATGAAACCTTGACTCCTTGCAATTTGCAATTGCTGCCTCATTATCAGAATAAATCGTGATACTTCTCGGCAGATCAGGAATCACATCAAGCTCCGCTAAGAAGTTCCTAAGCCAAACAGCCTCTTTAGCAGCCTCAGTAATGGCCACATACTCAGCTTCCATAGTAGATAATGCAATGCATTTCTGCTTCACACTTCTCCACACAATGGCTCCACCTCCCAGCTTGAACACATAGCCAGAAGTAGAAAAGCGCTGATCTTTATCTCCTTGATAATCATTATCTACATATGCTACCAGAAACAGATCACCGGATCGATATACCAGTCCATACTCTCTAGTCCGTTTAAGGTACTTGAGTATGCACTTTACAGCAATCCAATGACCCTGACCTGGATTAGCCTGATATCTAGACACCATGCCAACGGCCTGGTAGATATCGGGCCTGGTGCACTGCATTGCATACTTGAGACTTCCCACAGCCGAAGCATAAGGAACTGTCTTCATGTCAGCTACCTTCTTAGGCGACGTAGGACACATCGCCTTAGATAGATGAACGCCATGTCTGAAAGGAAAGAAACCTTTCTTAGCATTCTGCATGCTGAAACGCGACAATACAGTATCAATGTAGGCTGTTTGAGACAAACTCAACATTCTCTTAGATCGATCACGGCCGACCTTAATTCCAAGAATGTATGCTGCCTCTCCCAAATCCTTCATTTGAAACTGCTTGGATAACCATGCCTTAATCTTAGCCAATACACTCACATTATCACTAATGAGCAGAATGTCATCGACATAAAGCACGAGAAATACTAAACTTCCATCAATACACAATCTGTAAACACAACTTTCATGTTCACATTGTACAAAGCCATAGCTCTGGACAACATCATTGAAACATTTGTTCCAGGATCGTGAAGCCTGCTTAAGTCCATAAATGGACTTCTTTAGCTTCCACACGAGATGCTCTTCACCTTTCTTAACGAATCCTTCAGGTTGTAGCATGTAGATGTCCCTATCTTTTTCCAGATACCCGTTCAGAAATGCGGTTTTGAATCCATTTGCCAGACCTCGAGATTCATGTGAGCGGCCATTGCCATAAGGATTCGAATGGATTTAAGCATGGCTACTGGCGAAAATGTTTCATCGTAATCGATTCCCTCTCTTTGGGTGAAACCTTTCGCCACTAGTCTTGCCTTAAAGGCCGTAACCTTTCCATCCGGTCCTCTCTTTCTCTTGTACACCCACTTGCATCCTATGGCTTCACAACCCTTAGGAAGTTCGCATTTCTGGTATACATCCATGGCAGTGATAGATTCCAATTCGGCAATCATACACGCTTCCCACTCAAGAGCATCCGGATCTGCTAATGCTTCGGAGTAAGTCCAGGGATCCTCTTCGATCACAACTAATTCCGATGAATCCGTAGATTCATTAAGTAGAGTGTATCGACTAGGCAACTTTCCTTGAGTTACCCTCCCACTACGACGAAGCTTTACAGCAGATTCAGTATTAACGGTTTGTGCAGGTTCCGACGATTTCTCGTCTTGCACGACTGGAGCACTAATTACCTCCTCCCCTCTAACTTCCTGAAGCATGATGTCGCTTCTCTTTTTATGCTCAATCATATAGTCCTCTTCCAAGAATCTCGCGTTAGTGCTAATAACGACTTTCTGATCCTTAGGACAATAGAAATAGCCACCTTTCGTTCCTCTAGGATAGCCTACAAACAGCATCACCTTGGTTCTCGGACTCAATTTGTCAGCGTCTTTATTCAAGACATGTGCTGGACTACCCCAAATCCGGATGTGGTTAAGACTAGGCTTGCGCCCGGACCACAGCTCGGACGGGGTCTTAGGCACTGACTTTGAAGGAACCAAGTTTAGCGTGTGAGCCGCTGTTTCCAAAGCATATCCCCAAAACGATATAGGCAGAGATGCATAACTCATCATGGATCGAACCATCTCTAGGAGTGTTCGATTTCTTCTCTCCGACACACCATTTTGTTAGGGCGTTCCAGGTGTAGTCAATTGAGATGTAATCCCACTTTCCAACAAGTACTCCTTAAACTCGTTGCTGAGGTATTCGCCACCGCGGTCAGATCACAACGACTTGATACTCTTACCATGTCGCTTCTCTACTTCCGCTTTGAATAGTTTGAACTTTTCAAAGCACTCGGACTTGTAGCGCAACAGGTAGATGTACCTATACCTTGAGTAATCGTCAATGAAAGTGACAAAGTACTCGTACCCTCCACAAGCTTGAGTTGACATAGGTCCACACAAGTCGGAATGAATCAATTCCAACACTTCTTTGGCTCTATACCCCTCGGCCTTGAAAGGCAGAGTCGTCATCTTTCCCTCTATGCAGGATTCGCAGATTGGAATAGAATCAACTTGGAACGAATCCAAAACTCCATCGGAAACCAATCTTTGGATCCTTCTTAGACCGATGTGACCCAATCTTAAGTTCCAAAGAAGAGTTTGATTCACTTGAGAAGAATTCGATTTCTTCCTTTGGTTAACAATTAAAGCATTACTTGAAGAACTCATAGCATGTGAACAATAAATAGGATAAAGAGAATCAACAACATATGCATAACCAATAATCTTATCATCCTTCATAAAAGTCGCAAAACCTTCAAAAAGAATAGAATATCCGTCTTTCCACAACTTAACCATAGAAATCAAGTTCCGCCGAAAGTCTGGCACATATAAAACATCTCTTAAAACTAAAACTGAATTCTCAAAAGATAAATGAACATCGCCTATAGCCGCAACGTCTGCTTTCACTTCCGTTCCCATGGCAACGCTCAACTCTCCTCTACTCACTTCCCTTGTCCGCAGGAACCCCTGCAAGGAATAACAAATATAGTCAGTTGTGCCCGTATCTACTACCCATTTATGGATAGAACTTGAACTTAAACATATTTCATTAACAAGAGCAAAAGACATACCTTGAGCCTTCTTCAACAGGGGGCAGTTAGCCTTCCAATGTCCCGATTTCTTGCACTTGAAGCATTTTCCACCCTTCTCCTTTGGCTTTTTAATGCCGCCGGTAGGGCCAAGCCTCTTGCTCCCACTACTTCCTTCGCCCTTCTTGCCTTTCGCGGGGCCCTTCCATTTTTTTCCACCTTTCGGTGAAACATGGAAGCCCCTTGAGGAAGAGGCAAGAGCTTGCGGACTCTTTCCCATAACCCCTTCCGCCGCAACAAGTTCATTGAGCAGTTCATTGAGAGTGAACAATTTCTTGCTCATAATTGCATTAAGGCGGAAGTTCTCATAGGACTTGGGAAGAGTGTGGAGTATCATGTCGACCTTAGCTTCATCCATGATACCGACACCGAGCACATCCAACTTGTTGAAATGATTAATCATTCCAAGCACGTGCTCGCGCACAGACGCGCCTTCCGTCATCTTCGAGCTCATGATTTGCCTCATGATCTCGAATCGGGTAGAACGGACACTCTCACCGAATAGCTCTTCAAGATTTGTCATGATTGCAGCAGCCGTGTCCAAGGACTGATGCTGCTGCTGCAACCCTAAGGTCATAGTGGTCATCATGTAGGCTTTCGCCATACAATTGGCCTTATGCCACCTCTTAGACTCCTCTTTCTGAACCTCGGTAGAGTCTGCAGTGAGAACTGCAGGCGCAGGGGTAGTGAGTACGAAGTGATAATCTTCGGCATCTAGGACATATCCCAAATTGCGCTTCCATTCCAAGAAATTTGGTCCGGTAAGCGGCTTAGCAATAAGCACATTAAAAAATGGAGTAACAGTCATATCTGAAAAAATTTAAACATACAAAATGCACATAAGTCACAATTATTGCATAAAACGTTCGTAACATTTATGTTGTAACCCTTTGATAAAACAATATTAAATGAAATCTTCATTAGCTCAAGTGACTTACACGCAAGCCACGATAGTCTGGACGTTTACGTGCGCATCACTCAACCAAACACCGAGTTTTTAATTTTATCTCATGCCAAATTAACCTTATGACAAATAAAATTAATAAATGAACCTTACTAGACCATATCGTCTCGAAAAGGGACTCCTATGGGGAGTTGTATTCGAGACAATACCTAAGCACAGACCACAATTTAACTAATCCAAAATTGTCCCATATATTGATGCAATTACTAGAACGACATCTCCTTGTAAACAATTTCATTAATTATCTTATTATAATCTCTCCTAGAATAAACTATGAGAATTAATACGTGCAAGCCACGATAGTGTGGACGTTTACACGCAGAACTCCCACTATTCTTGAGACTAAAATACTTTTAGAAGTTTTACTCGATAAAATCTATAAGTCAATAGCACCCATGCAAGCCACGATTGTGTGGACGTTTACACGAGCCTACTAACTTAATTCGTCTAAAACCAATTGTGGAGGTCTAATTTGATTATTAAAATCAAGTTAACATGCTTAGTCATTTTAATTCAAAAGGTTTTCGCATGCAAATCACGTAAAACACGGAATCACTAAACATGCTTTTTCTAGAACTCACATAATAAATCATGCTCGCTTGAATTCATAACATGCTTAGAATAATACGATCAATTCCTAGCATGCAATTTCTAAACGCAAATAATTTCAAATAATTTCAAATTATATCATGCTTTAGAAATAATAACACCTTAACGGTGATTAAAACCCACGACATGCAATTTACAATAAAATAAATAAATTTTCGTCTCGTCGTGGATAATTTGTACCTGCCTAAATTATAAAAATAATAAAGGAAATAAAACAAACTATCTATTACAAGAAGTCTTCGTCTTCAAGTCTTTCCGAATCCGTCGCCTTGAAGCATCGCCCAAGAAGGAAACGAGATCAATAGCATCTCGTTTTTCCATCACGACCCGACCCACGGGAAAAGGACCTCACCGTGCGGCTGTCCATGCGCCTAAACCCTAGGTTTTTAAACCTAGGGTTTTCGCATGGTGCAAACCCACGCCCTCCCACGTTGCCGGAGTCGCGATCCGGCGAGAAGACTACCGCGTCGCCACCGCTGCCCCCTTCTCCATCGGCCCCACTGTCGGAACAGCAAGAATGGAGGGAGGACAGCCGCGTCGCAGCCCCTTTGCGTCGTCGAAGTCGCGACACCGCCGCGACGAGTCGCATGGCACAAACCCGTTGCAGCGCTCGTCGCCGGCGCCGCCCCCGACCTCCTGCTGCTCCTGCTAGATCGTTGCTGCCGTTGCTCGTCACTTGCCGCCGCTGCTGCTGGTTCGCGCGCCATCGCCGAAGAAGAAGACGGCGTGGGAGATGAAGGGTGGTCAAACCCTTGTCTCCCACTGCTCCGATCAGACCCACGCCAAGGGACCCACCCTCAGGCGTTGATCGGAGCCAACAATGCCCAGCGAAGACGTGAAAAAAACACGCCTCCGCCGTCACGGCGTCCCGCGCGTGCCGAGCACGGGCATCCGTGCGCCGCCGTCCGCCGCCGCTAGCCTTCATCCCATGAACTTGATCCGTTTCTCGACCCGTACAACAATTACAAATCGAAATAACAATTTACAATTAAAATCCTATTCTAACCACGGATTTTCTCGAGGTAAAAAACGGCCAAAACGGCAAACCAACAGAAAATAAAACGAATACACGACGAGACAACGAACATACATGCATAAACGTACGTAAATAAAAACAGATTTTATTTAATTATGGATTTATTGTTCGTTAATCCGACAGAGCCATAATATACAGACCAGGGCTCTGATGCCAACTGTAGGAACCGATTATTGAAAACTAATTCAACCTTAACCCACGAATCAATTATGGATATCTAACAAACACACACAAAATCCATACCTAGCATGCTCCTATGAATTTAATTACAATCATAGGACGTTTATTCGATGTACCTGCAAATTTGATGCACAACGACTCCAGAGTTGACCTTCTATTCCCGGCTAGAATACGACGATGGATGGGATCGACCTCGTACTATCTTTCTTGCTATGGGAAACGGCGCCAACTCTCTTTCTCTAGGGTTTTATTGCTTAGAATGCAAGTAAGTAATGAGTCTTATGATTCTTGTATTTATAGATAAATAACTGCTCACATTCATTGAACCTAGACAACCCTAATGGGCCGTAGGAGACATGCGCCTAGCCCACTAGAAACACAGGCCATTGGGCCAGTTCAGGGATCTACTAGCTTAAATAAGATTGGCCCGATAATATCTGATTTAATCCATTCAGCCCAGAAATATAAATCAGATATAAATATTAATTCATTCCACTAAAGAATTAATACTGACTTACCCTCTTATTTATTTAATTGAGTCGGGGCTAGTATTAGACTTAATTAATCTCCGTGTTTAAGATTCTCGAATATCCATTAATTAATTAAATACTTCTGACAGCAATTAATTAACCAATTAATTATTCACTAATAAATAATTATCTCCAGTGCTACCACTTAAACTTATTATCGTATTGGAACTAATTCCACCTACAGGGTTTAATATGACAAACTTATTAAGTTCCTCGAGAGGATATCATCATCCCATTATTCATAGGACACAGATCCTTATTGCAGCTCTATCAATATCAAATAAGAACTGCTACCGCCCAAAATACGAAATTTTGAACCACGATTAAGTTCTCATTTATAATAGATAAAAGCAATAGTCAGACACTTATTCATAGTGATAAGCCCAATTAAGGTTAAGACTATTTAAGTCACCGAGATCTTTAATTCTCAATAATTCAGAACAGAGAATTAATCTCACTGTGATCCTTTTAATACGATTAACGTACTAGCATAAATAAATAGTCAAGATAAACTATTTAATACTATTATGCTACAATCTAAACCAACAACTCGTCCAAGTTGTCTCGATTGTGAATATTAGTTTATATCTCATAAAATGCTGATTATATAATCTTCTGTGATCTACAACACACTATATAATCTATGATATTGAGATAATTGGACAAATAATAATTATGCAATAATAAACATTTCAGATAGGAGAATTATAGTGAAATAAATATCAATTGTATATAAACAAAAGTCTTGCTTTCGTATACAACCCTTCATCTTCTGCAGAAATAATCATCTCTTTCCTCTCGAGATGTCCTTTGCCATAACAAGAGAATAGGATAAATTAATGGCAAACTGCTCTAGGCTAAAAAAAGTGAAGAAAAAAGCCAACATTACGTAATTGATGCACCAAAAAAATTGGTAATTCTTGAAATTTTCTGCACTCGCTTTATCTTGCGCTTTGTATGGGAAAATATCACTTTATGTCCCAACCTTTCAGCGAATTTCAATAATGTCCTAAGCTATCAATTTTCTCCAAAAATATCCCAACGTTTCAAATTTTTTATATTGGTGTCCCGCAAGTGATTTCCAGCGAGCTTTGTCCATTGTGCTCGCGGATTGTACATGCAAGCGAGACATGTGTATTTACACATGGAAAAATAAAAATAAAAATTCTTAAAGTATTTCTATTTTCTTTATTTTCCAAACAATTTTAGCACCTAGAAACGAAAGAACATGCTAGTTAGTGGAGTAATAGGTAGCCACATAAAACTATTAAAAAATGAAAATACGTCAATCTACCACAGTTTGAAAAAACAAAAATCATCTCAAGAAAATGCTAACAATTTTAGTACCCAGCAAAGAACTAGCATGCTAGTTAGTGGAGTAATAAGTAGCCAAATAAAACTGTTGCAAAAAATAGAAAACGAAAACACCTCAATTTGAGATCAACAAAAGACCGATTTACTGGGCTTTAGTGATATATTCTTAGGCCTGACTTTGAGTTGCGAATCTTATGTATAAGTATTTGGACTTATTAATACCTTCAAAGGCCCAACAACTGGACAATTTTAACACCACTACAAATTCAACTCGGATCCTGTGCTCCCTATGGTGTTTCATCGTCTTTCATTCGTCGGATTTTTGACATTTGCTGATTTGAAAATAATTATATACCCTTTTTGGGTATAATAAACCCTACTCAATGCCATATATCGTTCAACCATTGGAAGCAGTAGAGAATAAAATACGAAATGGGAGTAGGAAGTCTGATTTGCTACAAATTCCGATCATGTTTTATATAGTCTGTGGAATTTATTTTATTTTTAGTGGAAGGATATTTATATATTTGTTGTTTGATAGTGGAAGCTTTTTATAGTGCCTCAAATATAATTAATCAATGCCATGATCATTTAAAATATTGAGGCATGGGCCTCAAACATAGACTTTCTACAAATAATACAAAAATTTTCCAATGCACATTTTATATTTTATGTAGGTGGATAGACTTTTGTCATGAGAAGACTTAGACTTTTCCAATGCACATAACTGTTATTAAATAAAAAAGTGGACAGACTTTTGTCACGAGAAGACTTGGACTTTGTAGACTTGTCGAAGCTTCTTTTTCACATTTGTGGGAAAAGATAGGCAATTGAATTTTAATCAGTTTAATAAAGATGTGGAAAAGATAGGCATTTTAAACATAACAAAATTGTTATGAACTTACATTTATAAGTACTAGCACAAACGCACGTGCGTTGCACGTCAATACCAGTTATTTGTTTCCAATTTCTTTGATATAAGGTAAAAAGATTATAAATTTTAAACATTGTCAAAGTAGTGTTTAATTATTGCTAATATAATAATATTATGAAAATGCAAATAGTATTACATATAAATGAAAAATAAAATTAAAACCTATTGTTTTTAAAAGAAACACGAGTCAATCTAAGGTATCGAATCTTTGTTAAGTTTATATTATGTCTTGTTTGATATTGATGATTAAAGTAGATGTTTTCTTCCTTTGACTTTTTGAGATAACTTTTGATCATCAACACTTGAAATTTCAATGCAATCTTTAATCTTTTTCTTGCTTGTGAAAAAACATAAAATGAACAAAGATTCTATACCTTAAGTTCTTGTAGTTCTTCATTTTTTCTTCTCTTGTACTTTGTTGGGCTACACTCTATAGTTGGTTTCTTTTTCTATCCCACTCTAGACTTCTTACCTAGTATTTTTCACTTAATCTTTTTGGGCTTTGTTTTGAGTTGAATGTAACTCTTCAATCCATGGAACATCAATTTTATCGAGAGATTCTATCCTCTCTATACATTCACTATAATCTCTAGATCTCCCCTACAATTTAAGTTGATAGACTTGGGAGTAGTCATAAATTACATTTCAATTGGCGAAATACATTTGTTTTAAGTATGTAGATTCATTTTCGCCCTAGGAAAATTAATTTGTTAAAACTGCATAATATTATAAAACTATTTTTTTATAATTTATAATTATTGATTTGAAACTCACTTCACTTATTGACGAAATACACTCATCTACAGTGCATCTTACATACACAACCGCTACTTCATCAAACAAACATGGTGACTTGTGCACTGTAGTCGCCATGTTTAATACTTAGGGTGAATTTGTATTTGAAATTGCACAAAATAATGATTGTTTTTTCTCGTTGGATAAATAAATTATCTCTTTAAAATTTTAATTATCACTTACACTGGGGTTGTCTCACGAACTATTTCGGCATGGCTTTTTGCACTTTTTGCATAAATATATAGAATAAGAGCTCTTTAAATATATACTGTCTCCTTTTTTTTAATGTGCCATGAATACAAAATTATATATAATAAATTGTACTCTTACCGTGTGTGAATAGTAGAGTTGTTTGGGGTCACTACAAATTTTAATAAAAGTTAGGTAATTGTAAGTGAAAAATGATATAAAAAAGTGTAGTTGTTAAGTTACTGGAGAAAGGGTCACCTTTGTGAGTGGAAGAAAGAATAGAAATAATATGAAAGTCGTGGGGTCATGTCCCAAAATGGCATGATTACTATTAAGGGACAACCTTTTAAAGGAAATATAGCTCTACTTTTCACGTACAAAAGAAGTACTATATAACCTTATTAATTACAATCGCGAATGTTTACATACTACTAATTAATCAAAAGTATATATAAATAAATTATATAGATAAATTTACCTCATGAATGTTTATAATAAACCTATATTATCAAAATAACAAAAAAAAATTAAAGAAAGCGAAAATTAGAAAAATGTCATAAATTTAACGCCCAAATTTTAAAATGAGACAATTATTGAGTAATAAGGAAAAACGAAAATATGACAAATACAAAAAAAATAAAACAGAGGAATGTAAAAAAATTACATGATTCATTCAAATTAAATATAATTAAAATAAAATAATTATAAACAAGGGCAAAATGGAGAAACTGTTATAATTTTACTCAAATTCTTGAATTAGACATTTATTGCGAAATAAGAAAAATAAATAGAAATATGACAAACAAAAACATCGAAGGGAGTAAATTTACTGATTCATAATTAATTGCAAAATTTTTAAATATTTAAACTTATTGGCACTAAATGCCTTTAATACTTCATTGTGATTATTCTACTCTTGGAAATCAATAATTTAATATTTAAACACTTAAAATTTCTTAATCATACAACTAAGAGTTAGGGAAGAAAATAAATACTATCTCATAAGTCATCGTTGTCGTACCCCTCAATCATTGTAAATTTGTTTAATTTAATCGGGATGGAGACGTAACACTTTAGCTTGTACACGGAAGTGCATGCCATGAATTTTCTGTCTATCAATAACTGCATGTATTGCACGGTGAATGTGAAGAAGTAAGCTATTATCTCGACAATAATGAGACTAACTGGTATTTGCGGTGCCATACCTTCCCGTCGATGTGACATCTTGGGGAAGATCAGCCCGTAATCCCTCGTCTTGGTCTCTATCCAATTTCATACAGAGTGAAGTAAATGATAATATGCCAATGTAGGAGCGAATATTTTATGAGAAACAATTGCTTCTTATATTGAGATGTAAACAATTCAAACTACCCATGTGGAACTTTGGAAAATGCAATTTCAATTTTTCCATTACCACAACAAAAGGTAGCATATTAAAATTTAGAAGCACCATAGTGAATGCAATTAGGCATCGTTTTTACTCATGCAAAATTGAACCTACAAACATAAACAATAATATATTTAAATTAGCTTGTAACATAATAAATATAAAATATACTAATAACAATTATTCTTGTGATTATTTTAGTGAAAAAATTACCAGGAGATGATGAGCTTGACTTTGATTATTTCTAAAGTCAGAAAGTTGTTTAATAATGTCAAAAGAAACAATATATTTTTTTTGTTAATTAGCTCGTTTTGTTTTCATAGTTAAAGTTTTCCATGAGTTTTGTTCATTATCTTTAAAAGATTTCATTTAAATTAGGATAGATAATCTGCAATTTTTTATTATTTAATATAGGTATTCTCTTATTTTAAATATATACGATTATATTATATATCTAATGATAATAAAATATATTGATGAACAATTCTCCCAAAATTTAATATTTTAACAAGGGTATTGAGAATGTGCTTCAAGTTTTAGTCACGCATAATATTCTTCAACTACGTACTTTAGAAGAAAAGCTTCAAATTTGTGTTAACTTTTGAATAATATTTAGCAACAATTAATATTTGTTTATTAAATTATTTATCATCATTCTTCAAGGTTTTCAGTTTGATCGGTTTTTATAATGATATGTTTGGCCTAATCCAACTATTTCCTTGCGTGGATTTGGTTTAATATCGAAACCATATTTGTTTAGAAGATATACGTGTTGTTTGGAAGTACAATATTTTTACAATATTTTAATTTTAAAGATAACTATTATGGTTATTAAAAATATTACTCCAACATAAGGAAAACTATTATCAATTATCTTTTTATTATCCCATCACCAACAATATTTGTATATTCACTTTTCTACTCTGACCTTACGACGATATAATTTCCTAAATTCCATCCGTATTTGCATTTGTATGAATCACTCCAGCAATTGTTGCAACTGCTTTTAATCTTATTTTCCTCTTCTAAATAAATAACTGACAACTTCATTCATCTTTTTTTTTTCCTTCTACAAACACGTTGTCTGGAAAAGTGAAAACAATATATCTTTATTTTAAGTTTTTATTATTGTATAAATAGTAGAGATTTTGTGTATTATCAAGAATATAAATATCTAATCTAGAATATAAATAATTATCTCCAATTATAATATATATATATATATATATCTAATCTAGAATATAAACAATAATCTCCAATTATAATATATATCTAATGATGATAAAATCGTATATATATTAATAGGGGTATTATAGGCAAATCAATTTTTTTCAACAAGACACTTTTTATATAGGTATAGATGTGTTAATTGTAAATTATTGCATTTCATAGCTACCTATATATACATTCATTTATGCACAACCACTAGCAAGCAACACACTAAACAGAACTAGCAAACCCACAATATGAATACTTTGTTATTCTTTTTTGTTGTTTTGGTGTTGATATCTAAATGCTTTTTCCTCACCTCATCCAAATCACTCTCCAATCTCACTACCGATGAATATGCTCTCCTTACATTCAAAAACTCCATTATTTCCGACCACAATTCCAATAACTTGCTCAAAAACTGGTCTGTTCGCACCCCTATTTGTGGATGGCTCGGCGTCTCTTGCGGCAAAAAACACCACAGGGTCACTGCCCTAAATGTCTCCGGCTTCAAGCTCCTAGGAACCATCCCACCACATCTTGGAAACTTAACGTTTCTTCGATTCTTAGACATTAGCTTTAACAATTTCACGAGCCCCTTACCCTCTGAGCTGTCTAAGTTGCGCCGCCTAGAATATATAAACATCACAGCTAACAACTTCAGCGGAGAGATACCTTCGTGGTTCGGCGCCTTATCTGAGCTCCGAGACATGTATCTCTCTAACAACAGTTTCTCGGGCAGAATCCCAACTTCTCTATTCAATATTTCGAGGCTTCAGAATTTGTATGTGGAATTCAATATTCTTGATGGAAATATCCCAAGGGAGATTGGTAGTTGTCCTTCACTGGAAAGAGTTAATTTTGCTGGAAATCAGTTAAGTGGGTCCATACCAGATTCTATCTTCAACATTTCGTCGTTGATAGCTATCGATGTGGGACGTAATATGCTCTCAGGAAAGCTCCCAAACAATATGTGTAGTAATACTCCAAATCTTAGATACTTCTCTGCCTATTATAATGAACTCTACGGGGAAATTCCAAGAAATATAAGCAGATGCACAGAGCTTGTGCTCCTACAACTGCCAGTCAATCATTTCAGCGGCAATATCCCAACTGAAATTGGAAGTTTGAGCAAGCTTGTCTATTTACCTCTATGGAAAAACCAATTCGAAGGTATGTAATCATCAACTTTGTGTTATTTATCGACAATATTTTCTGGATAAGTCGACTTGATAAAATTCCAAATTAACTGTCAATCTTTTGGAACAATTTGATGATACATCAGGTAGCATACCAGAGCATATTGGCAACCTCACTTCTCTGCAACTGCTAGACCTCACACAAAATAACTTGATAGGTATGTTTCCAAATTGAAAATCGATATCTGATGCATCTATATCAATTGCTTGTGAGTTATTAACAATAATTATTTCTTAATATGTTGAATGACATATAGATACATTAAGCTTAAATAATTATGTTGTTTATTTTGACTTTGACACAAATTTCATTAATAACCATATTATATTATATAATTGCATTTCACATCGGTTTTTCAATGAAGTTCCACATCGATATTTTTCTGATGCCACAACTACTTTGCACTATCAATTTACTTTATCTAATAGTACAATTATTTTTTAATTAAATCCTAATTTGTATAAGTTCTAAAGAGTTCCATAAATTATGCACTTTGAAATTTAAAATTATTATTTTTTATCTTTTATAATACGAGCCTATTCTCAAATTCTCGAATTTTTTAATTAAACTTATTAAGCAAAGTGTCCAAATCCCTTGATCGTGAGATCAAGTCCAATTTGAATAAATTTTAACATCCTTTTTCTTTCTTTTACCTTTCTTTATTGTTTATACTATATTACAACTTATTTTATTATTATTTTTTTTTGGTAAATAGAAATAGTTTATTCACCAATTGGCATGACAGAACAATACAACCAGACCCAACATCTCAACAACAACTCATCTCAACCTCCAACTTCCACTATATATATATATTTGGGAGGTTCAAATAAAAACTTTTCCCAATAATTTTTCCTATCAATCTACATGTTGCATGTTCATTTCATTTGATCAGCGGCTTATATTACATAATATATTTGATAACTACATTAGCCATTTATTTTTATAAAGGGTAGATTAATTTCTTTACAGGTACATTTTTAACTCTGTGGTATATCATATGACAGGCGAATTACCACAACAGCTTTCTAATTTACCACTCCTGAGTTACCTCTCGGTGGGAGGAAATTCTTTATCCGGCGCCATCCCATCTGTCATCTTCAACATATCAACCTTGCAAACGTTACAACCTTGCTAGTTTGAGGCAATTAGAAACATTAATCCTCGCGGGCAATAATTTGAGCGCACCCAAAGAAATGGAATTTCTTTCTTCATTATCTAATTCTCAGAATCTCCAGCTTATTGAAGTAGCGGAGAATCCACTCAATGGTGTTCTCCCTACTTCGATCGGGAATTTATCCCAATCGCTTTACTATTTCGGCGCAGGTGGAGCAACTATTAGAGGCATCATTCCTTCCGAGATTGGAAACTTGACCAATTTGATGGATTTGGCTTTATATGGCAACCAGTTGAGTGGATCAATTCCGACTACAATAGGGAATTTGAAGAACCTCGGGAGATTAAAACTTGATCATAATCGGTTACAAGGATCGATCCCCATTGATCTTTGCCGGCTGAGTAGTTTGGTGGAGTTGTACTTGAGTAACAACTTGCTCGAGGGCCCAATGCCTGAATGTTTGGGTGAAATTCAATCATTGCAAAAGATCTTCTGTAACTCAAACGAGTTGAATTCCACCATTCCTTCCAACTTCTGGAATCTCAAAGGCCTCATCTTTCTCAACTTGTCGTCTAACTATTTCACTGGTCAAATCTCTTCTCAAATTGAAAAGTTGAAGATGATCAGCCAAATAGATTTCTCCTACAATCTATTATCTGGCTATATTCCTAGCTCAATCGAGGGCTGTCAATCCTTGGAATACCTGAATTTCTCGAACAATAAGTTTGGCGGATCCATCCCTCAGTCGTTTGGAAACATGAAAGGATTGAGTGAATTGGATTTATCCAACAACACTCTCTCTGGATTGATACCCAAATCCTTTCAAGGACTCAATGGGTTGCAGTATTTCAATGTGTCATACAACAGATTGGAAGGGGAAATTCCAAGTGGAGGTGCTTTTGCTAACTTCACTTCTGTATCATTCCTTAACAACTCTGCTCTGTGTGGTGCACCAAGATTTGAAGTGGGACCTTGCTCAGTTGCTCGTGGAGGATCGAGATCGAAGAACATTGGTAGATTAATGAAGTATATCCTACCCCCTCTTGTTTCAACGATGGTTCTAGTGATCATTGTCATTTTTCTCATTAGACAGCGGAAGCATCTAAAAGTATCGATTCCGGTTAATACTTCTTTAGGTACTGCTTGGAGAGTAACTTCATACATTGAACTTTCGCAAGCAACAAATTCTTTTAGTGAGACGAATCTACTTGGAAGAGGAAGCTTCGGTTCGGTTTTCAAAGGAATTTTTTCTAATGGTCTGAGTGTTGCCGTCAAAGTGTTCAATTTAGAGTTAGAAGAAGGTAACAAGAGCTTCCAAACTGAAAGTAGGATTTTGAGCACTATTCGACACAGGAATTTGGTTGGAATAATTGGTTGCTGTACCAACTTGGAATTCAAAGCCTTGATCCTTCAATTCATGCCAAATGGAAGCTTGGAGAAATGGTTATATTCCGACAACTATTGCTTAGATATTCTACAACTGTTGAATATCTCAATAGATGTCGGATTAGCTTTGGAATATCTTCACCATGACAATACATTCCCTGTTGTGCATTGCGATATAAAGCCAAGCAATGTGTTGCTTGATGAAGATATGACTGCTCGTGTTGCTGATTTTGGTATTGCAAAGCTTTTTGAGGAAGGAGAGGCTATGGTTCATACTACAACCTTGGCTACTATCGGCTATGCAGCACCAGGTGATGTTTTTTTTTTTTTTTTTTTTTTTTTGAAATTTATAAAATTTTAGTTTCTTTAATGTCTATGTATGTATGCTAATATGAATTGATTGTTTGATTACAACCAGAGTACGGATCGGAAGGGAAGGTATCGACTGGTGCGGATGTGTACAGTTTTGGGATAATGTTGTTGGAGATGTTTACGAGAAAGAGGCCGACAGATGATATGTTCGATGAGGAAATGAGCTTGAAGGATTGGGTGAGTAAAGCATTACAAGTGAATGCGATGAATCAAGTGGTGGCCCCTGCTTTGCTCTCAGAAGGAGATCGGCGTCATTTTGTTGCGAAGGAGGAGTGTGTGACATCTGTTTTTGATTTGGCGATGAAATGCTCAGCCATTTCGGCGGAAGAAAGAATCAGCATGACTGAAGCAGGAGCGACACTAAAGAAGATCAAAGCAAAATTTTCTACAGATGTGACAATAAGGCGTCAACACCATGCAATCACCATTGCTTGAGAAGAAAGCTTCTTAAGTTATTTGATATATTTAATGTGTATGGGAGAAGTTCTTAATTAGTAACTTTTTGCTTTTTGTTTGAAAGGTGAACTTTTCTTATACAAAAGAAAACATTCAAACAATCTGCATTTAAATTACAAAATTATTGTCTACTATTGATAAGCGATTTTCAATTTGCATACCACGTTGCAGCAAAAATGGAGGGATCACAATTTCAAATTCCTCATCCTGTTTGAAAAGTGATGCTTATTAAACTACCAAACAAACAATTCAAGAAATAGAGTGTTAAAACGTCCCACATTGATTGGAGATCCAGACATAAATTTCTTTGTAATGATGATGAGGTGTCCCTTTCATTAATAAGCTATTTTTAAGGGTAACTAGTATAACTAACGTGCATTTGCACGTTAAAAACAATGATTATACTAAATAAATATCTCCTTTCGTGAAGAAATTTGATAATTTTTTTCCCTCCTTGTAATGATGCAGCCAATGTGTGTTGATGGTGATCATCTTGTTGTTGCTGTCAGCAAGCTTACATAACTCTTTTTAAATTTTCATATATCACCACTAACCAAAAAGAAAAGGGTAGCAAATGATAAAACTAATAGAATGCAATTATAATATAGAAGTCTAAACAAATAAGTAGAAGCAGAATTTTCATAGATTTTATGTCAAGATCCTTCCTGAAAATTTACTATCGGGGAGAGAATGAAGTGAGCAAATTTTTAAATCTTTATCACAAAAATGAACTTACTCGGCAGTGAAAGAAAGCTATTTATAATGTGCCAAGAGATCTATTCGATAACACATGAAATTTTCATCAATATTGTAAAATAATGTGCAAATTCATTAATTCTTCGTTGTGAATGCTCATAAAATTAATTTCACACCTCAATAAGGAGAGTTTTACGGTGTCTTAACTTTGCCACCTCAAATTAATTTGTTTGCACGTTACCACTATATTTTTTTTCAAAATGATGGATTTTGTTTGATTATTTGATAACATCGCCTCCATTTAAATTAATTAATTATGACAATTGATGGCAAAATATAATTTACTACTCATAGTTATAAAATCTATATTTTGGTTCAAACAACTCAAATTGTATCAAATAGATTGTTTTAGCTTTGTTTACTTGTGCATGAGTTATCTAAACAAATTTTTATGTTGATACATTCAACGTGGGCGTGTTTAACGCTATCATAGAAGATACATTTGAGTAAATTACTATTACAATATAAATATATTTCTAGAAGCCTCATTTATGCGATTAAACTTGAATAAGTTTGTTAATAAATGAGTTAAATTTGAAGTTTATGACATCTAAGAGCACTTACTACAAGGCACGAGTGGGGGTGTCGAAGGGGCAGTGTCGAGCGCCTAGACACACCCCCCACTCGACATAGCCCTATGTCGAGCCCATAGTGGGCGATCGACACACCCCTATGTCGATGGGTGTGTCGAAATTTCGATACACCCCTCGACTCCGCCAAGCAGCAAAATGGGGACACGTGGCGTGTCCCCATTGGTCCAGTCTAATTTTTTTTTTATTACAAAATTAATAAAAAGCAACGGTTATATTTTTTTGTCTCCAACGTATATTTTTATCACGCCCCGACCCTCGAGGTGTGACTTACGAACAACAACAAACTTAAACAACTAACAACTAACTCAAATAAGGGAACATGCTCGGGGAAAACAAAGATGGAATATAAGACAATCGAATTAGGTTTTCAAAAGCATAATGAAATAATAACCGAGCATCTTAACTTCACCTACAACAGGAATTCAAACAAGTAATTCATTCTGATGGGAAAGGGATTCCAACAAAAAGAGAGAGAATACGAACATATATCAAGTTAAAGGATCATGTTCAACAACAATTCAAGTTACGAGCCCATCGCTCGGAATTACAAGTTTAAGAGTTACGAATTCAACAAGTATTCAAAGTCTTCGAGCACAACGCTCGGGATCAAAAACATGAGTATTAGAGTACTTTCAAAGGTTTTAATCAATTCTTGGATTAACAATTAATAATTCAATCATTCAATTATTTTTCACAACATAACTAATATCACGCATTTAAACACTTATTCAATCATATAATGAATTCACATAAATCAAGCATACTTCAAGACACATTAACAATTATTTAATTTAGACCTTAAAATCTAACTCGATTATGCATTTCTTTTTATGAAGGCCCAAACTATTTATTCTATCTTTCTTACTTATAGACAACGCTTATTTTACATCCGTTATCTTATAAGATATTTTATAACCTTTATTCAATTAACAAAATTTCTCTTTAATTAATATTAACTCTTATAGAATTTGGATTTCTTATTCATCTTTAATTCGATCCTTATTTCTTATCTCGACTATTGTTCCTCTAATTATTATTTCGGTTTATCTTTTTATTCGCTTGGTTGGAAACAACGTACTCAATTAATTATTTAATTAATCTTCTTTCAACTTACTATTTGACATCTTATTTTATCCTTATTTTCTTGATTAACTTATACGAGTATCTATCTTAACTCGTCTAGCATCTTTTCTTTATTCGATTAAAACTTCCTTTTTTATTTCTTCTCGATTAATTCTTTTTAAACTCGGTTTTCTCTATTTTTGCTCATTTCTTTAATAATTTCTTCTTTACTTGTTTTAAACCTTTAAGCCATTTCTTATTTAATAATTTCTTTATCTTTTGATAAACATTTTTATGAATTAGCTCACTTTATTAGTTAAGTGATAAAAGATCTTTTTGTTGTAGTTTTAGTAAAAATTTTAAGTCTTTAAATTTTAACACAAAGACATTTAATTGATATATCTTTTTATATATCTTTCATCTTTTATTTAATTAAAAGCTTTTCAAATTTAAAACTTTTTATCAAAACTTCTATCTTCATTCCACATTTAAATTAATATTCATACATACATTGAAATACTTAAACATTCAATCTTTTCTGTATTTTCACATTTAATTTCTTTAAAAACTCCAACATGCAATCTTATTTCCTTAATTTAAACACATGTATGATTATACTAACATAACATACAATCATCTCATTGATCAAAATATCACTCAATTCATCAACAAAATCAACAAAATAAAACCTCTATTTTCTTCAAAACCACGGCACACACATGCATATTTTGTGCATTTTATTTCTCAATTTTTCATGTATGAAATCTCATTCTCAATATGATAAAAATAACAAATCAAACATCATAATAATAATAATTCAAAGAATTCATATTTCTCCTATTTTTACTAATTTTTTCGGCATTTATCAAATTTTTAGGATTTTAGTTTCTTTTTCTTCTCTTAATTCACCGATTAAATCTAACGTTCGATTCTCCTAACGAATTCTTCTCATCGAATATCACATGCACATCCTAAGTTTGCCTAACCATAAATTAAATAGCATGCATGCATAGTTCTTTCTTTTAGGACTTAGAGATATACATATTTACAACTAATCAAATGAATTTTCATACTTTATTTTAAATGGAAATCCTTCTCTTGGCTTTTGGAATTGAAATGGATGGAATGTGAAGCTTCAAAGCTTGGACTTGAAAGGAAGAAGGATGTCTTCTTGAATCCTCAAAGAAAAAGAAGAACATGGAATTAATCATCCATTCTTTTTTGGGTTTAAGAATCAAAATGAAGAAAGTGTTGGATTTAACTTCAAGAACTTGAAAGATTCTTACCTTTTTCTTGAGAATATGGATGAAATGAATGGAGATTGATACTTTCTACTTCATTTCCATGGATGGAGAGCTTGAATACATGGTTGCATGTGAGAAAAAATCAAGAGAGGTATGAGAGAGAGAGATTGCCGAGAGTGAGAGAGATTTGAGAGTTTGAGAGTTTGATTTTCTTTCTTGCTTGGAGAGAGGGAGAGATCGAATGAGAGAGAGAGATAGATGGAGTGAATGAATGTGTTTTTCTTGTCTTAGATGAATGCATGTGAAATCCAACAAAAGGAATAAAGTGAACTTGTTGGAAGTTGTAGTAAGACATGAATAGATAGGTTGATGTGATGTTAATTGCATGCATACTTTAGTTTCACAATTTACTAAGTATGTTGGTCATTTCTAGAGTGTAGGCATGATGACATCTAGGTATAGCTTATAGGTAGTGTGAGGTGGCGTGAGGGAGTGAGAGGTGGATGACACGTGCCTTCGTCGTGTCGTTACGGGTGTTAATTATCCGGTCGTAAAGGTTTTCCGGATAAAACGATTCGTATTAATTCCTTTTTGTGCTATTAACGGGTCTAACCTCTTCTCGTCTCACTTCCAACACTAAGCATCTCAACCTTATTTCACGTCTCAATTTAAAAAGATTAAAGGTTTCAATCGTTTTAGTCCTTTAAATTTTAAAAGAATTTAATCGGCTTATTAATCCATTTATTAATCCTTTTAAAGATTAACTCCTCATTTCTCTTCTCAATTCTCGGATAAGTTCTTACCCTATCTCAGTGATCCTAAAAGAAATTCTAAGTTCGAAGGTTCTAGTTCAATTCTATTCTAGGTTCATCGGTACAATTGTATTTCTCGACGATTAACGTTATGTTATCTCAATCAAACAAACTTCTCGGGATTTTTCTGGAAATTAATCTCATACTCATTTTCACATAAATAACTCAACAAGCATATCACATCATTATCATCTCAGATAAATAAAGCAGACAATTTCAAACAAAACTCACAAAGCAATTTAAACGTTTTACTCGATTCTCTTCGATTAGAAAAGAAAAATTTTACTCCTAAATTCTCATCTTTTAACTCACTCGGTTAATTACACGCTCTCTAAAGGTATAAAAACTCGGGGTATCACAATTTTGCTACCAGCAACGGCTATTCCCATTTTTTCCCTATATATATCCCACCACACCACCACATCAATTCATCCATACCACACCACCACATCAATTCATCCAATTCATTCATCATACAATTCACTCGTTTTTTCAAAAAAAAAATCATGAGTTGGCCGGGTGCGAGCTATAATCTTGAAGAGGCGGAGGCGCGCCGCCGCCAACGTATGCAGCGAGCCAGGGAGCTTTACCAAATAGTGGTCGAGTCTGATTCGTGAGATGAAGACGAGGAAGATAAGAGGACGTACCTGTACCGGAATCGTGAGGAGGCCGAACAACGCCTCCGACGAGATTATTTTGTCGACCACCCTATATGGGGTGATGCTGTCTTCCGCCGACGGTTTCGAATGAGCAAGCGTCTATTCTTGAGAATTGCTCAAACTCTTGAGGATCGGGAGCATTTTTTTCAGCAACACCCGGATGCCACTGGAAGATTGGGGTTCCACCCCAGGTTCAAGTGCACCGTTGCTCTGAGGCAACTAGCCAATGGTGGAGCAGCCGATCAATACGACGATACAACGGGTAATAACATCCTCAAGAATTTCTGTCGGGCCATCAGATCTACTTTCGGCGATGTATATTTAAGGCGGCCAAACAAGGCTGACATCGCCCGGATCACTGCATTTCACGAGAGGACGCACGGCTTTCCCGGAATGCTTGGAAGCATCGACTGTATGCACTGGCAATGGAAGAATTATCCAACTGCTTGGAGAGGAATGTACACTGTTCGAAATAAATCTCCAACCCTTGTCCTTGAAGCTGTCGCCTCCCAAGATTTGTGGATTTGGCATGCTTTTTTCGGTGTCGCCGGCTCTCTGAACGACATCAACGTGCTCAATCAGTCCTGTGTCTTCGCCGACGTCATCAATGGTAGAGCGCCGTCAACCGCTTTCACTGCAAACGCCCGCCCGCACCGTATGGGATATTATCTCGCCGACGGCATCTATCCAAATTGGGCCTCTTTCGTGAAGACGCTCCATGCGCCAACAGATCCGAAGAGACAGCGATTCGCTCGGATGCAAAAAGCTGCGCGTAAAGACATTGAAAGGGCTTTCGGCGTCCTGTAAGCTCGTTGGGCAATCATAAAGGGCCCTGCTCGCATGTTCTTTCGGGAGCATTTATGTGATGTCATGTATGCCTGCATCATTCTACATAACATGATCATTGAAGATGAAGGACCGAGGGCAACTGAATTCCATGCTGAATCGAGCGCAAGGGGCGATGCAAACGTGAACAAGGCACCAGTCCATCAAGGGGCGTCAGTGCCACTCCGCCAAGTTATTCAGAGAACAGCTCAGATTCATGATGCACGTGCCCACGACCGCCTTATAGAGGATATGATTGAAGAGATTTGGGCACGTTTTGGTCCACTCCGCGAGTAGTTGTTGTGTTTTTATTTATTTCCTAATTATTGTATTTTTTTTAGTTATTGTCTTTTTTTTAAATTCAATAAAATTATCATTTATTAATTTCTAAATTTAATTATGTTATTTTTAATAATATTTATTACAAATAAAAAAAATAAAAAAAAATCTATTCAATCATTAAAATCACGCTTCCCAGTGCTTAGACCTAGGTCTTACTCAACCCCATTGTAGTGGGAAAATCAACCTATGTCTAACTAAACACCATCAATCATTAAAATCACGCTTCCCAGTGCTTCAACCTAGGTCTTACTACCGTAGTAAGTGCTCTAATGTAATTGGACTTGATTCTAACCTTTTATTGAAAATTTGAGATTTTTTACAATTCATGAAAATTATTATTAGGAACTAATTATTCATGAGTATAATGGAATTGTATGATTAATAAATTAGTAAAAACAAGTTAGTAACAAAACAAAATATCTTAAACAATCATGCATGTGAAATCATATATTATTGATTATTAAATAAACAAAGTTTAATTAAACGAATAAAATCAAATAAATTTGTAAAATATAAGTCATTTTCTCAAACTCATTGACCAATTTAGAATATATAAACATAATAAATCTATATATTAATTTGTAAGGTAAGTTTGATTTTAGTTATAAGGTAAGTTTAATTCTAAATTAAATGGTAAGTTGAATTCCTATAATTATATTACGTCATTGCCCTTAAATAACATTTGTATTAAGGATATTTTAGACAAACTAAATTTTGTAAAACAAGGCTCTTTTTATATTAATATAGATATAGATTTGCCCTTATATAGTCGAATAGTAACACGTTGGTTGAAGATCGAAGCATGAACCTCTTTATACAATCACAAATAGCACTAAGTCAATTATGGCATTTCCATAATCTAAAATTTTCTATTGAATAAATAAATATTGTTCTCACTGTAACGGAACTAACATTTTAATTTACTGAAAATTCATGAAATATAAGGAGCATTTCGAAGAGTTAAAAGTGGGCTATACTGGAATATATTTTAAGGCCCAATTATGAATTGGGAATCTTCTTTAAGATAGTTGGACTTATAAATGCCTTCAAAGGCCCAACATCTGGACCACAACCCCACTACAAGTCTACAAATTCCTATCATCTACAAATTCCTATCACATATACTCCCTTCATCCCACCGAATACGGCCTGTTTTCCATTTTGGGACGTCCACTAAACTTAGCTTGTTTTCTTTAAAGAAAATAATTAATGTATATTTAGCATTATAAAATGTTGCATTCACACTACATGTGGCCCACCATCCCATCTAAACCCTATTAACTTATTCCCACTACACACTATCCACCTTCTCATCTATAACTTTATTAGCATTATAATATTCGATGAGGAATTGAGCTTGAAGGATTGGGTGAGTGAAGCATTAGAAGCCGACACATGATATGTTCGATGAGGAATTGAGCTTGAAGGATTGGGTGAGTGAAGCATTATAAGCAAATGCAATGAATCAAGTGTTGGCCCCTGCTTTGCTATCAGAAGATGATCGTCATTTCATTGCTAAGGAGAAGTGTGTGGCATCTGTTTTTAATTTGGCAATGAAATGTTTAGCCATTTCGGTGGATGAAAGAATCAGGATGACAGAAGCAACAGCGACTCTAAAGAAGATCAAAGCAAAAGTTGCAAGAGACGAATATGTTTCTCTTATTTATTTCTGATATCTTATTTTTATTTTGTTAATTCATTTGATTATGTTTTTATATTAATTTCATTCATTTGGTCGCATACATTTGTTGAACATATTCTCATAAAAATAAAGTCGAGACGAAACAAAGTAGATATCCTTTCAAGACTCCCAGCTCGAACAGTTCTGAGGTGCAAGTGTGTTTGTCAGTCATGGCTCAATCTGTTATCGACTCGTGAGTTTGTTAAGTCCCATCTTTCTAAATCGGTCCCAGCCCTCGCGGTCTATGACTGCGAAACAGAGCCAAAACCATACAAATTAGTTGAGTTTGTAGATGACGTTGATCTTAACTATGATGAGCATCATTGGGATATAGTCTTTGACTTCATACTCCCTGTTCGCCAATCACTGCATAGTTCAGCCAATGGTTTGCTCTTTCTTTTAGGCTATCGTCAATGTGATCCTGTTCTATGCAATCCGTTCACTCTTGAGTAGTGCAACCTTCTTCTGACGAATCTGACCCTTCATTTCAAATTGAGACATATGGATTTGGAGTGAGCCGAATGAGTGGCCTGTACAAGTTGGTTAGAATTTTTGTTGAAATTGAAATTGGAATATCTCTTCCTAGCAAATTTGATCAGTACGAGTGCCAGGTATACACTGTCGGGACTGCATCGTGGAGAAGAATTGCCCATAGGTGCATTTCTGAATGTAAACCTTCATTGGTTGGCATATAAGGGATCCACTTTACAAGTTTCTTGCATTGATCTTGAAACAGAACTATTTAGCACCTTTTCTTTTCCTCCTCTTGATAAGTCTCCCACATATAGGAACTTGTCTGTTTTGAGAGATTGCCTTTGTCTATGTGAGAATTCATGGGATGGGGGGTCGTCTACTTATGAGAATATTGATATCTGGTTGATGAAGGAATACGGAGACGAGAAATCTTGGACAAAGGAATTTATCATCCACAAGGTTGATATGGCTGAGTCTTCTTTCGGTGTTATATGCCCCGTGAAAGTGTTTAAAGATGGTAGCATCCTGATGGTATTAAGTGGCAGCCAAATACTGTTCTACTCCAGCCGGACTAATACTATTCGACAAGCTATTCTGTATGGAGATTTCAATATTTTCAGCTCTATGGCAATCTACACCCCAAGCTTTCTTCCTCTCAAGACTTTTGTGATGGAGCATGTGAGCTCGTTCTGATTTGTAATTTTCGATCTGATGATGGAATGCATAAAGGAGGAATATTTGGGAAAACCTACATATGTCATGAAATGTAATTCTGTAACCCTTTTGCCAAGACGATGTGTCAATATCAGTTGCTTTTACCTTGCTTATATAATGAAACTAGACACATATGATGAACAAAATGTGCCCTGAAAAAGTTGGTTTGAATAGACCTTGATTTGTTGTAGCTATTATCTGAATTCTTGTATTTGAATAAAGTTGGTTTGAATAGATCTCAAAGTTAATTCAATACTATTAGTTTTTGTTACCCAACATTTCATGTTGTATTTGTTGTCTTATTATACGCATGCAATCTGATAAATATCAAGATTTTATGAGATCAAACCTCGAATATTGCTACCTGCTTTATTTTGATCATATTAAGATTTTAGGTAGATGGAAAGTCAAGAAGAGAGAACGAATATGTCCATGATTTGTTCAAATATCTACCATTAGAAATCATGATAAATATCCTCTTGAAACTAACCCTTCTAACCATTATGAGGTGCAAGGTGCAAGTGTCTTTGTCAGTCATGGCGCGATTTGATTAGGACTCGTGTGTTTGTCGAATCCCATTTATCAAGATCAGCCCCTGGCCTCGCTGTCTATCTGTATGAAAAAATACTCAAAGCGATACAAAATCGTTGAATTTGTAGATGTGCTTAATTGGAACATTGTCTTCAAGTTTGACCTCCCATTTAATACGCCACTTCATAGTTCAGTCAATGGTTTACTTTTTCTATACCACGACAACAACCCACACAATCTTTTCATATGCAATCCAACCACACGAGAATATATTATGCTTCCTTCTCCTCTAGAAACTTATTATTCTCCATCTAGGGTTGTGGTGGATAATTATGGATTTGGAGTGATCATCAAAATGAGTGGCGAATATAAGGTGGTTAAGATTGATCTTCATGCGAGTCAGTGCTATGGAAGCGGATCGTGGAGAAGAATTTCCTGTGATGACCACCTTTTCTGTGACACAGACATGGTTGGGGCATTTCTGCATGGAAATCTTCACTGGTTGGCATATGAAGGCAGCTCTGATCGAATTTCTTGCTTTGATATGGAAACAGAACTTTTTAGCAACTTTTCTCTCAACCTCCATTATGTGATGAATATGTCGGCCGTGTTGCACATGACTTTTGAATTTTCTCATGAAATCACTAACTTTCAACTTTGTTCATTTTTTCCCTAATACGAAAATTTTCGACCAAATCTCCTATGTTGTTGAATTAGAACTCTATAGATCCTGATGAGAAAGATGACATAATAAATGTGAAAAAATTGGAAAGAATGTAATAGGTATGAAACGATGTCCTATAAAACTTCTAATAATTATCTCGTCAAATCGCCAGGCATAAGTGGTCGACATATATTAGGTTGCCAAATAAGCGCTAATCAGTAAGATTCAACTTAGGCGGGGATTGAATCTAAAAAGAATTGCTTGAAATTGATGTTCACCAAGATAAACTTATCGATTAGATCTAAATTAACCTAGATTCACCAGAATTTTTAAAAATCTTGGGATATAATGTGATTTGCTTTGTAATTGTACATTTCATTTTCTAATTTGTTTTTTTTTTTGGGCAGCTTGGGGCCGTTTTGGCTCGACCTGTCCAGTGGGCCGCCTAGGGCGGGACTGGGCATCATTTTCTGCAGCCCGTACAAATTCCGGGCTGGCCCACTCCGGCCCGAATGTATGATTGTGGCCCGATGGGCAGGGCCCGACCTAGCCCGAACGTTTTGACAGCCCTACTGGCATTCAATGGCAATCACGTGCCAAATCCCATGGGTTTTCATTTCTCAACATCAATCTTCCATTGCCGCTTCCGTTTCAAAATCGCCTCAAGCCTCCCCGCGGTTTGTCGTCGGCGGCTATAGTTCCACGTAACGGTTTCCTCTCTCCCTTTAAAATCCCTCTCTAATTTTCTCTTCCTCTCAATTTCTGAATCTCTGTTTCTGTTCTTGTTTCCTTCGATTTGGGCAGAGAGAGAAAGTAGGAGGATGTCTACTTTTGGATTCACATCCCAGACCTCTGCGCTCTCATATCATTCTGTCACTCTCATGCTCTCTGACTCTTCCCGTCGTGATAGTACCGGCCTCTTCTCGGGCCTGATCTAAGACCCAATCTAATTGGGCCTATATATTAAAGCTCGGCCCATAGAGTTCGGCCCAAGTAAAGTCACTAACGAAGCCCTACTTTAGAAGAAGATCGAATCCTATTATGGAAGGGAATCGGATATGCACGTGCAAGGAAACAAGATATGTATAAGGAATCCGAATCCTAGAAGGTTTAGGGCTCAATTCAAGGCCTATATATAGATGCTAGATTAGAGGTGTAAAGGGGTTCAAATACTCATTGTAGTATAATAAAAGCTCTCTATATTCTCTCCCGTGGACGTAGATCACATTGATCGAACCACGTAAATCCTTGTGTCATCGTGTTGTTATTATTTTCTGTCACCCTTGCAAACCCTAGATCTATCATTGGCGCCGTCTGTGGGAACTCGATCGACGGTTCTTTAGTAGCAGAACTATGATGGTAACGCGATCACAAAACGTGCGGGAGGACCAAAGCCAACGTGGGAATCCCAACGAAGCAGAAAGTCGCCCCACAAACAGGGGCAATCGCCAGAAAGGCAGTTCGGTCCCAAAGGAGGGGCACGGCAATAACCCTATAGAAGAGGATCCGTTCAAAGGGATGCCCGAGCTGGAAGACATCCCTCAGAAGGGTCCACAGAAATCAGGATCGAAGGGAGAGGATTTTCTTGACGACTTCGACCTCGCTACTACCTATGCCGCGACCGAATTCGCTAGAGCAAATAAGGAGAGCTTCAAGCGCTTCCTCACAACAGCTCGGATGCCCCCAATATCCGAAGCTAGGGAGAGTTCCACGCGGAGGTCTATACCCAAAACTCCACACCACTCCAAGACGCAGGAGCCCGAGCTGAGGAGAAAGTACGACACCCGGCGAAGTCCACTCCGCCGCCGGAGCTCCAGCCCACGTCGGGGTCCCAAGCAATGCCATCTCCCAAGGCAACATCGTAGCCCAGGCAGGGACCGAAGTCCGAGCTATTCCAGAAGTTACAGCCCTGAGGCAAACCGACACCGACGTGAGGGAAGATCAGCCCGACTCGTCAGCCCGTTCACCGACGAGCTGCTTGATGCCAAGCTTCCCGCGGCATACAAATTGCCCAACATACCACCCTACAATGGGTTAGAGGACCCCCTCAATTTCTTGACGTGGTTCAAGTACAGCATGCACAACCAAGGCCTCACAGAAGAACACATGTGCAAGCTGTTCCCTGAGATGCTGGTCGACTACGCCCGAGCTTGGTTCGACGGCCTGCCAACTGGCAGTATAGGGTCCTGGGTCTACCTCGAAGGAATCTTTAAACAAAGATTTCTTATGAAAGTCCAAGCTCGCCGAGACACGGCCTATCTCCTGTCCGTAAAGCAAAAAGACAGAGAGACCATAAGGGAGTACGCCTCCCGATTTATGCAAGAAGCTTGAAAGTCGATAAAATCGACGATGTTTTCCTCATCTCGGCTTTTTGAAATGGGGTCGCTCCTGGGTCCCTGAACCAGGAGCTCGCTAAGCAGAAGCCCGAGACGGCCCAGGAGATGTGGAGAATTGTATACCAGTTCGCGGACGGCCAAGATGCGGACCGGTTGAAGCGAGAGGAAACCGAGAAGAAGAGGCCTGGAGGTGATCGGGGCCGGAATGATCGTGATCGGAGAAGTGCCCACGAACGCCTTCAGCGAGGACCCATCCAATCCCGACTCGGACCTAGACCTATCCAGTCCCGTCTCGGTCCTCGGCCGAGATCACAGCACCCTCAGCGACCTCCTTTTGTTAAAACGAATGCGGAGATCTTCGCACTTCATGAGGACTGGTTCACCAGACCCCGCCCTATGTCGGGGTCAAAACCTCGAGATAAAAACAAACACTGCTCCTTCCACGACGACCACGGGCACCACACAGAAGACTGTCGCGACCTCGCAGAAGAGATAGAGAGGTTAGCCCAGGAAGGAGCTCTGAAGAAGTAAGAGGCTGGGGGAAGGAAAAACAGAAAGGGGAAGCGAAAAGGCGGACAGGGTTGCTGCGCTCCCGATAATAAGTGAGCTAAAACCAATCATGATGAGGAGGATGACGACCCTCAGAGCGGCGTGCCACAGTACGACGGGGTGGTGTCGACCATCTCCGGACTAACCCCAGGCACGACAAAAACTAAGCTAAGGTCAGAAGCTCGCAGACCACCAATTCCGTCGGAAGAAGAACAGACAAAAAAGAGGTTCAAGAAAAGCGAAACCGTCACCTTCTCCGAGGATGATCATGTACCTACAGCAACGCCCCATATTTGTTGATAGTGGGGCCAGCGTCAGTATCATCTTCCAACATTGCTTGGACAGGATGGGACTCGACCCAGCTCGGGTTAACTCCGCGCCCCTGCCCCTCAAGAGTTTCACACAGCATGAGACGCGACCTGAAGGGATCATCGCGCTTGACGTCGCCATCGGCAGCCCGCCAACCAGCGTCAACAAGCTAATCCACTTCTACGTGGTCAAAGCGAACTCCCTATACAACATCATATTAGGTCGGGATTGGCTGAATGCGGTCCGAGCCATCATCTCGCCATACCACTTGTTACTGAAGATCCCGACCTCGGGCGGAATCCTAACTGTCCGAGGCGACCAGAAAAAGGCCAAAGAGTGCATGCAAGTTGCCCTTCGAGGTCAACCGCAAGCATAGCAATCAAAGTATCCCGAGGAGTTGGAAGAGACGACAATGATTTCAGACACCTCGGCGGAACAAGTCCCCTTATCCGAAGAAGACCGTGCCAAATTTGTCAAGGTCGGCTTTGCAGGGGGACCCCAAACCCACCTGCAGGTAATCCAGCTCCTTAAGGAATATCAAGACGTTTTTGCTTGGTCGCCAACGGACATGACGGGGGTGTCCTCGGTCATCATTACACATAAGCTCAACATCGACCCGAGCTCCACCCCAGTAAAGCAGAAGAGAAGAACATTTGCTGCCGAGCGGAATCAAGTCATCTACGATGAGGTGCAACAATGGCTGAAAGAAGGACTACTATTCGAGGTCAAATACCCAATTTGGCTATCTAACCCGGTGGTAGTCAAGAAAGAAGGAGGGGAATGGAGGATGTGTGTGGATTATACCGACCTCAATAAAGCTTGCCCAAAGGACTGCTACCCCTTCCCCAACATCGACGAGAAGATTGAATCCTTAGTGGGATACGAGGTATTCAGCTTTCTGGACCTTTACAAGGGGTACTATCAAGTCCTAATGGATGAGGGAGATGCGATCATGACGGCTTTCGCCACGAGCTTTGGTGTCTTCGCATTCAAATACATGCCCTTCGGGCTAAAGAATGCCGGAGCAACTTACCAACGGATGGTCGACTTCCTCTTTCGAGATCACATCGGCAAGATTGTCGAAGTGTATGTAGATGACATTGTCGTCAAAAGCAAAGAAAAGGCTTCAGCAGTGAACGACCTACGAGCGACGCTCAACGTGCTAAGGAAGGCGAACCTCAAGCTGAACCCCAAGAAGTGCACTTTTAACGTGCGATCTGGGAAATTCCTAGGGTGCTGGATCTCGCCAGAAGGTCTCAAAGCCAACCCGTTGAAAATCAAAGCTGTACAGGAAATGAAAGTACCCCGAACTATTCGCGACGTTCATAGGTGACAGGCTCACTACAAGAAAAACGCCTATAGACGACGCGTTATAGACGACGGGCAATTTAGTCGTGTTGTCTATAGGGAAATAGACGACGGGAGATGCAGAGAACGTCGTCTATAGCAGTTAAATAGACGACGGGAAACGATTTCCGTCGTCTATTACCGCTTTCGTACGGTTATAGACGACGCGATATATTTCTCGTCGTCTATTTATATACTAGACGACGGGACATGTCCCGTTGTCTACTTTACCTCGGTTATAGACGACGCGATTATGAGGCCCGTCGTCTATTACCTCTTTTAATTTTAATTTTTTTTTTACTGAAAAATTTCAAAACTAAAATCCCTAATTCTTCTCCCGCTCGGCCGCTCTTCTTCAACGTCTTTCTTCTTTCTTCCTCCCTGCCACCACCTGCCCGCCTGCCACCGCCGCCTCCCGTCAGCACCGCCACCACCGCCGCCTCCCGTCAGCACCGTCAGCACCGCCACCACCGCCTCTCGTCAGCACCGCGCACCCCCTCCTCAGCCGCGCACCCTCTCCTCCCCCTCCCCCTACCTCTGGTTCGACAACTCCGCCGCCGCCGGCCTCATCTCCACCACCAGCACGCCTCTCATCCGCCTCCCCATTTTCAGGAGAGAGAAACCGCCTCCCTAGGTACACTCTTCATCTGCTTTTTTTGCTGCCTCGTGTAATGCCTTTCGATTCTTCCGATTGTTGGATGCTTGATTGTTTTTTTATCTGCTTGGTGGGGGGAATGTGTGTAGATCTTGTTGTGATTCGTATTGTTCATCGCCTAATCGGATGGGGATTTTGACGATTTTTGTTTAGCAGCCCTTTTTTTTTTCTTTTCTTTTCATATAGATGGGCAGAGTTCAAATCCATACAACAGAGAATGGTGGATTTCTGAAAGTGATACTGCTCTGTTCAAATCCTTAAATTCCAACGATGTCACCACTATCTTCTCTAAAATGCACATCTCTGGTAGCTCCGAGACATTCTTAATATAATCATATCTATGGGATGCTGATGAATTCGAAGATGTGGCACAATCAGTAACATTTGTAAAGAGGGTGGGTGAATTCTTCAA